>OZ022263.1:148953388-148968388 GCA_963978885.1 Nemotelus pantherinus
CAAATATTAAATTCTTTTCACCCGTAGAACTTCCAGCGCAGTTATTCAATCGAAACGAAATTTACTGGTTGGGTTTAACTTAACGTAAAGCAGATTTGGTATGTATTTTGCTTTGCTGCTGACACAGGCCAACCAGCATTAGCCAGTTCCGTAAATATTGCACCAACAAATGCTTCAAATTACGTTCTCATATGCAAAGCATTTGCAATAAAAATAAGGAATCAATTTTCAAATTTTCCGAGTTTTGAACATTTTTCGGATGGCAGCCTCAAACAACGTTTAACCGCTGAAACTTTCGATGAAATCCTGCGATGAGAACGAGATTCAAAGGATAAGTTGATTTGAGTATGAGCTTGTTATGGTAAACTTATTACTGCTTTGTTCAGAAAGTGTTGCCAGCACTGAACATTTACATCATTTGTGTTATATTTGAGTTTTGCTGCTTTGGATAAGGAATGGTTGATAGGATTCTACAAAACAGTGTATTACGTCTTTCCAGACTTTTTTGTCACTCAAAGACAATTTCTTCGAAAATTAGTTTTCTAGCGGTTCAGGTGCGCTAGAGTTTTTTTTAAATTGGAGGGGTATATAAAATGCCTTGTAAGTGTCGGTGCGAGTTTCAAATTTTGCTGCTTGTCCTTTTTATAGAACTCCTTCACATGGTCCCAGCTGGCTACTTTTCCATCCCCGAATTCAATATTTGACTTCGACAAATTATTTCGGATCGATTTTATTAAATGCGGTGCATCGAAAAAGAAAAATATTTTTTCATCACATTCTTCAACTTTAAAATGTGAACACTCTGGGGAAATACCCAACAGTTTCGATAACGAAATAAAATTCCATCCTTGGTCGCAGACAATGCCTCTTGGTTGCATGCCAGCCTGGCGCAACTGTTTTATTATGTCGAACAGCATTTTCTTCAATTTTTTGGCAGGGCATGATGTATTCACAAAAGCATAACCAACAAGTTGCCTATATTGGTGCGTGCTTCTTCTCACCATGTATACAGCAGCTGATTTACCGATTATTTGTGTACTATTTTTACCATCGTCTTCTAATCCAATGATCATGTCTCTCCACCTATCGTAATCCGTATGAGGATGCAATGCCATTTCATCTATCATATCATGCAATTTTTTCCGATGGCGGGCAAGTTTTCAGTTTTCAGATGTAAGCTCTGGAAGTAAATATCTTTAACTCCAGGGAATGTGGGCCACTTTTGTACGATTGCTCTTAGTGTATCCTTACAAGGCAAACATTTGAAACATTTCGTAAAGTAGCGATAAATAAGCGGTGAAATGTGGTTTATTGACAAACTAAGTTGCTTTAACTCGTCTATATATCTAACCCCTGTTTTTTGACGATTCGAGTTTAGCACATATGATTCAACTAACGCAAAAAACTCTGGCGGCAAGAGATTTTTTGCTTGTGTCAGAAATTCAACCTGGGTGTCATTCACATTCGATTCAATCTGAGAAATTCCCGCTGTCGCCAATGTTTTCTGCATTAGTTTTAATTTTTTTCTTCTCTCTGTCAGACTAAAGTTTAATTCTCCGAAGCTTTTCTCCGGTTGCGTTGACCTGTTCTTTTCCTAATAAGGTAACCAAAAGTTAAACCAAAGAGGGGACAAATAAAATCAGGATAAATTAGGAATGAAACATAAATGTGTAAATGAATGAAAAGAATGAAACGCGGATCAACTACATCGAATATTTTACAGATAATACCATTATTATAAGCCCTGTCGCACTAGAACTTTCAATATCGTCTGCCTGAAATGATAACTCATTACTCTCAAACTCTACATCCATACCATTATGTTCCTCGTAGAAGGAGACTGCCGTTGGTGTAAGTCTCTTCCCCTTCGGCCCAAACATTTCGGGACGAAAATAGTCCAGGCAGACATAGAGTGGAGTCTAACTCCCAGCCAAATCTTCCCTCCTTAAAATACGCAACCACGATTCACGAATATAACAAAAGTGCAAAAGTGCGTTTGAACTTTCCAGAGATATGACTAATTCGTTTTTATTTCATATTTATATCCCAATTTAAATTTTTCCCCCAATTTTCTTCAGAAATTACTACCCAATGTATCTTAAAACAATACGATGATTTCGGCTTGTAAAATTATTTAATTGTCGTGATAAAATTTATTGCGATATTCAGTTCATTGGAGAATGTCTAACATTAACAGTAAAATAGTCAAAATACCTAAATAATTATATTTGAGAAAATCTTAAATAAATAAATACTTTTTATTCGTACTTATTGCATTCATTTTGTTACATGTAGACATTCCTTTATGTACTTAATATTACTTTGATTGTTGAATATTTGACAACTTGCACCCACAATTGAATTGCATACGCATCGCTATCTAGCCCAAGTGAATTCGAACCCATCAAAAACAATGCAAGTCGTTGCAAAGGTCGCGAGTAAAATTCGCAATAGAAGATCGTGGATAAATGTTTAGGTAATTGGATCATTTCACAAGCAACTACATCTGCTATGCAAGATTCGTACTAAGTGTCACGAGTAAGAATAGGGTATCGAATTCGCTTGAGCCGATGATGCAAAGAAATGCGCAGACCTTGGGTCAGCGAAATTGCACTCGATGCAATTGTGGGAATGCAATTAAAGGTAGTTTTAATAATTAAGAAAAAGTTTCATGTCAGTTCAGTTGTTCATTAACCGTTGAAATAGTGACAATTAAGCTCGATTCATCTCGGCATTAATAAAGTTCAGTTTAACAGAAATTTGATTTGTTGTTCGTGGCATATTGAGTTCATAGTGGATCGATAGTGGATCGAGACATAAGAAAGGGCGACATCATAGACTGTGACTTACCTGTTCTTTGGATGTGGATCGATCGTGTATCGAAACACACATTTGCGACTGACTAGATTTGCATCTAGGCGACCGCACAGCGGCAGAATAAAATAACTCTGTCGCAGAATAAACATTTCTTGGTGACTGTGACTTACTTGTTCTGCGAATGTGGATCGATCGTGTATGGAAACACACATTTACGACAGACTAGATTTGCATCTAGGCAACCGCACAGCGGCAGAATAAAATAATTCTGTCGCAGAATAAACATTTTATGGTGACCCCGACGTGGTCAGTGAAACGTGAAAACAATGCAAAGTCTAGCAGTGGCACAGATCAGCAGTGGTGAACGCATTCGAAAAGCGTTCATCAATTTCAAGAAGGATGGTCTTCATCGACGGACAGCTGAATACATCAGTAATTGGCTAAAACAATTGGAACTCGAGTGGACCCAATTCAACGATCGCCATGAGGAATTTCAACAACTAGGCGATGAGATTAAAGACCATGCTTACTTTAGAGAAGGTCTTTAGGATCAAGTTGCGTCCATATATCTGGAATATTAGTCAGCCTTGCAAGCTTTCGCCAACGCAAAGATGACAGAAGTCAATCAACCAGCTCCTGCTCAGTTAGACATAACGCAGGCAACCAAGGCTCTCGAATCACTGCAGCGGTAAATCCGGCAACAAAGAGCTGCTATGGCTGCAATGAGACAGCTGTTAACCAGCACCAACGCCGACTTAATTGCAAGTCAATCTTTAGCCTATTTCAAACAAGGGATGACCACGATTCGAAAAAATTGGAGAATGATTTTCGAACGTCACCTTGAAATTATGGGTGAACCATCAACATTGGATTACCAAGCCGAGTCCTTTTTCCTACTAGAGAGGCAGGTGCAGCAAGAATTAACCAAGTTACAGGAGCGATTAGATGACCAGCTTCCTAGTCCACCAACGACAACTGAGACGGGTGGTTATGCCACAAGTGGTTCAATAAATCTGCCGAAATTTAATCTTCCGACATTCAACGGAGACTATTTACAATGGATACAATTCCACGAGCTCTACACAGAACTCATTTATAATCAATCAATATCGAAGGCTCAAAAGATGTTTTATTTGATGAGTAACATCTCAGGAGAAGCCCGAGTATTAATAAAGCATTTGTCCATCAGCGACCAAGGCACTGAGGCTGCGTGGAACCTACTGAAGGCCAGATATGCAAACACACGATTGCTCGTAAATTCGGTAATTCAAAAGCTACTGCCCCAGCCATCGATGAATATGGAAAAGGCAGGGTCAATTCGAGCACTGTATTACACAACAAACGAGTGCATGCAAACCCTAAGGAATCCCAACTACTAGAAAGGAAAAAGGTTGTGTATAAACTGTCTACGGGAAGGGCACACTGCTTCTACGTGCACGGCTAGTAAGTGCAAAAGGTGCGCCAAGAAACACAACACTCTACTACATAGAGACGAAGTAGTGGGTACCTATCAAAAACAATCCACACCATGCAAGGGGCGCGAGTAATCCTCAGGGCAGAGCCAAACGAACATAACATCTAGCAACACGACGCAGTCTTTGGCGACAGAAGATAAGACTTCACAAGTTCTATTGAGTACCATAATGGCAGACATTTCCGACTCTAGAAATCAATTCAGACCACTCAGGGCAGTGTTGGATAGTGGCTCACAACTTAACTTAATAACGGCGACTGCAGCAAACGAGTTCGGCTTAAAGAAGGTGCTATCCGAACTGAACATTTGCATTGTTTGGGGCATATCTCAGCAAGTGTACCAACGAGTTAACCTGCTTTTACGGTCCCTAACCAATCGATTTACCACAAATATGCAGGCGTATATAGTACCTTAGATAACTATCCCACAGCCATTACAAGGTTTTAGCACGAAGACTTGGGAGATTGCACGCAACATTGAGCAAGCAGACACAACGTTCAACGAACCGGGGAATATAGATCTACTTATAGGAGCAGAATGGTACTACAATACGTTAGCAACTGGTCAAATAAAGCTTGGACCATGACTGCCGATATTGCAAAATGCAGTGTTTGGGTGGATTGTGGCTGGAAAGTTGACTACTCCCTCGCTTAACGATGTCATGATGCAGCCCACTTGTGGAATATACAGCGCAGATGCTGAAATCCTCAACCAATCTTTAGAACGGTTCTGGCACCTGGAAGAAAACGAGATCACCAGTCGACAAATGACACCACGAGAATCCCAATGTGAATCCCACTTCCATCAAAATACGAAAAGAACCGCAGAAGGGCGCTTTGAGGTAAGACTCCCATTCCTTCACGACAGTAAGCGCTTGGGAGATTCAAAGGCTATGGCACTTCGTCAGTTCCTTCATCTTGAAAGAAAATTGCAAAGGAATCCTGACTTCGAGGCAAGATACCTCAACTTTATGCAAGAATATCAGTCCTTGGACCATATGAGTGAAATCAAAGATGATCAAATTGGAATGCCCCATTATTACCTTCCGCATAATTG
Organism: Nemotelus pantherinus; assembly: GCA_963978885.1. Classification (NCBI taxonomy): domain Eukaryota; kingdom Metazoa; phylum Arthropoda; class Insecta; order Diptera; family Stratiomyidae; genus Nemotelus; species Nemotelus pantherinus. The sequence continues at coordinate 148,958,736 of OZ022263.1, forward strand.
TGTTTTAAAACCTAGCAGCTCAACGACTAAATTAACTGTCGTTTTTGATGCTTCTGCGAAAACTACCACCAACACCAGCCTTAATGAAATTTTGCACACAGGTCTAACAATTCAAGATGACCTATTTGCAATTCTTTTACGATTTCAACTCCATCGATTTGTTTTCACAGCCGACATCGAAAAGATGTACCGGCAAATTACGTTACACCCAGCCGATCGAAAATATCAGTTAATACTTTGGAGAAACGATCCTTCAGAACAGTTAAAGAGCTATCAGCTCAACACCGTTACCTACGGTACTACATCGGCACCATACTTAGCAACTAAATGCTTGCAGCAATTGGCTACACAGATGGGTGAAAATTATCCTTTTGGCTCTTCTGCGGTCAAAGAAGATTTCTATATGGATGACCTTATGTCAGGCTCCAATACTCTGCGAGAAGCAATCTGGAAAAAGAGAGAAATAGTTAAAATATTTAGTTCAGCTGGGTTCCAACTATATAAGTGGTGTTCCAATCAAGACCAAATCCTACAGGATATACCCAAAGAACATACAGCCCTAAAACTGAATCTGGAAGATAGCCCAGAGGAACAAATAAAAACTCTAGGTGTCACATGGCTACCAAAGCAAGATGTGTTTAGAATCGAGCCATTCCACAATCCAGCCAGCAAAATAACTAAAAGAGGGGCTTTATCGGATATCGCAATATATTCGATCCACTGGACTTCTTGAGCCCAGTAACCATTACTGCCAAAATGTTCATTCAGCAACTGTGGAGCTTGAAGCTTGATTGGGATGCAGCCCTTCCAATGGAACTACATTCAAAATGGGTCAAATTCAAGCAAAACTTGGAAATTTTGAAACCAATAAAAATTCCTCGCCATATATTTGCTGGTAAGGTACCTAAAATGTGGCAGCTGCACGCCTTCTCCGATGCCTCCGAAAAGACATATGGAGTGGTAGTATATATACGTGCTACATACCAAGATGAGCCACCAACGGTGAGGCTTCTATGTGCGAAATCCCGATATGCCCCGTTAAAGGTAACCACTATTCCACATTTGGAACTATGCGCTGCCAAATTGGCGGCAGAATTAGTGAAACGCAGTCGCAGACATCTTAAAGTGGTAGACATACCTTGCTTCTTTTGGACTGACTCTCAAATTGTTTTAAACTGGTTGCACGCAGAAGCCGCTTCATACCACACCTTCGTTGCCAATCGAATAACGGCCATACAAGAATGCTCAGATGCGAACCAATGGAGGCATGTTAACACTGAGCACAACCCAGCAGATTTAGTATCTCGAGGCATCTCAGCAGACAGACTTAAAGATTGTTTGCTCTGGTTCTTTGGTCCCATCTTTTTACATAGAAATGATGAGGCCTGGACAGAGTCTTACGTCAAACAATACATTGACCTAAAAAAAAAAAACGCGGGAAGGTAGTGTTAACTGCCATTCAGAATTCAGACCATTTTATCTACCGTATCGATCCCCGAAACTCCTTTCAAAGAATGAAGCGGGTAGTCAGATACGTTTTGCGGTTTGTAAGCCGAGCTTGAGGCCTGGAACCATGCCAGTCTAATAACTTACTTTCTGTCGAACAATTAGAGGAAGCCAGCATGGTCATCATAAGAAAAGTATAACGAAAAGAATTCAGAGAAGAAATCAACGCGATAAAGACATCCAAACAGCTCAGTAAAGGCAATCGCTTAAGTACACTTACTCCTTTCTTTGACGAGCGAAGTGGTCTCTTGAGAGTGGGTGGACGACTCGGAAACGCAAATTTACCATACGAGAGTAAACACCAAATATTGTTGCCATATAATCATGACATAACGAAGCTAATTCTCACACAGATTCACAACTATAGCCTGCATGCTGGTCCTCAGACTCTTCGTTTGTTAGTCTTCTCAATGGAATGACACTAGCAAGATCCGTCGTGCTAAATTGCGTTAGATGCATCAAAAGCAAACCAAGGCTGTTAACTCAACTTATGGGAAATCTACCTGCTGACCGAGTCCAACAAGCCCACCCATTTCTACATACGGGCGTCGACTTTGCCGGTACTTTCTGGACACACTTCAAATTTTTTTGTTGTTTCTCGACTTAAGCATGTCATTTGGAACTAGTAACAGACCTCACAACTGAAGCCTTCATTGGAGCTCTTAAACGCTTCATTGGAAGACGTGGCCACTGTCGGAAGATATATTACGACAACGCCTACAATTTTGTCGGTGCAAAGAATCAATTGGAAGAAATAAACAAAGTCGTATATTCGGATGTAGCTCAAGAGAAGATCTCCAGTTTCTGTGTTTCCAAATGCATGGACTTTTGCTTTATTCCACCCAAGTCACCACATTTCGGGGGACTATTGGAGGCGGTATTGAAGTCCGCCAAACAATATTTGTTACGTAATCTTGCTACCGCAGCGGTAACTTATGAAGAATTGGAGACGGTTGTCATCGAAATCGAAGCCATATTGAACTCCCAGCCAATAACTCCACTGTCGTCAGATCCCAACGATTTAAGTGCTCTAACACCTGGGCATTTCTTAATGGGTGAGCCCTTACGTAGCATCTCCGATCAACGTTCCAAGTCGACGTTGTCACAAAGGTCAAAATTCGTGTCCGAAGTGAAACATCAGTTCTGGCAACGGTGGTCTAAGGAGTATCTCTGTGAATTACAAAATCAATACAAGTTGAAACAACACTGCAATAATGTCAGGATCGGAACGATAGTCGTCATAAAAGATGACAACTTACCCGTATTGAAATGGCAGCTGGGCAGAATTATTAACAAATTTAAAGGAGCTGACCAACTTGTACAGGTTGCGGAAGTGAAAACCACTACCGGGACCGTAAGGCGACCCATTCACAAGCTAGCTCCCCTACCTGTAGAAGACAACTCGGCCTCAGAGCATATAGACTCATCAGAAGAAGTCATAACCTCTTTCCCACCGTCAGGGAAGCACAAAATCGCTTCCGAACCGGATCTTGCACCGGAAAGGGGTGAACCTGGTCTTTCCGCGTCGTCGTCCAGACCTATAAAGCCGTGCAGCAGCCTTTGTGCAGTTGGTTTACTACTCTGGACCACGCTGGTGATGTCGATTTTAGCGTTACCAATACAAGTTTCACCATTTGTTTCCTCACCGGGCATTTACTCTGAAAAGCTGGGTACCACGCACCTTATTGTAGACGAATGGAAACTCGTCGTATATTATGATTCAAGGCTTTATTGGAAGGAATTGGATACCATAAAAACTGGCTTGGATCGTTTGAATGAAATCTGCCACGAAGTGAGAACGAAATCATTGTGCGAACCAACCATAATTCAGTTTCAATTACTACTGAACGAATTTCAGCGCAACGAGGATTTTCTTCATTTTGGGCAAAAACACGAAACTCGGCAAAAACGAGGTGCACTTAGCATAGTGGGTAACCTAGCAAACTCTTTGGTTGAAATCTTGGACTCAGAGTACGCCAAACAAATGTCTAACGTTATTAGTCAAGTTCAAAACAATGAAGATCATTTGCTGCAATTGATCAAGAATCAGACATCCATTATAGACTCCATGGCTGATATCATGTTGCAGTCACAGGAAGAAACGGAAATTCGCCTAGGAGGTCTGGAGTATGCCATTTATCAAAGTGTAGTTCACATCAACAGTATCGTTCGCGAAGTTCACTCACAAGAAGCCACCCAATACTTCGCCTCTCTAGCCGTTCGATTATTATTGACTACCACCAGCTACCAACGTGTTCAATCAGCCCTAGTGGATGTACTGATCGATACACATCAGGGAAAAATCAATCCATTGCTATTAACACCCAACCAACAGCAGGCGGAGCTTCTAGCCATAAGGGAAAACCTATCAACTACCATGAGACACCCTTTTCAACCTTTGGATTTGGCAACCACGCATCGCATAATGAAGGTGGAAGGCTGTTTATTAGACCACCGAATGATCTTCAAAATCACTTTACCACTAGCATCGCACCAACGTTTTGATTTGATGCATCTGTTGCCAGTACCGCTCCGCAGAAATGGATCAACGGTTAAGTTAGTTATAAAAGCCAGCTTTTTAATCATCAGCCAGCATCGCGATGAATACTATCCCTTTTCGGAACAGGAAATGGCCACCTGTACAAGAGCTGGTATTTCGAACTATTTGTGCCGACAACTACATCCTGTATACCGTCGAGGAGCTACAGTCACTGCTTAAGATCTTAGCTTCATAACTCCGCTAGCACTAAATACCAAATGCTCGTTAAAACCATGGACGGAGCCTCCTTATTATATTTCACTGTTGAAGCCAAATCACTGGATATATTTCATTCCATTGAGGACCACCGTGGCTCTCATTTGCGATAATAGCGAAGTTGTATTGGTGGGCTCCGGCATTTCACAATTACACGAAGATTGCGTCCTTAAGGAAGAAACTCTTACCATTCAAGCGCATAAACTATATCATTCATCCTTTAATATGACCACGGTCCTGGTGCGTAATATGACCAAATGGAGGCTCTTTAATCACCTGAACGAATTACCTACCCTAACCAAGTCCCATGAATCACTGAAGAAGACGCTCCAGGAGCTGCAACATAAAATCCAAGCTCAACGGACAATAGAAACCTTACAACCAATATCGCTGCAAAACGACGTACACCAATTCACCGTCGGCTATATAGGCCTAATATTGATAGGTGGACTAGGTGCCAAACTTTAGTGGCAACGCCGGAAGCAACGATCTGCTACAAGATAGGTTAGGTTAATGAAGAGGGCTGCCGGGAACGCGGCCAACATTAGGCCACCAGTTTGGGCCCATTTGCCACCCTCATGGACAATCACACGCATTTACACTTACAGCCATGGAACTGGCGGGATTCGAACCCGCAGGCCCCGTAAGCACGCCGCTTTTCGGCCTGACGCCTTAGCGAGCAGAGCTACCGAGCCCCCTAACAATAAAGATAACAGCTTACATTTTGAAAAACTAATTCATATGCAATATATAAACGGATTTCGTTTGTAACGACTTTATGTTTCGAAAGACGGTATTGTAAGAATGCCTAAAATTATTTGCAAATATAAGTTTTGGGGTATTTAACTGTTTTTTTTTTTTTGGAGTTTCTTTGGAAATTTGTGTGGAGTAAACAAATTAGTGGCTATAGGCTATTATGATTGATACAACCTCAGCTTTTAGTGTTACCTTCATGACTTTAATTTACTTTAATTTGTTTGAGCTGTCATGTGTCCAGAGATTGATTATATACGATAAAGTCTTGGAGATACAATTGGCATTTTGTTAAAAGAGCATTGACCTGTAAGCCATAAGTCCGTTGTACCATATCAAATTTTTTACTTTGGTTACATAAACAAAGCATAAGATTTTCATATGAGTGGCTTTTTTTGAAGAAGTGGCATTTTTTTCAACAGAGACGATGATTTGGAGGTTTTCACTTTCAGTGCCTGCCCTAGCTACAGAGTTGTTAACTCGCTTATTAAAAGCTACATAAATTTACAATTAAATAATACTAATATATTCTGAAAATTTCGTAATGATTGAATAGCTCTGTCAAAAGTTATCGCAATTTAAAAATTTTCAAATTTTCCTGTTCTCTTTTTAGGCACCTAGCGCTCACAAGGGCTTGAAAAATTCCAAAACATTCGCATTTAAAACACGTTCAAAATTTATTTCATCTACTTTATTTTTGCAAAAATTAATTAAGATATATTAGAAATATCACTTAAATGGCCGCCGGCGTCAATGGGTTAACAATAATTGACAGTTAGTGAGACCTGAACTTATTCTGCATATACACCAAAGTATCCTGAAAGTTTCAGCTCAATCGGATGGCGCGTTCCCGACATTATCTCACTGAAATTTTTTGATGATATATATAAATATATATATATATACATATATATATATATATATATATATATATATATATATATATATATATATATATATATATATCTATGTATATATATATATATATAGAAATATATATATATATATATATATATATATATATATATATATATATATATATATATATATATATATATATATATATATATATATATATATATATAAATATATATATATATATACATATATATATATATATATATATATATATATATATATATATATATATATATATATATATATATATATATATATATATATATATATATATATATATATATATATATATATATATATATATATAAGGTCTGTTCCCGTACCACGATTAATTGCGATTAATCGCAATTAATTGCAATGAAGCTGTTCCCGTACTCCGTTTTACTGAAAACTGAAAATTTCCCCTCTTTCAGTAATTTCAGTAGGGTCTGAGCATGGCCTTCATATAAAAGGCCTATCGCGACTTGCAATCTGACAGGTATTAAGCTACTTTTTAAAATGGTGTAGTCCTCACGTTATTAAGATTTATTGGGAATTGCACAATGACAATTGTTTGACATTTCTCTGACAATTAGTAATGTGAATGGTTCTACTCGGTTGAATCAGGGAATAGAGTCTATTTTCCTATTATCCGGAGACTCGTTTCGAAGTTTTTGTCGCGTAAAAGATATTTCGGATAAGTGTCGTGAAAGTGATGTGTTTATTGTGCTGTATACGCGAGAACTTTGCAATTTGGAATACCTGCCACCTACTCTCGGCAATGTGAATTGTAAACAATTGCCGTTTGTAGTTGGTAGGATTTATTCCACTTTAAAAATCATCAAATATTGATAATCTGCAAATTCTTCTACACAAACGATACTTCGGATAAGTGTCCCGGTGAATTGAGGTCTGATGCTAAAGACTTTTTATATCTAAATTGCTTGTGAAAGATCCCAAAACAACAGTGATTAACATGACATATGAGTTTCCTCATATCTCCTGTAGGTGGATCTCGTGAATTTCTTTATAACCATAAAAAAACATCACTGTGTGGACTGGTTGGGAAAAGTAGCTTAGGTCCGCCATCTTGTAGCTTAATTGCTTTTGCGATAGGCCTTTTATATGAAGGCCATGGTCTGAGCTACTGAAAAATACTGAAAAGTGTCAAACGGAGTAAATATTTTCAAATGTGCGCGGCAAGCAACACATTTTTGGCGTAATGTTGCTATGAAGGTCCAATATTTTTGTGGCGATAATTTATTACCGCTTAGGATGACTTTATAATCACTATTATTCTCCCAAAAACCGAAAACTGACACTTTCGGTTGTAAAATTTCAGGAAATACAAAGAGAGCGTTCCCGTACTTTTCATGAAATTCCCCCCCACATGATTCAGGAAAATTCAGTAAAATTCAGTTACTGAAAGTACGGGAACAGACCTATAAATATATATATATATATATATATATATATATATATATATATATATATATATGTATAATATATATTTATGTACAGGGTGGGCCATCCAAATCTGGACAAATTAATGAACATCCTTCAAATAGTGCTATTTATTGATGAAGTTTAAGTACAAAAACGTCTTACATGGCATTTTGTGCATCTATTGACAGTGTAGTTATTCAATGTAGCCCCATCAGCTTCAATCAAGGCTTCCATTTGCGGTCTGAAGCGCTCGCACGCCCTCTGCAATTCTGTGATGTCAATATTGGTGAACGCTGCCTCAATGGCGGTCATTAATGATGTCAGATTTGGATGTCGAGACTTGTTGGTAGCTCTTTTAATGACGCTCTATACGTAATAGTCCAAGAGATTTAAATCTGGACTATTCGGCGGCCAAAACTCCTTAGAAATGATCAAATTGAACCTTAGAAAATATGATCAAATTGCAGTGAGCCACTCGCTTCGTTCTTACAGCCTCAGAAAGCATTTGTCTAACCTTGATCGTGTAAGAATAATATCGAAGGTCTTTCTCAACGATTCTCCGCATGGTAGGCTCGCTCACATTAAAAATAGACGCCAGTTATCTTAACGATAGCCCCGGGTCTTCTAGAATCAGCTCTTCAGTCCTTTTGGTGACTTCAGGGGTTCTCACGATGTGTTCTTTTGAGTGCTGCTTTCTTGCCGGTGTACTTGAACCTTCACTTAACTGTTCTTGAGATTTGTACTTAGTGACAACCTCATATACAGTTGATTTCGTAAATCGGAAAAATTGAATAATCTCCCGTGCTGACCGCCCAGCGCGAAGACTTTCGATTATACTCTGGCTTCACATTGCGACTTTTTCGAGGCTATGAATGTTCAACACATGTGTTAAACTATTTGTACGCGAATCGCGACCTCTCGAACCCTTATAGAATGGGGGGAAATTTAAATTGAATTTTGTCCGGATTTTGGCACCGCATCCTGTATATATATATATATATATATATATATATATATATATATATATATGTATATATATATATATATTTATATATATATATATTTATATATATATATATATTTATATATATATATATATATATATATATATATATATATATATATATATATATATATATATATATATATATATATATATATATATATATATATATATATATATATATATATGGAAATATGAATTTTTGGCCTACTAATGTTCTTCGAACAGTAGTTAAAACACCGCCGAAAACAAATACACAACCACCAAATTGTCTAACGGCTAAGAAGCAAATAGTCAAGTATCATTATTATAACTAATATAATATGACTTTACTCGTTCGATAAGCAAAACGCGTCAGCTATAATCGCGAGAGCCAAGAGTGTGGTTGAATTAAGTTTCACCCTACTTGTAACAATTGAAGACAATTGTTTTTAACGGCGGAGGAGTTGGCAAACTCCTTGCAAATAATCCAGACAAGGTGTACGATATTGGTTTACAACCGCAGTCTAGAATTTGCAGCATTGCACCTTTGCAAGCATAGTCCATTCCCACGAGCGAGAATGGCAAGCGATAATGTAAGAATTAATTAAGTCAGTTGTAATATGGAGGGACTACACTGATCTTTTTCAAAAACTAATTTAGGTGACATTTTATTAACTTGCACTCACGCTTTTCTATTTGCCGGAGCTCTAGTAAGTTGGGAAAATCTATTCCCACATTTTCTCACTATGCACTTCATATTTTAACAATTTTTTTTTATTAAACAATTAATTCTTTTCCACGTTTATTTATTATCAATTCAAGCTAGAAATTGAATGACAATTCAATTCTCTGTAAATTTACTTGCGCCAAATTTTTCCAATCTGGCAGCTCGAAAGCTTTGTTAATTTGCAAAAAAGACAGCATCTGGCCGCCCTAATTCTTTATTTATTTATTTATTATTCACCAAGCAAAGTGTACATGTACAGAAGAATAAATAAAATAGTACCTGGAGAAAATTACGAAACAAAATAAAATAAAATAATATACGAAACAAAATAAAAAACAAAACTATATATGAATAATAGGCGCGTTTTATTACACATCCAGAATAGTGCAGGATATCGATTTGCACACGAAACAATAACAACATCCAGAGTACAAACACTTGTGAATTCAGTGGAGTTCGTACTCGTGCTCTCTGTGGAACGTATGTCGAAAAGTCATATCAACTGGAATAGTTGGAATTTTCAATAATTTCCATGTCACCCTGGCAAGATAAATAGTCATACATTTGAAAACGGCGTTGGTTAT
>OZ022263.1:148970888-149028388 GCA_963978885.1 Nemotelus pantherinus
TGGAACTTATTTTAGAGAAGAAATATTAGCATAGGGCTGCCAGCTATGGTGAGTTTTGTCTCATAAATCTTTGCAAATTTGCTCAGCAAAATAAAGCTTTTCTCCCTATAACTTCCGGTCCAGTCATGAAATCAAAACGAATTTCATGCAGTAAATGGACTTTAATGTAAACTAAATGTCGTAGGAATTTCGTACAAAAATCATGAAAGAGCTGCCAGCTATGATCATTTTTGTAATTTTGCAGAATTTCTTTACTGAGCGATTATGTCATTAGATTTGCAAATGGAAATGATCCTGCAATGAAAATTAACAACATATATTAACGCTTTAAAAATTTGAAAAGTTTGGAGGGTGACAACTCTAAAATTCTTTTCACCCGTATAGCTTCCAGTGCAGTGATTCAATCGAAACGAAATTTACTGGTTGGGTTTAACTTAACGTGAAGCAGATTTGGTATATATTTTGCTGCTGACACAGGGTAACCAGTATTAGCCATATCCGTAAATATTGCACCAACAGATGCTTCAAATTACGTACTCATATGCAAAGCATTTACAATAAAATATAAAACCAATTTTTAAGCTTTCCGAGTTTTGAACGTTTTTCGGATGCCAGCCTCAAACAACGTTTAACCGCTGAAACTTTCGATGAAAGCCTCCGATGAGAGCGAAACTCAAAGGATAAGTTGATTTAAGTATGAGCTTGTTATGGTAAACTTATTGCTGCTTCATTGGGAAAGTGTTGCCAGCACTGAACATTTTCATCATTTGTGTTATAGTTGAGTTTTGTTGCTTTGGTTAAGGAATGGTTGATATGATTCTACAAAACAGTGTATTACGTCTTTCCACACTTTTTTGTCACTCAAAGACAATTTCTTCGAAAATTAGTTTTCTAGCTGTTCTGATGCGCTAGACTTTTAATATATATTTTTCATTGTTTAAGTGACGGAAAAATTAATGCAAAACCAAGGAAGCTACTCTGCTACATTCCTTAACCTATATATACACAACACGTATACAAAAACCAAAAAAAAGAGTTTTTGGATATTTGCGGAACACAAAAATTTTTTCAATAGTTGCGATAATTAGTAGATGCCATTGCCCCAAATGAAGACCGCAAAAGCACTGAATCATCTCAAGCACATGTACAATCTGGACTTTTATTCGCCAGTACCACATGTTCGTCTTACCAGGATCATTTGCTTCCAATTCACCCGAAATGCTCGTCACATTGATGAAGGCTGGCATGAAAATACACATGGCTTTCACGAATATCATGCCTTTTTTTTAATTGAAAAATATTTTATTTTAAATTAACCGTACATACTAAGCCTAACTTAAAGTTTGATTAACAAGAAAACTTACAATCTAGCGGTAATACTATTTTAGCTTGCTGGCTCTGGTTGGTTTTTTTTCGCCGAAAATTCATATTTCTTTATATATAGATATATATATATATATATATATATATATATATATATATATATATATATATATATATATATATATATATATATATATATATATATATATTTATATACATATATACACATATATATATATATATATATATATATATATATATATACATATATATATATATATATATATATATATATATATATATATATATATATATATATATATATATATATATATATATATATATATATATATATATATATATATATATATATATATATATATATATATATATATATATATATATATATATGTAGCTACGGCAGACTCCTGAGAAAAAATCCTTCAAATCATTGACCCTCCTCAAAAATTTTTGACAAAAAATTTATATCATTGATAAATTTTTACCTTTGTGCATTATGTCAAATTGAAATTTTCAAAATTCCGATTTGCACAAGAACGGCAACTCATCACCAAATCACCTCTATTTTCAGCACTCGAGAGTTCTGTTCGCGAGAACTGATGACCCGATCATCCCATCATAATGAAATTTACAGGACATGTTGGTATTAGCTAGGACCAAGTCTGATAGAAGTGATTTTGAAATGCGGGCAACCCTGTTCCAGTGGTACCATCTTGAAAAATCACTGAGCACAACTTAACGTGAAGCAAATTTGGTATACATTTTGCTTTGCTGCTGACACAGGCTAACCAGCATTAGCCATATCCGTAAATATTGCACCAACAGATGCTTCAAATTACGTTCTCATATGCATAGCATTGGCAATAAAAATAAGGAATCAATTTTTAAATTTTCCTAGTTTTGAACATTTTTCGGATGGCAGCCTCAAACAACGTTTAACCGCTGAAACTTTCGATGAAATCCTCCGATGAGAACGAAACTCAAAGGATAAGTTGATTTAAGTATGAGCTTGTTATGGTAAACTTATTGCTGCTTCGTCGGGAAAGTGTTGCCAGCACTGAACATTTTCATCATTTGTGTTATAGTTGAGTTTTGTTACTTGTGATGAGGAATGGTTGATATGATTCTACAAAAAAGTATATTACGTCTTTCCACATTTTTTTGTCACTCAAAGACAATTTCTTCGAAAATTAGTTTTCTAGCGGTTTTTACTTTTTTTTCTGCACAAATTTTATATTCTTACACTCTAATTGTATTACCCAGCCTGCACAGCAGCTGGGAATGCCCTTACAATGATTTTCTTAAAAACTACCTAACGCTAAAATACGATCTAACTTATACCTAATTATAACTAACTTAGCCTAATTAGACCTAAATCTTAATCTAGGTCTTAAGTCTAACACCTTCTGTTCGTCGGATGGCTTGTGTAGGTGAAAAGCGCATCCCTGAGCCGCCGCTGCACTGGTATTTTCGCGGAGCGCATAAATGGCTCATTAGAACCACCTGTACGCCCTAGTGACCGAATCAGTCCGTTCTCATGTCCGTCTGTTTGTCTGTAGAATCGTGTCGTCAATTCCACAACACGGTCCCTAAGTGGCTTCAATCCTGACTCCTGATATAGGAAAAGGTTGTTCGGCCACTTTTTAGTTACTGGGTTGTAGAACCTGCCAGTGCAGATGCGGAGGATTCTTCTTTCAAACATCTCCACTTCGGCCATGACAGTCTTTGAGCAGGTAATCCAGGATGGGGATGCAAAAGTCAGGATGGGTCGGATGAGACGTTGATAGCAAATGGATTTAGTTTTGGTGGTCATGCCCATCTTTTTGGTGAAAAGAGGTCGAATGCGTTGAAATGCAGATTTGGCAGCTTTGATTTTTCGCCACACAAAGGGATTAAACTTTAAAAATTCCTGGAAATCGATTCCGAGGTACTTTAGAGATGAACTAGGAGTAATCTTAGATGCTACGAACGAGAGAGCGAGTTTTTTGGACTTGTTGCGGATAGTTTGAGATCCCCGATGTTATGAGTAATAAAGATCACATTAATCAAAATAACTGTATTCATTTAATTACATATAAGGTCTGTTTCCGTACTTGAATCTATTATAATATATTAAAATAGATTCGCAGCAAGTCGTTTCCGTACTTTTGCTGCAAGCCAAATGCAAGCCAAATTTTGCAGCAAAAAGAAGCCAGCTGCAAAATTCTGTTACTGCTGCATTTTGCTGAAAGTACGGAAACAGACCTATATCCACTTATAACATGGCGCTGCGGCTGAAAAAGAACTCAAGTGCATAAATCAGTGATTGCTCTTCTCTATAGGAAGAGGGTTCGAAAAAAAAGAAAAGTGAAATTGGACAAGGGCATAGTAATGTAGTAAACGTCAAAATGGCTACTACGGCAGAAAACACAAATCCGACAACGACTATCACGACAACTTCGTCATCATTATCAGGTCTAAAGCCTCCAGATCAATTACAAAAGTTGACAGCGGAAGGATGGACAAAATGGAAACAGCTTTTCCAAATATATCGGATTGCGTCAGGCACCAATAAAATGGACGAGGAAGTTCAAGTGGCAATATTATTGCATAGTATAGGTGAATCAGCGGTCGATGTGTATAATACACTGGAATTGACTGATGCTGAAAAAAAGAACTTTGATGTGGTATTGAAAAAATTTGAAGATTATTTTGTGCCTATAAAAAATGAGAGTGTGAGCTCGCATATATTTTTTACGAGAAATCAAGAGCCTGGTGAGACGTTTGATGCGTATGTGACGAATTTAAGAAAACTGAGTGTAGATTGCAATTTCGGCAGTTTGAAAGATCGCCTGATTCGAGATAGGATTGTAGCCGGAATAGCAGACAAAAGAGTCAAAGATAGATTGTTACGTGAAAGTGAATTAACAATTGAGAAAACCATCAAAATATGTAAAAGCGCAGAGTTATTGGAACAGCAAGTGAAGAAGTTTGAACCAGTCAAAGAAATTGCGTATGTAAAACAACAACCGAGTAATAACATTTCCAAGAATCGAGATAGTAAGAATCGCACAGGCTGGGACAAGAGCCGAATTCAAACAAAGATGACGTCAGCATCGGCGAGAGAATCGACAGATCCAGAACAACAAGAGAGAACGTGCCAGCGCTGTGGTTATACACATAGCTTCGGAAAGTGTCCGGCGTTTCAAAAAGAATGCAAACAATGCGGTAAGGTAGGGCATTTTGCGAGAATGTGTAGAAATAAACGGTCGATAAGAATGGTTAATGTACAGCAGGATAATGAGTCAAGTAATGAGGATTATAATGATAATCATCAGGAGTTTTTCTGCGGTTGGGTTAGTTCGGTAAACGCTCGGGAGGAATGGATACAAAATGTAATGATTCCAGAGCGTAACAAAAAAGTTGCATGCAAAATTGATACGGGTGCGCAATGTAACATACTACCTGTTGAGATATGTAAAAAATTGAATATTAAAGAATGGCGTAAATCAAATGTAGTTTTAAAAAACTATGATAAGAAGGTAATTAAAACTTTGGGTAGAGTAAGTTTGAACTGTAAATTAGGAGATATAGAAAAGCCTGTAGATTTTGAAATTTTTGATGGCAATAGTATACCAATATTTGGGTTAAAAAGTTCGATTGAATTTAATTTAGTAACAAAAATTGTTCCAAAAGATGAAGATCAATATGTTGAAGTGTTCAAGGTTTGTTCGGTCAGTAAAGAACATGAAATAATAAGAAAATATGAGGACATATTTAATGGGTACGGTAAAATAAAAGGTTTTAAATATAAAATAGAATTGAAAGATGGAAGCGTCGGTAAAGTAGAGCCATGCAGGCATGTCCCATTTAAATTAATAAACAAATTGAAATTGGAACTTAAACGAATGGAAGCAGCCAATATTATATCAAAAATTGAAAAACCCACTGATTTTGTAAATTCATTGGTAGTTGTTGGTAAAACAGACGGGTCGATAAGAGTATGCTTAGATCCACAATATTTGAATTCTTGTATTAAAAGAGAACATCTACAGTTTCCTACAATTGATGAAATATCGGCAAAGGTTAAAAGAGCTAAATATTTTACAAAATTGGATGCAAATAAAGCCTTTTGGCAAGTAGAATTAACGGAAGATCGTAGGGAACTAACAACATTTAACACTCCATTTGGGAGATATCATTTTAATAGACTACCATATGGCATATGTTCGAGCCCAGAAGTGTTTTATAGAGTTTTTACTCAAATATTTGAGCATATTGAAAATGTTGGAATATATGCTGATGATGTGTTGATATGGGCTGAAACGAAAGAGCAATTGTTACTAATTATGGATAAGGTTTCTGAGAGAGCTCGAAAGTATGGCATAAAGTTTAATTTGAGCAAAAGTGCATTTATGGTAACTAAAGTTAAATACTTAGGGCATATACTAACAGGAAATGGAATTGAGGTAGATAACGAAAAAGTAGAATCGATTGAAAAAATGAAAGTGCCAAAGAATAAAAACTCTAGCGCACCTGAACCGCTAGAAACACTAATGTTCGAAGAACAGTAGAAGAATCGTGCAGGTTTTGAGTGCATAATCCACCACATGAGCTGCTTATTACGGCCAAACTGTTTCAAACGCCACGTTCTACTTTGGTCTCAAGAATGCGTTATAACTCATATGGTGGAAGTATTCAGATATTACCACTGGCATGAATTTCAACGTTTATCAGAGCAAAACACGGGTTAATTATATTCATTATCAGTTGCTTATTTCACAAAATTTCGAAAGCAGCATCTCATATAACATCAATTAAGAAAATGCTCAGTGCCTGCAGCACTGTAACTGAAGTTGGAGTTTGGGGCTGCGATCCGAAAAATTTGCAGAACTTTGGGAATTGAAACATCGGTTATTTATTTTCATTGTAAATGTTTCCGGTATGAATACTAACTGTAAGCATTTATTGATACAAAAGTAGCACAACCGACTCGTGCTGGCAACCTTTCGCCAGTATCAAAGCCAAAAATATATCACATCTGCTTCACGTTGTTATATTACATTCGAAGTTATAGGAGTATAAAGAAATTTAGGATTACCTGCAGCGAGTTTTTTCAAATAATGGAAAGCTAATTATTTGCTGTTTATTGTCACTACAATATCATTACCAATTGAAAATTCTACGATAAAACCGCTTAATAAAGATATTGCAAACAAACGCAAAACCAACAATAGCTGGCAACCCCATCGTGGCTTTTCAACCAAATTGGGCCTGAATAATGCTTATATTAGGTTCCATTAATTGTATGAAATTCGTATTGATTTCATGACTGCACTGGAAGTTATAGGGCAAAAAGTTTTATTTTCCTGAGCGAATTTTCACAACCAAAGACACAAAAATTACCATAGCTGGCAGCACCAATCGAATTTTTCAACCAAATTTCTATCAAACAGAGTTTAGAGTAAGGTTCAGCTACTGTGTCAATTTCATGAAAATTTGGTTACTTATTCAAATTTCATAGGGCAAAAAGCAGTTTTTTTTCTTTGTAATTTTTCAAGATGGCACCACTGGCACAGAGTTGCCCACAATTCAAAATCGCTTCTATCAGACCTTGTCCTACTTAAGTCCAATGCATTCTGTAAATTTCAATGGTATCTGATTATTGATTCGTGAGTTCCCGTGAACAGAAGTTTTTGATACTAAAAATATAGGTTGACTGGGAAAGGGTTACCGTTCTTGTCCGACATGAAATTTCCAAAGTTTTACTTTGAACGTGTAGATAAAGCATAAGATTTGTATACAGATTGGTTTTATTGTAAGAAACGGACATTTTTAGGATATTCGATGATTTGAATGTTTTCACTTTCAAATTTTTATTTTTTCAAATTTAAGACACCAAAATTATCATAGCTGGCAGCTCCAACAGAATTTTTCAACCAAATTTCTACCAAACGTGGTTTGAAGTAAGATCCAGCTACTGTGTGAATTTCGTCAAAATCGAACGATTCAATCAGAATTTATAGGGCTAAAAGCAGTTATCTCTTTTAGTGATTTTTCAAGATGGCACCACTGGCACAGAATCACCCGCATTTCAAAATCACTTCTATCGGACCTGGTCCTATATAGGACCAATACATTCTGCAAATTTCAATTAATTCTGCTCATTGGATCGTGAGTTTCCGTGAACAGAAGTTTTTGATGCTAAAAATATATGTAAATTGGGCAAGGGTTACCAGGCGTGCCCGTTCTACCATATCAAATTTTTTTTTTGTTTATGTAAACAAAGCACAAGATTTACATATGAGTGGCTTTTTTTTGAAGAAACGGCAGTTTTTCAAGAGAGACGATGATTTGAAGGTTTTCACTTTCAGTACCTGCCCTAGCTACAGGGTTGCCAGCACGCTCATCAAAAGCTACAAAAATCAACAACTAAATAAAACCAATATGTCCTAAAAATTTCGTAATGATTGAATATTTCTGTCAAAAGTTATCGCAATTTCAAAATTTTCAAGTTTTCCCGTTCTGTTTTTAGGCACCCAGCGCACACATGGGGTTAAAAAGCTCCTAAACATTATCCGATTCACATGTAAAACACGTTCAAAATTTATTTCGTCAACTTTATTTTTGCAAAACTTATTTGTGGACGGAATAATAGGTATATTAAAAATTTCACTAAAATGGCCGCCGGCGCCAAAGGGTTAAAGATTATTAACTTTTTATGAGACCTGGCACTAGTCTGCATATACACCAATGTGTCCTGAAAATTTCAGCTCAATCAGATGACGCGTTCCTGAGATTTTTTCACTGAAATTTTTTGATGATATATATATATATATATATATATATATATATATATATATATATATATATATATATATATATATATATATATATATATATATATATATATATATATATATATATATATATATATATATATATATAGAAATATGAATTTTTGGCCAAAGTGATTTTAATACTAATGTTCTTCTTCGAACATTAGTAAAAAGAATTGCTAACGTTTTTAGGAACTGTAAACTATGTATCTAAATTCATACCAAATGCGGCACAGTTGACAAGTAGTCTAAGACAATTAACGAAAAAGGATGTAATATTTGATTGGGGTGACACACAAAAAAAATCGTTCGAACAGCTTAAGGAGATATTGTGTAATCCTCCGGTACTAGCATACTTTGATGTAAACAAACCAATAGTTTTAAGTGTGGATGCATCTAGTGAAGGATTGGGATGTGTGCTGATCCAGGATGAAAGGCCAGTGGCGTATGGTTCGCGTGCATTAACTGAGACTGAAAAAATGTACAGTCAAATTGAAAAAGAAAGTTTAGCTATTGTGTTTGGTTGTCAAAAGTTCAATCAATATTTGTTTGGTCAGAGATTTTTAGTAGAAACCGATCATAAGCCACTGATCTATATTTTTCAAAAGCCTATGAATAAATGTCCGACTCGTATACAAAGAATGAGGATCAGTACTCATAACTTTGATTTTGAATTGAAACATGTACCTGGTAAAAAATTATTAATTGCAGATCATTTAAGTAGATCACATTTGCAAAAAACAGAGTCGTCAGATGAAGAAAAAATTGAAGCGTATGTAATGATGGTAGAACAAAACGCAAGTGTATCGGATGTGAGAATGATTGAATTTCAAAATGAAACAAAGAAAGATGAACAATTGCAAGTGGTGTTGAACTATGTAAAAAATGGATGGCCAGAAAATAAAGCAAAAGTGTCGGAGAACGCAAAAAAATATTTTAGTTTTAAGTATGATTTATCAGAATGTAAGGGTTTGTTACTAAAAAATACGTGTATAGTTGTACCAAAAGCAATGAGAAAGGCGATGCTTGAAAAGATTCACTATGCTCATTTCGGTAAAGAAAAGTGCAAAGCGCTGGCGAGAAAGACAGTATTTTGGCCAGGTCTGTCAAAGCAAATTGATGATTTAGTGGGTAACTGCGATATATGTAACAGTTTCCAAAGAAATAACGGGAAAGAACCAATGATTGAGAAAATACTACCAAAGAATCCGTGGGAAATAGTAACCTCGGATATCTTTTATTTGTTAAGTAAAAAATTTATAATGATAGTTGACACATATAGTAAGTTTTTAAAGTGCAACAATTGAATGATTTGAGTACAGAAAATACGATTCAGTCGATAAAAGAAATATTTTCGCGCTATGGGGTACCAAAAGCCTTATACACAGATTCAGGGAGTCAATATACAAGTAAAGAGTTTAAAAAATTTGAAGAGCAATGGGGGTTTAAACATGAAATAGCGACGCCAAAACATCATCAATCGAACGGTCTAGCCGAAAGACACATTCAAACTGTAAAAACTCTAGCGCACCTGAACCGCTAGAAACACTAATGTTCGAAGAACAGTAGAAGAATCGTGCAGGTTTTGAGTGCATATTCCACCACATGTGCTGCTTATTACGGCCAAACTGTTTCAAATGCCACGTTTTACTTTCGTCTTAAGAATGCATTATAACTCATATGGTGGAAGGTTTCAGATATTACCACTGGCATGAATTTCAACGTTTATGAGAGCAAAACACGGGTTAATTATATTCGTTATCAGTTGCTTATTTCACATAATTTTGAAAGCAGCATCTCATATAACATCAATGAAGAAAATGCTCAGTGCCTGCAGCACTGTAACTGAAGTTGGTGTTTGGGGTTGCGATCCGAAAAATTTGCAGAACTTTGGGAATTGAAACATTGGTTATTTATTTTCATTGTATGTTTCCGGTATGAATACTAACTGTAAGCATTTATTGATACAAAAGTAGCACAACCGACTCGTGCTGGCAACCTTTCGCCAGTATCAAAGCCAATAATATATTACATCTGCTTCACGTTGTTATATTACATTCGAAGTTTTAGGAGTATAAAGAAATTTAGGGTAACCTGCAGCGAGTTTTTTCAAATGATCGAAAGCTTAATATTTGCTGTGAAAATTCTACGATAAAACCGCTTAATAAAGATATTGCAATTAAACACAAAATCAACAATAGCTGGCAACCCTATCGAGGCTTTTCAACCAAATTTGGCCTGAATAATTTTTATGACAGGTTTCATTAATTGTATGAAATTCGTATTGATTTCATGACTGCACTGGAAGTTATAGTGCAAAAAGTTTTATTTTCCTGAGCGAATTTTCAAAATCAAAGACACAAAAATTACCAAAGCTGGCAGCACCAATCAAATTTTTCAACCAAATTTCCACCAAACAGAGATTAGAGTTAGGTTTAGCTACTGTGTCAATTTCATGAAAATCTGGTAACTTATTCACATTTCATAGGGCAAAAAGCAGTTTTTTTTCTTTGTAATTTTTCAAGATGGCACCACTGGCACAGACTTGCCCCCAATTCAAAATCGCTTCTATCAAATCTGGTCTTACTTAAGTCCAATGCATTCTGTAAATTTTAGCTGTATCTGATTATTGGTTCGTGAGTTTCCGTGAACAGAAGTTTTTGATGCTAAAAATATAGGTTAACTGGGAGAGGGTTACCGTTCTTGTCCGACATGAAATTTCCAAAGTTTTATTTTGAACGTGTAGATTAAACATAAGATTTATATACAGATTGGTTTTATTGTAAGAAACGGACATTTTTTTGAGTATTCGATGGTTTGAATGTTTTCACTTCCAAATTTTTTTTTTCAAAATGAAGACACCAAAATTATCATAGCTGGCAACTCCAACCGAAGTTTTCGACCAAATTTCTACCAAACGTGGCTTAAAATAAGGTCCAGCAATTGTGTGAGTTTCGTCAAAATCGAACGATTCAATCAGAATTTATAGGGCTAAAAGCAGTTATCTCTTTTAGTGGTTTTTCAAGATGGCACCACTGGCACAGAATCGCCCGCATTTCAAAATCACTTCTATCAGACCTGGTCCTATTTAAGGCCAATACATTCTGTGAATTTCAAATAATTCTGCTCATCGGATCGTGAGTTTCCGTGAACAGAAGTTTTTGATGCTAAAAATATAGGTAAATTGGGCTAGGGTTACCGGGCGTGCCCGTTATACCATATCTTTTTTTTTTTTTTGGTTATGTAAACAAAGCACAAAATTTACATAGGAATGGCTTTTTTTTGAAGAAACGGCATTTTTTCAAGAGAGACGATGATTAGGAGGTTTTCACTTTCAGTGCCTGCCCTAGCTACAGGGTTGCCAGCACGCTCATTAAAGGCTACACAGATCAACAACTAAATAATATCAATATGTCCTGAAAATTTCGTAATGATTGAATAGCTCTGTCAAAAGTTATCGAAATTTAAAAATTTTCAAATTTTCCCGTCCTCTTTTTAGGCACCCAGCGCACACATAGGGTTAAAAAATTCCAAAGCATTATCCGATTCATATGTAGAACACGTTAGAAATTTATTCCGTCAACTTTATTTTTGCGAAAATCATTTGTGCACGAAATAATAGGTATATTAAAAAAATCACTAAAATGGCCGCCGGCGCCAAAAGGTTAACAATAACTGACATTTAAAGAGACTTGGACCTATTCTGCATATACACCAATGTATCCTGAAAGTTTCAGCTCAATCGGATGGTGCGTTCCCGAGATTATCTCACTGAAATTTTTTGATGATATATATATATATATATATATATATATATATATATATATATATATATATATATATATATATATATATATATATATATATATATATATATATATAGAAATATGAATTTTTGGCCGAATCGATTTTAATACTAATGTTCTTCGAACATTAGTAAAAACATGTTGAAAAAAATAATACAAGAAGGGAAAGATAAGGAAATGGCTTTATTACAATTGAGAAATATGCCTATTGATAATCAGGGCACAACGTCAGCTGAATTGATGTTTGGTAGGAGAGTTAGAAATGTAATACCTAGTATTAACAATAATAAAGTTATGCCAAAAAAGTTCATAAAAGTTTTAAAAGAAAGACAGAAAAAACAAAAATATTTTTATAATAAAGGGTCGAAAAGTCTGAAAGAATTGCAAGTCGGTGATAAAGTTAAAGTTCATGCAGAGGGGAAAAATACAGTACCTCATCGAAGTGGTATAGTAATTGAAAAACATCAAAATCCAAGATCTTATGTGGTAAAAACAGAGCAAAATACTATATTGACACGTAATAGAAAGAATCTATCTAAAGGTAATGAGTTCAATGATATAAAAGAGGATTTAGAAATACCGTTAGAAACCACACCGGCAATAGTAACCAGTAATGATAATGAGTGTAATACAACCAGAAATATTGTTAATCAGCATAATAACCCTGCACCAGTTGTAAGCACTAGATCGGGTCGTATAATCAATAAACCATCGTTTTTGAAAGATTATGTATGCGCTATAAATGTATGGTAATAATATGTAATACTTAACATGTAATAAGAATCAATACGATTATGTAAACTAGAGAAAGGGAGATGTTATGAGTGAACCTGTATGTGTGAGTGTGGGGATACGCGAATGTACAGTGCATAGTGTGGACGGTGCGTCAGTACAAGAGCGATGACCACGCGCTGCACATGGGGCTTCTAATAGTACTTGTTATGAGTAATAAAGATCACATTAATCAAAATAACTGTATTCATTTAATTACATATATCCACTTATAACACCCGATACTTGGGAGGATTGCGAAATACACATAGCTGAGTCTTACTGCTGTTTGGTTTGATGCCCCATTCGTCTTCGCCCCATTCATGCTTTGAGCGGGTCTTGGTTTTACGCGAATAAGAGCGTGTCATCGGCATATTGGAGGATTTGAGCTTGGGGTTGGCCCACTGGAATAGGTAGATCAGCGGTGAATATGGTATAAAGATCTGGTCCAGTGACAGAACCTTGTGGCACTCCTGATGTCACAGGCCCCATTAACGCTGACATAGTATTATCTATTGGTACGAAAGCTTGCGGTTACTCAATCTAAACTTGATCAACTGAAATAGAAGGCCTTCGTGCCAAACGGAATCAAAAGCCTTCTCGAAATCTAAGTCACACTCTACTGTCAGAATGTTTTGCTCATTCAAGTGAGACACAATTTGATCATGCAAGTACGAGATGGCGTGCTGAGTTCCGTGCCTGCGCCTAAAGCCAAAGTGGTGGTTAGGTATTATCTGTGTGAGCTCACAGTGGTTTTTAATTATTTCGATCCACATTCTCTCAAAAAGCTTCCTCAAATTAGGAAGCAATGAAATTGGACGGAAATTGCTGGCCTCTTTAGTTTTGCCCTTCTTATGAATGGGAACAATCTTTGCTACTTTCCATGAAGTCGGAAAGTAGCCATTGTTCAGGGCGTTGTTGAAAATAATGGCAATAGTTCTGAGCATAGAGATTGGTAGATGTTTAATAACGAAATTAGACATGCCATCATGCCCAGAAGACTTCTTACTCTTTATACTGCCCAGCAGTTGCATCAAGTACTCACTATTGGCAAAGTGAAACCGGTCATCTGCATTTTGTGGGTCATCCGAAGGGTTTTCGGATGAAAATGTGGCCAATGGCTCATTGTGTGAACTGAGGAAGCGATTGACTTCCTCTTTTACCACTTGGCTATTAAGAGCAGAACAGTCAGTGGAACGGCACTCAGCTGGGATTGGAAAGTCGATGCAAACAACTCTGCCTGACGGTCAGGGTTGCGTACAGCGACATTGTCAATCGGTACCATCATCTCCTGGCGTTTGTATTTGCCAGAAAGCAGATTGATTTCCTTAAACATCTCGGAGCCTGGTCGGATGTCAGCCAGCCGCTGCGCAAGACACTCACTGCGAAATTTACCAGCCATCTCAGCAATTATTTTGCTGAGACAGTTGACACTCGAAAGTCGTGACTTGTACGACGGGTGATCCCTCCCATGCCTATGAAAAATCCGCTTTAACTTGCAGCGCCAAATATGTCTCTTTTTCATGTGCTTAACAATCTCCGGCGGCAGCGCGTGATCCTGATATTTGTTAGGGGGATCAAGCGTGCATTGTGGACAACGGTTTCGTTTATGATGCCATTGACGGGCTCTATAAGATTATCAATCTCACGGTTTGCTAAGTTTGCCATCACAACCTCAAGATTTCCTACCGCAACGTCTATGTCGCGCTGAAATTTGCCCCAATTGGTGTTTTGAAAAGACATTATTGTTTTTGGGGGTCTTTCCATCAAGCTGAAGAAGGAGCGGAACTGAAGTCGGAGCTTCACGGCAAAGTGATCAGACATACCAGCTTGCGTCCAGCAGTGTGGTAGATCAATAATGCTGCACAGGTCATCTGACAGGAGAAAGAAGCTACACGCTGAAAAATCATTGTTCTACCCTTAATATATTTTGCAGCTAATATATTTATATTAAAAACATTTCTTAACATTATTATATTGACCTAGCAATAACATTTTATTGCCCGCACATAGCATTCTTAAAATGTTATATATTGACATGCGTGTGGTGAATTTTTCTGTTACAATATTACATTAGTAGGCCAATATTAAATAGTAACATGGCAATAAGTTATATTAGCATCTTACAATAATATATTGACACACCAATAATATATATTAACATGCCAATATATTATAGTAACATGGCAATAAGTTATATTAACGTCTTACTATAGTATATTGGTATACCAATTATTAATATTAACACGCCGCACAGTGGGCTGAATCCCGATTCTAGCTGGACAAAATTATTTTATGGGCTTAACAAGAGCTTTAAGGGTGGAATAGCTTAAAAAAATAATAAAAAAATAAACGAGATAAAAAGTAGGTGTTTCATTTATTAAAACAGATTTTTTTTATTTTCCAGTAAAATCAAGTATTTTTATTATACATATATATATTACAAAAATTCAAAATCAGAATCATTTTCCGATTCACTCGGAGAATCCTTCTCCGCTTCGTTATCATTCGTATCCTCTTCCACTGAATCCGCGATCAGCTCCCCTTCCATCAGGACTCAGCTCTTTCAACGGGACCTTCTGGAAAGTTCTAAGGCTTGTAATAACTGGATCCGATGAAACCAAATCACATTCTTGCACAGATTTTTATGTAAGAAAACTTTCCAGTATGCTGGGCTTTGAATCGCCTCATGCCTTTATTCCTTGCCTCCTTTACCTCCTCTGAAAGCTGCCCTATTGGAACAAGAGCATGTTTGATGGCTAAAGAGCAATGCAAAAGGATTTTTTGTACGCTGGGAGGCATCCTGTACCAGCTATATAGGTCCACAAACAGCTT
This sequence comes from Nemotelus pantherinus, assembly GCA_963978885.1. Lineage (NCBI taxonomy): Eukaryota > Metazoa > Arthropoda > Insecta > Diptera > Stratiomyidae > Nemotelus > Nemotelus pantherinus. The sequence goes on from OZ022263.1 coordinate 148,986,463, forward strand.
GGCAGAATCATAAGCAAATGTGTTGAACTTTTCATCCCTGATAGTATTTCCGCTTAAAATAAGCTGCAACCATAAGAAAGAACGAATAAGATCAACTGATTGCCATAGTGAACAATTTGAGGAAGATGTTTTATAAATACCTGAGGAATAGTTCTAATCAAGATATTAATCGCTTATTAACTCCTGTTGCTGCAGCAGCTTCATTAGCATGCTAAAAAAATCGGTGGGACAAGTTCCCCGTGTTGGACATACTTTCTTGAACCACCTTGTCGACTTTTATCCCTATAGAGTTCCATAAAGCCTTCTGGATATTTTTTTCCTGATGTTCAGCCTCAGCCTTCGCATGAAAAGTAGCCCCTCACATGACTGGCTTTCTCAATTCCAATTTATCATTAAAAAGTAATTGGCATTAAAAAGTAAATAGGAGTAAATGTTTATGTTAAGGTCTTTAAGGTATAGAGTAAAAATAGAAGATGAGGGTCCGTTTAGGATTTAAACTGAAAATTTAAATTTTATAATTCTGACCCCAGAATTTTTGTTATATCTCAATTTATGGTTAATTATGGCTCTAAATTTTTGAATATGTTATTAACTATACCATAATAAAGAAAATCTCAAAATTTAAAGTCAATGAAATCTAATGAAAAAAAGTTGCGCGTTAAAATGTGAAGAATTTTTCAGTTTCCACGAAGCATAATGACACTCTCTTATAGTCTAATGGTATAAACTTACCTTTTTCAATTGGGCGTTTTCAGTGCTTGAAACTTCTTCTTGAAAAGTATTTAAACAAGCTAGATTAACACTCAAACGAAAATAAACATTCATGTCACCGAGCAGATAATACAAAGGAAGGTCACATTAATGTACCGCGAGAGCGTCTCACGCTCTACTTGCATTCGACCGTTTTCACAGTAAGTTCTTACACACTATTGTTCGGTATCATTACAATTTTTTTGTGGAATTAGGTTAACTGAAGCCTTAAGAAAAATATCCTATACCTGAAAACCTTACATTTTGACATTGATTTTTTGACTTTTGTCCAGCTAGAATTGGGATTCAGCCCACTGTGCGCCGTCGATACGATTTTTCCATAGTCCCAAGAGGTCCCCCATCTAACTACTAACCGCGCCCAACACTGCTTAACTTCGATGATCGCGGAACATTAGGTTATTCCAGTGTGCTATTGCCGCATAAAATATGAACATCCTAACTAACAATACAAGCAATGTACTTTGTTGTATGACCAACAATTCCACCACCCTTGCTTAATACATTTATATTAGCATAGTAATATATTTATGTTAAGATGTTAAAACATTTATATTTACAGATGTTCTGAATATAAAAAGTTAACAGCTTAATATGTAATGTTAAACTGCAAATATAATATTGTAACTTCCTAACATACAATATTGAGCTGTTCAAATTATGTATTAGGGACAATGCTGTTACTATAACAATATAAAGATAATTGAATTTGATCATGGTTCCCTTCTTGTCTATAAATCAGCATAGACAACGTATATCATTTCTACAGCATCGAAGCCGAGCATATTGAAACGGGAAACTTCGATCGTTTTGCGGAATCAGCCTCCGAAAGCAGAATCAAATTGGAAATGTTTTTGCGGGATGATTAAAATTGAACAACTTTTTATTAACATTAAAAATTTTAATCTACATTGAAAATTCTATTTTTGACAAAGTGGTTTCGAAAGTATGCACTGCTTCTCATCAGACACCAGCACACAGTGCATACTTGACTGGCGTGACCACTTGCAGGTGGAAATCATTACATTTTTATTTATGCTAGTTGTGACAAATTTTAACATCTCCGACTTATATCCATGGATATAATTTTACTTAGTAAAGGTAATTGAATTTGATCATGGTTCCCTTCTTGTCTATAAATCAGCATAGACAACGTATATCATTTCTACAGCATCGAAGCCGAGCATATTGAAACGGGAAACTTCGATCGTTTTGCGGAATCAGCCTCCGAAAGCAGAATCAAATTGGAAATGTTTTTGCGGGATGATTAAAATTGAACAACTTTTTATTAACATTAAAAATTTTAATCTACATTGAAAATTCTATTTTTGACAAAGTGGTTTCGAAAGTATGCACTGCTTCTCATCAGACACCAGCACACAGTGCATACTTGACTGGCGTGACCACTTGCAGGTGGAAATCATTACATTTTTATTTATGCTAGTTGTGACAAATTTTAACATCTCCGACTTATATCCATGGATATAATTTTACTTAGTAAAGGTAATTGAATTTGATCATGGTTCCCTTCTTGTCTATAAATCAGCATAGACAACGTATATCATTTCTACAGCATCGAAGCCGAGCATATTGAAACGGGAAACTTCGATCGTTTTGCGGAATCAGCCTGTGTCTGATGAGAAGCAGTGCATACTTTCGAAACCACTTTGTCAAAAATAGAATTTTCAATGTAGATTAAAATTTTTAATGTTAATAAAAAGTTGTTCAATTTTAATCATCCCGCAAAAACATTTCCAATTTGATTCTGCTTTCGGAGGCTGATTCCGCAAAACGATCGAAGTTTCCCGTTTCAATATGCTCGGCTTCGATGCTGTAGAAATGATATACGTTGTCTATGCTGATTTATAGACAAGAAGGGAACCATGATCAAATTCAATTACCTTTACTAAGTAAAATTATATCCATGGATATAAGTCGGAGATGTTAAAATTTGTCACAACTAGCATAAATAAAAATGTAATGATTTCCACCTGCAAGTGGTCACGCCAGTCAAGTATGCACTGTGTGCTGGTGTCTGATGAGAAGCAGTGCATACTTTCGAAACCACTTTGTCAAAAATAGAATTTTCAATGTAGATTAAAATTTTTAATGTTAATAAAATGTTGTTCAATTTTAATCATCCCGCAAAAACATTTCCAATATAAAGATGTCAATATATTGATTTCGGTCATTTCTCAGCGTGTACTACTTGGTCTGGTTGGTGAGCTCGGAGCAAATACTTGCAAGAGAATGGGAGGACTGCTTGGTTGCAGCCATTCGGGCAACACCCTGCCGTTTCCATTTGTTACGGAATCTCCCCACTATGGGTGTCTCGAGTTCAAATCGCCACCGATAAGCAAGCGAGTATTTATATTGAGATATAATTGAGCTAATGAATCAGAAATCATGCAACAGACTTGACTTTGGCGAACAGCATCGAAAGTACAGGGATCCTGCGAAAATTCACCTATGGTCCGTTGTTTTGACTACAGCTGCAGCAAACGCACAGCACTTGAGATCGGGGGCCGCGACAGGCCGCGACCCTGCCGTTTCCATTTGTGACGGAATCTCCCCACTGTTAGTGTCTCAAGTTTAAATCGCCACCGATAAGCAAGCGAGTATTTATATTGAGATATAATTGAATTAATGACTCCGAAATCATGCAACAGACTTGACTTTGGCGAACTACATCGAACGTACAGGGATGCTGCGATCGCCTATAGTCCGTTGTTTTGACTGCAGCTGCAGCAAACGCACAGCACTTCAGATCGGGGACCGCGCCAGGCTCCATGTCCAGATTACTCCTAACTAGTAGTGCCGAGCCTCCATTTTGGTGGTCGAAGGCGGTGGTAAATCCTCTAAAGCTTACTCTACGGAATTCTGAGAGTCTGGTTTCTGTTATAAACGCAAGTTCTGATTTCAACGCATCAAGGAGGTTTTGAGCAGACGCTCTTTGCGCCATCGAGAAGAGCGAAGCGATATTGAAAGTGCCCACGTCAATCAACTTATTTAAGAAGGGTAGTCAACAGCTTGAGAGTGGCAACCAGCCCCGCGGCATCAGTTCCAGCTGGCTGATAAAGTCATTTATTGGCTGATAAAGTCATTTATTGGCTGATAAAGTCATTTATCAGTCCAAGATTGGCATTAGCAGGAGATGACCGCTGTAAAGTTGGAGCTCGCTGAGCAACAGAACTTGGGGAAGCGTTACCTCCTACTGCCTGTGCGTAGGAGATGCCACTTCACCTGTAGTTCGAGACGCTCTGCGTCACAAACTGTTTACGTTCCTTTCGGGCCAGCTTGCGGCGAACATTCTTCGCTTCGATCCTAGCCACCATTTCCTTATATGCCAGGCATCCACGATAGTTGGCTGGGTAACCATCAAGACCACAGTTGACGCATACAGGCTGTACGTCGGTTACTTTTGGGCATTCACCACGTGTGTGACTCTCCAGGCACTTCACGCAGCGATGAATGATGGTGCAATTGCTTGCCGCATGTCCGAAGTTTTGGCAGTTGCAACACTGCTTATATATTACTTTTTCCCGCACCACTTTTTGCCAGAGAATGGACTGTATTTTAAATACAGCAGCTAGCTCCTGGGAAGGCTCAAACTGCGCCAGAAAAAGCCCGGACTGGGGTCTAAAGTTTTCGGCCCCAACAGATTTCCTCAGTTCCTGGTCCTTGCGGGTGAGAAAATGCGTTATGGACTTTAATTTTAGGTCAGTGTGTTGCACCACTAGCTCGTTGTGGATGTTCGCTGGTTCAATGCCCCTATGTAGGCCACGGATGACGAGGGACTTGATTCTTTCTGAGGCTGCAGTATACGTAGTCACAAACTGACCACTGCTCTTAATGTGTTCGAAGACTTTTTTATGGTCTTCTAAAGAGGAACATAGGATGAGCGGTTTCTCACTCGAAATATTCTTTATAAGCGGTACAGTACCAAGTACCTTCATCTCACAGATGAGTTTGGAAACATTCATCTTATATGCCGTGATGGGAGGGACTTTTACGGTCTTTTGAGTCGGGATTGTCTTAAGTGCAGTCTGCGTATTTCTTTCTTTTGTTATATTGGAAAGAGTTACCTGGTCGTTTGTTCGTTTCTTTTTTTTGTTCATTACTAGGTTAAATTCCTGGTCATGGCCGATTTGCGAAGTGTTTGGGCCCAGATTGCTCACAGTAGAGGACTGCGATAGCTCACTGATACCTGTCATCATGGTGGGAAATGTTGTCGTCATCTTTGGTTGCTGGGTAGAACTGCTCATTGGTAGTAGCAGGAGCTGCTTGACTACTATTCTCGGGCCAGGACTTAGCGTTTGCATTAACGCTGGTTGTTGTGCATTATATCTCACCGGTTGGGCCTTCATAAGAAATGCCATCTGCCGTTTTAGGTCCAGGAGCTCTTTTCGAAGCGTTTGGTTCTCCTTCTCAAGAGCAATAATTTTATCCGAACTTCGACCGGATGGAAAATTAACTGGCTCGTCAGCATCTGAAACTTCGACGGCGTTCGCAGACTTGGTCTTCTTCCGTTTTCTCCCCATTGGGGATTTTTTTTCTTGCGCTTTTTTCTATCACTATTCCTAGTTCACTATTGAAATCAAGTTCACTATATCACTACGATAATTTCCGCTAATCAAAGTCGCAGTCAAATTGCGTTTGTGCTTCTATATAGCTAGGTGACCTTTGACGGAAATTTCAGATTCACTGCGAAACAAGACTACTCTCGCCACGATCACGATGAGACCTCCTGAATATCATGCCCAAACTATCACAAACAATCACAACGCTGCCAAATGTACTAAAAACAAACTGAGCATAGAATATCCATTGGCCATTGCTTTAGTCATAAAAGGACCTGAAATTGGTACTGAAATTTTTGTAAGGTGGTGGTTCGGCTGAAGTTGAACGTAAGCGTGATGGAACCATTAAACTGACCACAAACAAAGCCGGTGCTGAGCCAGGCAAACTGTTTGCTCTTGTTCTGATGTGTGCTGTTAGTTGCTTTCGATTGTATTTGAATGGAGAACTCTTATTTCAATCTAGTACATTATCACGGGCACAGGGCTGAAAATCACTCAAATTTTTTGCCGCTACGATAAAACCAAAGAGATGTACTAAAGAGACAGCACAAGTTCGATAAGTTGAAGCCGGCAATTCGATTGTTTGCATGTGGTATTCCAGAGTCTCACACTAGCTTCGAAAATGGGGGCTTATTGGATGTACATATAAATGGCATATATATGAATTATACCCATATGAATGTATATAGTGATAATGATGGCGATTTATATATATAGATATAAATATTATTATATATATATATATATATATATATATATATATATATATATATATATATATATATAAATATATATATATATATATATATATATATATATATATATATATATATATATATATATATATATATATATATATATATATACAGTAGAACGCCGATTATCCGAACGCCGATTAACCGAATCGCCAATTATCCGAATCGGTCCTAAGCGTATAAAACCAAGTAATTTTTCTTTTGTTTTGTTGTAACAAGTTGGAACTCGCTGGAGTCCAGATATATTTCAACTGTTATAGTTGAAAGCTAGAGGCAAGACACTATGTACATACATGTTTTGCGTTGTGCGGTTTCCGTAAAACGGAACGTTGGAACGTTTGTTTTTTTTTCAACTCAATAACACTGAATTACTGTGAGTGAGCTCCTCCCTCTCCTAACCAAAATGAGTGCAAAGCGGAAACGTGTCGTCCTCTCAATAAAGGACAAAGTGGAAATAATCAATCAGTTAAAAAAGGTGTGGCGGGAAAGGTACTGGCAGATAGATTTGGTGTCGGGGCGGCTACAATAACTGATATTAGAAATAACAGTGAAAAAATTTTAAGTTTTATGACTGCGTTGGAAACTGATGATGGATGTTCGTCACGAAAAGTAATGAAAAAGGCAAAGGATGAACAGCTTGAGAATGCTGTCTTTACGTGGTTTCTGCAGCAACGATCTATTGGACAATCGATTTCAGGACCGATTTTATGTAAAAAGGGGTAAATGTTCAGTGGAAAAATTGGTGTAGCTGGTTTCAAGGCAAGCACTGAATGGATCCGCAATTTCAAAAATAGGCACAGCATTCGGGAACTGGATATTGCTGGTGAAAAACTTTCTGCTGATAGTGAAGCTGCTAATAAATTTTTGAACACTTTTAAAAAAGAAACTGAAAACTACGACGACCCTGATCTTGTTCACAATGCTGATGAGACTGGTTTGAATTGGAAAGCTTTGCCGAGAAAAACCCTAGCATCTAAAAGACAACAGAGTGCTCCCGGTACCCATCTCTACTGGTACCCATCGCCTTCCTCTATTATTGATTGGCAAAGCAAAGAAGCCGAGGGCTTTTAAGAACGTAGCCAAGTTACCAGTGACCTACACAAATCAGAAGAGTGCATGGATGGACCACAGTATTTTTTTTTTGGAGTGGTATGATAAAACCTTTATTCCTGAAACAAAAAAGTTTAAAAAGGAAACAGGAAAACAAGGAAAAATTTTGCTAATTATTGACAATGCACCAACGCATCCATCACTTGAGCTTCTCATGGGAGAGAAAGGGAAATTTAAGTGTATCTTTTTACCACCCAACGTCACAAGTCTGCTGCAGCGCATGGACCAGGGTGTGCACGAAACGTTTTTACAGACAACAGTTGCTTCGTAAATTGCTTCTGGCTGAAGAGAACGACGAAGAACGGGTTTTGGATTAGTACAAAAAAATCAACTTGAAAGACTGTTGCTACATTACTGCAGATTCTTGGAAGATAGTTAAAAGTGTTTCACTGAAACGAGCTTGGAATAAAATAAACGGCACATCAACACAAGAGCAACTTGAGTTAGAAAAGCAGGCGAAGGAACGATAATCAACCGATGAAGTTAATGAAGACGGACAGGAATTACCGTCAGTGGAAGAGTTTGTGAACATGGCTAATGAAATCGCGGGATGTTCGGCGTGTGATGTCGCTGATATGGAAGAGTGGTTGCACTGTGATAAGATACAGACAGATGATGAAATCGCAGTGAGTGCCATGGACGAACAGGATAATGAAGAGGACGACAATGAGACCGAAGGAGAAGAGGCACAAGACCAAAGTGTACCATCTCATAGCGAGGAGTTTATGTGTTTCGATAAGGCCCTCAAGTGGATGGAACGGCAACCCGAATGCGACGGTGTACAACTTCTTGCCGTCCCGCGCCTGCGTGACCTTGCCGCACGGAATCGAGCTCCAACGTCGAGGCAACTTACTCTGATCGAGATGTTCAAGTGACAAGATATTGTGGAACGGTGTTTGTTAAACTTAATAAAGTTTATTCTATGTGTGACAGTTCGTTTTTCTTTATTACCAGTCTATGTCCGATTATCCGAATTTTCGATTATCCGAATCGTCCCAATTAATTCGGATAATCGGCGTTCTACTGTATATATATATACATATATACATATATATATATATATATATATATATATATATATATATATATATATATATATATATATATATATATATATATATATATATATATATATATATATATATATATATATATATATATATGTATATATATATATCTACATATATATATATATATATATATATATATATATATATATATATATATGTATATATATATATATATATATATATATATATATATATATATATATATATATTCATATATTTATAGTTATATATATACATATATATATATTCATATATATATATATATATATTCATATATATATATATATATATATATATATATATATATATATATATATATATATATATTTATATATATATATATATATATATATATATATATATATATATATATATATATATATATATATATATATATATGTATATATATATGTATATATATCATCAACCTGGCACAACAGCCCAATGTCGGCCCTTGGCCGCCTGGATCGAACTCCTCCAATTGTCTCCAATCTTGGAACCCCAATAGTTGTTCGGCGTCCGCATACACTGAGCCCTCCCACCGAGCTCTTGGTTTTCCTCTTGGCCTCGCTCCGTCGACTCGTCTTGCGTTCATGACACGTTTTGGCATGCGATCGTCATTCATGCGTTGCACGTACCCAGCCCACTGTAACCGTTGTAGTTTGAACATTTTTGAAACTTCAAGCTCATCGTAAAGTTCGTACAACTCATTGTTGTACCGGATGCGCCATCCATCTCGGTCGCGGATAGCCCCGAAAATCCGCCGCAGTACTTTCCGTTCGAAAGTATCGATCATGTATTCGGAGGCTTGGGTCAGGGTCCATGTTTCGCAGCCATAGCACAGCACAGGTCTGATAATAGTTTTATAAACGCGGAGCTTAGTCTTTCTGTGCACATATTTCGATTTCATGATAGGGAGGACCGAGAAGAAAGTCTTATTTGCTAGTTGTATCCGTCGCTTGATTTCGTCAGTTTCGTTGGCGTCACTCGATAGATTGCTACCCAGGTACACAAAGTTGTCCACGAATTTGATGCAAAGGTCCCCTACGTTGATGGTCGTGTGCGCTGGCGTCCTTGTCCTAGATTGCATCATAACTTTCGTTTTGTCCTCGTTGATTTGTAGCGAATATAAAGATGTGAGATGCCCTAAGCACAACTTAGAACCAGACCGAAGTCCAGAACCAAGAGTGCTAAGGTCGGAAAGTGGAATGGCTACTGCCATTCAAGAGGCAAAACAAAAAAAAAGAATTGCCCCGAGAGCAGGGTGCCCTAGAAATGGCCGTGAAGGCCCCTCGTCCGCATTAGCGGAGCACCCTTTAACCAACCCCGACGGATGCTGGGGTGCCGCTTTGCTAGCTCGCTGCGGCTGGGGTGGGTTCTTGACAAATGGGGATGGTTTGCTCTCAAAGAAAACGGGATGCTACGTATATTCATCCGTCATGAATTGTAGCCGCAAACTGATATGAAAACATATCCAGGGACCAAAAGGGGGCATAGTTCCGTAAAGGAAACCACCCAGGCTCTGCAACATGGGCTGTTTAAGCAGACCTAGTGCTCGTGACAACGCACGGAGCCAGAAAATTAAAATTCTACAAAAGGGAAAAATAGGAAAAAACGCTACCTCTCCTTTACAAGGAACCCGGGTGAGGCAGACAGCCCCGGGCCCCCGATGGTAGTGGAGCCCTGACCCCGATGGTCTGGGGTCCTCCACCCTCTGATACTGGCCATGTAAATTCCAAAGTTTAAAACCAAAAGCTAATCAAAAAAAATCACGGAAACTACTAGTTGGGCCAGTATCCCTCCCTTGTACCGAAAGCTGAAATTCACACAAAAGCACTAAATATTCATAGGCCAGCCAGGCCACGCGCAGACCCTGAAAGGAAGAAGAGAACTTCTCGGGCTTTCGCCCAATAAGAAGGCCTGAGGGTTTCTGATTTAACAATTCATTTTTTTTTTATTTATTCAATTGCGACAATTTCGATGAGTCGTCATATTTAAATGTTACACAACTACAAATCAATATTTCAATAAGTTTGATAGGATTTTTTTTTGTTCTTACTATCTTGCTATGTACATTTAAGATGAATGTATTAACATAAAAATAAGAATTTCGAAATTCGTATTTAAATACTATTTTCAGATCATGAGCTTTCATAAAATTAACGATTGTTTGCGTTTAACGACTGTGTGGAAATACTACAAATACAACAACTAAAGAATGCAAAGTAATTTGCTTAAGGCATATAGCAAACATAGTAATGTGAATCTAATAAATTAATTCGATAACTAATGGAATGTTTGGAAGACTGTATGCAGTTTTGCGACTCCATGCAAATAACCTAAGAGAGTTGCAGTTGAATGGCAATGAATCATGACTTAAGTATTCCTCAAAGCATATTTGCATGTAAACTAAAAGCAAAATATTGTGTATGTTCGTTTTTATCCCTCACGAGCGAACAAATTCAAACTTTATCGAAAAGCTAATATGTATGCATATCAAGGCAACAAATATTTTTTCTTTCATTAGCTAAGCTCATTTTTAGCATAATCAGTCGATCGAAATATATATTTTTTTTTCCCGTGATCACAAAACATTAAATATAGCAAACGTCTACCAGAAAGCGAGTGCCACATCATGCAAAGTGAAGAAAAGGCGCTGTGGCAAATGACACAAATAGATAAAAACCTATTCCATAAAAGAAAAAAAAACTAATACAAATACGTGTAGTTAAATATTTCGCTAATACAAGAAGCGCTTTTCGTATCAAATTACGATTTGAATTAATTCTATTCTATGTTTGAGTTAATTCTATTTCAATTTTTAATTTTTATTATTCTTTTTTTTTTTTTCTTCAGTTTGTCTTGTCTTTCTTTGACGTTTTCATTCGAATTACTGGAAACTCGGTATGCACATGCATCAAGATTTCCGAGTTATATTTGCTGGTCAAGGCTCGAAATTAAATACTACACACAAGTGTTACCTCCGAAGATGCGGTTTACAAACCAGTGGCTAAAACATCCTGTCATAAATCTCCTCGATACGAATCAACTTTTTGTCTGTCTGGAACTTCACATTTCGCTTGTGGTGATTTATTTTCGCTTCTTCTTGTTTCCGCCGGCCTTCGGCTGCAGCTTTCATGGGATTGTATGTAGCTCGACGTCGCCCCATCGCTAATTCGTTTTCTTTTTGTTTAACTAATATTCCCCTGTAGTCAATCGCACAACTAATCTACTCTTCCACCAGATCACGCAGCGGAAGAAAATAATATTGCAGCCACAAGACGACAATTATACTTGTTTCAACAAACGGTTTGGCTTCGAAAGGAATCAACCATTGGAAGATAGTTTTTCTCTGTTTTGATTTCACGTATATTGTTATACAACTACTTGAATCTTTCTAGTTTCATTATTTCGGAAAAGTCTATGCTTGTTAATCAATGTACAACCAAAAATCAAAATTTTTTTGTTTTTTAAATGATATGTTATCTACGCTCTCTGTAGAGCAAATAAGTTTTCATAAAATGAGGCAAATACAAATCCTGGATCCAATGTTCATGTCAATATAGGCCAATTTCCTGTCGGGTGATCCGGCGGTGGAGGTGCAGCTTCTTTCTTTGTAATCCCATCTGCCGGAGAACTTCCACTCAATCGAAAGTACGCCTCTTGAAGCCGAAAACTTGGTACCCAAGGCAAACTATTTTTAATGCGATTGCTGTCAATTAAATCATGGCGTTGAGTAATTACAGCTTGAATAATTTTTTGAAGCTTGAATTACAGCTAACTGAATAGAAGTGGTGACCGCAGCGAAAATAATATACGCGTAACGTCAAGCGCATGAATCATTCTATCACAGTGACCACCGTGTCATTCGTTTTCGTTTCTCATTTATGAAGCACATGTGATTGTCGGGTACCACGAGGTATTTCACTAGGGAAGTTTGCGCATGGCAAGGCGTGCAGACGACACTCTTGGTTAATCTCAAAGCGGAAAAAAATGCGGCGATCGATTCGCGTAGAACTTCACTGGAATCAAGGCTTTCGTGTGCACCCAGGTCGCATACAAGAGACCAAACCAAATATCGACACTATTTTCGCATCGCACTTAATCCGGCACGAATTCAAAACTCTTTCGTTCGTAACTCACTCTCACGATCACATTCGATTCCGGGAGGATTTTACCACCAGCCAAAGGCCAAACAAATTAATTTGTGCTATCATGCTTTCTTTATGGTTTATTGCACCAAAACTGTATATCCACCCCATTTCATACGAGCACATACAATTCATTACTCCTTATGCATCAAGCACGTGTATTAATTTACAAAAAAAACCTCAGTTGGTCGCGCCAATAACCGTTAATCCGTAGTTCTCAATACATCACTTCAAAACTTGCACAGTGTCATATTAAAACACCAGATTTAGGCAAATACCACTAGAAGAAGATATGTATATCAAACGTAATAGAAAACTGGCCGCGAAAAATCACAGAAAAAGAAAAATCCTCCGTGGCTACGGCTCTCCGACTCGACGACGCCTTCGCCTCCACCCGGCCACGACTTGCTAGAGACTGTCACGAGCTTATCAGCTCCAGCTCGCAAAATGCCAGTTCGAGTCGCAAAACAAGATCCCGTTAGAACTTGTTGCTACTCGAATTCAATAATAAGGTCGCCGGGGACGTACGGGACTTATTTTTGTGCGATTGAAATGTGGTTTCAATCGCAAAATGTTGTAGCGTCTCCGATCCATACAGTGTGGGTCGGAGATGTGTGACCAGTAATTTTTGAATGAAAAATTATAAAAATTACTGGATGCTACAACACAGATCTTTCCACAAGGGCAAGTGCGTGGAAAGAGCTGAAGGATGGATGTAATAGGTGAAAGACAATGACGTGAACAGGTGATCAAGTCTTTTACTATCCAATCTTTTAGATTTATTGCGTGAACTAGTGAGCAAATAAAAAGGAGTAAATATCATTGTAGGAAATTTCGTGAACACGTATGCTAAGTTAATGACGAAAGTATCTTTGATAGAGGAAATGGTGAACCAGGTGAACATCTCTGGATACTTTCTATTTGGGGCAGGAGTGACACCTGAAATAGGCGCAAATGGACGATCTCCAAATGAAATTTGGAAACAGATCGTGAACTGGTGAACTAGTGGGTATATCACTTAGTGATGTCTTTCGCGTGAAAGACGCCCACTGATCGTCCATTTTGATCGGCCAGCTGGTAATAAGCACCGCCGATCTTCTTAATTATCTTACTAGGTAAGAACTTCCGGTCCAGCTTTGCATTGTAGTGCGCGGCAGCGTCACTTTGCCGGAAGTTGCGCCTGTAGACCACTTCGCCAGGCTGGTATGTAATCAACCTGGAACGAAGATTATAGGCCTTGGCATTGCGAGACTGGGCTTGGGTGGTGAGGTCGCGGATGGTTTGGCGTAGAAGAGCCAGGTGGTCAGGAAGTGGCAGAGTGGTCTCGGGGTCATCCAGGAGATGGAGTTGCCGCAAAAGTTGGTGAATGCGGCCATGGGTGACCATAGGTTGCCCGAAGACTGCCTGATAAGGCGAAGTTCCTATGGTTGCGTGAGGTGCTGAGCGTAGCGCGCAGGTTATCTCTGGGATTTTGGCGTCCCATTCCTTTTGAGCAGGATCAATATAGGAACGTATTGCTGCCAGTATGGAGCGGTTAAGACGTTCCGAGGCATTGGCTTGAGGGGAATACACGGCGGTGAAGGTATGTCCGATACCGAATTCCTGTAGAAAGGTCTGAAAGATAGACGACCGAAATTGTACACCATTATCTGTTACAACACTCTCCGGGACTCCAACAAGGTGAAATACCCTTCTTCTCAAGATGTCGATGACTGCTTTCGCAGTGAATTTCCGAAGCGGCTCAACGAAGGGGAATCGCGAAAAATGGTCCAGGACGATGAGCGCTCCAATGTTGCCAGACTTGGACCTAGGGTAGGGGCCGATAATGTCGATGTACAAGCGCTGGAATATGCGCTCGGGAACGGACTGCAGCGTCATTGGTGGACGAAGGGTGTGTGAAGGGGCTTTGGTGGTTTTGCATGTAAGGCATGATCCCACATATTCACGCACTTGAGCGGCCATTCGTGGCCAGAAAAACCATTGCCGTAATCGGCCGAGGGTTTTGGCCACGCCACCATGCGCACTCAAGGGTGGGTCATGAGCTCCCTTCACTAATTCTGCCGTCATTTCTGACGGCACCCACAACTTCCAAGCCAACTGGTCTTGAAGTCCGTTTCCGGTTGCATACTCAGTCCGCTTGTACACGAACCCGTCTACAACTTTTAGGTCCGGCAGTTGGTCTTGTTCTGCCTGGACTTTAGCCGCCAGCTCCGTATAGGAGGCACTTTTGAAGTGGGGCGACTCTAAGTCTAGCTCCATTGGAGTCTCCTCGCCTTCTGCCGGCATCAACGCCTCGGCAGAGAACATGCGCGACAAGGAGTCCGGCACTACGTTTTGGCTTCCCTTTCGGTGGACAATTTTGAAGTTGAAACCTTGAAGTTTCAAGGCCCACCGGGCTAATCGGCCATTAAGGTCTGGTTGGTTCATTAGCCATTTTAGGGAAGCATGGTCGGTCACGATTTCAAATTCGTGACCTTCCACGTAGGCGCGGAACTTCTTGATTGCCAACACCGCTGCCAGACATTCTTGCTCAGTGACGGTGTAGTTTCGCTGAGCGGGATTCAGTTTGTGGGACATATAAGCGATGGGGGCTTCAGCTCCGTCTTCTGTGCGCTGCACCAGCACGGCACCGACTCCATGTTGACTCGCGTCACATTGGATGGAGAAGGGCTTGTTAAAATCTGGGCTGTGCAGCACTGGGGCTGAAGCAAGGCTGTGTTTCAATTGCTTGAAAGCATTTAGCCTCTCATCGGTCCACACAAACTGACTCCGCTTGGAAAGCATGTCTGTCAGTGGTGTTGACAATGACGCATATTCCCTGACGAAGCGCCGATACCAACCGCAGATTCCTAGAAATCTTCGTAGTTGCTTCGTGGTAGAGGGAAGTGGGAAATCCATGATAGATTTCACCTTGTCAGGATCAGTTTGGATAGTGCCCCCACCAACAATGTGGCCAAGGTACTTGACGTCTCGCAAGAGGAACTTACTCTTTTCCACATTGATGGTGAGGCCAGCTTGTCTCAAATGGAAGGCGACCTGATGAAGTACCTGAAGGTGCACGTCAAACTCGTCTGTTATCACCAACAGGTCGTCGAGGTACACAAATACCTGGTGCTTGAGTTGGGGCGGAATAACCTTATCCATCAGTCGCGACATCGTTTGGGGTGCATTACACAACCCAAACGGCATCACGACAAAATGGTAAAGGGGTCGACCGGGCACAGTGAAGGCTGTCTTCTCCTTTGACTTTTCCTCTAGAGGGATTTGCCAAAAGGCATCCTTCAAGTCAAGGCTGGAGATGAAATTTGCCTTAGGGAGTCTGCTGAGAATTCCATCAATCAGCGGCAAAGGATAGGCATCCTTCACTGTGACCGAGTTGACCTTCCGGGCAATCAGGCATAGGCGCACCTTCGAGGGCTTTACCACCAACGTTACCGGCGAAGACCATGCACTCTTCGACTCTTCGATTACGCCCAACGCTAACATCCGGTCAATTTCCTGATATAGGAGCTTTTCGACAGCTGGTGACACAGAGAAATGTCTCTGTTTTATGGGTTTCTGGTCACCAGTGTCGATGTCATGACGGATGAGCGTAGTCTTTCCCAAGCCCTCAACAACAAACGAAGGAAAGCAAGCAATCGCAGTCCGAAGTCTGCGATGCTGCTCCTGTGTGAGAGGGTGGGCGCAATCGTCGAGTACGTCGAGGCTGTTGGTGGTGTCGACCTGTGGTGGTGGCGCAAACAGGTCTGTGGCCAGGGCGAAAAGACGGACGAAGTCCACTCCCAGATAGAGATTCTGACTGAGAGTGGGTATTATCCACAGCGTCAACGTCTTGGTGAGCCCCCGGAACGTGATGTCGGCTGATACTCGGCCTACGGCTTGATGTTGTGTGCCGTCAGCTGTTTTCAACCCGAGAGAAGCTCTTTTCCAGGGAAAAGCGTTCCTCTCGAGGAATGAGCGGGCTAGATCAGCCGCCATCACGCTCACGTTGGCTCCCGTGTCGATCAAACCCGATGTTAGTTGGCCGAACAACAGAACCTGAGCGTACGGTCGAACGTCACCTGGAGGCACGCTCAACAGAGTCGCACAATCCAATTGATAACGCCAACGACGGAACTGAGCGTAGAAACGCCTCATTCTCAACGTTGAGCGTTTAGGTGTTTTAAGGTGTTTGTGAATGGTGTCAATTTCGGAGTTAAAAATTCGGTTTCGGACCGCCGTGTATTTCCGCCAACTAATGTGGTAGGGCAGAAAAGCCAAAGGTGTAGGAGGCTCTGCCTGTAAGAGTGGGATCGATAAGGTAGTAGAGTCCCCACTCGGCTGAATACTAACATCATTGGTGGTTGGGCCCACGGAATTTGGAGACAGATCATCAGTCCTGTCCACCTGCTGGAACGGGGTGGAGATTGCTTGCCCTGTGGGAGGCGTGAGATCTTGTTCCGCGCTCCCTGCGGTCCGTTTTTTGTTTGGCAGTTCACACAATTCGGTTTATATGTGTCTGCCTTTCCGCAGCCATAACAGAAAATTGTTCTGGGCTCCAAACAATCGTCGAAACGGTGCCCCACTTGCTTACAGTTCCAACAAGTAGGCAGGACCGTGACTGCCTCCACTCCAGGTTCATCGGTTGAATCCTCATATTGTTCCCTCGGGTACTCATCACGTAGTTCTTCTGTAGCGTGTCTCCATTGGGAAGATCGGCGTCGACCTCCGAGCTCCATCTCGAAGTTCTCCGCATGGATGACGGCCTGACGGAGCAGACGAACAGAGGGAAGGTGTATTTGGAGCAGACCACGACGGATTTCTGGCAATAAATTGCGTCTGAGAATGTCAGCTAAGTCCGCGTCGCCAATAGGGCGCTGTAGCCGGTCGACAATCTTGTAGACGTCCGCACTGTAATCGTCGAATGTTTCTTGAGGTCGCTGTTTCCTTCCTCGTATCTGTTCCATCAGGTCGGCATCCGTGAAGCGATCCGCGAAATGATCGCTCAGGGCCGACTCCAAATCCCTCCAACTGAAGTCACGTCTCGAATTATAGAACCTCCAATACCAATCAGCGGCAGGTCCAATCAAAAGTAAATGCATATGCTGGCATAGAACATTAAAATTTCCGCCCAAGGTGTTTCTGGTGAGAGCCGCTACCCTGTTAATAAAGACTTCCACGGGCATGGAGGATTCACGACCCGAGAATTTTAGTCCCCACCCACCAATGATGCTTGCCACCTTATCGTGGTGGAACTGGACATTATTACCACGAGGGGTGCGAGGTGAGTAGGATCGCGGCACTGGAACAAATGATTGTGCACGAGGGTTCAGTCTTGGCGACTCTACATTTCGAGTCCGGGACGGAAGGCTCAATTGGGCCATGCGCTCCAGCATCACACGCATGCCGTTCTGCAATTCGTTAATCTGTTGTTGAAGTCCGCTTAAATCCTGGGGCACTATAGAGCGCGCTCCTGCGGCTTCTGACGTCACATCTGAGATTGGGGACGCTTTTGATGACGGGCCAGGTGGCTGAACTAAACCTTCCGCCCCCGACTCGGCCTGCAAATCGAAGTCCCTGATTTCCAAATCATCATTTCTCATGCCTCGGGTTCTTACTCCCGGCCGTTGTGTTTTAGGCCGAGCCCCTCGTGGCATAGATGCTGCAGCAGTGGGGGCCTGTCTGGCTCCTAAGGGGAGACTCAGTGGTCCACGGCACAGCGGGCAATCTGTATGATTCCGAAGCCATTGCTCCAGGCACGTTTCATGAAATGTATGACCACATTTTGTGGTGTACGTAACCTGGGCAGCAGCGAATGACTGCTGGCATATGGAGCACCGAGCCTCCACTGTGGTGCCAGACAGGTCCTCACTACTGTGATGCAATGGCATGTCCAATCTGTGAAAATACTTGACAAGTGATGAAAATTCAAAGAAAATGCACGATACTCGTGACTAACGAATTAATTACGCTTATAACTAAGGAGTTGCTGCAAATTCAAATGGCAACCCAGTGCACAACAGGGTGTGACTAACTCTTTCAAAGAGAAAATTCTTAACAGCTAATAGGGCAAAAAAAATGCCAAAAATTCAAAAATATATATAAAATATATATATATATAAGTAGGTGCACACCAGTGGTGTGACTAACTCTCGAAATGATAATCAAATTGCAAAGCCAGATGGCTAGAGTAAATGGAAAAAAAATTCAATTTCAAAGTTTTAAATTTTTCAAAGTTTTTAAGTTTTCGAAGTTAGATCAAATTTACTTTTCCTAAGTATGCTCAAAATTTAATTTTTCAAGAGATGGCCTTCTTACTAGACGGAACCCGATCCGTTCCTCCCCATTTCAGGTCCGCTGGCTGGCTGGCTGTTGATTTCAAAACGCAAGAAAGTGGTAAGTAGGTTTTTAGCTATTGATGAATTTAATTAAGTGTGAAGTTATATGAAAAATGATTGAAGGATGTGAATATTATATGAAAAATGATTGAAGGATGTGAATATTTAATGTGAAAAATATGAACGATTGACCAATGGTACAAAAGTGAAAATTACATTGGGTCGGTTCCGGAAGGGTACCGCCCAGTATGTGGGACTGTTTCTCCCACCCGAAATTCCTCGAAAAGAGAGGAGCAAGGGACCAAAAACAACTATGTTGCCGCTTGACTCAACCTCAGCAAATGGTTCAAGCTTGGCCAAGCTGCAGGGACGTGTAGGTGGCGCCACGCCAACCCCACGTAATCCACTACAGCTTGAACCAAACTCAAGCCAAAAGCCGAAGCTGGATCAAGACAGCAAGGATATAAAAATTTGGGACAGCTTCCCAACATAAAGTGGGGCAGGGGCCCTTCGGTTGACCGGGACAGGAGCGGCGGTAAACCACCACAACCTGTTATCCGCGGCCAACCTCCAGGTTGCACCCAGAGTCAAAAAACTCATAAAGACGAACACAACGAGAAGCTGCCCAAGAGGTAAACTAACTAGGAATTGAATTTAACCGGATAGGACTGGGAAGGATGTTTGCGGCTAGTAAGGAAAGAGCGAGCGATGCAGGTCTTAATTCAAGGGGTTTGTTCTCTCGAACGAAGTATATCGAATCGCAAAGGAGGCGATTCTAAGACCTGCTAGTGAGAATGGAATTATTAGGATTTAAAGACGTGAAGTCTTAAGGGGAGTATGAGTCGAAACTCATGAGTATTTTCTCACTTTGGTGTGGGTTGCCCAAAACAAGTTTCGGGCCCCACGTTGGGCGCCATTTGTAGCGTTAATAAAGATGGGAGTGACCTTAGCACAACTTAGAACCAGACCGAAGTCCAGAACCAAGAGTGCTAAGGTCTAAAAGTGGAATGGCTATAGCCATTCAAGAGGCAAAACAAAAAAAAAGAATTGCCCCGAGAGCAGGGTGCCCTAGAAATGGCCGTGAAGGCCCCTCGTCCGCATTAGCGGAGCACCCTTTAACCAACCCCGACGGATGCTGGGGTGCCGCTTTGCTAGCTCGCTGCGGCTGGGGTGGGTTCTTGACAAATGGGGATGGTTTGCTCTCAAAGAAAACGGGATGCTACGTATATTCATCCGTCATGAATTGTAGCCGCAAACTGATATGAAAACATATCCAGGGACCAAAAGGGGGCATAGTTCCGTAAAGGAAACCACCCAGGCTCTGCAACATGGGCTGTCTAAGCAGACCCAGTGCTCGTGACAACGCACGGAGCCAGAAAATTAAAATTCTACAAAAGGGAAAAATAGGAAAAAACGCTACCTCTCCTTTACAAGGAACCCGGGTGAGGCAGACAGCCCCGGGCCCCCGATGGTAGTGGAGCCCTGACCCCGATGGTCTGGGGTCCTCCACCCTCTGATACTGGCCATGTAAATTCCAAAGTTTAAAACCAAAAGCTAATCAAAAAAAATCACGGAAACTACTAGTTGGGCCAGTATCCCTCCCTTGTACCGAAAGCTGAAATTCACACAAAAGCACTAAATATTCATAGGCCAGCCAGGCCACGCGCAGACCCTGAAAGGAAGAAGAGAACTTCTCGGGCTTTCGCCCAATAAGAAGGCCTGAGGGTTTCTGATTTAACAATTCATTTTTTTTTTATTTATTCAATTGCGACAATTTCGATGAGTCGTCATATTTAAATGTTACACAACTACAAATCAATATTTCAATAAGTTTGATAGGATTTTTTTTTGTTCTTACTATCTTGCTATGTACATTTAAGATGAATGTATTAACATAAAAATAAGAATTTCGAAATTCGTATTTAAATACTATTTTCAGATCATGAGCTTTCATAAAATTAACGATTGTTTGCGTTTAACGACTGTGTGGAAATACTACAAATACAACAACTAAAGAATGCAAAGTAATTTGCTTAAGGCATATAGCAAACATAGTAATGTGAATCTAATAAATTAATTCGATAACTAATGGAATGTTTGGAAGACTGTATGCAGTTTTGCGACTCCATGCAAATAACCTAAGAGAGTTGCAGTTGAATGGCAATGAATCATGACTTAAGTATTCCTCAAAGCATATTTGCATGTAAACTAAAAGCAAAATATTGTGTATGTTCGTTTTTATCCCTCACGAGCGAACAAATTCAAACTTTATCGAAAAGCTAATATGTATGCATATCAAGGCAACAAATATTTTTTCTTTCATTAGCTAAGCTCATTTTTAGCATAATCAGTCGATCGAAATATATATTTTTTTTTCCCGTGATCACAAAACATTAAATATAGCAAACGTCTACCAGAAAGCGAGTGCCACATCATGCAAAGTGAAGAAAAGGCGCTGTGGCAAATGACACAAATAGATAAAAACCTATTCCATAAAAGAAAAAAAAACTAATACAAATACGTGTAGTTAAATATTTCGCTAATACAAGAAGCGCTTTTCGTATCAAATTACGATTTGAATTAATTCTATTCTATGTTTGAGTTAATTCTATTTCAATTTTTAATTTTTATTATTCTTTTTTTTTTTTCTTCAGTTTGTCTTGTCTTTCTTTGACGTTTTCATTCGAATTACTGGAAACTCGGTATGCACATGCATCAAGATTTCCGAGTTATATTTGCTGGTCAAGGCTCGAAATTAAATACTACACACAAGTGTTACCTCCGAAGATGCGGTTTACAAACCAGTGGCTAAAATATCCTGTCATAAATCTCCTCGATACGAATCAACTTTTTGTCTGTCTGGAACTTCACATTTCGCTTGTGGTGATTTATTTTCGCTTCTTCTTGTTTCCGCCGGCCTTCGGCTGCAGCTTTCATGGGATTGTATGTAGCTCGACGTCGCCACATCGCTAATTCGTTTTCTTTTTGTTTAACTAATATTCCCCTGTAGTCAATCGCACAACTAATCTACTCTTCCACCAGATCACGCAGCGGAAGAAAATAATATTGCAGCCACAAGACGACAATTATACTTGTTTCAACAAACGGTTTGGCTTCGAAAGGAATCAACCATTGGAAGATAGTTTTTCTCTGTTTTGATTTCACGTATATTGTTATACAACTACTTGAATCTTTCTAGTTTCATTATTTCGGAAAAGTCTATGCTTGTTAATCAATGTACAACCAAAAATCAAAATTTTTTTGTTTTTTAAATGATATGTTATCTACGCTCTCTGTAGAGCAAATAAGTTTTCATAAAATGAGGCAAATACAAATCCTGGATCCAATGTTCATGTCAATATAGGCCAATTTCCTGTCGGGTGATCCGGCGGTGGAGGTGCAGCTTCTTTCTTTGTAATCCCATCTGCCGGAGAACTTCCACTCAATCGAAAGTACGCCTCTTGAAGCCGAAAACTTGGTACCCAAGGCAAACTATTTTTAATGCGATTGCTGTCAATTAAATCATGGCGTTGAGTAATTACAGCTTGAAGCATCTAACTGAATAGAAGTGGTGACCGCAGCGAAAATAATATACGCGTAACGTCAAGCGCATGAATCATTCTATCACAGTGACCACCGTGTCATTCGTTTTCGTTTCTCATTTATGAAGCACATGTGATTGTCGGGTACCACGAGGTATTTCACTAGGGAAGTTTGCGCATGGCAAGGCGTGCAGACGACACTCTTGGTTAATCTCAAAGCGGAAAAAAATGCGGCGATCGATTCGCGTAGAACTTCACTGGAATCAAGGCTTTTGTGTGCACCCAGGTCGCATACAAGAGACCAAACCAAATATCGACACTATTTTCGCATCGCACTTAATCCGGCACGAATTCAAAACTCTTTCGTTCGTAACTCACTCTCACGATCACATTCGATTCCGGGAGGATTTTACCACCAGCCAAAGGCCAAACAAATTAATTTGTGCTATCATGCTTTCTTTATGGTTTATTGCACCAAAACTGTATATCCACCCCATTTCATACGAGCACATACAATTCATTACTCCTTATGCATCAAGCACGTGTATTAATTTACAAAAAAAACCTCAGTTGGTCGCGCCAATAACCGTTAATCCGTAGTTCTCAATACATCACTTCAAAACTTGCACAGTGTCATATTAAAACACCAGATTTAGGCAAATACCACTAGAAGAAGATATGTATATCAAACGTAATAGAAAACTGGCCGCGAAAAATCACAGAAAAAGAAAAATCCTCCGTGGCTACGGCTCTCCGACTCGACGACGCCTTCGCCTCCACCCGGCCACGACTTGCTAGAGACTGTCACGAGCTTATCAGCTCCAGCTCGCAAAATGCCAGTTCGAGTCGTAAAACAAGATCCCGTTAGAACTTGTTGCTACTCGAATTCAATAATAAGGTCGCCGGGGACGTACGGGACTTATTTTTGTGCGATTGAAATGTGGTTTCAATCGCAAAATGTTGTAGCGTCTCCGATCCATACAGTGTGGGTCGGAGATGTGTGACCAGTAATTTTTGAATGAAAAATTATAAAAATTACTGGATGCTACAGATTCGTAGTCCAACTTCCTTTGCTGCGGTGTCAAGTCTAAGCAGAAGTTCTTCTGCATCGGTCAGTTTTCGAGCCATGATGTGCTAGGGAATGGTACTTCGATACAATATCGACGCACCAGGGTAAAATCAAAATGAAACACAATCGTTTTGGTTGTTGTTTAAAACCCAAGAGGCTTTATTTCTCACATTAATCTTCTTTTATAGCTAATTGGTCAAACCCTAAAATTTCTGGTTCCAATTAAAATTACTGAATTCGGACGAAAAAAATGTAATTGTCAGCGACAATTGCTTATTATTCACGTCGTGCATACCTGCGTAGGTCAATGATGTGGATCAGCATTTTCTTATTAATTCTATTATTTGCGATGGGTTATTGCCGCTTGAATCATTGACCTATGCATGCACGTTTACGATAATATGCACTCGTGCAGCAATTGACACCTTACAGAAAATCGTAGAATTTATTCAATTTGCAATATGTTTCTAGTGGTACTACTTAGCATAAAATTTCGATGTTAAGCGTATTTTGCATATACATATATAGATACATAGATTTTCGTATAGACATGAGTAATTACATTAAGAATGGAATTAAGTTTGGAATTTTTGATGATTTGCAAATAAAGTGGAGTTGAATGAATTTAACATGTATGTATTTATGAGCCTGAATGAATGTATGTATGCACAAGTATGTATGAACTTTAAATGAACTTAAAATTAAGAATGTTTAGGAATTAGAATTATGGTTCAATTTAGATGAAATTGAACATCCTCCCCCGCGTTGATCGATGTCCGTCAACCAATCAATCATCTGGACTCATCATGACAGGGAGCACCAAACTAGCCCAAAGCAGCAAATTTATTGCACTATTTCCAATCCTTCGATTTTTAGGTCGAAGTGGATCTGAGGTCGTCAATTCTTCGTTGGAGATGGAAGTAATCGGTTCCGTGGGTTTGTGCTTTGTGGCTCGTATTGGGAGTGTATCTTCACCAATAATGTTTGCTTCGCAGCCCCCTGTTTCAATCGGTAGCGGAGCCAACTTTTGAATTGGTCTTCTGAGCACTCCGGTTGCCGTTCGAATATCTGCAACTCTAACCAACCCATCCAGGCCTTTGATTACTCGCAAAATTCTGCCCATTTGCCATTTTAAAGCTGGAAGATTGTCCTCCTTCACGACGACGAACATACCTGGGGTGACATTTTCACACGTTTGCTTCCATTTGCTTCGCTGTTGGAGCTCGGTAAGATATTCCGATGACCACCTTTGCCAGAACCTCTGTTTGATATCGTTGATTTGCTTGCAGCGGTGTGACAAGGTTGAACGATTTGCACTGCGTGTGCGTTTATGGACGTGGTAAGAGGTTCTCCAATCAAAAAATGTCCGGGTGTCAAGGCTGATATATCTTGGGCGTTATCAGAAACTGGGGTTAATGGCCTAGAGTTGAGGATGGCTTCGATTTCAATCAATACAGTCTCCAGTTCTTCATACGTTAAGGATGCTGGTGCCACGTTTTGGATTAGAAGGTGTTTGGCTGATTTCACTGCAGCCTCCCATAATCCACCAAAATGTGGAGATCTCGGTGGGATAAAATGAAAATCAATTCCAATCGGGCCAAGGAAATTAGCAATTTGTTGCTGCGCCGGTTCCGCAAAAATGCTGTCCTTCACCTCCATCAATTTATTTTTCACCCCGACGAAGTTGGTTGCATTGTCGCAATATAAGTTGCGACAGTGTCCACGTCGTTCCATAAATCTCTTCAGGGCGTCGATAAAAGCTCTAGTCGTTAAATCGGTGACTAACTCCAGATGTATCGCTTTCGTTGCGAAACAGCAAAAGACAGCCAGATATGTTTTTTGAGGGCGCTTCCCTCGGATTTTGAAATGGGTCCGCGAAATCCACACCAGAGTTGACGAAAGGCCTTGCTAGTTGAACTCTCGACGCGGGAAGATTTCCCATAAGTTGATTTAGTAGTCTTAGTTTCGCTCTAGAACATCTTACACACTTTTGTATGACTGATCTTGCAGCTGTTTTCCCCTTGATGGGCCAGAATTTTTGCCTTTCAATAGATAACAATGCTTGCGGTCCTGCATGTAGATGTTGGTGATGGATGTCTTCCAGGATTAGCTTCGTTATGTAGTGGCCATAAAGTAAAATCACGGGATGTTTTGCGTCATACGGCAAGTCTGACTGCTCTAAACGGCCACCAACTCTCATTAATCTGACATCATCTAAGAATGGATTCAAATTGAGGAGCGGGTTGGTGCTGCTTAATTGTCTTTTTGTTACAAGCAGATGGATGGGGTCTCGATATTCGTTTTGCTGCGCTTCTTTTATTATGACGACCAGGGGCGTTAGTTGCACTGAGTGGTATCTTACGGTTTTAACTTTCTGAGCGTTACTTACGAAATGCAAAATATATGCTACAATCCGCTGTAGTCTTCTTATGGAGTTTCTATGGTCGATACCCATCAGAAATGAAATATCTGATTGTACTGCTGTTAAAACTGCCTTCGGGCGTTTTTTTTCTATTTCGCTATTTAGCTTGTAGTAATTCTTTGGCCCATTATCTTCCGAACCATGCAGTAACATTGGTCCGTAGAACCAAATTGCACAACTTTTCAGTTTTTCTGGCGCGATCCCACGTGAGACGATGTCTGCTGCATTATTTTCGGATTTAACATGTCTCCACTGGGCCGGTGTTGATAATTGCTGAATGGATGATACCCGGTTGGCCACGAAGGTATTGAAGGACGAAGCTTCTGAATTTAACCAGCTCAGGACAATTTCGGAGTCGGTCCAATAAAAGCATGTTTGATCCGATATTTTTAAGTCCCGTTTAAGCCGATGACCTAACTCAGCTGCTAGTTTCGCAGCACTCAGTTCTAGCCTGGGAAGTGTGATGGTTTTCGACGGTGCCACCTTAGATTTGGCGCATAGAATGTGCACGGTACGTATGCCATCAGTATGAATGGCGCGAAGGTAAGCAACGGCGCCGTACGCTTTCTCAGAAGCATCCGCGAAAATGTGAACTTGAGTGCCTTTCGGAATTTTGCCTCCCGTAACATGGCGAGGTATGGAGATTTGGTTTAGTTCACTTAAACCTTTGCGGTACTTTAGCCACTCTGAGTGTACCTCCATAGGCAGTGCTGCATCCCAATCGATTTTTAGGCACCAAAGTCTCTGTAAAAACCTTTTGGCCACTACTGTCACCGGACTCATTAAACCTAATGGGTCGAACAAATGAGCAATGTCAGACAATGCCGTTCTCTAGGTTATTCTTTCTAAATTATTGCACAAACTTCTGATCTTGATCTGGTCAGCCTTGGGCATCCAGATTAATCCCAAAGTTTTGATCTGTCTTTCTGAATCATCTGCCAAGTCTAGTGAAAGTGCCTGGTCTTCGTTTGATATGGATTGCAGTAATAGCTTGTGGTTCGCGCACCATTTCCGTAGCTTAAATCCAGCAGAACTTAAGATGTGTTGTAGTTGATCACGTTTCTCTATTGCATCGGAGAGGCTGTCAGCTCCAGACATAACATCATCCATGTAGAAGTCATAGTTTAATGCCATAGCACCAGTCGGAAATTGATGAAAGAACTGAGCTACAAGCTCTTGCAGACATTTCGTCGCCAGATATGGTGCAGTAGTCGTGCCGTATGTCACTGTATTCAAATTATAATATCTCAATGCCTCACCGGGATTGTCTCGCCATATTATCAATTGATATCTTCGATCTTGTTCAGTTACCATTATTTGCCGATAGATTTTCTCGATATCGGCCGTGAAAACATATCTAGGCAATCTGAATCTCAAAAGAATGGTAAACAGATCATCTTGGATAGTGGGAACAGTGCACAGGACCTTGTTCAGGCTAACGCCTGTTGTAGTCTTAGCAGAGGCGTCAAATACTACCCTTAGTTTTGTGGTAGTGCTCTCCGGCTTAAAACGCAATGATGAGGTAAAAAATAGTGCGGTGATGGAGTGTCTGAGGGATTAATTCGGCTCATATGGCCCAGTGAGGCATATTTTTTCATGACTGGTCGATATTGACAGCATAAGGAGGGATCTCTTTCAAGTCTACGTTCGAGCTGATAAATGTGACGAAGAGCGATTTTCTTGGATTTTCCAAGCCTCCTTGGATCTTCTCGGAACGGAAGTTTAACTACAAAACGTCCTTTTCGTGCTCTGCGCAAACTCTGATTCACATTTGAGCTCCTGGGTAGTCATACGAGGGCCTGTATTTTCTGATTCTTCTAGTTTCCAGAAGCGTTCTATTTGTTCGTTCAACTTCTCCTCATTCAGTTCGGAAATTCCACATGTAACGCTTGACGGTGTATGCGCTTCGACCTTGCCTGCTACGACCCATCCAAAGACGGTGTTTTTTAGTATTGGGCCCCCCTTTCGTAACCGAATCTGCCCAATGGAAAGCAGTTCGTAAAATACTTCGGCACCTATTAGAAGGTCGATAGTGCCTGGATGGTCGAAAGATGGGTCAGCTAGTCGTATGTTGTGTGGGATGGCTTGTCTAGTTTCGGGTCCTAAATAGTGTGTAGGTTGGACGGAAACTATTTGAGGAAGTACTATTGCATCCAAATTTAGCGTGAAGTTTGTTATTCTTTATAGCAGCGTTAGTTTTGCTTTTTGATGAGCTTGGTGACATTTTCTCCCTACTCCTCGAATATTTAATTCTAGCTTGTCTTGACGAAGACCGAGTTTTTTTACAGCCGCTTCTGTTATAAGGTTTATTTGCGATCCGTTGTCTAATACGGCTCTAAGATCTAGTGACTCTCCCTTATAGTTACGAGCCTGAATAATGGTAGTACTCAATAGTATCGTTGATCCCTTCGTTGAGGGTTCTGTCGATAACGTCACCAAATTTTCATTACTTGCCATATGTACCACCGGCAGTGCGAATGACGGTACTCTTTCTTTCTTTGTTTCCAAGTTGGTGAGGTTTTTATCCACGGTAGTAGCTGTGGACTTTTCTGAATTACGCTGCTCCAAATGTAGCAATGTGTTGTGTTTTTTTTTGACATCGTAGACAACATGTGGAAGTGCATTGGAATGCTCGATGGCCATCGCGCAAACAATTCATACATAATCCAAGCGATTTGACTTTGGCTATTCGTTCTTGTACTGACAATTGCTTGAACTTTTCGCAAGTTGAAATCCTATGATTCCCAATGCAATTCTTGCATCGTATAGTAGAAACATCCTTAACGGATATTAATGTCGCAGTTTTGTCTGACGTGAGCTTGTTGTGGTTTATCGCCCGTTTGTTAGTAATACAAGTCTCCAAGGCTTGAAAGCGCCGCTCAAGAAAGCTCAGCAAGGAGTTTATGCTCTGTAATTCGCACGGTGCGCTAAGCGATTGTTCGTAGGGTTGGTGGCTAACCTTATATAATTTTTTAACCAACAAATGAAGAAGATCTCAACTAGTTATATCTAGTTGTAGACTC
Source organism: Nemotelus pantherinus (assembly GCA_963978885.1). NCBI lineage: Eukaryota > Metazoa > Arthropoda > Insecta > Diptera > Stratiomyidae > Nemotelus > Nemotelus pantherinus. Next base: position 149,015,270 of record OZ022263.1, read on the forward strand.
TTAAGTCCAAGCAAACATTCGTTTGTTACGTCGTGCATCTTCTTTATAGCAGCGGCAGACTCTTGGAGTATTGTTGGCTGTGACATCAATCTATCCATGAACGTGGATACCATTAACCACTTATTATTGTACCAGTTATTCAATATCTCCCATGCCGTACTATAATTCTCCTCTGATATTGGCATATGCCGTATGAGTCGTTCAGGTTCCCCTTTGAGATTCATCTTTAAATACCACATTTTCTGAGCGTCTCCTAGCTGTTGCTCGTGAACCATTTGCTTAAATAAGTCATGGAATGGTTTCCATTTGGAATAATCTCCATCAAACATGGGTATAGTTTATTGGGGTAGTTTCACCTGAGCCTGCGGGGCGGCCGCACGAGTCACAATTGCGTTCAATTTTTCGGCATAGGATGTTAAAAATATCAGAACATCTTGCATGCGATCTTCAATATGCTCGTAGTCTTCGTCGCGATAGCCTAGAGTGTTTGGGTTTGATCCAGATTGTCCTATCATTTCATGATAGCGAGGTATCTCCTCCCAATATCGTGTGATAACGGCAATTTTAAGATCGTAATATTGTTTTGATTGTTCATCTTCATTGCTGTTGATCCCATCTATTATGTGCTCAACAGCGTGCATCTTTGATCGTTGCTGTCGGATTAAAACAGCCAGATCGCAACGACCTAGAAGATATTTGGACAGGCGGTTATAGCGTACATGTAGGAAAGTGCGCTGGGACCAATTTCCTCGTCTCTACCCTCCCTCTCTGACCTTCCAACGCACCACGTTGTTCATCAATTTGTCAGTTTAACTTTTTTCCCGCCGTGAATTGCTCAACAATGTTATAAACAAGTCGAATAATCACCAATGTAGTGTTTTTCGCGATTTAAAGTAATTTTCGGAAGCAATTAGGTACATTTACAGGATTTGAACAGAAAAAGTGCTAGTGACAGTGTTTGAAAACACTTAAATCCGGTAAAAATAAAGTGTTCAGTGCCACATTGCAAAAACACAGCTCGTTCTCGTGCGGTCGGTGTGTTTTTCCACAAGTAAGTATATATAAGTGCTGTCTGTGGTGTAGCAATTAAATAAATGAAGTTAATTTTGCAAAAAGTGGCAAGGTAATCGTTAAATTCAAACAATTATCTTGGTCCACCATGCCGATCGATTCAACACGTACTGATGTTCACCGAGTTTGACAATTTACTGAACATCGGTCGTGGTAGCAAATAGCGGGGTGAAGGGGAAACATCGGCGTGGTATAAATGACTTGTCGCTGGGGGCAATTTCTTGTAGTTTGTGTGAAATTGTTTTAAAATTCAATATTTGACCAGTTTTTTGTTTGTCTTGTCGTGTTTCGTTGTTCAAAACGTGGAAAATAATACATTTCTCTAAACTTTTACTGTTTGTTTAGTTTGTATATATATAAATATATATATATATATATATATATATATATATATATATATATATATATATATATATATATATATATATATATATATATATATATATATATATATATATATATATATATATATATATATATATATATATATATATATATATATATATATATATATGAATATATTTACCATTGCCGTAATTCCGCCGCAGCCAGTCCCAAGCCCGGTTAGAAAGGAAGAGGGAGGTATATGTCAATCAGAAATATAATTACTTATTAACCTTTTTATTAGTTTATTTCTAATAGTATACATAACTAAGTACTCCACACCAGAAATATATGCTTAAAGTATTTTCTACGATATATATCTCAAGATTTAAACAACCTTATAATGTATATTATCGTTTCAATCTGGTTTATAATGCATATGGAACTTCTTACAGCCTAGTGCAAGGTCGTAATGTGTGGGGTCCCTGCAGGTTATAACGACAAATTGTATAACTAGGTTAGAGTTCACGCAGCTCTCAATAGGTACCTGAGTGAAATCAATGGTAAAATGAGACGTGGAACTCATCACACCACCTTCGTAGACGTTGACAGTGAAATTTGATAAAGTAGACCGAACAAGGTACATATGTCTTCAGATTACTTTAGAATAATGCATATGAAAAACAGTTGATAAATGCATTATTACATATTTTTTTATATTTATACATATTATATTTTCTTCCTTGGTCCCGAAAACCTACTCAGAATACAACATTGCCACTTCTTTTTAGGGGCTTTAAATTAGAATTATTTTTATTTATGTATTTACTATTTACTGCTAAAAAGATTACGGAAATAGCACATATTACATAAATGCCGGTAAAGCTCTATATCCCGATATTATTATCCTGACTCCAGTTATACAAAAGCATTTCGGTAGAAAAAAGGCTAAGCAATACTTAGATGGTTAGTAGTTTAATTATAAAGTTGTTCAAAATACCTTCAAATATTTTAAACTATTTTCATTTGACTGGGTTTCAATTATTTCATTGCAAATCAACGATTATACATTTTCTACAAATATCAGTATACAATTGCCATTCAAACCTACACGCCAAGCTGATGCCCCTTAAATATTTCACATTTTGCACATTGCCTACACCCTTAAACTTTTTCCTATGTATTTGTACTGCTTTATATGAGTTGGTAGAAAACCCCGTTTTCGGTCCCAAGATTGATTTCTCACCGCCTGTCCAAATGTCTTCTAGGTTGTTGCCAGATCGTTATTCCCTTCAAATGACGTTTTGAAGGATAAGAATGAGCCTTCTAAATCCATTCGTTCCTCTCATGTGCCGCTTTTGGAGTCGTAGCGTAGTTGATGCGTCGTCTCCTTTGTCTTCAAGTATTCTTGCTCCATAGCCTTGAAATACTTGTTAATAAAGTACGAGTGGTCTGGATAGGTACATTCAAAACCCCTCAATTCCTGGTCGGTTTTAGAGAATACATCCCACAGGTCCGTCAGGTGTTTCAATCGTTCATCGAGGTATTCAGTTGTTTTACGGCTTAGTGAGTCCTTTTTATGATTGGACAACACTTTTTCCAATTCCTTCCCTATCTCATCTTGCTGCTTAGTGAGCTCTTCAAAAATCGCCATTGTATTAGTCTGTGTTGTGGCCCAGACTACGCCTTAATAGCAAAATAAACGAAGAGAAAAAAAACTAATTAGTCTGTGTTATGGGCCAGACTAACGCTCTAAAACTCTTTGAGAGAGTAAAAGGCCGGGCAGTCAACTACTGCGAATGGATTGTTGATTAAGAGGATATTCTTCCTTTCAACTAATCAACAAGAAACACAAAGTGAGAACACCGAACGAATTCTCCTAAAATTCTGATCTGTATGAAAAAGACGTGATTCGGTATGAATTGAATGAAAAAACTCTAGCGCATCTGGACCGCTAGAAACACTAATGTTCGAAGAACAGTAGAAGAATCGTGCAGGTTTTGAGTGCATATTCCACCACATGAGCTGCTTATTACGGCTAAACTGTTTCAAACGCCACGTTTTACTTTGGTCTCAAGAATGCATTATAACTCAAATGGAAGGTTTCAGATATTACAACTGGCAAGAATTTCAACGTTAATGAGAGCAAAACACGGGTTTATTATATTCGTTATCAGTTGCTTATTTCACAAAATTATGAAAGCAGCATCTCATATAACATTAATGAAGAAAATGCTCAGTGCCTGCAGCACTGTAACGGAAGTTGGTGTTTGGGGCAGTGATCCGAAAAATTTGCAGAACTTTGGGAATTGAAACATTGGTTATTTATTTTCATTGTAAATGTTTCCGGTATGAATACTAACTGTAAGCATTTACTGATACAAAAGTAGCACAACTGACTCGTGCTGGCAACCTTTCGCCAGTATCAAATCCAAGAATATATTACATCTGCTTCACGTTGTTATATTACATTCAAAGTTATAGGAGCATAAAGAAATTTGGGGTTACCTGCAGCAAATTTTTTCAAATAATCGAAAACTTAATATTTGCTGTTTGTGGAATTTCAGATGTCAATGAGGTACAGCGAATTTAACTCACAGTTTTAATTCAGTGTGTGGTTTATTTCTAATAAAATAAAAGAAAGCATTACAAAGATTATGTACAGTAATGGACAGTTACTTACCGCAGTCTTTCGTCCCTCATGGCCAATTCCAAAATGGGCTATTGCTGAGGCGATGAGCGAAGACTGCGGTTTACAAAGTATTGCCCGATGCGACATGTTGTCAGAGGCAAATTTCAAATATATTTCAGTTGACATCTCCGTCCACAGTGAATCAGCCCCGATTCACTTCTCCAAATCAAGGACAGCTAACTTAGAAACCGGGCGCTTAATGGATCCGTTACTTGTATTACACCATCACTGTCTTCATACACTCTCTCGACCCGACCACGCTTCCACTGTTTTCGAGGCACGGTTGGATCACAAACAAGCACCAAGTCACCAACTTTAATTGGTTCGGTGCGCTGACACCATTTAGTTCGTCTAGTTAGGGTGGGAAGGTACTCTACGGTCCATTTCTTCCAGAAATGATCTCGCAGCTCACGTGAGATTCGCCAGTGTTTTCTGAGGGTAAGTGGATTTTTGTTATCGATTTCAACTGATGTTCTTGCTGTGTTGGCCGATCCAAGCAAGAAGTGATTCGGTGTAAGTGGCTCTTCCTCTTCGCTACTCAGTGGAAGTTGAGTAAAGGGCCGAGAATTCACAATATTCTCAGTTTCGAGTAAAAAACTGTAAAATGTATGCTCACGTGGCGCAATTTCGTTAAGAGTATGACGTAAAACTCTTTTTATATATTGCACCATTCGTTCCCAAGCTCCACCTTCGGATGGGTTGTGTGGACAGTTGAATTCCCATTCAATTCCTTTCACTGATAGCTCTCCCTGGACTCGTTCGATGTCAAAAACATCGGAAAATTTCTTTGACTCCCTGTCTGCACCAACAAAGTTTTTTCCGTTGTCACTCCGCAGCTTTGTTGGAACACCACGACGATTTATAAAATTTCGAATGGCTAGAATGCACGCGTCTGTAGATAGGTCGTACGCAATCTCCAAATGCACCGCTCGTATTGTAAGACAAGTGAACAGAGCTACCCATCTTTTTTCGTGGCGGCGACCAACAGTTACCATGACAGGGCCAAAATAGTCCAAACCAACGAAGGAGAAGGGTCTTACGTATGGCGTCAATTGGTCTTCTGGCAGCGAGCCCATTAGAGGAATTGTAGGCTTTGCACGGTAAAATTTGCATACGTTACATCGTGACGTCAAGCTTCTAAGTATGCGTCGCAATCTCGGAATCCGAAATTGCCGCCGAATTTTGCAAATTGTAGCCTCAAAGTTTTGATTTTTCATCATGTGATGAACGTGCCTTATAATTAATGTCGTGAGCGGATGGCTATCTACCATAATAACAGGCCGCTTAGTCAGAGGCGAGGCGTGAGTGATTCACTTAGTCATCACTTGAGTGCTTTGATTTATATCCCATGTAAAAAATATACACAAATTTATAAAATAACGTTATATTAAAACTGAATGGTATTCATATTTATTCGATCGAGTTTTTCGTTCTCAAATTCATATAGTACAAATATACATGTATGCTACCCTACTAAGCATAAACGTTCTATCTGCATTTTTCTCTATTTTGAGTTAATACCGGGTTCGAAAACCACGCACTCCATTACATCATTCTACCTATCTGCTGTTGAAGTATGTTAAAATCAAATTACGAAAAATTAATTTTCCATTCAAAATTTGCCATCACAAACTGCTTAAGCTTCCTCTGAAATGGAAATAAAAAATTTCATTTAGTTTCATGAGTATTTGTTTAAATTAGTGAGCAAAATTAAAACTTGATTGTGACTTCACATATACATAATGCAGCGAAAAGTAATTCTTCAATGGAAAACTGTTTGTTATATGCATAAGCAACCAGCAAGCTATTTAAATAAAAATTTCACCCTTCTTAACATGGCGGCAAATTTCTCTATTACTAGAGTACAGAAGCTATCTTTCTTCCTAATAGACTCGAAAATTTCTTTTTTAATCGAAATAAGCGAAAGATTGCTTAATATTTCTTCTCTCTGTGTAGATCTGCTAAAAGTATGAATTCGTTTGAAAGCAATTTTTTAACGGATGCAATTGTAGCTAGTATAGTGCAAATAAGTTTGGCTAAACAAAAGGTTCCTTTAAAAGCGTTTTTTTTAACTTTGTTGAGCTTATCATTTGTCGTGGAGACTTTTCTTTAAAAATATCCGTTCTGTAAACAACTTAAAGCTCGTTCTTTAATGCAATCGATTCTTCGGAAATTGATGTAAATTTGAATACTTTGTGAATCTTTTGGATTCAAAAGCTCAAAAAATTGAAGTTTATCAATTAAAGAAAAACGCGCAGATATATGGCCGCTTAAATTATCTACAATAGAGAAGTATAAAACCCTATATTTCTATTTTAACGCTTCATAATCCAATTGTTTTCGTAAAGATTACGGCAGACCAACCATATCACCTGTTTGTCACTATTTCTCGAAATCAACTTTTTGGCGATATTCACAGCTTTCATTTTCTGCGAAACACGCTTCAAGAATTTTTCGTTCGCAGTTTGCACAATGCTGCAAGCCCAATCTACTTCCTTGCAAATCTCGAGGAAAATCTTTAACTACATTTAGACATGTTGTGATGTCAATATTCTCACTTTGCAAAATATTAAAAATGACATCAGTTTTTCCGAACAAAGGAGCAAATACATTCAGTAGAAATATTGTTCCAAAATTTTCCAAAAATAATATGAATTTTTTTGCTGTGCACTTATCAATTCCACTCCAGATACCATCATTATTTTCTACTATATTAGCAAAGAAATTAATTATTTGTATTTTATAGTTTTCAATTGTGTTTACTAATCGAGAAGTGAAACACCTTCTCGTTGGAGTGAAGGCTGTAATAGATATCCGTAAATAGTTCTGGAGTGTAAATGATCTTTTGCTATAGTGAGAAGAAAATGTTGCAATACCATTTAAAGTTGAAAAAAATATATTACATTCGGGAACATCATTCATTCCCTGAGACAAAACTAAATTCAACACATGCACGTAACAATGTTATTGCAGGCCATTTAAATGATACGACATCACAGATGCACCATTATAAGTTTGGGAACAAATTTGTCTGATATTTTGAAATCTATGGCAATTTTAGTAACGTCCAAATCTAATCCGATCGATGTTCGGCACCTGCCACAAGGGCTCTATCCGACGATCCATATAAGGATAAGTCATGAATTTGCATCGATCAGCACTAACATCAAAAAGCCAACAAGCTTCTCCTTAACGTATCCCTCATTTTTATGCACGTTTCTCAAAACAGTCCATAGTTGGGAGCGGCATTTTACGTCTGATGTTACATCAAGCATTATTGAAACGAATTCTGTTTCATCGATCTCTGACGAAATCTTCTCGACCATCAAATCACCCATTATGTGTATTTGAACAAGCTCATTTTGGATGTCACTTGAAGTTCCTTTATAAACAGTCGCGCTCACAAAATGTTCAGCTTAAGATGAAGATTTTTTAAGATAAAGGCTGGTGCTGAGTTCGAGTTCACGTGAAATTTGGACATGCTTCCATTATCTGGTCATTATTTCGAGCGAAAATTTTGACAACTGACAAAAGCAGAGACACTGCTCATTCTTGACGGATAAGATGTCAAGAATTTCACTTTTCGGTCGATTTTCTTATTGGAAAGTCATTTGCACTGCTTAATTTTCAAATTGAAACACAAAATGTCACTTTTTCGCTCGAAAGAATGAACTGCACAAACTAAATTGGCGTGAAATGATTGACAACATGTTTCAGTGCCATCTATGTTTTCAAAGCGAAAGCAACTTCAAAGCAACTTTTCATGCTAAGAACACAGTACCAAACTTGCTTATTTTCAAGCTAAATTTTCGCCGAAACCAATTTCACGTGAAATTTTGTATGAAAATTTCACGTGAAATCGAACTCAGTACTATGCTTAAGAACACAGTACCAAACTTGCTTATTTTCAAGCTAAATTTTCGCCGAAACAGATTTCACGTGAAATTTTGTATGAAAATTTCACGTGAAATCGAACTCAGTACTATGCTTAAAGCTTCTGTTTTGTCATGCCTTCGAAAAGCAAGCTTTTGCTAAGCTAGGAAACGTACAACATCCACCATCCTTTTCAAAATTGCCCTGTTTTTCATAACTTTCTGGTTATGCAACGTATTGCTGATCATCAGTGAGTTTACGAGTCCCTCATTTACTCTTTGTTTTACAAAGCTATGAAGAATTATCGCAGACTGAAGATGGCTTTAAGATTTCTCATGAGCTCTTGCCGATTTTGTAAGCCCACTCAAATTGGAAAATCCGGAAGTTACCCATACGTTTTTGGTGGTGGTTTTGCCAAACAAAATGCAAAGTCAACAGAAAAATGTTCCTAGCTTCACACTACCACCCAACTATTCATAAGTTTCATAGTTTGAAACTGTAAAATGACCCATATACGTTTTCCCCCTCTCAGACACATTTGAAAATAGTTTTGGAAGTGGAGGACAAGGACGGCCGTTTTCGGCGACTATTCCTTTTTCCTGGAACGAAAATGAACCAAAATGTTTTGTTTTTAAATAAAAACAAGTTTCCTGTATTTTTAGTTGTTACTAATGTTCGAAGAACAATAGTATTAAACCCTTTTCGACGAAAATTCATATTTCTTTATATATATATATATATATATATATATATATATATATATATATATATATATATATATATATATATATATATATATATATATATATATATATATATATAGATATATATATATATATATATATATATATATATATATATATATATATATATATATATATATATATATATATATATATATATATATATATATATCTATATATATATATATCTATATATATATATATATATATATATATATATATATATATATATATATATATATATATATATATATACATATATATATATATATATATATATATATATATATATATATATATATATATATATATATATATCTCAGAAAAATGATTAAGGGAGATAAACGCTGGACTGGCCGATCCGATTGAGCTGAAATTTTTGGTGAACGTAGATGTATATAATAGGTAGGTCCAAGATTTTCTCAAATGCAGATATCCTAAACCTTTTGGCGGCGGCGAGCGTTTTAGTGAATTTTGAGGAACTCCTATATTTCCAAGCAGTGTAAATTTTTGTTAAAGAAAAGTATTGGAAATGAAAACTAATTATGTTCTAAGCTTGTCTATGATAAAAAATTAGAAATTTTGAGCCGTGTGTGGCTACAGGGTGCCTAAAAGTAGGCAAGGACTTTTTTTCAAATTTTGATTTGTCATTACTTGTAAGAAAAACAATGGATCATCATGAAAATTACAGAGCGTATTGATGTTGACTAAGATATGGCACACATAGATTTTCAGCATAAAGCGGATAACCCTGTAGCTGTGGCAGGCTGCTGAAAAAAAATTCTTCAAATCATTGATCTTCCTGAAAAATTTGCGATTTTTGACAAAAATTTCAAATTTTTGATAAATCTAATCCTTTGTCCTTCATCTCAAGATAAAATTTTCAAAATTCCGACTTGTATAAGAACGGCAACCCATCACCAAATTATCTCTATTTTCAGCACTCGAAAGTTCTGTTCACGAGAACTGACGACCGGATAATCCGATCATAATGAAATTTACAGGATATGTTGGTATTAGCTAGAACCAGGCCTGATAGAAGTGATTTTGAAATGCAGGCAACCCTGTGGCAGTGGTACCATCTTGAAAAACTACTGAGAAAAAAAACATCTTTTTGGCCTATAACTTCCGATTTAGCCATCAGATTTTAACGAAATTTACACAATATTTGGACGTTACTTTGATGAAAACATTTGATGAAAATTTGGTTGAAAAATTAGTATAGGGCTGGCAGCTGTGGTGATTTTTGTCTCATAAATCTTGCAAATCTGCTCAGCAAAATAAAGCTTTTTTCCCTATAACTTCCGGTCCAGTGTAGAAATCAAAACGAAGTTCATACAGTAAATGAACCTTAATGTGAAGTAAATGTCGTAGGAATTTCGTACAAAAATCATGAAAGGGCTGCCAGCTATGACCATTTTTGTAATTTTGTGGAATTTATTTACTGAGCGATTATGTCATTAGATTTCCTATTGAGAATGATCCTGCAATGAAAATTAACAACAAATATTAACGTTTTAAAAATTTGAAAAGTTTTGAGGGTGGTTGCCCTAAAATTCTTTTCACCCGTATACCTTCCAGCGCAGTGATTCAGTCGAAACGAAATTTACTGGTTGGGTTTAACTTAACGTAAAGCAGATTTGGTATTTATTTTGCTTTGCTGCTGACACAGGCTAACCAGCATTAGCCATTTCCGTAAATATTGCACCAACAGATGCTTCAAATTACGTTCTCATATGCAAAGCATTTGCAATAAAAATAAGGAATCAATTTTTAAATTTTCCGGGTTTTGAACATTTCTCGGATGGCAGCCTCAAACAACGTTTAACCGCTGAAACTTTTGATGAAATCCTGCGATGAGATCGAAATTCAAAGGATAAGTTGATTTAAGTATGAGCTTGTAATGGACAACTTATTGCCGCTTCGTTCGGAAAGTGTTACCAGCACTGAACATTTTCATCATTTGTGTTATAGTTGAGTTATGTTGCTTTGGATAAGGAATGGTTGATATGTTTCTACAAAACAGTGTATGACGTCTTTCCACACTTTTTTGTCACTCAAAGACAATTTCTTCGAAAATTAGTTTTCTAGCGGTTCAGCTGCCCTAGAGTTTTTTTAGAAATACAATCGAAACTGATTTTAAACACTCAACCACTAGAACAAGCAACTGATTTATCAAAATCTGAAATCAACATTATATGAACTTATATGAACCACAAGTGGAGCAATCGAATACAAAAACATTGTTTTGATAAGACAAAATTCATAGGTATTTCTATATATTGTACCGAAAATTCCAAATAAACTGCATCGCGAAGCAATTAAATGGGGAAGAACAAGTAAATGAGTTTTTTCTTTAATGTCATGGTATAGAAAATTTATCATAAGCGATTTACAAATTAATTAATTTAGTGTTTTATCTATAAAACCCTCAGAATAAAAAAAATCTCTTCCAGCGAGTTTTCTGTACACTTGTACCTATTATTTTTACCAAATTCACTTAGCAAAAAAAAAAACTGCGAATTTTGAAGAACAATGGTCACAAGCACAGGTCACAAGTAATATAACGATAATTTTAAATCGTTACTGAAATGGATTCGATTTGGGTAGCGATGGGAAACCCAACGGGAAAAGTAGTGAACCAGAATCTCTGTTAGTACATATTTCAAGTTAGGGATAACAACATTTCAGCTATATTCCTAGTTCATTTCTATTTTAATTGTATAGTCTAGCAATGTATTTTTGTATGCTTACTCCCGAATGGATACAAAAGCTGGCTGAATTAGTCCATTAATACTTTTCCCTACTAAGCATTTTTACACATTCCCTACTAAGCATTTTTATACATTTTTGCATTTTTGCTAACACCGGATTTGAAAGCTACATACTCTATTTTATCTTCCGACAAAATTTGAAAAACCTATCTTTTGTGGAAGTATGTTAAAATCAAAGTTGAAAAATGCACTCTCCATATATTTCCAACACAAATAAAAACAGAAATCATTGAATATCTAGAAAGTTACTAAAACATAGATAGAACGTTCATGCTCAGTAGGGCAGAATGCTTTTTCCTACACTCGGATAGTATCATTTGCAGGATTGGAGAAAACGAGGAAGAAACGGCGTAGGAACGATAATCTGATTTTTCATCTACCCCTGTTCGTGTAACGTAGCTTACTTTGACCGATGCGTTAAACTTCGCGATGAGTTGATCATCATAAACACTCATGAAAAGGCGAATGGGTGGCATAAGAGGAAATATGAATATACGGCTGCTTCTGAGCTCAATTTCTTGCTCTCACACTTTGAAGCGAATTGATGCGCTGAATTTGCCGATGACTTGTCCGCGGCAAAGACTTAATGTGGGTGCAAACAATACGAAAAGTGCCTCAACGAAAATTAGCGAGTTCGGATGCGCAAGTTTTTCGTGATATGTTCCACTTGTCTTAAGCCTCCGAACTTTGTTGAAAATCGATGCGTTTGATTTTCCGATGACTGCGTTGAATGTGTGCTGTGATGATGGCAAGTAGTGAAAGAAGTATATGGTGGAAAGCAACGATTGTCGCTTGGTCATCGGCGCATCTACCGATGACTGGACGCTTCGCCACTGCGCTTAGTATCGTAAGGCAGCCAACTTGCCATATCAATCCGTCCGTAGACTCGCAAAACGTCGTCATTGTCAATGTACGGTAAAAGTAGGGATTCCAATCCCGAACCATATTTTCAATCCCGGGATTACGGGATTAAAAAATCTTAAATCCCGGGATCCCGGGATTTGAAATTCAAAATACAACACAACAAAATAAGTCAAGTTTCTAGTAAACAGATTATATAATTTGCCATCATTTCAAAACTACAACAATAAGTAAGCTCAAAACTGTATAAAAAATTGCATTATTACTAATTTATATTATTGATGCAAATAAAAACAATAATTTTAATTATCCAAAACGTTGACAGTATGAAGACAGATATTAAAAATTACATCTATTACAAATTACAGCAAAAAATCACGACAAAAAACCACAACAACAAAACACATCTCATAGAATTGAGATACATAATAAAGTAACATATAAAAAATTCGGCCAAAGTTCATTAGGTTTTTCGGAAGTAACATTGAAGCAATAGCATAGCATCTAAGGTATCGTCTCCAAGCCTGCTTCTAAATTTATTCCCGATTTTGGACGCCTCAGAAACGGTCGAGAAATATTGGTACGCCTGCTCCAAACTATGCAAGTGCCACCACTTTCGAAAAGATTCATTTCTTTTGCAATGGTTTTAATTAGATTAGTTTCTTGCGGCATTTCATGATTGATTATTTTCATACTTTTGCAGCTCTTCTTGTAGCGTTAATTGACGACTATCTTGTTCTGATCAATATGGGTATCTACTGGGTTCTCTTCATTTCTTTGG
>OZ022263.1:149030888-149048388 GCA_963978885.1 Nemotelus pantherinus
AAAAACTCTAGCGCACCTGAACCGCTAGAAACACTAATGTTCGAAGAACAGTAGAAGAATCGTGCAGGTTTTGAGTGCATATTCCACCACATGTGCTGCTTATTACGGCCAAACTGTTTCAAATGCCACGTTTTACTTTCGTCTTAAGAATGCATTATAACTCATATGGTGCAAGGTTTCAGATATTACAACTGGCATGAATTTCAACGTTTATGAGAGCAAAACACGGGTTAATTATATTCGTTATCAGTTGCTTATTTCACATAATTTTGAAAGCAGCATCTCATATAACATCAATGAAGAAAATGCTCAGTGCCTGCAGCACTGTAACTGAAGTTGGTGTTTGGGGCTGCGATCCGAAAAATTTGCAGAACTTTGCGAATTGTAACATCGGTTATTTATTTTCATTGTAAATGTTTCCGGTATGTATACTAACTGTAAGCATTTATTGATACAAAAGTAGCACAACCGACTCGTGCTGGCAACCTTTCGCCAGTATCAAATCCAAGAATATATCAAATCTGCTTCACGTTGTTTAATTACATTCGAAGTTATAGGAGTATAAAGAAATTTAGGGTTACCTGCAGCGAGTTTTTTCAAATGATCAAAAGCTTAATATTTGCTGTTTATTGTCACTACAATAGCATTACCATTTGAAAATTCTACGATAAAACCGCTTAATAAAGATATTGCAATTAAACACAAAACCAACAATCGCTGGCAACCCTATCGTGTCTTTTCAACCAAATTTGGCCTGAATAATGTTTATGACAGGTTTCATTAATTGTATGAAATTCGTATTGATTTCATGACTGCACTGGAAGTTATAGTACAAAAAGTTTTATTTTTCTGAGCGAATTTTCAAAACCAAAGACACAAAAATTACCATAGCAGGTAGCACCAATCAAATTTTTCAACCAAATTTCCACCAAACAGAGATTAGAGTTAGGTTTAGCTTCTGTGTCAATTTCATGAAAATCTGGTAACTTATTCACATTTCATAGGGCAAAAAGCAGTTTTTTTTCTTTGTAATTTTTCAAGATGGCACCACTGGCACAGAGTTGCCCACAATTCAAAATCGCTTCTATCAAATCTGGTTTTACTTAAGTCCAATGCATTCTGTAAATTTTAGCTGTATCTGATTATTGGTTCGTGAGTTTCCGTGAACAGAAGTTTTTGATGCTAAAAATATAGGTTAACTGGGAGAGGGTTACCGTTCTTGTCCGACATGAAATTTCCAAAGTTTTATTTTGAACGTGTAGATAAAACATAAGATTTATATACAGATTGGTTTTATTGTAAGAAACGGACATTTTTTTGAATATTCGATGGTTTGAATGTTTTTACTTCCAAATTTTTTTTTTCAAAATGAAGACACCAAAATTATCATAGCTGGCAGCTCCAATCGAATTTTTCGACCAAATTTCTACCAAACGTGGCTTAAAGTAAGGTCCAGCAATTGTGTAAGTTTCGTCAAAATCGAACGATTCAATCAGAATTTATAGGGCTAAAAACAGTTATCTTTTTTAGTGGTTTTTCAAGATGGCACCACTGGCACAGAATTGCCCGCATTTCAAAATCACTTCTATCAGACCTGGTCCTATTTAAGGTCAATACATGCTGTGAATTTCAAATAATTCTGCCCATCGGATCGTGAGTTTCCGTGAACAGAAGTTTTTGATGCTAAAAATATAGGTAAATTGGGCAAGGGTTGCCAGGCGTGCCCGTTATACCATATCTTTTTTTTTTTTTTTGGTTATGTAAACAAAGCACAAGATTTACATATGAAAGGCTTATTTTTGAAGAAACTGCATTTTTTCAAGAGAGACGATGATTTGGAGGTTTTCACTTTCAGTGCCTGCCCTAGCTACAGGGTTGCCAGCACGCTCATTAAAAGCCACATAAATCTACAACTAAATAATATCAATATGTCCTGAAAATTTGGTAATGATTGAATAGCTCTGTCAAAAGTTATCGAAATTTAAAAATTTTCAAATTTTCCCGTCCTCTTTTTAGGCACCCAGCGCACACATAGGGTTAAAATATTCCAAAGCATTATCCGATTCATATGTAAAACACGTTAGAAATTTATTTTATTAACTTTATTTTTGAGAAAATCATTTGTGCACGAAATAATAGGTATATTAAAAATATCACTTTAATGCCCGCCGGCGCGAAAAGGTTTACAATAACTGACATTTAAAGAGACCTGGACCTATTCTGCATATACACCAATGTATCCTGAAAGTTTCAGCTCAATCGAATGGCGCGTTCCCGAGATTATCTCACTGAAATTTTTTGTACATATATATATATATATATATATATATATATAAAGAAATATGAATTTTTGGCCGAATCGATTTTAATACTAATGTTCTTCGAACATTAGTAAAAACTGCTTTTTGCCCTATGAAATGTGAATAAATTACCAGATTTTCATGAAATTGGCACAGTAGCTAAACCTAACTCCAATCTCTGTTTGGTGGAAATTTGGTTGAAAAATTTGATTGGTGCTACCAGCTATGGTAATTTTTGTGTCTTTGGTTTTGAAAATTCGCTCAGGAAAATAAAACTTTTTGCACTATAACTTCCAGTGCAGTCATGAAATCAATACGAATTTCATACAATTAATGAAGCCTGTCATAAACATTATTCAGGCCAAATTTGGTTGAAAAGCCACGATAGGGTTGCCAGCTATTGTTGGTTTTGTGTTTAATTGCAATATCTTTATTAAGCGGTTTTATCGTAGAATTTTCAAATGGTAATGATATTGTAGTGACAATAAACAGCAAATATTAAGCTTTCGATTATTTGAAAAAACTCGCTGCAGGTAACTCTAAATTTCTTTATACTCCTTTAACTTCGAATGTTATATAACAACGTGAAGCAGATGTGATATATTCTTGGCTTTGATACTGGCAGAAGGTTGCCAGCACGAGTCGGTTGTGCTACTTTTGTATCAATAAACGCTTACAGTTAGTATTCATACCGGAAACATTTACAATTAAAATAAATAATCAATGTTGCAATTCGCAAAGTTTTGCGAATTTTTCGGATCGCAGCCCCAAACACCAACTTCAGTTACAGTGCTGCAGGCACTGAGCATTTTCTTCATTGATGTTATATGAGATGCTGCTTTCAAAATTATGTGAAATAAGCAACTGATAACGAATATAATTAACCCGTGTTTGGCTCTGATAAACGTTGAAATTCATGCCAGTGGTAATATCTGAAACCTTCCACCATATGAGTTATAATGCATTCTTGAGACCGAAGTAAAACGTGGCATTTGAAACAGTTTGGTCGTAATAAGCAGCACATGTGGTGGAATATGCACTCAAAACCTGCACAATTCTTCTACTGTTCTTCGAACATTAG
The DNA here is from genome assembly GCA_963978885.1 of Nemotelus pantherinus. NCBI lineage: Eukaryota > Metazoa > Arthropoda > Insecta > Diptera > Stratiomyidae > Nemotelus > Nemotelus pantherinus. The sequence continues at coordinate 149,034,270 of OZ022263.1, forward strand.
TGTTTCTAGCGGTTCAGGTGCGCTAGAGTTTTTTTTTTATTATTTTCTTTCTCCTGCTTGCATAGCCAACAACCTTTTTTTGATTGTTGTTAAGGATTTTGGTAAATCTGTGCATGCATTCGCTAGTATTAATTTCCTCAAATCATTCGATGTAACGAATGCACTAAATGTGAAACAGTCCATACTTATTTATTTACAAACCCCTTTGTACTCTCTTGTTAACTGTAACATCGGTTTGTTTTGCTCTATTCTTTACGCATTTTGATGTGAGCTAATTGTTTTCTCATAAATATGGATTCTATTTGCACTTTTCGAGTCTTGCTGTAACTTGATTGCCGATAATGCTTGACTCCCGGCCCCGAAATCCCAGCCAATTTCTGATCCCGAAAATCCCGGGATTAGAGCTCATCAATCCCGGGATTTTCGGGACCAGAAATTGGCCGGGATCTCGGGATCCGGGATCCCGGGATTGGATTCGCTAGGTAAAAGGCTACTTAGGTCGCTTCCCTTTGGCAAACTAAGCCCTTTTATTATCAAGCTTATCTCATCAGCAAATGATTCTCGCTGGGCTTGGCGGAAAATGACTATTTCAGCTCTTTCAAGCTCGTGCGCTGCTAGTCCAGTCGCTGATTTATGATGATACTGTTTTCGACAATGGTGATAGAACCGTAGAGCCCAGGCTACGGCCCGTTTCAATCACATGTAGGACGAGAATCTACTCCAATCAAAAAACGGAATTGGTGATATAAATAGAGCAAACTTAGGTCAAAGCTCTTCTCCTTCCTGATAATCGTCACTGGCAGCGTGTGCCGTTGGCCAGAATTCTTCATTTTTACGAAGAAATTTTGGGCCACAGAACCATTGAGAGTGGCAATCAAACTCCTCCTGGACGCGTGTCTACGAAGGGTTTAAATCGCCGGCTATCAGAATTGATCCAACTTATCACTATGGTCGAGTCACTCCATAAAACACACCTACTAATATTCAGTTTGTGCTGTTCCAAAACGGTGCACATCAATCGTGTTCCCAATACAGCAGCTTGTAGCTCCAGTCGTGGCACTGTCATAGGCTTAAGAGTAGCACAACGTGTTTTAGCGCAAACAAACACCACTGAAACATTATTATCGGCGAACGCTGACCTCCAATACGTCACGGCAGCAAAGGCGTCACTGCTGGCATCAACAAACGTGTGTAATTCAAGTGAACGTGGAAGATCAGATGTGAAATATCGTCGGGGAATTCGAATATTAGTAACTTTATTTAAATTCCCCACCCAATTCTGCCATACCGCTTGGATCTCGCGTGGTAACGATTCATCCCAGCGTTTATCATATCTCCAAACTTCCCGCATCATCAACTTTGCTGTGATCATGTCATTACACAAAAACCCTAACGGGTCATAAATAGACTTAATAACGCTTAATAGTTCTCGTTTAGTTGGGCACCAAAATTCAGATATTATGTCTTGCTTAATGCGATGGAATTTCAATTGGAACTGGAAAGAATCACTTGTTGGCTCCCAGTACATACCAAGTACCTTTTCAGCCGGCGTACCGTCTTTACACATACTAACGAAAGAACCATTTAACCTCTCGGGCATACTCCCAAGAGTAGCGATCACTTTCGAGGAATTAGATATAAAGTTCCGAAGCTCAAAACCGGCTAACTTATGAATTTCACGTACCAGTTTCGAAATTTTGATCGCTTCGGGCGGAGTTTCAAAACTATCGACGAAATCATCGACGTAGTGATATTCGACTATGGATTTAACGGCGCGAGGATGCTTATCAATGTGCTCTAATGCGTTTGTAACCTTGACGTAATTAGCAGCGCACGTTGAACATGCTGCACCAAATGTCATTACACGCATTTCATAAACATCAGGCGGTCGGGTGTCGTCAAGATTTCTCCAGAGAACGTGACGACTATCCTGTGACGACCTATCTTCAGGTGCGATTAGAATTTGGTGGAACATTTCCTTTATGTCCGCACATACGGCAATGGCTCCAATGCGAAAATTAAATAGGATGGTTGGTAATAATGGATATTGCTGTGGATCCTTCAGCAATTTTGAGTTCAATGATTCTCCAGAAACAGCTGCGGATGCGTCAAAAACCAGACGAAATTGCCCTGGCTTGTTAGGGTTAAACACAGCAAAATGTGGAAGATACCAGGTTCTTGGGCCAATGTCAGCCACTTCTATCGGAGTTAGTTTGCGTGCATATTGCTTTAAAACGTAATTCGTCGTTCGTTTAATTCGTCGTTCAACACCTTCAAGCTTGTTGAGTGCCATATCAAAACTATCAGGTAGAATTATATCGTCTCGCCGCCATAAAAGTCGGGTCTCAAATCTGTCGTTAACTTTCCTAGTGGTTTCTCGAAGAATGTCTTTGGCGCGTATGTCATCCTTCGACTCCACTAATGGCAGGGGTTTAGTTCCGAAATTCTCGGTTCGAAAGTAATCTGCAACTGTTTCATGCAGCGATTGCTCATGATCTGTTCTGGTGAATAGGCACGGGTATGGGTCAGCTGTCGAAGCGTTCGTTTTCCCAAAAACTGTCCAACCTAAAGGTGTGTGTGCTGCGTATAGACCATTGTCTCTTATGGGAACTATTTCATCCGCCAGACCTAGATGACAGTGATCCATACCTATAAGCACCTTAGGAACGGCGTTGGCGTAAGTTTTAATAGGCAATTCTCGTAAGCGTCTACCTATATCATTTTTGTGTATGGACTGCGTTGGTAAATTGAGATTCGCTACATCGTAAACATTCTGCGAAAAATGTCTCTTCCTTTTACCAACTCCATTTATATAAACATCGATGACGCTGGCATCTTCCTGTGCTGTCTTTCCTTCGTACCAGCAAAAGTTTAGTCGCTTTGTACGGCCTCGAACACCCAATTGTTGCACTAATGAACTATCAATCATCGTGACAGACGAGCCTTCATCAAGCATTGCATACGTCTCAACGCGACTATTCAAGCCATAAACTACCACTGGCAAGACCCGAAATAATAGTTTTCTGCTATTTTCTTCGTCGGACACGCAGATAAGCACCTTTTCCTCTCTTTTGGATTGGTATTCGTGTAGCAATACGTTGTGTTGTTTGTGACATGTCTCTTCTTGACATTTCTTGCGCACTCGGCAATCTCTCGTCTGATGTCCAGCGCGTAGACATGAAAAGCAGAGTCTGAGCTTCTTTACCGCTTTCGATCTCTCTGAAACACTCAAGACAATAAATGACTTGCAGCCAGCCGCTTGATGCTGACTCTGACATAGCGGACACCTTGGCTGCTGTTGAAACTTTGCTGTTATCCACGCGCAGTACTACTTTTCTCTTTACTTCATCTTCACTGTGGCGTGATGCGTCGGCGACTGAGAATATCAAATCTGCCACTTCCATCAACCAGGTACTGAAGTTCATCACTGTAGGGTATGGGTTAATGTTTATAGCATGTCGTGCCCATTCCAGCCGCTTACTTATCGGTAACTTCAAAACAAGTTCCTCTAGTAGCGTAGGGCTCGTCAAGTGTTGCTCCCCGCCGGCTGTTTGCAAAAATGCAGCCAAATTTTGCGTTCGCGTTGCAAACGATACTATTTGGCCTAGCGCGCCTTCACTAAAAACAGGTATTTTACGAATGCTTTCCAACTGATGCTTGATTAGTATCACAGGGCGACCGAGCCGAAACTCCAGATGACGTATGGCATCGGTTACATTGTTCGGATGAATAAGCAATGATTTTACCGTCTCGCGGGCCCTACCTTTCAAGGCCTTTTGCAGGCGCAAAGAGTTTTCAAATTCACTGTACTGATATGCATTAGTCGAATATTGAAACGCAGCTATGAACATGGGCCAATCTTCTGGATTCCCTTCCAATTCGGGAAGATCACAGATCGCGTGAGGAGCAACACTCGATGTTCTTACTTGTGATTGACAGTTGTCAACATTGCGTGTAAAAGGTAACTGGCTTGTTATTGAGCTGTATTCTGCTGGTTTACTGGCGGGTGACACATTTGATGCACAGTATGTGGCAGCTGTCCCTTCTTTTAGCTGTATTTGTGTCGACGGTGCCTTGACGGCTCGTAAAGCGCTTTGCGCGTGGTTCACTTGAAGCTCCAGACACTCAATTTGTTTTTGAAGCTCTGCAGCTTTCTGGCATTCGGTCGGAGGTAATGAAGTACTCAGGAAATTTCGCATGGCATTTCCTTGATTTGGCGTGGCTTTCGGCATCTGGTCCCATAATGACGGCTGCCACATGTCTCGAGTTTTACACTTACCATTTTCAAAGTATGCAGAGGATTCTGCGGGGCTTGTGGCGTACTGCAGAATGCCTGCTGTTGTTTCCGTGACGGCAGTATTGACATATCTTGAAGATGGCATTACATCGGTGGCAGTATGCGATGTGGGGGCTGGATAATATCGGCAACGAAGGCTGGTGTAGTGGAGGCTGGCAAAATGGTTGGCGTTTCGGCGACTACTGTGGCGGGCAGAATGTTGCTTCGGCATGGCAGTGTCTCCAACGAAATTTCATCTGAATTTGTTGGCAGCAGACGTGGGCTCCTACGTGGTCTTGGGGCTAGATCATCTTGGTGAAACATTGTTCTCGTGGCGTGAGAAACAGAAAACCGGCTGATTACGCAGGAATATCGTGTCGGCAGTTTCGCACAAAGTTGCGAAATAAATAGTTTCGACCCAAGAATGCGAAATAAATAGTTATGGAATTTCAAATGTCAATGAGGGACAGCGAATTCAACTCACAGTTTTAATTCAGTGTGTGGTTTATTTCTAATAAAATAAAAGAAAGCATTACAAAGATAATGTACAGTAATGGACAGTTACTTAGCGCAGTCTTTCGTCCCTCATGGCCAATTCCAAAATGGGCGATTGCTGAGGCGATGAGCAAAGACTGCGGTTTACAAAGTATTGCCCGATGCCAAGTGTTGTCAGAGGCAAATTTCAAATATATTTCAGTTGAACAGATTAGCTCCATATGTGACACTGTTTATTGTCACTACAATATCATTACCATTTGAAAATTCCACGATAAAAAAGCTTAATAAAGATATTTAAATTAAACACAAAGCCAACAATAGCTGGCAACAATATCGTGGCTTTTCAACCAAATTCGGCCTGAATAATGTTTATAATAAGTTCCATCAATTGTATGAAATTCATATTGATCTCATGACTGCACTGAAAGCTATAGGGCAAAAAGTTTTATTTTCCTGAGCGAATTTTCAAAACCAAAGACACAAAAATTACCATAGCTGGCAGCACCAATCAAATTTTTCAACCAAATTTCCATCAAACATAGATTGGAGTAAGGTTCAGCTACTGTGTCAATTTCATGAAAATCTGGTAACTTATTCACATTTCATAGGGCAAAAAGCAGTTTTTTTCTTTGTAATTTGTCAAGATGGCACCACTGGCACAGAGTTGTCCACAATTCAAAATCGCTTCTATCAAATCTGGTCCTACTTAAGTCCAATGCATTCTGTAAATTTCAGTTGTATCTGATTATTGGTTCGTGAGTTCCGGTGAACAGAAGTTTTTGATGCTAAAAATATAGGTTAACTGGGAAAGGGTTACCGTTCTTGTCCGACATGAGTTTTCCAAAGTTTTACTTTGAACGTGTAGATAAAGCTATAGATTTGTATACAGATTGATTTTATTCTAAGAAACGGACATATTTTAAGATATTCGATGGTTTGAATGTTTTCACTGCCAAATTTTTATTTTTTCAAATTTAAGACACCAAAATTATCATAGCTGGCAGCTCCAACCGAATTTTTCGATTAAATTTCTAATAAACGTGTTTTGAAGTAAAGTCCAGCTACTGTATGAGTTTCATCAAAATCGAACGATTCAATCAGAATTTATAGGGCTAAAAGCAGTTTTCTTTTTTAGTGATTTTTCAAGATGGCACCACTGGCACAGAATCGCCTGCATTTCAAAATCACTTCTATCAGTATGGTCCTATTTAAGACCAATACATTCTGCAAATTTCAATTAATTCTGTTTATCGGATCGTGAGTTTCCGTGAACAGAAGTTTTTGATGCTAAAAATATGGGTAAATTGGGCAAGGGTTACCAGGCGTGCCCGTTATTTTAATGTTAACAAAGCACAAGATTTACATATGAGTGGCTTTTTTTTAAGAAGCGGCATTTTTTCAAGAGAAACGATGATTTGAAGGTCTTCACTTTCAGTACCTGCTCTAGCTACAGGGTTGCCAGCATGCTCATTAAAATCTACACAAATCTACAACTAAAAAATATTAATATGTATAGAAAATTTCGTAATGATTGAATAGCTGTCAAAAGTTATCCCAATTTAAAAATTTTCAAGTTTTCCCGTTCTCTTTTTAGGCACCCAGCGCACACATGGGGTTCAAAAATTCCAAAACATTATCCGATTCACATGTAAAACACGTTCAAAATTTATTTCGTCAGCTTTATTTTTGCAAAATATATTTGTGTACGGAATAATAGGTATATTAAAAATATCACTAAAATGGCCGCCGGTGCCAGAGGGTTAAAGATAATTGACATTTAGTGAGACCTGGACCTATTCTGCATATAGACCAATGTATCCTGGAAGTTTCAGCTCAATCGCATGGCGCGTTCCCGAGATTATCTCACTGAAATTTTTTGATTATATATATATATATATATATATATATATATATATATATATATATATATATATATATATATATATATATATATATATATATATATATATATATATATATATATATATATATATATATATATATATATGTATATATATATATATATATTTCTTTTATTTATTTATTTATTTATTTATTCACCAAACAAGGCAACATAACAGCAAGAAAAACATAATGTAAGTCTTAAATACAATTAATCATAAATATATAATACAAATTGTCCGTAAAAAAGATACAATACATCACAAATTTTGTAGCAGTTATTCTACATTATTTTAATTAAATTTAGGCTAGTAACGATGGAAGTTAAGCGGGTTCGGATGTGGAAAGGGCTTTGGACAAGTTATTTTTGAAGTTGGATTTAGTAATCTCCGAAGAGTAGTGGCTGCTTATAGAATTGAATATTCTACAGCACCTATTAATGGGCTCATTATATGCATAGGTAGTGTGATGACTGAATTCATTGAGCAGATTTGCATATCTGGTGCGTCTTGGTCGGTTATTGAAAGTAATTTTACTAGAGAGATCTTCAATGATTACCGCACCACTAATAATATCAAATGTAAGGCAAGCGCTGAGCAGAGTTCTTCTAGAAGAAAGAGACATTAAATTTAAAAGACTCAGTCTGAACTTGTAAGATGGCAGACGTTGAAAATCTCGTGGGTCATTGAGATCTCAAAGATGATTCTCAAAGCGAAAAGTACAAATTGTTTCTGAACAGACTCAATTCTATCGCTATGAAGCTCGAAAGCAAGATTCCATATAAAGCAAGCATATTCTAATAAAGGACGCACTAGGGTGGTATATAATGATTTGGTAACCCATATATTTTTAAACTCTTTAGCGCGTCTCTTTATGAATCCAAGCAAATAAAAGCTCATCTTGTTATCCAATACTACGCCAAGGTCTATAATATGATCAACCCTATTCAATTTGAAGTCGTTAAGGTAGTAGGAATACATCGTGGTTGCATGCCTACGAGAAAAACTTATCACATGGCGCTTATTGATGTTAAGATTGAGATTATTCACATCGCACCACTGTTCGAGGGATTGAAGCTTGGATTGTAAAAATGTTGCATCAGACTGCGAGTTTATGATGTGATAGATTTTTAAGTCGTCTGCATAGAAGAGATGCGGTATACCAAGCAGTATCTCAGACACATCAGAAATGAAGATGTTAAAAAGCAGGGGGCCTAAATGACTGCCTTGTGGTACTCCAGGAGATGCCAAAACTTTTTTTGGATAAGTGGCCTTGAAATTTTACGAATTGGGTTCGATCGCAGAGGTAAAACTGGAGCCAGTTAAGAAGAGAACCGGAAATATCAAATTTGCGAAGATTTTGAACCAGAGTTTGATGGTCAACTCGGTCGAAAGCCTTACTAAAGTCCGTATAGACCGCGTCAATTTGGTTCCCTTTTTCCATTTCACAGAGCACAGTAGAAACTAGTATCATGAGGTTGGTGGAAGTCGATCTACCCCTACGAAATCCATGTTGTTCCTCATTAAGAAGGGGGTCAATAATGCGAGTAAGGTTATCACAAACTTACTTCTCGAAGAGTTTGGGGATAACAGATAAGATAGCAATTACTCGATAGTTATCGACTGAACGTTTATCACCACTTTTGAAAATAGGTGTGAGGTATGAGGATTTCCAGAAAGACGGGAAGACACCAAGAGACAGGGATTTATTGAAAACCTTGTGCAAAGGGGTGATTAATTGGTCTGCACATTGGAACACGAAGAAAGGAGATCTAGGTCCGGGCCAGTTCCTTTGCCAATCTTTAGTCGCAGAATAGCATCAGTAATAGCCTGCCGTGTAAGGACAAACCCTTCGATAAGAGATCTGGCAGCGTGTCTAGTAGTGAAAGTAGGGATCTTCGAAGAGCAGTAAGTGTATTGAAAATGGTCGGCGAATAAGCTACAAATGACTTGTGGACAAGATGAAGCCGTGTTACCACGAAACATAGAACAAGGATAGCAAGTGGTTTTACGTTTTAAATTGACAAAATCAAAGAACTTTCCCCCATTGAATTAACATAGAGCTCATACGCCTCGCGAGATTTGATGGAAAATTCTTTGGATAGCTCATCATATAATATTATTTGATCCTCCTGGAGAGAGTCTCCATTTTTGATTGCTTTATATAATTTGTTTCTATGGTTTCTGAGCCGCCTTAAATAATCGTCAAGCCAAGGTTCGGAGAGTTTTTTCTTCTTCTTCAGCTTTGGTACAAATTTGTGGATGGCGTTAAAGATTATTTTGTAAAAGGAAGACAACATTTCGTCTTAAGCTGATGCTGATAGAGCACTTGTCCAGTCAATTGTGTCCAAATAGTTTTTAATGCTTAAGTAGTCAGCATTTAGAAAATCAAATACAATTTCATGATTGTATGACTGGGCGAAAGAAATATATGTAGTGGATAGCTAAATTGTAAAAGCGGAGTGATGCAGGGTGTTAGAGAAAAGATTCGCGTCGTCAATAGTTAGACTAACCACCACTTCGTCATAAACATCTGAGAAGATAAGGTCTAACCAATTGCGATTTTGGTTAGGGATAGGGATAATTTGTTGTAAATCTTTGCCATAAAACGTACATACTTATGAGGTTAAAGTCACTTGAATCACTAAGGTTAATTGGATGAAGGCTGTTATCATTTTCGTCAGGAATAAAACTGATTTTCGGACGATTAAAATCACCAAAAACAATAATTTTGTCTTCTTCGTGCAAGGAAGCTGTTACGGAAGATATCATGTCGCATACGTCATTGTAAGTAGTTTCATCGGAGTGAGGGGGGACATAAAAGATACCAATGTAGAGGTAATGCTTATCGAATAAAACTCTGACGAATCTATGTTCGAAAGATTTATGAGAACTGGTCGGAACGAGTTCGCTGGGGAAGGTATTGTGAATTGCAATAAAAACACCACCATCTCTTGAAACGCCTGTTAAAAGGTAGTCACGATCAGCTCTATAGATGGTCCAATTACTATCAAGAATTTCTTCGTTAGCGTGTGAGTCGTTGAACCACGTTTCGGCGATCGTTAATATATTAAAATGGCAAGATTTCGCGTCAATAAAAAGTTTTTTTAATTTGCTTCTCATACCACCGCAATTGTGGTTAAGAAACCTTGGGTAACTAAAAGTAGCTTTCATGTTAGGAAAAATATTTTTTCTGGTCATCGCGAGATTTTTGTAAGAGCGAAATATGTTTAGAATTAACATAAGAGCGATAAGTCAAAAGATCACGTTTAAGCTGATCCGGAGACATTCCGAGTTCTTCGTGGTAGCGGTTAAAAATAAGGCGTAAAGAGTCAAGGTCGGTGGGAGAACCCTCCTTGTTGAATCATAACTTTAAGGTTAGTCTTCGTTTTCCCTTCGAAGCAAGTGGCATCATGTGCATCATGCATGTATGTGAGAAAAAGACGGACATTGTCATAAATTTTATGATCTCTGAAACGAGACAAGAGGTACGTGCCCTCTAATTCTTCATTAGAGTTTATGGTAAGCTTTACGACAGGAGGAACAAGTGGGTCGAGAAATTTTGGTGAAGATTGGAGACTGACAGGAGTTTCTGGTAAAATGATTGAGCCAGATTGCGATGGTATCAGATCCTCTCCACGGACAAAATTAGAATATTTGGATGACGGCCTGGCTTCAGGAGCACTTGCTTGCATTAACGCTCCATTGGGTGCGGAATCCACTGTTTGTAAAGAATTAGCCGGCTGCACACTGATAGAGGATTGATTTTCCGTTGAAACAGTAGAAGGTAACGCCTTAGCCTCACTGTTTTTAGTGTGGTTATTTGAATTCGGAGGCGATTTAAAAGATAATGAAGCTTGGGGAAGTAAAGGAGAGTGATTACGGGAGCTACAAATGGGAGAGTAGCCTAAATACGTACTCTTTTTTGGCGATTATATTGTTGAGTTGGTTGTTTGGGATTTCGTTTGTTGCATCTGTCAATCCAATGGCTGAATTTCATTCCATTCCAGGTATAGCTGTCAACTCCATTTCGCTCGTGGTTACAAAACATCCATCCATATTGACCAAGTACTGATTATTTGAAGCATGTGCAGGAATTCCGCTTTTTACCACGTATACGGGCGGTTAATGCAGCGCATTTGCAATTATCAATGCCCAACTCCTTCTTAAAGATTTTTGAAAGCCAGGCTGCGTCAGCGAAATAAGGGGCTCCTTTCACAAAAAAGCTTTTGGTTGAAGATTTGTCTAAAGCAACAGATATACATATACAAATTTGTATGTATATACAAACATGTACACACATAAATAAGTCAGTGTTAATTTCAGAAACTTTACCAGTTTTTCTGCTTCATGTACTAAATGCTGAAAAATGTTTCTGATAAAAGTCTACCTCTGCTTCCAGAAGATTTGAATATTTTCATGGTCTCTCTAATTTGAGCCACAGAGATTATTTGAGCTGTTTTCCACTTAAAATATCAGACATTGCTTATTTCCTTTACTAAACGCTTAACCACATTATTTGCTCGGAAGGCTGCATGGTGTACAGGCACACAAGAGCAGGTCTGCCATGCACTGCCTATATGTAATATTGTCCACAAAAATTTACTCTGCTAGTGCCTGTGTCATCCATGTTATCAATATGCCAATGCGTGCCTTATCTAAGAGTTATACACATTTTTTTGGAATGGTCAAATATCAAAGCAAAAAAAGATGACCTGGCAAAATCCGTTTTAAGCCGTGGGGACTGGAGAAGCTAGAATATATAGGTAGTTTCTCAAAATCAATTTATTCTCAACACAAAATTTGATAATCCCCAATACACACTTTTTCAAAGTACTCATAGTATACCGAGATGGCTGCAAATTTAAACCCCATTGCTTCCTGGCAAAACTTTTTCAGACATACATATATGACTGCTCAAATTTCAGTCTCATTTACCGGGCTACATTGAGATTTATGGAAAACGAGCATGCTTATAATCATAATATAGTAAACCTCGCTTAAGAGCATTATTCTTCAGTGCATTTCATGCATTTATAATTGCTTGTTTTTAACGTTTATTGATTTGAATTAAAACAAGCAGCTTTTGATAAAACATCACCAATGCGAAAATATAGTTTGCTTATAAAATCAACAAAATCATTTTCAAATTAATTTGGAAATCAAAACAAAGAATATATCAGATACATTACATTAGATTTTGTATTAGAAAAAAATAACAGCATTTGAATTAATAAGTTGAAATCAATCAAAAATACTGAATTTGTATTCATTTACATTATTTAAATGGTATTTAGTTCCTAATTTAATAGTAAAACTCTAGCGCACCTGAACCGCTAGAAACACAAATGTTCGAAGAACAGTAGAAGAATTGTGCAGGTTTTGAGTGCATATTCCACCACATGTGCTGCTTATTACGACCAAACTGTTTCAAATGCCACGTTTTACTTCGGTCTCAAGAATGCATTATAACTCATATGGTGGAAGGTTTCAGATATTACCACTGGCATGAATTTCAACGTTTATCAGAGCCAAACACGGGTTAATTATATTCGTTATCAGTTGCTTATTTCACATAATTTTGAAAGCAGCATCTCATATAACATCAATGAAGAAAATGCTCAGTGCCTGCAGCACTGTAACTGAAGTTGGTGTTTGGGGCTGCGATCCGAAAAATTCGCTAAACTTTGCGAATTGCAACATTGATTATTTATTTTAATTGTAAATGTTTCCGGTATGAATACTAACTGTAAGCGTTTATTGATACAAAAGTAGCACAACCGACTCGTGCTGGCAACCTTCTGCCAGTATCAAAGCCAAGAATATATCACATCTGCTTCACGTTGTTATATAACATTCGAAGTTAAAGGAGTATAAAGAAATTTAGAGTTACCTGCAGCGAGTTTTTTCAAATAATCGAAAGCTTAATATTTGCTGTTTATTGTCACTACAATATCATTACCATTTGAAAATTCTACGATAAAACCGCTTAATAAAGATATTGCAATTAAACACAAAACCAACAATAGCTGGCAACCCTATCGTGGCTTTTCAACCAAATTTGGCCTGAATAATGTTTATGACAGGCTTCATTAATTGTATGAAATTCGTATTGATTTCATGACTGCACTGGAAGTTATAGTGCAAAAAGTTTTATTTTCCTGAGCGAATTTTCAAAACCAAAGACACAAAATTTACCATAGCTGGTAGCACCAATCAAATTTTTCAACCAAATTTCCACCAAACAGAGATTGGAGTTAGGTTTAGCTACTGTGCCAATTTCATGAAAATCTGGTAATTTATTCACATTTCATAGGGCAAAAAGCAGTTTTTTTTCTTTGTAATTTTTCAAGATGGCACCACTGGCACAGACTTGCCCACAATTCAAAATCGCTTTTATCAAATCTGGTCTTACTTAAGTCCAATGCATTCTGTAAATTTTAGCTGTATCTGATTATTGGTTCGTGAGTTTCCGTGAACAGAAGTTTTTGATGCTAAAAATATAGGCTAACTGGGAGAGGGTTACCGTTCTTGTCCGACATGAAATTTCCAAAGTTTTATTTGGAACGTGTAGATAAAACATAAGATTTATATACAGATTGGTTTTATTGTAAGAAACGGACATTTTTTTGAATTTTCGATGGTTTGAATGTTTTCACTTCCAATTTTTTTTTTACTAATGTTCGAAGAAGAACATTAGTATTAAAATCACTTTGGCCAAAAATTCATATTTCTATATATATATATATACTCGTATATCATCAAAAAATATCAGTGAAAAAATCTCAGGAACGCGTCATCTGATTGAGCTGAAATTTTCAGGACACATTTGTGTATATGCAGAATAGTGCCAGGTCTCACAAAAAGTTAATAATCTTTAACCCTTTGGCGCCGGCGGCCATTTTAGTGAAATTTTTAATATACCTATTATTCCGTCCACAAATAAGTTTTGCAAAAATAAAGTTGACGAAATAAATTTTGAACGTGTTTTACATGTGAATCGGATAATGTTTAGGAACTTTTTAACCCCATGTGTGCGCTGGGTGCCTAAAAACAGAACGGGAAAACTTGAAAATTTTTAAATTGCGATAACTTTTGACAGAAATATTCAATCATTACGAAATTTTTAGGACATATTGGTTTTATTTAGTTGTTGATTTTTGTAGCTTTTGATGAGCGTTCTGGCAACCCTGTAGCTAGGGCAGGCACTGAAAGTGAAAACCTTCAAATCATCGTTTCTCTTGAAAAACTGCCGTTTCTTCAAAAACAAGCCACTCATATGTAAATCTTGTGCTTTGTTTACATAAACAAAAAAAAAAATTTGATATGGTAGAACGGGCACGCCTGGTAACCCTTGCCCAATTTACCTATATTTTTAGCATCAAAAACTTCTGTTCACGGAAACTCACGATCCAATGAGCAGAATTAATTGAAATTTGCAGAA
>OZ022263.1:149053388-149065888 GCA_963978885.1 Nemotelus pantherinus
TTGAAATAAAAAAAACCCTAGCGCATCAGAACCGATAGAAACACTAATGTTCGAAGAACAGTGGAGGATCTCTGCAGATTTTGAGTGTTTATTCTATCAGTGGCTACTTAAGAGGGACCCTACGCGATCAATATGGATCGTGATATTTGGATTGCGATACAAAGTATTGACAATGTAGGGTACTGTTGTATTGATGGAGCACAATACGAATCGCGAGAATATCCGGATATTTTGAAGTCGATCAATCAATGTAGTTGGATTGTTATAAACATTGAACGTGTAGTCAACCGGTCAATAAATTTTCGTCAGTATTCAGTTAATTGGCAATGGAGGAAGACATTTTAAGCGGCACCAGCATATTCTTTTACATTTTAACCGCCACCCTAACATACTCTTTTCAACAATATTCACCATGCCCATCCATTACAAATATCAATAGCCCAACAACTTCTAGTGAATTTATCTTTAACAAATATCCAATGTGACGATTGTGGGACCTCAACAACTTGCCACAATATCATCATCGATTATATCATTATATCGCTCATTTTGCAAACATTAATTCGCAAACGTCTACACCAAACGAGATTACCAGGCGTACTGTAGTGTTGGTTGCATGCCTACGAGAAAAACTTATCACATGGCACTTATTGATGTTAAGATTGAGATTATTCACATCGAACCACTGTTCGAGGGATTGAAGCTTGGGTTGTAGAAAGGTCGCATCAGACTGCGAGTTTATGATGTGATAGATTTTTAAGTGGTCTGCATAGAAGAGATGCGGTATACCCAGCAGTATCTCAGACACATCAGAAATGAAGATGTTAAAAAGCAGGGGGCCTAAATGACTGCCTTGTGGTAATCCAGAAGATGCCAAAACTTTTTTGGATAGGTGGCCTTGAAATTTTACGAGTTGGGTTCGATCGCAGAGGTAAAACTGGAGCCAGTTAAGAAGAGAACCGGAAATACCAAAGTTGCGAAGATTTTGAACCAGAGTTTGATGGTCAACTCGGTCGAAAGCCTTACTAAAGTCCGTATAGACCGCGTCAATTTGGTTCCCTATTTCTATTTCACAGAGCACAGTAGAAACTAGTATCATGAGGTTGGTGGAAGTCGATCTACCCCTACGAAATCCATGTTGTTCCTCATTAAGAAGGGGGTCGATAATGCGAGTAAGGTTATCACAAACTTACTTCTCGAAGAGTTTGGGGATAAAAGATATGATAGCAATTCCTCGATAGTTATCGGCTGAACGTTTATCACCACTTTTGAAAACAGGTGTGAGGTATGAGGATTTCCAGAAAGACGGGAAGACACCAAGAGACAGGGATTTATTGAAAACCATGTGCAAAGGGGTGATTAATTGGTCTGCACAGTGGAACACGAAAAAAGGAGATCTAGGTCCGGGCCAGTTCCTTTGCCAATCTTTAGTCGCAGAATAGCATCAGTAATAGCCTGCCGTGTAAGGACAAACCCTTCGATAAGAGATCTGGCAGCGTGTCTAGTAGTGAAAGTAGGGATCTTCGGAGAGCAGTTAGTGTTTTGAAAATGGTCGGCGAATAAGCTACAAATGACTTGTGGACAAGACGAAACCGTGTTACCACGAAATATAGAACAAGGACAGCCAGTGGTTTTATGTTTTAAATTGACGAAATCAAAGAACTTTTTCGGGTCAGTGAGAATTTTTTTCCCCATTGAATTAACATAGACCTCATACGCCTCGCGAGATTTGATGGAAAATTCTTTGGATAGCTCATCATATAATATTATTTGATCCTCCTGGAGAGAGCCTCCATTTTTGATTGCTTTATATAATTTGTTTCTATGGTTTCTGAGCCGCCTTAAATAATTGTCAAGCCAAGGTTCGGAGAGTTTTTTCTTCTTCTTCAGCTTTGGTACAAATTTGTGGATGGTGTTAAAGATTATTTTGTAAAAGGAAGACAACATTTCGTCTTAAGCTGATGCCGATAGAGCACTTGTCCAGTCAATTGTGTCCAAATAGTTTTTAATGTATGACTGGGCGAAAGAAATATCTGTAGTGGATAGGTCAATTGTAAAAGCAGAGTGATGCAGGGTGTAAGAGAAAAGATTCTCGGCGTCAGTAGTTGGACTAACTACCACTTCGTCATAAACATCTGAGAAGATAAGGTCTAACCAATTGCCATTTTGGTTAGGGATAGGGATAATTTGTTGTAAATCTTTGCCATAAAACGTACTTATGAGGTTAAAGTCACTTGAATCACTAAGGTTAATTGGAAGAAGGCGGTTATCTTTTTCGTCAGGAATAAAACTGATTTTCGGACGATTAAAATCACCAAAAACAATAATTTTGTCTTCTTCGTGCAAGGAAGCTGTTACGGAAGATATCATGTCGCATACGTCATTGTAAGTAGTTTCATCGGAGTGAGGGGGGACATAAAAGATACCAATGTAGAGCTAATGCTTATCGAATAAAATTCCGACGAATTTATGTTCGAAAGATTTATGAGAACTGGTCGGAACGAGTTCGCTGGGGAAGGTATTGTGAATTGCAATAAAAACACCACCATCTCTTGAAACGCCTGTTTAAAGGTAGTCGCGATCAGCTCTATAGATGGTCCAATTACTATCAAGAATTTCTTCGTTAGCGTGTGAGTCGTTGAACCACGTTTCGGCGATCGTTAATATATTAAAATGGCAAGATTTCGTGTCGATAAAAAGTTTATTTAATTTGCTTCTCATACCACCGCAATCGTGGTTAAGAAACCTTGGGTAACTAAAAGTAGCTTTCATGTTAGGAGAAATATTTTTTCTGGTCATCGCGAGATTTTTGTAAGAGCGAAATATGTTTAGAATTAACATAAGAGCGATAAGTCAAAAGATCACGTTTAACCTGATCCGGAGACATTCCGAGTTCTTCGTGGTAGCGGTTAAAAATAAGGCGTAAAGAGTCAAAGTCGGTGGAAGGACTCTCCTGTTGAATCATAACTTTAAGGTTAGTCTTTGTTTTCCCTTCGAAGCAAGTGGCATCATGTGCATCATGCATGTATGCGAGAAAAAGACGGACATTGTCATACATTTTATGATCTCTGAAACGAGACAAGAGGTACCTGCCCTCTAATTCTTCATTAGAGTTTATGGTAAGCTTTACGACAGGAGGAACAAGTGGGTCGAGAAATTTTGGTGAAGATTGGAGACTGACAGGAGTTTCTGGTAAAATGATTGAGCCAGATTGCGGTGGTATCATATCCTCTCCACGGACAAAATTAGAATATTTGGATGACGGCCTGGCTTCAGGAGCACTTGCTTGCATTAACGCTCCATTGGGTGCGGAATCCACTGTTTGTAAAGAATTAGCCGGCTGCACACTGATAGAGGATTGATTTTCCGTTGAAACAGTAGAAGGTAACGCCTTAGCCTCACTGTTTTTAGTGTGGTTATTTGAATTCGGAGGCGATTTAAAAGATAGTGAAGCTTGGGGAAGTAAAGGAGAGTGATTACGGGAGCTACAAATGGGAGAGTAGCCTAAATACGTACTATTTTTTGGCGATTATATTGTTGAGTTGGTTGTTTGGAATTTCGTTTGTTGCATCTATTTAATGTGTCCTTAATGTGAACCAAATGTCGTAGGAATTTCGTACAAAAATCATGAAAGGACTGCCAGCTATGACTTGTCATTAGATTTCCAAATGAGAATGATCCTGCAATGAAAAGTTACAACAAATTTCACCGCTTTAAAAATTTGAAAAGTTTGGAGGGTGATAACCCTAAAATTTTTTTTAACTGTATAACTTCCAGCGCAGTGATGAAATTGAAATGAAATTTACTGGTTGGGTTTAACTTAACGTGAAAGTGATTTGGTATATATTTTGCTTCAAATTACATACTCATATGCAAACCATTTGAAATAAAAAAAACCCTAGCGCATCAGAACCGATAGAAACACTAATGTTCGAAGAACAGTGGAGGATCTCTGCAGATTTTGAGTGTTTATTCTATCACTGGCTACTTAAGAGGGACCCTACGCGATCAATATGGATCGTGATATTTGGATCGCGATACAAAGTATTGACAATGTAGGGTACTGTATTGATGGATCACAATACGAATCGCGAGAATATCCGGATATTTTGAAGTCGATCAATCAATTTAGTTGGATTGTTATAAATATTGAACGTGTAGTCAACCGGTCAATAAATTTTCGTCAGTATTTTGTTATTTGGCAATGGAGGATGACATTTTAAGCGGCACCGGCATATTTTTTTACATTTTAACCGCCACCCTAACATACTCTTTTCAACAATATTCACCATGCCCATCCATTATCAATAGCCCAACAACTTCTAGTGAATTGAACAAATGAACATGAACAAATATCCAACATCCCTATGTGACGATTGTGGGACCTCAACAGCTTGCCACAATATCATCATCGATTATATTATATAAACGAGATTACCAGGCGTACTGTAGTGTTGGTTGCATGCCTACGAGAAAAACTTATCACATGGCACTTATTGATGTTTAGATTGAGATTATTCACATCGCACCACTGTTCGAGGGATTGAAGCTTGGATTGTAGAAAGGTTGAATCAGACTGCGAGTTTATGATGTGATAGATTTTTAGGTCGTCTGCATAGAATAGATGCGGTATACCAAGCAGTATCTCAGACACATCAGAAATGAAGATGTTAAAAAGCAGGGGGCCAAAATTACTGCCTTGTGGTACTCCAGAAGATGCCAAAACTTTTTTGGATAAGTGGCCTTGAAATTTTATGAATTGGGTTCGATCGCAGAGGTAAAACTGGAGCCAGTTAAGAAGAGAACCGGAAATATCAAAGTTGCGAAGATTTTGAACCAGAGTTTGATGGTCAACTCGGTCGAAAGCCTTTCTAAAGTCCGCATAGACCGCGTCAATTTGGTTCCCTTTTTCCATTTCACAGAGCACAGTAGAAACTAGTATCATGAGGTTGGTGGAAGTCGATCTATCCCTACGAAATCCATGTTGTTCCTCATTAAGAAGGGGGTCAATAATGCGAGTAAGGTTATCACAAACTTACTTCTCGAAGAGTTTGGGGATAACAGATAAGATAGCAATTCCTCGATAGTTATCGACTGAACGTTTATCACCACTTTTGAAAACAGGTGTGAGGTATGAGGATTTCCAGAAAGACGGGAAGACACCAAGAGACAGGGATTTATTGAAAACCATGTGCAAAGGGGTGATTAATTGGTCTGCACATTGGAACACGAAGAAAGGAGATCTAGGTCCGGGCCAGTTCCTTTGCCAATCTTTAGTCGCAGAGTAGCATCAGTAATAGCCTGCCGTGTAAGGACAAACCCTTCGATAAGAGATCTGGCAGCGTGTCTAGTAGTGAAAGTAGGGATCTTCGGAGAGCAATTAGTGTTTTGAAAATGGTCGGCGAATAAGCTACAAATGACTTGTTGTCAAGACGAAACCGTGTTACCACAAAACATAGAACAAGGATAGCCAGTGGTTTTACGTTTTAAATTGACGAAATCAAAGAACTTTTTCGGGTCAGTGAGAATTTTTTCCCCCATTGAATTAACATAGAGCTCATACGCCTCCCGAGATTTGATGGAAAATTCTTTGGATAGCTCATCATATAATCTTATTTGATCCTCCTGGAGAGAGCCTCCATTTTTGATTGCTTTATATAATTTGTTTCAATGGTTTCTGAGCCGCTTTAAATAATGGTCAAGCCAAGGTTCGGAGAATTTTTTCCTCTTCTTCAGCTTTGGTACAAATTTGTGGATGGCGTTAAAGATTATTTTGTAAAAGGAAGACAACATTTCGTCTAGATCTGATGCCAATAGAGCACTTGTCCAGTCAATTGTGTCCAAATAGTTTTTAATGCTTAAGTAGTCAGCATTTAGAAAATCAAATACAATTTCATTACTGTATGACTGGGCGAAAGAAATATCTGTAGTGGATAGCTCAATTGTAAAAGCGGAGTGATGCAGGGTGTAAGAGAAAAGATTCTCGGCGTCAATAGTTGGACTAACCACCACTTCGTCATAAACATCTGAGAAGATAAGGTCTAACCAATGGCCATTTTGGTTAGGGATAGGGATAATTTGTTGTATATCATTGCCATAAAACGTACTTATGAGGTTCAAGTCACTTGAATCACTAAGGTTAATTGGAAGAAGGCGGTTATCATTTTCGTCAGGAATAAAACTGATTTTCGGACGATTAAAATCACTAAAAACAATAATTTTGTCTTCTTCGTGCAAGGAAGCTGTTACGGAAGATATCATGTCCCTTACGTCATTGTAAGTAGTTTCATCGGAGTGAGGGGGGACATAAAAGATATCAATGTAGAGGTAATGCTTATCGAATAAAACTCTGACGAATTTATGTTCGAAAGATTTATGAGAACTGGTCGGAACGAGTTCGCTGGGGAAGGTATTGTGAATTGCAATAAAAACACCACCACCTCTTGAAACACCTGTTAAAAGGTAGTCGCGATCAGCTCTATAGATGGTCCAATTACTGTCAAGAATTTCTTCGTTAGCGTGTGAGTCGTTGAACCACGTTTCGGCGATCGTTAATATATTAAAATGGCAAGATTTCGCGTCAATAAAAAGTTTATTTAATTTGCTTCTCATACCACCGCAATTGTGGTAAAGAAACCTTGGGTAACTAAAAGTAGCTTTCATGTTAGGAGAAATATTTTTTCTGGTCATCGCGAGATTTTTGTAAGAGCGAAATATGTTTAGAATTAACATAAGAGCGATAAGTCAAAAGATCACGTTTAACCTGATCCGGAGACATTCCGAGTTCTTCGTGGTAGCGGTTAAAAATAAGGCGTAAAGAGTCAAGGTCGGTGGGAGAACCCTCCTTGTTGAATCATAACTTTAAGGTTAGTCTTCGTTTTCCCTTCGAAGCAAGTGGCATCATGTGCATCATGCATGTATGCGAGAAAAAGACGGACATTGTCATACATTTTATGATCTCTGAAACGAGACAAGAGGTACCTGCCCTCTAATTCTTCATTAGAGTTTATGGTGAGCTTTACGACAGGAGGAACAAGTGGGTCGAGAAATTTTGGTGAAGATTGGAGACTGACAGGAGTTTCTGGTAAAATGATTGAGCCAGATTGCGATGGTATCAGATCCTCTCCACGGACAAAATTAGAATATTTGGATGACGGCCTGGCTTCAGGAGCACTTGCTTGCATTAACGCTCCATTGGGTGCGGAATCCACTGTTTGTAAAGAATTAGCCGGCTGCACACTGATAGAGGATTGATTTTCCGTTGAAACAGTAGAAGGTTATGCCTTAGCTTAACTGTTTTTAGTGTGGTTATTTGAATTCGGAGGCAATTTAAAAGATAGTGAAGCTTAGGGAAGTAAAGGAGAGTGATTACGGGAGCTACAAATGGGAGAATAGCTAAATACGTACTCTTTTTTGGCGATTATATTGTTGAGTTGGTTGTTTGGAATTTCGTTTGTTGCATCTGTCAATCCAATGGCTGAATTTCATTCCATTCCAGGTATAGCTGTCAACTCCATTTCGCTCGTGGTTACAAAACATCCATCCATATTGACCAAGTACTGATAATTTGAAGCATGTGTAGAATTATCACTTTTTACCACGTATACGGGCGGTTAATGTAGCGCATTTGCAATTATCAATGCCCAACTCCTTTTTCAACATTTTGAAAGCCAGGCTGCGTCAGCGAAATAAGGGGCTCCTTTCACAAAAAAGCTTTTGGTTGAAGATTTGTCTAAAGCAACAGATATACCTATACAAATTTCTAAAGCAACAGATATACATATATATACAAACATGTACACACATAAATAAGTCAGTATTAATTTCAGAAACTTTACAAACTTTTCTGCTTCATGTACTAAATGCTGAAAAATGTTTCTGGTAAAAGTCTATCTCTGCTTCCAGAAGATTTGAATATTTTAATGGTCTCTCTAATTCGAGCCACAGAGATTATTTGAGCTGTTTTCCACTTAAAGTATCAGACTTTGCTTATTTCCTTTACTAAACGCTTAACCACATTATTTGCTCGGAAGGCTGCATGGTGTACAGGCACACAAGAGCAGGTCTGCCATGCACTGCCTATATGTAATATTTTTGTCCACAAAAATTTACTCTGCTAGTGCCTGTGTCATCCATGTTACCAACATGCCAATGCGTGCCTTATCTAAGAGTTATACACATTTTTTTTGGAATGGTCAAATATCAAAGCAAAAAAAGATGACCTGGCAAAATCCGTTTTAAGCCGTGGGGACTGGAGAAGCTAGAATATATAGGTAGTTTCTCAAAATCAATTTATTCTCAACACAAAATTTGATAATCCCCAATACACACTTTTTCAAAGTACTCATAGTATACCGAGATGGCTGCAAATTTAAACCCCATTGCTTCCTGGCAAAACTTTTTCAGACATACATATATGACTGCTCAAATTTCAGTCTCATTTACCGGGCTACAGTGAGATTTATGGAAGACGAGCATGCTTATAATCATAATATAGTAAACCTCGCTTATTAGCAGCATTATTCTTCAGTGCATTTCATGCATTTATAATTGCTTGTTTTTAACGTTTATTGATTTGAATTAAAACAAGCAGTTTTTGATAAAACATCACCAATGCTAAAATATAGTTTGCTTATAAAATCAACAAAATCATTTTCAAATAAATTTTGAAATCAAATCCAAGAATATATCAGATGCATTACATTAGATTTTGTATTAGAAAAAAATAACAGCATTTGAATTAATAAGTTGAAATCAATCAAAAATACTGAATTTGTATTCATTTACATTATTTAAATGGTATTTAGTTCCTAATTTAATAGTAAAAATTGCACCAGCTACGCTTTCAGGCAATCGTGACTATGTACCTTATGGGAAGTTCCTAACGGATTTTGTATGAATGCATTCGCAATGTGATAGAACGAATTTGCTTAAGTACCTATTTATTATAAGTTTACTGAAATTGTATCACTTTTTTAAATGCACTTAAGCGAAATTTACTTTACTGACACTTTGTAATCAAAGCTGTTGGACTATAATTTTAAAGCCCAATTACTATTTGCTACATTTTTCCTAAGATATATATTTATATATTATCTTTACATATTTATTGTATTGTGCCGCGCATTTGTACAACACAACTGTAATTGCTGCATTTAGGGATAAGCATGCACATATGAGGAACAAACATGCACATATCATCATGTAATTGAGTTTCCTCCATGATTCTATGCATTTGCAATATTTTACACCCTGGCTAATTTCTTTTGCACGATTGTTATGAAGAAATTTCCCATATAATGCAACAATTATTATAATTGAAACATTAAGGCAACAAACGTGCACTAAGGCAAATGTCTAAATATACATAAAGATACATTTGAATTTTTTACTAATTCTATATATCTTTACATATATATATCTATATATATATTATATATATATATATATATATATATATATATATATATATATATATATATATATTTATATATATATATATATATATATATATATATATATATATATATATATATATATAAATATAAATATATATATATATATATATATATATATATATATATATATATATCAGCGAAATGGTTAATAGAGATAACCTCTGGAGTGGCCGATTTGATTGAAGTGAAGTCTTTCGTGAACGTAGATGTTAATAATAGGTAGGTCCATGACTTGCTAGAATTCAGATATTCTTCACCTTTTGGCGGCGGTGAGCGTTTTAGAAAATTTTCAGGTACTCCTATATTCCCAAGCAGTGTAAATTTTTGGTAAAATAAATGTTTGGGAATGAAAACTTATTATGTTTTAAGCTTGTCTATGATAAAGAATTGAAAATTTTGAGCCATGTGTGGGTGCAGGGTACCTAAAAGTAGGCAAGGAATTTTTTTCAAACTTTGATTTGTCATTACAAGAAAAACAATGGATCATCGTGCAAATTGCAGAGCATATTGATGTTGACTAAAGTTTAACACATATGGATTTTGAACATAAAGTGAGTAACCCTGTAGCTGCGGCAGGCTGCTGAAAAAAATCTTTCAAATCATTGACCTTCCCGAAAAATGTTTGATTTTTGACAAAAATTTCAAATTTTTGATAAATTTTATCCTTTGTCCTTCATGTCAAGTTGACATTGTCAAAATTCCGATTTGCACAAGAACGGCAGCCTATCACCAAATCACCTCTGTTTTCAGCACTCGAAACTTCTATTCACGAGAACTGACGACCGCATAATCCGAGCATAATGAAATTTACAGGACATGTTTGTATTAACTAAGACCAGGTCTAATAGAAGTGATTTTGAAATGCGGGCAACACTGTGGCAGTGGTACCATCTTGAAAAATCGCTGAGAAAAAAAACAGCCTTTTTGGCCTATAGCTTCTGATTTAGCCATCACATTTAAACAAAATTCACACAATATTTGGATTTAATTTTAAGTAACATTTGGTGAAAATTTGGCTGATAAATTAGAATAGAATTGCCAGCTATGGTGATTTTGGTCTCCTAAATCTTGCAAACTTGCTCAGCAAAATAAAGCTTTTTTCCCTATAACTCCTGTTCCAGTGGAGATATCAAAACGAAATTCATGCATTAAATGGACCTTAATGTGAACCAAATATCGTAGGTTTTTCGTACAAAAATCATGAAAAGACTGCCAGCTATGACTTGTCATTAGATTTGCAAATGGGAATGATCCTGCAATGAAAAGTAACAACAAATTTCACCGCTTTAAAAATTTGAAAAGTTTGGAGGGTGATAACCCTAAAATTTTTTTTAACTGTACAACTTCCAGCGCAGTGATTAAATCGAAACGAAATTTACTGGTTGGGTTTAACTTAACGTGAAAGTGATTTGGTATATATTTTGCTTCAAATTACATACTCATATGTAAAGCATTTGAAATAAAAAAACTCTAGCGCACCTGAACCGCTAGAAACACTAATGTTCGAAGAACAGTTGAAGAATCGTGCAGGTTTTGAGTGCATATTCCACCACATGAGCTGCTTATTACGGCTAAACTGTTTCAAACGCCACGTTTTACTTTGGTCTCAAGAATGTATTATAACTCAAATGGAAGGTTTCAGATATTACAACTGGCATGAATTTCAACGTTTATGAGAGCAAAACACGGGTTTATTATATTCGTTATCAGTTGCTTATTTCACAAAATTATGAAAGCAGCATCTCATATAACATTAATGAAGAAAATGCTCAGTGCCTGCAGCACTGTAACGGAAGTTGGTGTTTGGGGCAGCGATCCGAAAAATTTGCAGAGCTTTGGGAATTGAAACATTGGTTATTTATTTTCATTGTAAATGTTTCCGGTATGAATACTAACTGTAAGCATTTACTGATACAAAAGTAGCACAACCGACTCGTGCTGGCAACCTTCTGCCAGTATCAAAGCCAAGAATATATCACATCTGCTTCACGTTGTTTAATTATATTCGAAGTTATAGGAGTATAAAGAAATTTAGGGTTACCTGCAGCGAGTTTTTTCAAATAATCGAAAGCTTAATATTTGCTGTTTATTGTCACTACAATATCATTACCATTTGAAAATTCTACGATAAAAAAGCTTAATAAAGATATTGCAATTAAAAGCAAAACCAACAATAGCTGGCAACCCTTACATTGCTTTTCTACCAAATTTGGTCTGAATAATGTTTATAATAGGTTCCATCAATTGTATGAAATTCGTATTGTTTTAATGACTGCGCTGGAAGTTATAGGGCGAAAAGTTTTATTATTCTGAACGAATTTTCAAAACCAAAGACACAAAAACTACCATAGCTGGCAGCACCAATCAAATTTTTCAACCAAATTTTCAACCAAACAGAGGTTAGAGTAAGGTTCAGTTACTGCGTCAATTTCATAAAAATCTAGTAACTTATTCACATTTCATAGGGCAAAAAGCAGTTTTTTTTCTTTGTAATTTTTCAAGATGGCACCACTGGCACAGAGTTGCCCACAATTCGAAATCGCTTCTATCAGATCTGGTCCTTCTTAAGTTGAATGCATTCTGTAAATTTCAGTTGTATCTGATTATTGGTTCGTGAGTTCCCGTGGACAGAAATTGTTGATGCTAAAAATATAGGTCATCTGGCAAAGGGTTACCGTTCTTGTCCGACATGAGTTTTCCAAAGTTTAACTTTGATCGTGTAGATAAAGCATAAGATTTGGATACAGATTGGTTTTATTGTAAGAAACGGAAATTCTTAGGATATTCGATGGTTTGAATTATTTCACTTCCAAATTTTGATTTTTTCAAATTAAAGACACCAAAATTATCATAGCTGGCAGCTCCAACAGAATTTTTCACCCAAATTTCTATCAAACGTGGTTTGAAGTAAGATTCAGTTAATGTGTGAATTTCGTCGAAATCGAACGATTCAATCAGAATCTATAGGGCTAAAAGCAGTTATCTTTTTTAGTGATTTTTCAAGATGGCACCACTGGCACAGAATCACCCGCATTTCAAAAT
>OZ022263.1:149068388-149318388 GCA_963978885.1 Nemotelus pantherinus
GTTGGATTGCTATAAATATTGAACGTGCAGTCAACCGGTCAATAAATTTTCGTCAGTATTCAGTTAATTGGCAATGGAGGAAGACATTTTAAGCGGCACTGATATATTCTTTTACATTTTAACCGCCACCCTAACATACTCTTTTCAACAATATTCACCATGCCCATCCATTATCAATAGCCCAACAACTTCTAGTGAATTTATCATGAACAAATATCCAACATCCCTATGTGGCGATTGTGGGACCTCAACAGCTTGCCACAATATCATCATCAATTACATCATTATATCACTCATTTTGCAAACATTAATTCGCAAACGTCTACACCAAACGAGATTACCAGGCGCACTGTAGTGTTGAGTAGGACTTGTAAGAGCCAGTACATTTGTCCCGTACAAGAACGAAAATTGTCATGACGCGTCAAATTCATGAAATTTACCACTTCAAAATTTTTGTCATGCTACTTCTCACTTTGCGATTTGTAAGATGAGAGACAAAGAGCCGATAGTGACGACCAACATGACATGTCAGAGAGAGGCATTACATTGTACGATGTGGGTACAAGCTAGTACAATACCCCGTACAAAATACGACGTGTGTACGTTTAATCAGTTTGTACTACTGAGTAGAGACGAGTTGAGACTTTTTAACTCAAATCTTCAATTCAAGCAGTCGTGGCGAGCCGAATGCT
This sequence comes from Nemotelus pantherinus, assembly GCA_963978885.1. Lineage (NCBI taxonomy): Eukaryota > Metazoa > Arthropoda > Insecta > Diptera > Stratiomyidae > Nemotelus > Nemotelus pantherinus. The sequence continues at coordinate 149,069,081 of OZ022263.1, forward strand.
AGAGTTCGTTCTATCGCCTCTTTTGAACTATTAGCCTCTTTTGTACTACATCGACTTTTTTGTACTACATCGCGTCATTTGTACTATATCGCATCTTTTGTACTATCGCCTCTTTTGTACTATCGCCTCTTTTGTACCACGTTCATAAAAAACGCCTCGCCTCATTTGAAGTGGGACATTGTACTGGCTCAGTACAAAAAAGAAGCGACTCTTACAAACTCTTTTTGAAACCGTGTCCTACTCAACACTAGCGTACTGACGTGTGATCCGATTGAACGTGTAGGCATTTGTCTTATTCCATCAATATTTACTTGAGTATCACGATCCAAAAATCACGATCCATATTGATCGTGTAGGGTCCCTCTAAGGACAGCCTAAGTAATAATAGACCCTAAGTCGATTAAATTTCGATGACTTCATCGAAAATTACAGCGATAGAAAGGTGTTTGGTGCTGCTATCCAAAAAAATGGTAGGGTTTACAGCGGTTGGAGCAAATGTGACCTGACCTTTAGGGCGGACTAAGTGAATTTAGTCCTAAGATGTTTAAATCGATCTGACCTAAAATTTGGTCAGGTCGAATTTAGTCCTCATTTGTACGTGCCAGCTTTCATTTAGTTCAATTTTAGTTCATACACTGCAATTTTCTTTTCATATGTCTCTCAAACATTATTGATGATTTTGAGTCAAACGAGAGGGTTGCGAGCTTAAATTCGATGTACATGTATTATTAATAGTCGCACGAAAATCAAGGCTTAAGTCGGGTGTGTTTACAGCGATATAGTCCACGACCTATTTTAGGTCAGGTCACTTCAAATCGTGTACTGACCTATAGCTTAGGTCAGGTACAGAGTGTTTACAGCAGGTGGACTAAATAATTTACGTGAAATTTGGTGTATAGTCTGCAGAGTAAACGTCTGCTGTAAACGCTATCATTGTTTACATTTATTGGTACGAAAATAACAAAAACGCCTCGTGCTATCAACCCTTTGCTAGTATTTTTCAACCAAATTTCTATCGAATATGGTTAAAAGTAGGATTCAATTACTCGCTGAATTTTGTCAAAATCTGGTGGCTGAATCAGAATTTATAGGACCCAAAGCAGTTATTTTTCTTAGTAGTTTTTCAAAATAGCACCACCGGCACAGAATTGCCCAAATTTCAAAATCACTTCTATCAGACCTGTTCCTACTTAAGACCAATATATTCCTTAATTTTCAACTGTATCTGATTATTGGGTTGTGAGTTCCCGTTAACAGAAGTTTTTGATAAATTGGAGAAGGGTTATTAGTCGTGTCTATCGTAAAATTTCAAATGTTTTACTTAAGCTATGTAGACAAAGCATAATATTTACATATGAGTTGCTTTTTTTCAAAAAGCGACAATTATTCAGGGGAGTCGATGATTTGAAGGTTTTCACTTTCAGCGCCTGCCCAAGCTCAACTTTCACTTTCAGCGCCTGCCAACACGCTCATATATTTTTATGTATATATATATATATATATATATATATATATATATATATATATATATATATATATATATATATATATATATATATATATATATATATATATATATATATATATATATATACATATATATATATATATATATGTATATATATATATATATATATATATATATATATATATATATATATATATATATATATATATATATATATATATACATTTATATGGGAAGATGAATTTGTGGCCAAATCGATTTTAATACTAATGTTCTTCGAACATTAGTAAAAATAGAAAATTAATGTATAGAATGAGAAAAACAACAAAACAAATTTTCGAAGAAATTGTCTTTGAGTGACAAAAAAATGTGGAAAGACGTAATACACTTTTTTGTACAATCATATCAACCTTTCCTTATCTCAAGCAACAAAACTCAACTATAACACAAATGATGAAAATGTTCATTGCTAGCAACACTTTCCCAACGAAGCAGCAATAAGTTTACCATGACAAGCTCATACTTAAATCAATTTGTCCTTTGAATTTCGTTCTCATCGGAGGATTTCATCGAAAGTTTCAGCGGTTAAACGTTGTTTGAGGCTGCCATCCGAAAAATGTTCAAAACTCGGAAAATTTAAAAATTGGTTTATTATTTTTATCGCAAATGCTTTGCATATGAGTGTGTAATTTGAAGCATCTGTTGGTGCAATATTTAGGAAAATGGCTAAAGCTGGTTACCCTGTGTCATCAGCAGAGCAAAATATATACCAAATCTGCTTCACGTTAAGTTAAACCCAACCAGTAAATTTCGTTTTGATTGAATCACTGGGCTGGAAGCTATACGGGTGAAAAGAATCTTAGAGTTGTCACCCTCAAAACTTTTCAAATTTTTAAAGCGTTAATATTCGTTGTTAATTTCCATTGCAGGATTATTCCCATTTGCAAATCTAATAACATAATCGCTCAGTAAAGAAATTCCACAAAATTACAAAAATGGTCATAGCTGGCAGCCCTTTCATGATTTTTATATGAAATTTCTACGACATTTGGTTCACATTAAGGTCCATTTCCTGCATGAACTTCGTTTTGATTTCTGCATTGGACTGGAAGCTATAGAGAAAAAAGCTTTATTTTGCTGAGCAAATTTGCAAGATTAATGAGACAAAAATCACCATAGCTGGCAGTTCTATTCTAATTTTTCAACCAAATTTTCACCAAATGTTACATAGTGTATGATCCGAGTACTGTGTGAGTTTTGTTAAAATTTGATGGCTAAATCGGAAGTTATAGGTCAAAAAGCTGTTTATTTTTCTCACTGATTTTTCAAGATGGTACCACTGCCACAGGGTTACCCACATTTCAAAATCACTTCTATCAGATCTGGTCCTAGCTAAAGCAAACATGTTCTGTGAATTTTATTATGATCGGATAATTCGGTCGTCAGTTCTCGTGAACAGAACTTTCGAGTGCTGAAAATAGAGGTAATTTGGTGATGGGTTGCCGTTCTTGTGCAAATCGGAATTTTCAAAATTTCAATTTGACGTGATGGAAAAAGGTTCAAGTTTATCAGTAATTTGAATTTTTTTTTTCAAATATTAAAAATTTTTGAGGAGGGTCAATGATTTGAAGGACTTTTTTTCAGGAGCCTGCCGTAGCTACAGGGTTACCTGCACTATCTTGATAATCCATGTGTGTTTAATCTTGGCCAATATCAATACGCTTTACGAATTTTTCGGTGATCCAATGTTATTGTTAGAAGTAATGACAAATCAAAATTTGGAAAAAAACCTTGCCTACTTTTAGGCACTTAGCACCCACACACGGCTCAAAAATTTCAATTTTTTATCAAAGACAAGCTAAAAACATAATAAGTTTTCATTCCCAATACTTATTTTTAACAAAAATTTACACTGCTTGGAAATATAGGAGTACCTGAAAATTCACTAAAACGCTCGCCGCCGCCAAAAAGTGTAGGATATATGAATTTGAGAAAGTCGTGGACCTACCTACTGTATATATCTACGTTCACCGAAAATTTCAGCTTAATCGAACGGCCATTCCAAAGATTATCTCAGAAAATCATTTTGCTGATATATATACATATATATATATATATATATATATATATATATATATATATATATATATATATATATATATATATATATATATATATATATATATATATATATATATATATATATATATATATATATATATAGATATATATATATATATATATATATATATATATATATATATATATATAAATAAATAAATAAAAATATGAATTTTTAGCGAAACGATTGTTCTTCGAACATTAGTAATCAGACACCAATTTTTAAATTTTCCGAGTTTTGAACATCTTTCGGATGCAGCCTCAAACAACGTTTAATCGTTTAAACATTCGATGAAATCCTGCGAAGAGAACAAAATTTAAAGGATACGTTGATTTAAGTATGAGCTTGTTATGGTAAACTTATTGCAGCTGCCAGCACTGAACAGCTTTGAGTTTTGAGTTTCGTTGCTTTGGATAAGGAATGGTTGATATGATTCTACAAAAAAGTGTAAAACGTCTTTCCACATATTTTTGTCACTCAAAGACAATTTCTTCGAAAATTAGTTTTCTAGCGGTTCTGATGCGCTTGAATGTTTTTTATCTAAGTTTACTAGATTATCTCTCAAGTTTTAGCAGTAGTATCTTTGCGTGTATCATTAATACTACGTTTAAGGCTTAAACTGCAATATATAGATACTATTTCATATAAAATCCTTATTCAAGCGGATCAATATAAGAACTTCAAACACTGTCGTCAATACTTAGCAAAGTCAATTTTAAATGTATTCCTGGTTTCATGCTAGTGTTATGTTCATTTAAGAAAACAAGTGCTTGTTGGATGTTAAGTAACTTTATTTTCTGCCAATTTGCACAAGTGTGTTTTTGCTTATCAATATTAATAATGTTAAGAATTGGGAATTCATAAGTACATACAATGCATATAAGTTCCATTTAGTTTGTTAATAGCTTAAATTTCTAGATGATAAGAAGTAAAATATATTGTCAGTAGCTTTAGTCATTAGATTATAATCCTCTGGCCTTGATTAGGAACTGAGCGACAAGTTCTTACACTGAAAACAATTCGTCGCCCTTTTTCAAGACAACTGTCTTTCTTACTTCGTCGGGAACTATTTCGTAGTACGGGAACTATTTTGTAGTACGGGAGCCGTTTCCTATTGGCAAGTTCGAAAGAGTTTGCTTTAACATATTCAAAGTCGTTGCAGAACGTAAAGAAAATTGGCAATACATTATTTTATAGTTAGGGCTAACGTGAAGAAGATTAAAGTAGTTGTGAATTGTGAAGTTAGAATTTACATCTTACCTATTGTTGACGCCACCTAAAATGAAATATTTTACTATCATCGCATAACATGTCTACTCACCTGACCATTTGTTGACAGAGGACTGACTGTCAGTATGACATCAGTCAGCCGTTCCAGCGAAACCAGTACAATTCCAGTCAGCTGATATATTTAAAATTAATGATGTATTCCATTGTGAAAATTTGACTAAGTTAATAGTGGTTCAGTAAAACTGTAAAATATACCGAAATTTTCTTGAATATAAAATTGAATTTTGCGGTTTCTTTGTCAGTCAGTTAAGTAAAAATTTTGCATTCGTTCGAAACTAAAACCATATCTTTGTTCATTTCGCAAATTCGCTTTTTCGCATTAGTTTTTCCAATCATTTAGTAAGTTTCGTAAGTTTAGTTTATTCGCATTATATTTCGGAATTGTTAATTTGCAAATAAAAGTTAAGTAGTTTGAATTTTCGCGTTTCATTGCAAAAGGAAAGATTGTGTCAAAACATTTTTGGTCCTTCGAACCGGATTAAATTAGAAATTTAGTAGTGACTTTATAGTGATTTAAAAAGACAAATTAAGATAGTGCCAGTGAAAAAATAATAGATTCCGCGCCGCGATACGGTTAATCGGGAAAAATATTTTACGAGTTGAAGGCAGTAAATCGGGGTAAGTCCGTTTCCTTTATTATCCTATATTTTTTGTTCCTTAAGTCATCATATATAAGTCATCACATCCCATATATCCTATATTATTCATTTGCTTATTACATCAATAATAACTTGAATCAAATTAAGTGAACAATAGCATCACGATAGTCAAATTGAATTGAAATTCAATTAAGAGAATTGAAGTGAATAGTGCTAAGCTTGAGCTAAGCTCATTGCTTGAAATTTGAATTGCGAGTTAAACGCCTGATTGAAATTTGAATTGCGGGTTAAACAACTGCTTATTCGGTTAAGAGCGTTTGTTTTTTAACAAAAGGGCAAAGATACAGTGCGAAGGTCGGTCAATTAAGGGCGGTCCATCAGTGAAACTTATTGTGTGCAAATATAAACTTGCGTTTAGAGTTCGTTTGTAAAGTCAGTTTGACTTGTTGTTAATCTGAAATAATTACAATGGAAAATTTAATCTTGCAACAGAAGCTGTCCATGCAAGAGTTAGGTAGGCTGCGCACTAATTTTAAAAAGGCTCCGTTAAACCGTAGAACGGTTTCATACTGTGGGAAAGTGGAAGAACGATTAAGAGCTCTTTATAGAACGTTCAAAGAAAACCATAAACAGATTCTTTCGTTATTAAAGGGCGAAGAATCTGAATTCAATGTGGATTACTTTGCAAATGAAATTTACCTGCAATTTGATGAGCAGCATTTGGAATTTGAATCGGAAGTAGAAGAACAATTAAAAGAAGCTGTCGCTAAGCAACGGGAAATCGAGCAACGGGAAATTGGTCATCGAGAAGCAGATCAAATTACCAACAATGGACTAGCAGTTGAATCAAACGCGGAAAAAAGTACTAAGGCAGAAGAAAAGAAACTTATGGAAGCCAAGCTACAAGAAACGGAGTCGCATTTTGAAGAAATAAAATTACCTCGCATATCCATACCGAAATTTCACGGGAATTATGATTCGTGGGTATCGTTTCGAGACCTATTTACCTCCCTTATTCACAACAGAACAAACTTGTCCAAAGTACAAAAACTACATTATCTAAAGTGTAGTTTAACGGGGGAGGCTGAAGGGCTGCTTCGCCAATACGGTATTACTGAAGCAAACTATGATATTGCTTGGCGTGTTTTGAATGACAGATACGACAACGTCAATATCTTGTTAAACACACAATTAAAACGCTTGTTTTCACTAACCAGTGCCCAAGAGTCATCTTCGTCTATAAAATCTTTACTGGATACAACCATGGAATGCGTACAAGCAATTGAGAATATGAGTGTTGAAAATCTATGGCATGCTGTGGTAATATTTGTTGTGACTCAAAGATTACCTCAATCGACAAGGCAATTGTGGGAACAAGAACATGTTCACAGGGCTAATCTTCCCTCTCTTAATGAATTATCAGACTTTCTACAACGTAGACTTCGAGCATTAGAAGCTGCGGGAGTAGAACGGATAAAAATTCCTCGAAATACAAATACCCATCAACTTCAGAGTGTACAAATCTATACGAGTCAAACCACTCAAGCTTGTGTCATTTGCCATGCAGAACATCATATTCGACAATGTCCTGTTTTTATCCAGATGAACCACGAGGCTAAATTTGAAATCGTAAAACGACACAAACTCTGCATTAATTGTTTGACGAAGGGTCACATTATGATGCGTTGTCCTAGTAATAATCGATGTGTGAAATGTCAAAAATTACATCACACGCTTTTGCATAAACCGACAAACGTAGTAGTTCCGAATCCGCTTAATGTTAATGCTGTAGAATTTGAATCTGCACATAATTCGCCACTAAGCTCATCTCAAAATGAAATGAATTTACAAACACTGAGTGCTACTACATCGAAACAAGTTCTCTTGGCTACAGCTTTAGTTAACATTCAAACCGCTAATGGCTGTGGAATCCTTCGAGCACTATTGGACCAGGGATCCCAGGCATCATTCATAAGTGAAAATGCAATGCGACAGCTAAATCTGCAAAGGAGACACACAAACACAAGTGTAAGTGGCATCGGGAAAGCAAATATCACACCAACCAAGGGACTTGTACGTTTGAATTTAGTATTACGCAACAAACGATCTTTGAACATCGATGCATACATATTGAGTCACTTAACTAGCTCATTGCCTACATGGAACGTCACTTCAGAATTACACACCCAACTAAAAGGTTTTGATTTAGCTGATCCTAACTTCGACAAGACTGGACGAATTGATTTACTACTTGGAGCTGACGTATATGCTCAAGTGATAACTGGTGATATTCACAGGCTTGCGTTGGGACCAATTGTCCAAAGGACAAGTTTAGGATGGATTGTCTCTGGAGGATTGAACTCACAATCAAAAGTGAATTTTCATAGTTTCAAAATTGAAATAACACAGCATGATGACTTGAATAAGCAACTTAGGAGATTTTGGGAACTGGAAGAGATCGAGATGGTTCAACAGTCGACAAATGAAGAAGAATTTTGTGAAAAATTCTATTTACAAAACACGGAACGAGACGTGGATGGAAAGTTTGTTACTCGCCTTCCATTTAAGGAAGGCGTTAACAGGCATATGTTAGGTTCATCAAGAAATACGGCGGTAGCTAGCTTGATGTCACTTGAGCGTAAATTTGCAAAGGACCCAGACTTGTATATTGAATATTCAAAATGTATCCAAGAATATATAGATTTGAAACATATGCATGAGATTCATAACACAACAGACATATTAGATCATCCAAATGATAACAAGGAACGTAAAACCAATTATTTACCTCACCACGTAGTTTACAAGGATAGTACAACTACAAAAGCTCGTGTTGTATTCGACGCTTCACGGAAGACAACCTCTGGAGTGTCTTTAAATGATTTGCTTCATGCTGGCCCAGCACTCCAAACCAACCTAGATGAAATTTTGCTGAAATGGAGATTTTTACAATATGTGTTTGCAGCAGATATTGAAAAAATGTATCGACAAATCCGAATGCATCCAGAAGACGCTGATCTTCAGCGCATTGTCTGGCGCAATAGCCCTGATGAGCCAATCCGCGATTACTGCCTCGATACTGTTACATTTGGAGTGACATGTGCCCCATTTTTGGCGATACGCACACTCAAGAAGCTTGCAGACGATTCACAACCTTTATTCAAAATGGCACGGCAAGCAATACTGAATGATATGTACGTAGATGATCTTTTATCAGGAGGAACGAGTTTAGAATCGGCATTGGCTAAAAGAGATGAGGTTAAAACATTATTAAGCTCAGCAGGATTCAAACTCAGAAAATGGACTGCTAACCACAATCGACTTTTAAACAATATACCTTTGGAAGACTGTGAGACTCGCCCAAGTCTAGATATGAATGTAGACAACGGTTTTAAAACGCTCGGCATCATTTGGAATCCAGTAACAGATGAATTTGCATATAAAATTACCATTAACTTTGATGATGTTACATATACCAAGCGAAAAATATTATCAGATATTGCTCGATTATTTGATCCACTAGGATGGATATCTCCAGTCGTTATTCTGGCAAAAATACTAATGCAATCCTTATGGTTAGATGGTGTAGCATGGGACGATCGAATTCCTACTGACGTTTCATCCAAGTGGCATAATTTGAAAACAGATTTAGAAGCATTACGCAGCCTAAGAATACCTAGATGGCTGAAAACCGAAACTGATGATAGCATCGAATTGCATGGGTTTAGTGATGCCTCTCAGAAGGCATATGCAGCAGTTGTATATGTTGTTTCTTGCAGTCGAGATAAAGTTAATTCATCATTAGTGCTAGCTAAAACGAAGGTAGCACCTGTAAAAACCGTTTCGATTCCACGTTTGGAACTTTGTGCAGCACTTTTGCTAGCAAAAACTGTGCAACGTATTATAAAATCATTGAATATAACCAGATCACGGATACATCTTTGGACAGACTCAACTATCGTACTGGCGTGGTTATCAAAGCACCCATCAAGCTGGACTACGTTCGTTGCCAATCGAACCACGCAAATACATGAAACTGTAAAGGACGTTCCTTGGAATTATGTGCCGTCAGAGCAAAACCCTGCAGATGTTGCCTCACGAGGGTTATTTCCTAAACAAATACTCGAATGTGAGCTATGGTGGAATGGTCCTTCATGGCTAAAAGAAGACAAGGAAAATTGGCCCGTCAGACCATCATTACCAGCATGTACAATGGAACAAAAGAAGAAATCAATTATGTCACTAGTAGCATTTCAACGTGATACACAGTTTTTAGACTTATGGCTAGAAAAATATTCTTCCTTAACTCGTTTGATTCGAGTTACCGCTTATTGTTTAAGATTTATCGCAGCTGTAAAAGGCAATCGTTCTACCGAGGCATACTTGAGCACTACTGAGCTTGATTCATCATTGAAATTTTGGATTAAATATACGCAACAAAGTGAATTTCCAACAGAAATTGAATTTTTGAAACATAAGAAACCTATCGACAAGAAAAGCAGCCTACTGAATTTAAATCCCTTCCTGGATGAGAATGGGATATTACGAGTTGGTGGTCGTCTTGCAAATGCTAATATTGCCTACGATACCAAATATCTAATGATTATTCCAAAAAAAAGCAAGCTTTTATCGCTTATACTTCTGAATTACCACATTCTTACTTTACATGGAGGAGTACAATTGATGTTAAATATTATCAGACAAAAATATTGGATAATCGATGCAAGAAACTCCATTCGATATTTTATACAAAAATGCATTGTTTGCTACAAACACAAAGCTCAAGCCAGAACTCAACTCATGGGTGATCTACCGAAACAACGAATAATTCCGTCAAGGCCATTTACTCATTGCGGCGTGGATTATTGCGGTCCTATTGATATCAAGTTATCAAAAGGCAGAGGTTCCAAATCAACGAAAGGCTACATAGCTATCTTTGTTTGCCTTTCTGTGAAGGCCATTCATCTAGAATTAGTCGGCGATTTGTCAACTCAATCTTTTCTAGCAGCTCTTCGACGTTTCGTAAGCCGTCGCGGGCTATGTAGTCACTTATACAGCGACTGTGGCACAAACTTTATAGGAGCCAACAAAGAATTGAGGCAAACACTAAAACGAAATGAAACACTGGCACAGGAAATTGCTAATGATGGTATTTCATGGCACTTCAACCCACCAGCATCTCCACACTTCGGTGGATTATGGAAAGCGGGAGTAAAATCCACAAAACATCATTTAAGAAGAATCGTTGGAAGTGCACTTTTAACATATGAAGAATGGTATACAGTTCTAGCAAGAATAGAAGCCTGTTTGAACTCAAGACCTCTTTGCCCACTGACAAACGATCCCAATGATCTGAATGCCTTAACACCAGGTCATTTTCTAGTAGGTGACACTTTACTCGCAGTCCCAGAAGACAAACTATCAGACATACAACTCAACCGACTAGATCGCTGGCAGCTAACACAACGCTTGACCCAAGACTTTTGGAAACGGTGGTCTGTGGAATACTTAGCCCGATTGCAGCAAAGGCCTAAATGGAATCGCAGCCATCCAAACATCGAAATTAATGATTTGGTACTAATCAAAGATGAACGTTTGCCATCATATAAATGGTCATTGGGACGAGTAATAAAAACTTATGGTGGAAAAGATGGATTAGTACGAGTAGTAAAGGTTCGTACATCCACCACAGAATTAGATCGACCTATTACGAAAATAGCACTATTACCCGTAGAAAAGGCTTAAAAAATGGAATAAACTTGAATTGAATTTGCTAATGAATTCAACTTTAGAATCGAAATTTGATGAATTGAATATTTGAAACTATGGAATTCTCGTTCGCACACACGATATTTAGCTTAAATATCAAAATGCATTCATCATCCTCATCCATTTCCTATCCCATCCCCCCCGGTATTACTTAAAAAGTTCGAGATCGGCGAGTCGGGGCGCCGCATAAATAACCCCTAGTCGCAGGATATGTGGTTTACTTGTAAGGAGGAAATGCCACAAGTAACGTTAACATATCTTATTCCTTGATAAATAAACGGATTTGTTCAGAACTTCGACAAGAAACCTAGGATTGGTAACTTAATATCAATATAAAAGGTTATTCAAGCTCTATTTACAGGCGTTAATTCTGATCCTTGCGGACCATCGGGGGGAGTATGTTGACGCCACCTAAAATGAAATATTTTACTATCATCGCATAACATGTCTACTCACCTGACCATTTGTTGACAGAGGACTGACTGTCAGTATGACATCAGTCAGCCGTTCCAGCGAAACCAGTACAATTTCAGTCAGCTGATATGTTTAAAATTAATGATGTATTCCATTTTGAAAATTTGACTAAGTTAATAGTGGTTCAGTAAAACTGTAAAATATACCGAAATTTTCTTGAATATAAAATTGAATTTTGCGGTTTCTTTGTCAGTCAGTTAAGTAAAAATTTTGCATTCGTTCGAAACTAAAACCATATCTTTGTTCATTTCGCAAATTCGCTTTTTCGCATTAGTTTTTCCAATCATTTAGTAAGTTTCGTAAGTTTAGTTTATTCGCATTATATTTCGGAATTGTTAATTTGCAAATAAAAGTTAAGTAGTTTGAATTTTCGCGTTTCATTGCAAAAGGAAAGATTGTGTCAAAACACCTATACATATCAGCAATAGGATTATCAACAGTCTTTCCCAAAACCCATTCGCTATGAAACGGACACCTATTGAAGCATCATCTTCACCAAATGCTCGTACTTTATCGCGGAAGGCAATAATGGTATTTTACTTTTAGATTGTTTATTCAAAGCGATTTCCATTGGAACGCTGGGGCAAAACAACGCCAACTTCAATCCATTCACTACCCAAATCCACTGACACAACCGCTGCTTCATGAGGTGTTTGCAATAATGTTACGAACGATATAATTAAAAGTAGAGCTACGCTTCTAATAGGAAGCAATTGTATCTTCGTCATTTTAATCTGAAAATAGAATTTTTTGTGAAATAGGCTCATGTCTGAATGAAATCTACTTGAAAAGCTATGGAAATTTGTTTGAAGTAAAAAGTAAAAAATATACATAAGAATTTATATTTATTTATGTTGCTTCATGCTGTTTTTCCCCAAAAAATCACACAATTAGGTTTATAGTAAAATAAATATATTACAGTCTCTACCTTTGAACTATCATGTTCAAATACACTTAATTCATACTTGAAAAGCTATGGAAATTTGTTTGAAGTAAAAAGTAAAAAATATACATAAGAATTTATATTTATTTATGTTGCTTCATGCTGTTTTTTCCCAAAAAATCAAACAATTAGGTTTATAGTAAAATAAATATATTACAGTCACTACCTTTGAACTATCATGTTCAAATACACTTAATTCATATTTAATTTTTAACTCCCAAGCATTTGAAAAATGTGTGAATCAATATGGCAGTTTCAAATATTTTCGAAACACTAGGGAGTTGAAGATTAAATATAAATCGAGTGTATTTGAACATGTAGTTGAAAGGTAGTCGCTGGAATACATTTATTTTACTATAAACCTAATTGTTTGATTTTCGGGAAGAAAAACTGCATGAAGCTATATAAATAAATATAAAGAAATAAATAAGTATAAATGTTATGTAAATATGTATAAATGTGAAACTTACAATGTTTTGAAATAAAATTGAAAATAATTATTTATAATTAAAACTATTGAATCCGATATTCGAAAATACATTGAAAGATGCTCCCATTTTCAGAAGCCACTGGAATGAGATTTGACTGGAGATTTCTGAACATTTTGGAAATGTTTTCAATGAAATTTCCACGATTGAATGCTTTTAACCGGACACAATGATAGACACTAGTTTATTCCACAACACAACAAACACTTCATTACTTTAAGTACGAGTACTTCCGAGATACAACCCAAAATACGCGCACAAAATTAACTTGATACATGCAACCGAGTCACTTTAGCGGTTTTGATTTTAATGAAAATATTAATAACTTATATTAACTCAAAACATTCATCAAAGCTTTATCAACGTAATGTAACGCAAACTTTGCTAATTAACAATCTGAACACTTTGGTTTTCGATCATTTTCGTACGCGTACCCCGAAACCGACATTCGACACTCATGCGAGAAAAACACCGGAAACAAAGTGAAGCACTATTTGTATTGAAAATATATTTAAATTAAGCATTATGCGTTTTAGCTTGGTTATATGCCTTCTGAAAATAGCCAAATAAATCCGAGTCCATTCACAGCATGGATCATGAAAATTATATATCACGGTAAAAAATCCACATCCATACTTTTACTTACCAGAATAATGACCGGTTTCGGTCCGAAATCTCCCGCCACTTGTCAAAACCGCACACGACACTTCTCATTAGGTCTGTTCCCGTACTACGATCAATTGCGATTAATCGCGATTAATTGCAATGAAGCCGCTTCCGTACTCCGTTTTACTGAAAACTGACAATTTCCCCTCTTTCAGTAAAATTCAGTAGGGTCTCAGCTACTGAAAAATACGGAAAAGGGTCAAATGGTGTGGTGCAAGTAAATAGTTTCAAATGTGCGCAGCAAGCAACATATTTTTTGCGTAATTTTTCTATGAAGGTCGAATATTTTTGTGGCGATAATTTATCACCGCTTAGGATGACTTTATAATCACTATTGTTCTCCAAAAAACCGAAAACTGACACTTTCGGTTGTCAATTTTCAGGAAATACAATGAGAGCGTTCCCGTACTTTTCATGAAATTCCCCACCACATGATTCAGGAAAATTCAGTAAAATTCAGTTACTGAAAGTACGGGAACATACCTATTATCACTCGCGTACACGTCAAACCAAATTATTCGTTTTCATTCGCGAAATATTTATAAAAAATTACCGATCGCGCCGGTTTGTTTACGTTTTCGCAATCATAAGGTGCTGAACTGTCATATGTACATTCGAAAACAGCTGAGCTCTAAAAATAGGGCTGCTGCATAAACAAGATGAAAAACGGTCCCCGAAAATTTTGAAAAGTGGGCGCGTAATCTAAATTTCATTACCATTTGCTCAATTTCGGAAAACAATAAGGACAACGATATGCCGTTTAATTCTGAGTTTGTAGTTTTACGAGGATTTGAAAGTAAAATGTTTTAATTATATCCATATATCTTCAATTTCGAATTGAATTTCGAAAGACATTCTTGTTTGTACATTCCTGTAAAAAGCTCATAAGCGGAAAGCACAAACCTTTTTTAAAACCAAACCAAAATTCGAAAATCAGTGTGTATGTACATGGAAGGTGGAAGTAGTGGTAGTAAATATTTATCTGTATTTACTGGCTTCAACACCTTTGTATGAAAACTAAAAGCTTGCCATCTCCTTAGTATATCTCTATGGACAAAACCATCCAAAGATATTTAAAAGCCGCTGATTTTGCTGAACAGGCTATGAAAACTATTTTGCCGTCAACAATCTACAATTCGCTAAATTTACAGATAAAGGAATATAAATAACAAACCGATTTGAGCCTGTGCTGTTCGGGCTACACTTTCGTGATTCGGTCTCTATATCACGCTGTCGTTCCATCTCTTTGATGTATTTTTCTATCATGACTTTGATTTTCAGACTGATCAAATCGATTTTAATCTGAAATAATAGGCGTGTTTTTTTGCTACGACACAGAAAAGAATATAAATATGTCGCAAAAACAACGATCAAGTTTAAAACAGCAGTGCATTCGCTAAGACTGACATAGGTTGCTTTAATCGCTGTGGTACCACAAAACAGCTGAAAATAAAGGGAGAAAATAACGAGTATACACTACCACAATCGATAGAAAATAGAAAAAGAACTAACAGAAAATTGCCTCTTTTAACTTTCTACACGTTATGAGGGCTTTTTCTAATTTCCTAACTACCAAAACATTCAACATAACCATGAAAAATCCAAAGCCACCTCATAGTAAAAAAGACAACTTCTCATGAGCTTTTCTATTTTCTATCAGCATATTCTATAGTTCAACACTTGAACTACAAATAAGGAATAGAATTTGTGCACTAGTGAATTCACTGCTACAGGAGTGTTGTTGTTTCCAATGCATATACTCTATTCTCTGCTGGATAGAGGAGCAAAAACTCTAGCGCACCTGAACCGCTAGAAACACTAATGTTCGAAGAACAGTAGAAGAATCGTGCAGGTTTTGAATGCATAATCCACCACATGAGCTGCTTATTATGGCCAAACTGTTTCAAACGCCACGTTCTACTTTGGTCTCAAGAATGCATTATAACTCATATGGTAGAAGTATTCAGATATTACCACTGGCATGAATTTCAACGTTTATCAGAGCAAAACACGGGTTAATTATATTCATTATCAGTTGCTTATTTCACAAAATTTCGAAAGCAGCATCTCATATAACATCAATTAAGAAAATGCTCAGTGCCTGCAGCACTGTAACTGAAGTTGGAGTTTGGGGCTGCGATCCGAAAAATTTGCAGAACTTTGGGAATTGAAACATCGGTTATTTATTTTCATTGTAAATGTTTCCGGTATGAATACTAACTGTAAGCATTTATTGATACAAAAGTAGCACAACCGACTCGTGCTGGCAACCTTTCGCCAGTATCAAAGCCAAAAATATATCAAATCTGCTTCACGTTGTTATATTACATTCGAAGTTATAGGAGTATAAAGAAATTTAGGATTACCTGCAGCGAGTTTTTTCAAATAATGGAAAGCAAATTATTTGCTGTTTATTGTCACTACAATATCATTACCAATTGAAAATTCTACGATAAAACCGCTTAATAAAGATATTGCAAACAAACACAAAACCAACAATAGCTGGCAACCCCATCGTGGCTTTTCAACCAAATTGGGCCTGAATAATGCTTATATTAGGTTCCATTAATTGTATGAAATTCGTATTGATTTCATGACTGCACTGGAAGTTATAGGGCAAAAAGTTTTATTTTCCTGAGCGAACTTTCAAATCCAAAGACACAAAAATTACCATAGCTGGCAGCACCAATCGAATTTTTCAACCAAATTTCTATCAAACAGAGTTTAGAGTAAGGTTCAGCTATTGTGTCAATTTCATGAAAATTTGGTTACTTTTTCAAATTTCATAGGGCAAAAAGCAGTTTTTTTTCTTTGTAATTTTTCAAGATGGCACCACTGGCACAGAGTTGCCCACAATTCAAAATCGCTTCTATCAGACCTGGTCCTACTTAAGTCCAATGCATTCTGTAAATTTCAATGGTATCTGATTATTGATTCGTGAGTTCCCGTGAACAGAAGTTTTTGATACTAAAAATATAGGTTGACTGGGAAAGGGTTACCGTTCTTGTCCGACATGAAATTTCCAAAGTTTTACTTTGAACGTGTAGATAAAGCATAAGATTTGTATACAGATTGGTTTTATTGTAAGAAACGGACATTTTTAGGATATTCGATGATTTGAATGTTTTCACTTCCAAATTTTTATTTTTTCAAATTTGAGACACCAAAATTATCATAGCTGGCAGCTCCAACAGAATTTTTCAACCAAATTTCTACCAAACGTGGTTTGAAGTAAGATCCAGCTACTGTGTGAATTTCGTCAAAATCGAACGATTCAATCAGAATTTATAGGGCTAAAAGCAGTTATCTCTTTTAGTGGTTTTTCAAGATGGCACCACTGGCACAGAATCACCCGCATTTCAAAATCACTTCTATCAGACCTGGTCCTATATAGGACCAATACATTCTGCAAATTTCAATTAATTCTGCTCATTGGATCGTGAGTTTCCGTGAACAGAAGTTTTTGATGCTAAAAATATAGGTAAATTGGGCAAGGGTTACCAGGCGTGCCCGTTCTACCATATCAATTTTTTTTTTTGTTTATGTAAACAAAGCACAAGATTTACATATGAGTGGCTTTTTTTTGAAGAAACGGCAGTTTTTCAAGAGAGACGATGATTTGAAGGTTTTCACTTTCAGTACCTGCCCTAGCTACAGGGTTGCCAGCACGCTCATCAAAAGCTACAAAAATCAACAACTAAATAAAACCAATATGTCCTAAAAATTTCGTAATGATTGAATATTTCTGTCAAAAGTTATCGCAATTTAAAAATTTTCAAGTTTTCCCGTTCTGTTTTTAGGCACCCAGCGCACACATGGGGTTAAAAAGTTCCTAAACATTATCCGATTCACATGTAAAACACGTTCAAAATTTATTTCGTCAACTTTATTTTTGCAAAACTTATTTGTGGACGGAATAATAGGTATATTAAAAATTTCACTAAAATGGCCGCCGGCGCCAAAAAGTTAAATATTATTAACTTTTTGTGAGACCTGGCACTATTCTGCATATACACAAATGTGTCCTGAAAATTTCAGCTCAATCAGATGACGCGTTCCTGAGATTTTTTCACTGAAATTTTTTGATGATATATATATATATATATATATATAGAAATATGAATTTTTGGCCAAAGTGATTTTAATACTAATGTTCTTCTTCGAACATTAGTAAAAAAACACCCCAATAATAGATTATGGACTCTTTCCCATCAGAACAGAATATAAAGAGCACATACATAAAAAATCAATGCATCCAGAATGTGGTACAGTTCAATGTGAGTTTCCGGTAGTAGCGCGCCAATTACCAAATTATTAAATGTTGTTGTCTTTCCTTATATTACACAATTTATGTCCACGGACAGTCAAATCCGGAATCTTCCACGGCATTGTCTGTTTCGGCACAGAAAACGGTTTGCTAGAATCAGATAATTTTCGTTTCAGAACAATTTTGCGCATTTAGGTCAATGAGCCATTTTACACGACTTTCCAAATCGAGATTTGGAATATACCCGATTCGTTGAGCTAAGTGTCACTGTATTTGGGTGTATACGATAGTTCTGTGTACGTACACGGAGGTTTTCAATATGGCGGCTTCTGCTTAAGGTACGCTGCGGCTGGGAGCTGAAACTAAAACTTATTTCGGTTTTCAGGTTAGCAAAGCTTAATGACGTCATTTTCGATTTAGTTTAGCAAGGAAATGCTGCCGCTGGTTGCTCAAACTAAAACGTATATGACAGACACAAAACCTGTAAAGTATTTTTCTTGTGTTTTCGCGATTGTAAAATGAATACGTGTCGGCAAAATAATCGACGAAGAAAGTGTGTGTGTTGAACATTGTGTTATTCAATGCGATATTGTGGAACTGGAAAAAGATTTGGCTTAAGTAAAACGATGCAGAACAATAGCACCTTTCTTCACTAGCAGGCAAAACGAAGGAGCGTCAGAATTGCTGATCAACTGTCACTTGGTTGATAACCATATCAGGTTTAAAGAATATTTCCGCCTTTCGCCGCATTTGTTTTAATTTATTTTAAACGCAATCAGAAACGATATAGCAGCTTGTAAAACAAACGCGAATTGAAAACACCAAGACAAAAGCTTGGTGTTACATTAAGATTTGTATAAAGAAAACTATACCTACTTATGAAATTCATATTTTTGTTATTTATTGTAAATTTATTTCATATTTGATGGATGTTTTGTTCCTGCAGTCAGCACTACAAGCCAACAAACAAATTTCTAAGCCAGAACTAAAACGCCAAAACTAAAACTGAAAATAAAGAACATGTTCATTCCTCACTTTTAGTATCTGAAAGCTCAGTTTGACAGAAGTTTCAGTTTTAGCAAGAGCTTTCAGTTTTAGCATTCTACTGCAGCAGCTGTATGATAATACTCTGGTTCATTCTAAAACTGAATTAGATTCAGTTTAAGTTTTTAGTTTCAGCTTCCAGCCGCAGCGTACCTTTACTGCTGTTTACTTCGTCCGGGCATGTACATGCACAGAGGCTTCCGATATGGTGGCTTCTGACGAACGCTGCTTGCTTCGTGTCAGCACGTCCGTGTAGCCAGATTTCCAATATGGCAGATTCTGACGGACGCTGTTCATACCGTACAAGCATGTACATGCAGGAAGGTTTCCCCTAGCGGCCTCTTATGATTGGTGTTCATTTCGTATAGGAGTTTCCATGCAGGGAAATTTCTTGCATGGCGACTTCTGAAGAACGCTGTTCATTTTGCAGGAGCGTGTACAAACAAGAAAAATTCTAATATGTCGGCTTCTGGCGAGTGCAGTTCACTTCGTAGAAGCGTATACATGTAAGGGAATTCCAATGTGGCGGCTTCTGCAATTCACCGTTTACTTCGTTGAAGCGTGTGGAAAAAGGGAAATTTGCTATATTGAGGCTTCTGGCGAGTGCTGTTCATTTCGTTGGTGCGTGTCTCGTGAATAGTGACGTCGTTACTTTATGCATACCAATAATGTCTTCGTACAGCAGCTATTTGAAATTTAAGTGTTAAAAAAGAATGAATTGTTGCGAGAAATTTGAAAAAGTTTTGATGCAGATTTGTTCATTAAACATTTTTATTTAATTTGGGAACAAAAACTAATCCATTCGAATTATTCATTACAAAGTTATGAACTAAAAACAAAACAAAATCAACAATTTGCTTCCAATAAAGTCTTCGTACACTTACGAAATAGTTTATGAAAAATCTTAAAAATTATAGATTCATTTTTTGTTAATATTTAGTTGGGTAGCCTTTGTTTTTAATCACGGCTTTAAGGTGGTGTGGCATCGATTCTACAAGTTTTTTTGCATAGTTTGACTCTTTTTTTGCCCATTCCTGCTAAAAAGCCTGTTTCAACTCAAGGTTTCGAGCTAATATGATGAGTCCTGATCAGTGCTGAGGTTTTACTGCAATTGCAGCATATCTGCTGCAATTTGATGCAGTTTACTGCAACATTGCACTTGTGTTTCATCTATTGCATTTTACGAAATTCGCTACTTTTTTAATCTAACTAGCATATGTAGTAAGTTAGGTTCGCTCTGTTTGACTGCTAGCCATTTTGAACAAAGAATGAATAGGAATTTTCCCAATTCTTAATCCTGGATAAATAACTGCATATTGCAATTTATTTTCTTTAATGTGGAAAAACTGAAGGTTAGGTTAGGTTAACGTGGCTGCCGATCTTCAGAGGCCTGACGACCAGCACACATAGGCACAGGAGAGGCCCGTTGTGATACCACAATATTTTAGTGACTCTCTTCTACTCACTAAAGTCAGGAAACCATTTGCTTCCTTTGAGAAACCGGACTATCCCCTTTAGCTCTACCAGGGACAGTTCCGTCAGGTTTGAGAGAAAGGGTGCACCAAGTGCCGCCAGTCTTCTCCTTGCCAAAGCCGGACACTGGCACATGAGGTGAAGGACGGTTTCCTCCTCATCCTCAGAGCCACAGCTCCGACAGAAGTCATTAAACTCTACGCCCAAACGTTGTGCATGCCGTCCTATGAGGCATTGGCCCGTTAGAACGCCCACAGTGCAACGAAGGGCGCTTCGAGTTAAGCCTAAAAGCTGCCTGGTGCGATGCGCATCCATGGATACCCAGGACTGCCTTGTTATCACACAGGAAGATTCATCTGCCCAGGACTTCTTAGCGTCCTCAAGATATTTTTGCCTTATGGCCAGTTTGACCGATGTCATCGGTATACCTATTGAAAAGGAGCAAGAGACCTCAGGTAGCAAAGTTCCAAGCTTTGCTAGCTCATCGGCCTCACAGTTGCCCTGAAAACCCCTATGTCCAGGTACCCAAATCAATTGAACAACCGAATGTCTCGACATTTCCCTAAGAGATGCACGGCATTCAGCAACAATCTTGGACACTGTACAAGGACCAGCAAGGGACTTAATAGCCGCTAAAAAAACTGAAACTAACAATATAATGTATTTTTCACCAAATAACTAAACTCGAATCTGACATCTTTAAAAAAAATTATACATCTATTGTTGAATATGGTTTGTTATTGCTATTTCAAATAGCAATAGTAGTATTTTAAATACATGTATGAAGACTTGACTTATATGTGTGCGCATATGTATATACCTATAGAAGAATCAATCTACTGCAATTCAGGGCAATCTGCTGCAACTTCGGAGTTTTATTTACTGCACAAAGAAACACTAAAACGACAGCACTGGTCCTGATCCTATTTTCCAGCATGTTCCACATGTGCTCAATGGGATTGAGGTCAGGACTTTGCGGTGGTGTTTTAAGCAAATGTGGAGTTTTGTACGCCAAAAACATCTTAGTATTATGAGCCATTTGCTTAGGATCATTATCTTGTTGAAGATAAAAATCCTTTGATGCACCCAATTTTTCAGCACTTGGCTCCAAATTTCTCTTGAAAATTTCAATATATGAATGATGATCTATGATTCCTTCAATTATTTATATATTTTTAAGAACCAATTAAAATTTTAAAAGTGACTATGGTAAAAGGCAAGTAGCAAAAGAAACTTTTAAAGCATTCGGCATAAATATAAGGTTAAGTTAACGTAAGGATTAAAATCATTTACAGTGCAGAGAAAAGAACGCCCTCGAATAAATCAAATAATATGTTTTTGACTTCAGTTTTTCAAAACTCCAATTTTATCTGGAAAATTTTATTTTAATTCTCAAATTACTAACAAACTAAAAACTCATCTGGTTTCAATGAAAATTTTGAACAAAAGAAAGCGAGAATCCGTTAATTTTTCTATTTATACAATGTTTCCAATAATTTACAGCCTTGAGCAACATTTTCTCAATTACGATCCAAAATTTAATATCCTAGCAAACTTAAAGTTTCAATCCAAATTGTAACATCTTAGCAAACTTCAAGTTTTACTTTGCGAAATAATACTACAAACTACTTTACAATTGCTGACTAGTAAGAGTGAAAGAGATAACAAGAGTTGTCGAGAGCATCAGGTGAATTGACAATTTGACAAGTCTCCATTGTTTACAATCGGTGACAGCGACAGCAGGTAAGTCAATTTGTTTATACAATGGAGGTAGTAGACAATGGAGTGGCCCTTCACATTTGAAATGTATTGGAGGGGACGAAACCAAGAACTAAGGGATATGCGATATTTTGTCTGCCTCTTGCACATCTATCTCATTTGGAATCATACGTCATATGATCACCACGTGGAAAATATCTTGTCAAGTTGATAGATGGGACGCTTGGCGAAAGTTGCAGGGGTAGAAGCAAAGCAGTTGTATCCAACGACCTAGAAGATATTTGGACAGGCGGTGAGAAATCAATCTTGGGACCGAAAATGGGTTTTTCTACCAACTCATATAAAGCCGTACGAACACATACGAAAAAGTACAAGGGTGTAGGCAATATGCAAAAAGTGAAATATTTAAGGGGCATCAGCTTGGTGCGTAGGTTTGAATGGCAATTGTATATTGATATTTGTAGAAAATGTATAATCGTTGCATTTATCAATTGTTTTTCATATGCATTATTCTAAAGTAATCTGAAGACATATGTACTTTGTCCGGTCTACTTTATCAAATTTCACTGTCAACGTCTACGAAGGTGGTGTGATGAGTTCCACGTCTCACTTTACCCACTATCAGTACCTATTGAGAGCTGCGTGAACTCTAACCTAGTTATACAATCTGTCGTTATAACATGCAGGGCCCCCCACACTACGAGCTAGTACTAGACTGTAAGAAGTTGCATATGCATTATAAACCAGATTGAAAGGATAATATGCATTATAAGGTTGCTTAAATCTTGAGAAATATATCCTAGAAAATACTTTAAACATATATTTCTGGTTTGGAGTACTTACTTATGTATACTATTAGAAATAAACTAATAAAAAGGTTAATAAATCATTTTATTTCTGATTAACATATGCCTCCCTCTTCCTTTCTAATCGGGGTTGGGACCAGCTGCGGCGGAATTACGGCAATGGTAAATATATAAATATATAAATATATATATATACATATATATATATATATATATATATATATATATATATATATATATATATATATATATATATATATATATAAATTCAAACTAAACAAACAGTAAAAGTTTAGAGAAATGTATTATTTTCCACGTTTTGAACAACGAAACACGACAAGACAAACAAAAAACTGGTCAAATATTGAATTTTAAAACAATTTCACACAAACTACAAGAAATTGCCCCCAGCGACAAGTCATTTATACCACGCCGATGTTTCCCCTTCACCCCGCTATTTGCTACCACGACCGATGTTCAGTAAATTGTCAAACTCGGTGAACATCAGTAAGTGTTGAATCGATCGGCATGGCGGGCCAAGATAATTGTTTGATTTTAACGAGTACCTTGCCATTTTTTGCGAAATAAACTTCATTTATTTGATTGTTACACCACAGAGAGCACTTATGTATACTTACTTGTGGAAAAACACACCGACCGCACGAGAACGAGCTGTGTTTTGGCAATGTGGCACTGAACACTTCATTTTTACCGGATTTTAGTGTTTTCAAACACTGTCACTAGCACTTTTTCTGTTTAAATCCTGCGAATGTACCTAATTACTTACGAAAAGTACTTTAATTCGCGAAAAACACTTCACATTGGTGATTATTTGGCTTGTTTATAACGTTGTTTAGCAATTCACGGCGGGAGAAAAGTCAAACTGACAAATTGATGAAGAACGTGGTGCGTTGCATGGTCAGAGAGGGAGGGTAGAGACGAGGAAATTGGTCCCAGCGCACTTTCCTACATGTACACTATAACCGCCTGTCCAAATATCTTCTAGATCGTTGGTTGTATCACATGGGCGACTCTACTATTTTATCTCTATGGTTTATACAAATTTAGTTCACTGAAAAATTTCCTTGTAGGGTTTTAATTGGAACACACTCCCCCCGCTGGTTTGCCCAGATCAGAAATGCATTCACTCGTTACCCTTGGTTGATGGTGTGTCAACCAGCGAATTCGTTGTTTAGATATATAAGGTGTGGGCCAAGTTGTGTAAATAATCATCTAAATATCAAGTGCTACGTCGGCAATCTACCATTGTTTGTGTAATCCAGTGAAAGTACGCAACTTCATAAGCTGGGAGACCGATGGAAGCTAGGATCAGGAGAGGACGTGCCTTTGTGTAAGGATTGAAAAGGGAGCTCTGACGATACGTACAACACATTACGATAAATATTTTTTTAAGTACTATTATTTCCAATTCACGGTTGTTCAGTGACCGATTTTATTTACAATTTGTCTTTAATAGTTTCAATATTTGTTGGTTTTACGTTAAGAAATTCATTCAAACATCTCTAAAGTACAATGATGTTTATAAAGTTTATGTTCGAGTTTCCATTTACGAATGTGAGCAGGTACAAATCAAGTTCAATATCAAATGCTCATTACACGAGCTTCGTTGACATATGCATCCTGAATTCGTTCAGGAGTTTTGCTTCGATTATGGCAATAGTGCAATTTTTGAGATTGGACGTTTATATAATTTCCCGTTAGAAAGTATTGTTACTTCTCTGACCAAAGAGTCCTTTCCCGGATGCAATTCAACTACTCTAGCCAGCGGCCATCTATAGGACGATAAATTTTCACCTCTAACTAAACATATATCACCAACGCAAGGATCAACTTCTTTAGCAAGCCATTTTGGACATGCGTGCAGACGCGATAAATGCTCATCTTTCCATCGTTTCCAAAAAGTTTGGATCATTCGCTGCGTGTGCTTCCATTTATTAATATAATCAATTTTTTCGTTTTGCAAATCATGTTCTGGTGGCATCAATAAAGGACCATCGATAAGAAAATGTGCCGGAGTGAGAACTTCGACATCCATAGCATCAACTGACAAAGGACACAAAGGTCAACAATTCAAGCAAGCTTCTATTCTGATTAATACCGTTGACATTTCTTCGAATGTAAGTGCGGCTTCTCCGACAACTCGACGTAAGTGTGCTTTGATCGACTTTACCCCTGCTTCCCATAACCCCCCGAAATGAGGAGAAGCTGGGGGATTGAAATGCCATGTAATATTAGGGTACTTTCAGTAACTGATTTTCCTGAATCATGTGGTGGGGAATTTCATGAAAAGTACGGGAACGCTCTCATTGTATTTCCTGAAAATTGACAACCGAAGGTGTCAGTTTTCGGTTTTTGGGAGAACAATTGTGATTATAAAATCATCCTAAGCGGTAATAAATTATCGCCATAACAATATTCGACCTTCATAGCAACATTACGCCAAAAATATGTTGCTAGCCGCGCACATTTGAAAATATTTACTCTGTTTGACATTTCAGTATTTTTCAGTAGCTCAGACCCTACTGAAATTTACTGAAAGAGGGGAAATTGTCAGTTTTCAGTAAAACGGAGTACGGGAACAGCTTCATTGCAATTAATCGCGATTAATCGCAATGAATCGTATTACGGGAACAGATCTATTATCATGAGTGACTAATTCTGCAGCATGCTTGTTACTTTTTTCTATTATTTTACGTAATTCAATATTTGCCCCTGCAAAATCGGTTCCGCAGTCACTATAAACGTGACTGCAGAGTCCTCGTCTTCCTGTCTCAATAAAACTGGCTTTGCTCGAATACATCTTATACATTTATGCAGTTCCCTTTTAATGCTGGTGCGAGCATCTTAAATCCAATAACGTCTCCTAGATGTATTTAATACCAAAACTCCATTGACCGACTAAGTTCCATTGTAGTTAAGAAATCTTGACCTTGATATCATTTCGATGCATGGTCGAAAAAAACGAAAACAGTATGCAGTCACGCGTATCAAACGATTCAAGGTCGAAAACTTATTCAATAGGTCATTCGATATTAACACTATTAATTACACTTATTAATGTTGTTTTTCTAAGTTCTAAGTTAACATCAGGAACACTAGCTATTTTAGGCCAAAGATCTGTTGTCTGCACTAGCCAGGCAGGGCCATTCCACCATAAAGAATTAATTAACATATTCTCACACTCTATGCCTCGAGATGCTAAGTCAGCGGGATTCTGTCTTGAACGAACATACTGCCATGTAGTATTTCCGACAGATTCGAAAATGACCGTAGTTTGATTTGCGACGAACGTTGTCCAGCGGGTTGGATGTCCACGCAACCACGCTAAAACACTTTCAGAATCCGTCCATAGCCAGATTTTAATGTTTGGCAAGATGATTGTCCTTTTCACCTATGCCATAAACTTCGATAATAAAACGGCTGCACACAGTTCTAACCGTGGAATCGATACCGGACGAATAGGAGCAACTTTAATCTTTGAGACTATGAGATGTGAACATGTGCTACTACCATTCCTACAAACTAGATATATTGCCGCAGCATACGCCTTAGTTAATGTATCACTGAAGCCGTGCAATTCAAATTGGCATTCAACTGTATAGTTTATCCAGCGAGGTATTCGCAAATTTTCAATTATAGACAATTTATTTAAAAATTTTGTCCACATTTCGTGAATATTGTTCGGCAAAGGTTCATCCCAACCTAATCCCTGCAGCCATAAAGATAATCTTCGCGGTTATTATTATGGGAGCCAGACATCCAAGTGGATCAAATAACCTGGCTTTGTCCGAGAGCAATTGCCGCTTAGAATGCACATCTTTATTCCCATTCATTATGATTCGATAACTAAATTGATCCGACAAAGGATGCCACATAGTTCCTAATGATTTATAATTCAAGTCTAAGTTTAAATCAAGTGAAGTTTGTATCTCAATATCTTCCTGTGCTATTCCTTCAAGTATTCTCACATCATTGCTTACCCATTTTTGAAGTGGGAATCCACCAGCAGCTAATAAATCATGTATCTCCTTCCTTTTGTATGTAGTTTCCTGTAAACTTTGTCCCCCGGAGAGCAGGTCATAAACATAAAATTCATGATTTATAGAATGACGCGCATTAGAATATATTTGACATTCATCTTCAGCTAATCGCTAGAAAGGGCGCACAGGTCACTCCAAAAGTAACTGTAGTAAGCATGTACTCTTGAGTGTCATCCTCTTTATTCAATTTCCATACGATTCTTTGATACTGAGCGTCTTCATGGTGGATCTTTATTTGCCGATACATCTTTGCAATGTCAGCCATGAAAACAAACCGATAACGTCGCCCATTCATTAAAACTGCTAACAAGTCATTTTGTATGGCCGGTCCTGTTAGCAGTACATCATTAAGTGAAACTCGTAAGTTTATTTTTCTTGCCGCATCAAACACTATTCTGCAACTGGTTGTGCTGCTCTCCTTAAAGACTGGATGATGTGGCAGATAGTGAGCTAAACACTCAATTTTACCATTCCCTATAATATGCTCTTGCATAATGTCGACAGGGGGCATGTGTCCAATGCCTTCTAGAAGTACGGGCCGTCAGGCTACGTAATCGTTGTTGCTGTGACGTAATGAGTTTAGGAAATTTTGACATTTCCACGAGGCAGTGCCGATGTACACGGAGATTTCACTTGCGGTTTTTTGGTTAAAATATGAATAAAACGTGCGTAATATTTTAATAATAATATTTAGTCATAACGTACATTTTGTACCAATTAATTGTATCGCGACAGTGTATCGACACGAAACATCAGATAACCTAACACCAACCTATAAACATTTCGTAGCGAATTTTCCACATTATACCGCACGCACCGCATTAATTTGTGTTTTAGCTGTTCACTAGCACTGTTTCGCATATACCACTTTGTTTTCATTTCACTCACTTTAACACAACCCGTGCAATTAACATTTTCTCGCGGACGTCCCATAAGACTACGTGTGTTTTTCGCGACATTTTTCCCGATGCTCTGACGTCATAATTCTGCATTACGGCCCGTACTTCTAGGAGGCATTGATGTATCCGAGATTCAAATATTTTTTCATGCATTGACTGTATTTTGCCTTGAATCGCTTGTCCCTTTCAAGGCATTTTTCTAATGATAGAAAGCTTGAAAGAGCAATGGCTTTCGAGCAGCCCCTGGACACGGACGGTATAACTTTCCACCTGTTCGATATCTGTTCGATATCATTTCGATACGTTTTGATACTTGTTTTTATTATACCATTCATGTTAAACTTTAAAGTTATTTCTCATACTGCTTATGCTTCACGAAGTATTGATCTACAGTTTTATACGCGTCAGCAAATTAAATATTGAACTATTGGTATTCAATAAAAATTATAAGCAGTATGAGGAATGATCAAAGTTCATTCTCGATACAATTGTAAAATATGTTATGAATAATTAGTCGTAAGCAAATGTATTGTAAGCAAAATTATGCTATATAAAGAACGAATCAATGTGAATAAAATCAATCTTAGCGTGGACAAAGCCTTTTATTTATCCTTGGTGAGGCTGCTAGGGGCGCTAAGGTTATTTGAGTTCTGGCACTGAGCTTGAATCCAACGGTTCTATTAGAATTGCTAATTTCTGGTATTGTACTAGAAGTTAGCGCTAAAATAGAACCATTCAACATTTCTATTAGAATTCCTAATCTCTGGTATTGTACTAGAGGCTAGCGCTAAAATAGAATTGTTCAAAGGTGAGAATACGTACTGAACGTGTTCTACATCACCTGATACTAGTTGAAGTTTGAGTTCTTGTACTGTACTTGAATTCAGCATTTCAACTGAACCACCTGGTTTCTAGTATTGCACTAGAAGGCAGTGTCCAAAGGACTCCTTTCTGAAGGCTAGAATAAGTGCTGTACTTAGTCTACGCCCGACCTACAGAAAAAGGACCGACATCAGGTGCTCAAAATACAATAACGACACCTATCAAGAGCGATTCAAGAAAAGCCTTGGTCGCTATATAAAAACATTGGTGACCCCGACGTGATCTTCAGAAGTAAGATCAAGAACGTTTGCATTGATTAATTAGCACACCTTAGTTCGTGACCATGGAGATGATTGCAGAAGAGCAACCTGTTCTGGGAGCAGATATTCAGAAGCTCCATAAGAGAATCACAAAAGATTCATATGAACGCAAAACGAGAGAGTACCTCGATACAATGATGGCAGATTTAGATTCTTACTGGAAGAAGTTCCAGGCAAATCACGCCAATCTGCAGCTCATGAAAGATGAAAACACCGAGCATCCATATTTTAAGCTCGGCTACTACGATGCAATTACTGTCGTGTGTAGGGACATCAAACTATGGATACGAAAAGCTGAAGACAAACTTGCAGCTAAAACTTCGAACGAGATTACAACAGCCAGTTTTGATAAAGAGGGCGAAGAGCCCAACAAATTCAAAGTAGCAAGTGACCTAGTATCACAAGATGAGGAGCTACTCGTCAAGCTAAAACGAAGACAAAAGGCATTGATGAAGAGCATCGCTCTCTTCATCAAAGATATAGAAAGCAAACTTGAGGAAAGGCAAGTACGAGCATATTACGAGTTCAAGAAAACTCGACTGCAAGAATACGAGCTACAATTATCACAAAATGACCAATTGATTTGGGAAAACACGGTAGTCGAGAATTCGGAGGGCTACACAGCTGAATACTATAACGAGCTGATGAGCTGGTTGCATGATACAGTCATAATATTGCAACAGCAGCTTCAAGAGGCAACAGATTCAGTGGAATCTAGCACTGAAATCTCCTCCAACATTAAATTACCTCAAATAACATTACCCTGTTTCGACGGAAACTATTTGGGTTGGCCTGAGTTTTATGATTTGTATACGCAGCTTATTCATAGTCGCTCTATTGGGAAAGCGCAGAAAATGCATTACTTAATAAGCAACCTGACTGGGGAAGCGAAACGATTAATCAAACATTTACCGGTGTCAGCAGAAAATTACGACGACGCTTGGACTATAATCAAGAATCGTTACAACAACAAAAAACTGCTGGTAAATCATCTTCTGACTAAGCTTCTTTCACAGTCATCATGTGTAACAGAGTCCGCGACGGCTATTAAATCATTGCATGACACTACAAATGAATGTTTGATGGCTCTGAAGAATTTAGGCTTATCGATTGATACATGGGATCCAATATTATTATACTTGCTCATAAAGAAGTTAGATCGCTCTACACACGCATTATATGAGCAATCACTAGCTGAACCTAGAGAATTGAGCACAGTCAATGAGTTTTTAAGGTTCTTGGAATATCGCTTTCAAAGCCTCGAAATTACAGGCGGAAGTAATCATCGACAATCCAAACCGTCTTCTCTTTTAACTGCATCCAATGCTGTAAAATGTGTTGTATGCCAAGAATTCCATCCTCTATATGCTTGCAAAGCATTTCTGGCATTGACACCTGAGGTTCGATTGGAAGTCGCAAAAAGGCACAACTTATGTTTGAATTGTTTAAAGCAAGGTCATCGCAGTAAACAGTGTTCATCAAGAAGCTGCAAACGCTGCGAGAAGAAGCATAATTCATTGCTTCATTTAGATGCATTGGCAGTGAAAACACGCCAGCAAAATACCACCACACACAATACAACCACAGTAAAGTCACAAAACAATCTAGGTTCAATTCAAAATAAACCAAGCTCAACCACTCTGGTCGCTCAAGAGAATACCGACAAAAATAAATATGTGATGCTAAGCACAATTGTGGTAAATATCTCTGCACCGGATGGCCAACAGTATGAGTGCCGAGCAATTTTAGATTCAGGATCTCAGTTGAATTTCATCACAAAGCAACTAGTAAACAAACTTGGGTTGAATGTAACCCCTGAAAAATTGAATATTCGAGGCATTGGTCAAGGAAAGCAAACAGCAGAGTCAAAAGTGAACGTGTTGTTGCATTCTAGAACTACCGGACATTCAACGAGAATTGAAGTTTTCACGTTAACACAAATTACTACCGACCAGCCATCACGTTTTATCGATGTCTCAGCATGGCCAATTCCAAAGAACATTAAATTGGCTGATCCCGAATACAATTATCCAGCCAGAATAGATCTCCTTATTGGAGCAGAAAACTATCTAGAACTCTTATCAGTTGGGCAGATACGACTTGGACCAAAGCTACCAATACTCCAAAACACTGTGTTCGGATGGATACTGTCGGGCAAGGTAGTCGAAAAATCCTCCTCTGAAGTATGCTGCGGAATCTGTAGCCACGACTCCAACGAACTTGAAAATAAAGTCCAAAATTTCTGGAAATTAGACGATGTAGAACCGGCAGCTCAGTTAACTCACCAAGAAAGAATATGCGAAGAACATTTTAATGCCCACACCATCCATGAAAAGGATGGAAGATTTGTTGTGAAATTGCCATTTGCAAAAGATCCACTACTATTAGGAGCTTCAAAGGAGAGAGCATTACAACGTTTCTTGTCTTTGGAGCGCAAATTAAACAAAGATCAATCATTGAAAAATCATTATACAAATTTCATAGAAGAGTATTTGCGTCTAGGACACATGGAGGAAGTAAACATGAACGATATTCCTAAACCACATTATTTCTTGCCACACCATTGTGTCTTAAGGCCTGATAGCACAACGACTAAGTTGAGAGTGGTATTCGATGCTTTGGCTAAAACATCGACAAATATTTCGCTCAACGATATACTGTATACAGGTCCATCACTCCAAGAAGATGTTTTCACTATACTTTTGCGCTTCCGCCTTCCAAAGTTTGTATTCACGGCGGACATCGAAAAAATGTATCGCCAAGTGAGGGTGAGAAAAGAGGATCAGAAATATCAACTAATATTGTGGAGAGATGACTCAAATGAAAGTGTCAGGTGCTACCAACTTTCCACAGTCACTTATGGGGTTACAACCGCCCCTTACTTAGCGATAAAATGCCTGAGGCGGTTAGCATCTGAGAATGAAATTTCAAGTCCTCTAGCCGCGGAAGCTATAACCAGTAATATTTATGTTGACGATGTCATGGCTGGATCAAATAGTCTAAGACAAACAATCGAAATGAAAAACCAATTACGCCAAGTTCTTCTTTCTGGTGGATTTAAACTAAGAAAATGGTGTGCAAACCACACTCAGCTGCTAGAAGGCATCTCTAATGATGATCGTGCAATTCAATTCACAGTCAACGGAAAACACGATGAGCACATAAAAACGCTAGGCGTAAATTGGCTACCCAATTCTGACAATTTCCGGGTACAAGTCTTGCAGTCAAACGAAACTAGAGTGACAAAAAGGACCGTATCTTCAGACATTGCCCACATTTTCGACCCACTTGAGATAATGAGCCCAGTTGTGATTAAGGCCAAAATCTTCTTACAAAAATTATGGAAGTTGAATCTTGAATGGGACGCGGCAGTACCGATGGAAATGCATACTCAGTGGATGGATTTCCGTCAACAATTGAAAACTTTAGAGAACATTCAGTTTCCAAGGCATTTATTTTCTCGAGGAACGCCGCATAGTGTTCAGATTCATGCATTCAGTGATGCATCGGAAAAGGCATATGGATCAGCGATCTACATTCGATCAAAACATAAAGATGGTACTATCGCAGTAAGACTCTTGTGTGCAAAATCAAAGGTTGCTCCAACAAAGATCGTATCTCTGCCTCGATTAGAGCTTCAAGCTGCTACACTTACAGCAAAGCTTGCCATACGAGTAAAGAAGGACTTACATTGGGAAGAAATACCTTGTACATTTTGGACTGATTCAGAAATTGTCCTTGCTTGGTTAAGAAAACCATCTTCATCATATGTAACGTTCATAGCTAATCGTGTTGCAGCTATACAGGAGTTGACATCAGTAGATCAATAGCGACATGTACCAACAAAAGAAAACCCAGCAGATGTAGTTTCAAGAGGAATCTCGCCAGAAAAATTAAGTGAAACTTTATGTTGGTTTTATGGACCAATATTCCTGAATGGGGCAGAACAAAATTGGCCAGTTAATCCTAAATTCGAGACGACACTTGAGATGAAGCCGGCAAAAGTGGTACTGTCAGTAGCAGAGGACACAGATAATTTCTTGGCTACTATTGATCACCGAAACTCGTTTCAGCATCTAAGAAGAGTGGTTGCATACATGCTGCGTTTCATCAACAATGCACGAAACAGCGAAAGCTCACAAAAACGGAAGAAGTATCTTTGTATCGATGAATTAGAAGTCGCTACAAGGTTAATCATTCAAGAATCTCAACGGCGAGGATTCCCAGGAGATTTAGCATTGCTAAAGAAAAGCAAAATGGTTGACAAGCAAAGTAGTTTAAGTGCACTAACGCCATTCTTAGATCAAAATGGCATAATTAGAGTCGGAGGACGCCTGCAAGAAGCGAACATTGCGTACGATGCCAAGCATCCAATGCTTCTGCCGTATAGTGATCAGATAACCCGGCTGATAATGACAGAATATCACGTGAAAAATTCTCACATCGGTCCACAAGGCCTATTAGCAATCACCCGACAGCGTTTTTGGCCTATCAAAGGGAAAACCATAGCACGATCAATTGTACTAAATTGTGTTCATTGCAGTAAAACAAAACCGAAGCTGCTGACTCAAATGATGGGTACTCTGCCAGAAAAGAGAGACCAACCTAGTCGTCCATTCTGGACCACCGGTGTCGACTTCTGTGGCCCATTCTGGACTCATTTCAAAATTCGTGGCAAAAAACCGCAGAAAACTTATGTGGCCGTATTCGTATGTTTTGCCACTAAGGCAGTGCATTTGGAAGTAGTAAGTGATCTTACAACAAACGCATTCATTGGAGCATTAAAACGGTTTGTGAGCAGAAGAGGTAATTGCAGACACTTGTACTGCGACAACGCAACCAATTTTGTGGGGGCCCGAAATCAATTAGAAGAACTTCGATTAACAATATATTCTAAAACTGCAGAGGAACAAATTGATAAGTTCTGTACCAGCAGAGGAACCGAATTTCATTTTATTCCCCCAGAGCACCCCATTTCGGCGGGTTGTGGGAGGCTGCTGTAAAATCCGTGAAAACATTACTACCAAGCAGTATGAATAATCATTCACTCACTTATGAAGAGCTTGAGACAGTAATTACGCAAGTAGAGGCAATACTGAATTCACGGCCCATAACACCAATGTCTTCTGACCCAAATGACCTGACATCACTAACGCCAGGACATTTTTTGACGGGGGAACCTCTTACAAGTATCGCCGAGCCCGTAGAACAACCTTCGCGCGCTGATCTTCATACACAATGGAAACGTATTGTTCACTTAAAGAGTGAATTTTGGCAGCGCTGGGTAAAAGAATACCTCAGTGAGCTCCAGTACAGGGGAAAATGGAAACTGCGGTGTAATAACGCAGAACCTGGGATGATGGTAGTTATAAAATAAAACAACGTACCTCCTCTTATAAAAGAAAACAACGTCACTTGGCCGAATTATTGAAACCATAAAAGCCGACGATGATCTAGTACGAGTTGCAATCGTTAAGACAGCAGGCGGGGTCATTAAAAGGTCTATCCACAATCTTGCCCCTCTGCGTATAGAGTCGAGCAGTAGCATAAGTACCGAAGTGGAAGCCCAGTCGCAAGACAGTAACGAGGTTGCATCAGAGGCCAGGAAGACCAAACGAAACGCTGATCGAAGAGAAGTACCATTAAAGTCCAAAAAATCCCGCGGGAGCCATTCTCCAATCAGTTTGGTACTTCTAACATGCTTGATATTGCCGATATTTGGACTTGAACAAATTTGCGTGACACCATTCAAATCAAACCCAGGACTTTATTACGAACGACTAGGTCATACGTTCCTGTCATCTGATGAATGGAATGTGGTGGTATTTTATAATACCACAAACTATTGGAGAGAAGCAACTGTCATAAAGAAGGGACTCAGTAACTTAAATCATATATGCAAGGACATAATAGTTAAGGCATCATGTGAACCTGCATTGTCTCATTTCCAAGATATGATAAATGAGATAGAAGAAGGAAACAAATTGCTGCGACAACATGAGCATTCCAGGAAAAGAAGAGCTCCGTTGAATATAATTGGTAACGTTGCAAACTCCTTATTCGGTGTTTTGGACTCTTCATACGCAGAACAAATGGCAGACATCATAAATTCCCTCGACAAAACCGACCAACACCTGCTGAATCTCTTACGAAATCAGACGTCTGTGATTGACTCAACAATAAACATCATGAATGATACATACGGAAGGATGGAAGGTCGACTAAAGGAGTTCGATGAATACCATAATCAAACCATCTATAGCATAAAGAGTATAAATTACGAGTTCCATCAAGAAAAGTTAATTGAATATTTTAACACTCTATCAATTCGGTTAATGCTTCTGATCACAAAATATCGAAACATACAAAATGCGTTATTGAAAACCATGACAGATACGCATCACGGAAAGGTGAGTCCACAACTTTTAACACCAGACCAGCTGCGGCGACAGTTAATTATCACAAAAGAAAATCTTCCTGAAGCCCGCAAAAATCTACTCAACTTATATGGGATAATGTCGATAGAAGGAAGAATGCTAGGGGATCAGCTAATCTTCAGAATAAAGCTTCCGCTTATTTCTCACGAGTCTTTTGAACTTCTGCATATAGTTCCAGTGCCTATTGCAATGAGCGACGGGTTCTATTCGATGAGTGTTTCAACGTCGTTCATCATCGTCAATCTCCATTGAGATTTATATTATCCGATATCGGAACTGGAATTATCCCGGTGTGCCATCATCAATCATTCTGAGTATCTTTGCAGGCAAAATCATCCTCTTTATCGAAAGGGTTCGATTTCTAGTCGTTGCGAGTTCACCATCTTGACGGAATCCGGTCCAGATACTTCATGCAACTTCATTAGAACTAACGAAATAAATCGATGGACGCAGTTATCAAGTCCAAATCATTGGATGTACGTCGTACAACAACCGACCAGCATCAACATTGTATGTGACAACAGAATGCAAAGTAAGACCTTAACTGGATCAGGCATCATCAACACGACTAACGGGTGCATAATTAAAGACGAATCGACAATACTGCAAGCCAACACTGTATATTCCAGCATGATAAAAGATTCTTTTATACCATCGAAAAATGTTCCTGATGTCGTCCCTATTGTGGAGTTTTCAGTAAAACATTTATCGTCTGCATGGGATACGCTAGAACCCAAATTGAAGGCGCTACATGACAAGGTTGCGTCATTGAAAACAGCCGAAGCGAATAGTGCAAGGAATGCGCATCATCATATTCATCATTATAGTATTGGTTATTCAAGCTTGGCGATCGCGATCATCTGCCTTTCACGTCTTCTATGGCGGTTTTTTAGAAGACACGCTCAACCGAAAAGTTCAAGGCCACCAGTACCAGCTCCACGGCAACTTCCTCCTGACGCCTTCAAGATAGACGCAGAAATTAACCTTTGAACAGTCCGTTCAAAGGAGGGGGAGGATGTTCGATATCTGTTCGATATCTGTTCGATACGTTTTGATACTTGTTTTTATTATACCATTCATGTTAAACTTTAAAGTTATTTCTCATACTGCTTATGCTTCACGAAGTATTGATCTACAGTTTTATACGCGTCAGCAAATTAAATATTGAACTATTGGTATTCAATAAAAATTATAAGCAGTATGAGGAATGATCAAAGTTCATTCTCGATACAATTGTAAAATATGTTATGAATAATTAGTCGTAAGCAAATGTATTGTAAGCAAAATTATGCTATATAAAGAACGAATCAATGTGAATAAAATCAATCTTAGCGTGGACAAAGCCTTTTATTTATCCTTGGTGAGGCTGCTAGGGGCGCTAAGATTAGTTGAGTTCTGGCACTGAGCTTGAATCCAACGGTTCTATTAGAATTGCTAATTTCTGGTATTGTACTAGAAGTTAGCGCTAAAATAGAACCATTCAACATTTCTATTAGAATTCCTAATCTCTGGTTTTGTACTAGAGGTTAGCGCTAAAATAGAATTGTTCAAAGGTGAGAATACGTACTGAACGTGTTCTACATCACCTGATACTAGTTGAAGTTTGAGTTCTTGTACTGTACTTGAATTCAGCATTTCAACTGAACCACCTGGTTTCTAGTATTGCACTAGAAGGCAGTGTCCAAAGGACTCCTTTCTGAAGGCTAGAATAAGTGCTGTACTTAGTCTACGCCCGACCTACAGAAAAAGGACCGACATCAGGTGCTCAAAATACAATAACGACACCTATCAAGAGCGATTCAAGAAAAGCCTTGGTCGCTATGTAAAAACACCACCATTAGCCCCTTCAATCCTCTTGCGCACAAAGCATGTTAAAGCTGCTTTTACACCATTTCGCTCTTATTGTCAAATTGGAGGGGAACTACTTGTATTTGACTCGATTTGACAATGAGCAGACAAAAAACTCTACCATTCCCTTCAACGTAAATTTTATGGGCATGTCCACTCCATTTCTACTACCTCACTGCTTTCGCGCTACCAAATGAATTTTTCGATTCTTTACTCTTAAATGATAACCGCACTGTATATCTTTCTGACTCATCTCGTCGAACATTTTTTGTATAAAGCTATTCACACAATTCTTCATTTTGAGATTGGACCACCTGTGGTATAACTTCCTATAGTTCGCAGAGTTTGCGCAACTGTGCGTTGAGTTCCAAATCTTCGCTAATATCAACCTTGAAGCTTTGTACAGTGTTGCGCGTGTACCCTTCATCCACTTGCCCAAATATAACCCAACTTAACTGAGTGTCCTGAGCTATTGGTCCAGCCGCTAATGGTTTGAACCGTCCAACCACAATTTTAGACACTACATCTGCACCTAACAGGACATCGACCCGACTAGCGCGATCCAAAAATGGATCAGCCAAATTAAGCTGTTTTAATTCATTCCAATCCCCCGTGTACATTGCACGAGGTGGAATCATATTTGTAAACCTATTCACAATTATTGAATTGAATTCTAAGATCTTATTTCCTGAAATCCTCATTTGAAGCTGTATTTCACCCTTGACTTTATGGTCACTTGAATGTCATATACCCGACACTATGACGTTTGTTGACTTTCTTTTTATTGCCAACTGCTGAGCTACTGCCTCAGTAATCAAGCTAACTTGTGATCCTTGGTCTAACAGCGCACGCAATTGAATAGGACCACTCTGCGAAATCAACGTGACAATAGCAGTGGCTAGTAAAACTTCTCGACGCCGGTCGATGGCAGACGAGACATGCACCTCCCGAATTTGTGAATAATATGCCGTTCACACTACACTCTAAATCAGGCGATTTCGATCAGCTGACCGCTTTAGAGCTAAATCAACTTAAATCTACCTGATTACCCATACATTTTTTTCGGCTTCTGACAGAGTTAATCAAGAAGATTTAGAGTTAATCAAGTACAAATCAGGTACTATTGTGAATTTTGTTCCTGGCGAATTTTTCTCAGAGCGCGGCGAATTCCATCCGTCTCGCTCTCACGGATGGAATTCGCCGATTTTAGATTTGGCACTGAAAGATTTGAATAGATTTGAATGAAATGTCATTCGAATTTCGTCCTAAAATAGCATAAATTGAATAAAAAAGGAAAATGTGAGTTGTACAAAGTGAAAAGAAAATGTTCTTGCATGTTCCTGCACCATTTTCAACAACTTTCACGCAAAAAAGATTGTGCACATAAATTCGAATGACATTTCTCTCTCTAAATCTCCTCATTCTAAATCATTTCGGGTAGTGTGAACGCTTGATTAACTTTGACAGCTTCTAAGTCTACTTGATTTAGAGTGTAGTGTGAACGGCTTATAATTTGGTTGCTGACTCAATTTATTTCCGTTTTCCGACCGATCTCTATGCAAGATGGTATTATGGGCCTTTCCACAACGTGCAATTGCGGACAAAGTATTCCGATATTAAACAATTCAAACAAAGTCCATTTTTTTAATAATTCAAATTTACTCGCGTGTGTCGCCTGCCAAAATTGATCGCAAGCTGCCAATTTATGTGGTGACTTGCATTGAAAACAAAGGATGGGTGTTTGAGTTTCCAACGAATGAACAGTTCGAATTCGTGCACTGTTCTTCACAAACTTTGCCTTCCAAACCCCTGACGCTTCGAGCGCCCGAAAACGTTGATGCAAGAATGTTTTTAATTCTTCAAAGGTTGGCAGATTTTTCCTTAACGCCTGCCCTTGCTCCCACAATTGTCGTGTTTCTTGCGGCAATGTTTGAGCTGTCAAGTAAACGATCATCACCTCTCCTAAGTTTCCTAACTTCATAGTTTCTAGAGATTGTACACATTCTACTGTACAGTTTAATAGTGATTTCAACTCTGAAGCTGATTCTAAAGCACCTTTTATGTTAAATAAAGCCTTAAATTTCGCGTTGAACAACACACTTGGGTTGTCGCAGCGATCAATTTACAATTTTCACGCTGAGTAATTGGTTTCGAATACAGCCACATGCTGGAAAAAATTTCCGGCTTCTCCAGAAAGACTACATTTCAGATAATGCAGTTTTTCCACTTTCGATAAAGTGGTTCTAGAGCGAATGAGAGACACAAACAAATCGTGAAAAGTCACCCATTTTTCATAATCTCCCTTGAATGTAGGAAGAGTGATTCGTGGCAGTATAAGCTCTGGTTCGTCAACCTTGACTTTAGACTTGCCATCAAGCTCTTGAAGACTCGACCCAAGTGCTCCTTGTAACAAATCTTCTAATTCTGATTTGAAATTAAAGTGAGTTGTAATAAATTGATCGTAATTTTGCCCAAAATATGGTGAATTCAACTCCTTTTCATCACTTAATTGATCGGTAATTTTCTCGTGATTAGAAATGAATTTACTGTATAGTGTCAGCAAACTTGATACCAAGTTTTGCAGATACGATACAGTTTTTCTTGACTTGGAGTCTTTACGAAAGTTGATGTTCATTTTACCCAACTGATTCCGATGCAGCCTTTACTGCATAATCAAATTTAAATTTACAGGAGCCATTTGACGAGCTCAGAAATCGCCCTGTTACTCAACGTTGACCTTGACCGAATTCAAATGAATTTTCGATAGTGAATGAATTCACTGTCCACGGGATATTTATAGATATGTGCGATATGAATTATGTAGATATAGATATGTGCGATATGAACACCCTTGTGACAAACAGTCAACCAACTGTCCTACTACCTATAACGCGAACGATATTAAATAACGGTTTTATTCACAATGCATGACGCGAATTTATAAATTTGTCGACACTTTGAATTCACTTCTTTTAATTTTACTATCATTTCGCTTAATTAATATTCATTTGAAATATGATTGAAAAAATCTAAATGACGAACACAATTGACAAACATAAATAACATGCAAATAAGGAAATTAACATGTGGACTTGCCCAACTTCCAAGACCGATGAACTATGCTAATCTAGCCAATGACAATGTTCAAATCGAAATTTGATGTTCATCTAGCTCTACCAATGTATCCGCCAATAAATTCGCTTCAGCTTCACCAACATATCCGAGAATGAGAATTTTATATCAATTCAGCTTCATTAATATATCCCCCGATAAGTCCGAAAATAAGAATTTGAAGTCCATTCAGCTCCATCAATATATCCGCCAATAAATCCGAAGATTCACTTGATGTTAATTTTAAAAAAAACTCTAGCGCACCTGAACCGCTAGAAAACTAATTTTCGAAGAAATTGTCTTTGAGTGACAAAAAAGTGTGGATAGACGTAATACACTGTTTTGTAGAATCATGTCAACCATTCCTTATCCAAAGCAACAAAACTCAACTATAACACAAATGATGAAAATGTTCAGTGCTGGTAACACTTTCCGAACGAAGCAGCAATCAGTTTACCATAACAAGCTCATACTTAAATCAACTTATCCTTTGAAATTCATTCTCATCGCAGGATTTCATCGAAAGATTCAGCGGTTAAACGTTGTTTCAGGCTGCCATCCGAAAAATGTTCAAAACTCGGAAAATTTAAAAATTGATTCCTTATTTTTATTGCAAATGCTTTGCATATGAGAACGTAATTTGAAGCATCTGTTGGTGCCATATTAACGGAAATGACACATTGCTGGTTAGCCTGTGTCAGCAGCAAAGCAAAATACATACCAAATCTGCTTCACGTTAAGTTAAACCCAACCAGTGAATTTCGTTTCGATTGAATCACTGCGCTGGAAGGTATACGGGTCAAAAGAATTTTAGGGTTACCACCCTCAAAACGTTAAAACGTTAATATTTGTTGTTAATTTCCTATATAATATTTGTTTCCCACCTTTTGAAACGTTAATATTCGTTGTTAATTTTCATTGCAGGATCATTCTCAATTGGAAATCTAATGACATAATCGCTCAGTAAAGAAATTCCACAAAATTACATAAATGGTCATAGCTGGCAGCCCTTTCATGATTTTCGTACGAAATTCCTACGACATTTACTTCACATTAAGGTCCATTTACTGCATGAACTTCGTTTTGATTTCTGTACTGGACCAAAAGTTATAGGGAAAAAAGCTTTATTTTGCTGAGCATATTTGCAAGATTTATGAGGCAAAAATCACCACAGCTGCCAGCCCTATACTAATTTTTCAACCAAATTTTCACCAAATGCTACATGAAGTAAAATCCAAGTATTGTGCAAATTTTGTTAAAATCTAATGGCTGAATCGGAAGTTATAGGCCAAAAAGATGCTTTTTTTCACAGTAGTTTTTCAAGATGGTACCACTGTCACAGGATTGCCCGCATTTCAAAATCACTTCTATCAGACCTGGTCCTAGTTAATACCAACATATCCTGTAAATTTCATTATGATCAGATTATCCGGTCGTCAGTTCTCGTGAACAGAACTTTCGAGTGCTGAAAATAGAGGTAATTTGGTGATGGGTTGCCGTTCTTGTGCAAATCGGAATTTTGAAAATTTTATCTTGAGATGAAGGACAAAGGATAAAATTTATCAAAGATTTGAAATTTTTGTCAAAAATCAAAAAATTTTCAGGAAGGTCAATGATTTGAAGAATTTTTTTTCAGCAGGCTGCCACAGCTACAGAGTTACCCGCTCTATGCTGAAAATCTATATGTGCCAAACTTTAGTCCACATCAATACGCTCTGTAACTTTCACGATGATCCATGGTTTTTCTTACAAGTAATGACAAATCAAAATTTAAAAAAAAATCCACCCTGCACCCACACACGGCTCAAAATTTCCAATTCTTTATCATAAACGAGCTTAGAACATAATTAGTTTTCATTTCCAATACTTTTCTTTAACAAAAATTTACACTGCTTGGAAATATAGGAGTTCCTCAAAATTCACTACAACACTCGTAGCCGCCAAAAGGTTTAGGATATCTGAATTTGAGAAAATTATGGACCTACCTACTATATACATCTACGTTCTTCGAAAATTTCAGCTCAATCGAATCAGCCACTCCAGAGATTATCTCCCTTAATCATTTTGCTGATATATATATATATATATATATATATATATATATATATATATATATATATATATATATATATATATATATATATATATATATATATATATATATATATATATATATATATATATATATATATATTTATATATATATATATATATATATATATACAGTCTGTCAAGAATGAGTTTACACATAGGAAAAAAATTCAATTTTTCATCTTTCTAATTATAAAATACTACTTTTTATTTATGTAAATGTATAGTTATTTACATTATTTCCAACCGATATATACAAAAAAAAGTACAACTTTAATGCAAAACAAGAACGAAAAGACCAACGAAAACAATTATTGCAATTCTTGAAGTGTCAAGAAACTCTTTACACAAATTATTATTGTATTTAATATTTACATATTTACAGGATATTTAATACTATTTGGTATATTTAACATTTGGTATGGCCACCTTTGGCATCCACCACACATCGCGACCGATTTTCATTGAATGAACCAACTTTTGCAGGTCATACGTAGTTGGTATTTTTTTGCCATTCTTCGAGAATCGCAATTTTTAAGGCAGTTCGGTTTTTGGGTTGCCTTTTAGCGACTTGTTGTTTTAAGTAAGCCCATTAATTCTCGATGGGATTTAAGTCCGGACTCTTGGCTGGCGTATCCATCACTTTTCCGCAGTTGTATAAGGGCCACATTCGCACCATGTTCGCCTTATGTTTGGGTTCGTTGTCCTGGTAAAGCTTAAAATTTGGTTTGCTGTTATGCATAAACTCGAATTTCTGCGCACTGCTTGCCAAATATGTTTTAAGGATATGCAAATATGGTTGGGCGTCCATGGTTGACTCGATGAATGCCAAGTCTCCTACTCCTCTGCTTGAGAAGCACCCCAAATCATAACGGACAACTTACCAAATTTTACAGCCGGAATGATATTTCGATTTTCCAACGATGTTAAAGGCTTGAGCCACACTCTAGCCGGTCCATCATTATAGTACAACATCATTTTCGTCTCATCGCAGAATATGACGTCGTCCCAGAAGTCAACGGGTTGAAAAAGGTGCATCATAGCGAAAGAAAAACGCTTTTCGATGTTTAGTGCAGAAAACAGTGGTTTCTTTCGTGCAGCTCTTGATGAGAACTTATTTCGTAGGATGGCCTGTCGTACTGTTTCATGGGAAACAGCAGCATCACACTCTTCTTTGAGTTCCCTAGCAAGTGTTCTGGTCGAAATCCAAGGGTTTTTATCAAGCTTCCTTATCATAAGGCGCTCTATACGTTTAGATATTTTTGGTTTTGAGCCACTTCCACACTTTGGCTCCAATCTATTCTCATTTTCAGCACGATTTATAACGTTATAGACTGCCATTCGTGCTACACAAAACATTTCCGACAGTTCCTGTGCACTTTTACCTAATTGGTGATTACAGTATATCATCTGAACTAACTCAAAGGATAATCTTTGCCTGGCATTTTAAAACACAATATCTCACTTATTTATGCGTATTAGCCAAAAATTAATGACACAATAATGATCAAATTTACAGAGCTTTACAATACAGACCAAAAATTATGGTAAATTTACCGTATCGTTGCAGTAATGCAAAAAATAAACTTTTGTGTAAAGAGTTTCTTGACACTTCAAGAATTGTAATAATTGTTTTCGTTGTTCTTTTCCTTCTTTTTTTGCATTGAGGTTGTACTTTTTTTGTGTATATCGGTTGGAAATAATGCAAATAACGATAATTAAGAAAAAAAAGATTATTTACATAAACAAAAAGTAGTATTTTATAATTAGAAAGATGAAAAATTGAATTTTTTCCCTATGTGTAAACTCATTCTTGACAGACTGTATATATATATATATATATATATATATATATATATCTATATATATATATATATATATATATATATATATATATATATATATATATATATATATATATATATATATATATAGATATATATAAATATATATATATATATATATATATATATATATATATATATATATATATATATATATACATGTATATATATATATATATATA
Organism: Nemotelus pantherinus; assembly: GCA_963978885.1. Classification (NCBI taxonomy): domain Eukaryota; kingdom Metazoa; phylum Arthropoda; class Insecta; order Diptera; family Stratiomyidae; genus Nemotelus; species Nemotelus pantherinus. The sequence continues at coordinate 149,113,824 of OZ022263.1, forward strand.
TATATATATATATATATATATATATATATATATATATATATATATATATATATATATATATATATATATATATATATATATATATAGTCTGTCAAGAATGAGTTTACACATAGGGAAAAAATTCAATTTTTCATCTTTCTAATTATAAAATACTACTTTTTGTTTATGTAAATAATTTTTTTTTTTCTTAATTATCGTTATTTGCATTATTTCCAACCGATATACACAAAAAAAGTACAACCTCAATGCAAAAAAAGAAGGAAAAGAACAACGAAAACAATTATTACAATTCTTGAAGTGTCAAGAAACTCTTTACACAAAAGTTTATTTTTTGCATTACTGCAACGATACGGTAAATTTACCATAATTTTTGGTCTGTATTGTAAAGCTCTGTAAATTTGATCATTATTGTGTCATTAATTTTTGGCTAATACGCATAAATAAGTGAGATATTGTGTTTTAAAATGCCAGGCAAAGATTATCCTTTGAGTTAGTTCAGATGATATACTGTAATCACCAATTAGGTAAAAGTGCACAGGAACTGTCGGAAATGTTTTGTGTAGCACGAATGGCAGTCTATAACGTTATAAATCGTGCTGAAAATGAGAATAGATTGGAGCCAAAGTGTGGAAGTGGCTCAAAACCAAAAATATCTAAACGTATAGAGCGCCTTATGATAAGGAAGCTTGATACAAACCCCTGGATTTCGACCAGAACACTTGCTAGGGAACTCAAAGAAGAGTGTGATGCTGCTGTTTCCCATGAAACAGTACGACAGGCCATCATACGAAAGGGATAAGTTCTAAGTTCTCATCAAGAGCTGCACGAAAGAAACCACTGTTGCAACCGCTATGATGCACCTTTTTCAACCCGTTGACTTCTGGGACGACGTCATATTCTGCGATGAGACGAAAATGATGTTGTACTATAATGATGGACCGGCTAGAGTGTGGCTCAAGCCTTTAACATCGTTGGAAAATCGAAATATCATTCCGGCTGTAAAATTTGGTAAGTTGTCCGTTATGATTTGGGGTGCTTCTCAAGCAGAGGAGTAGGAGACTTGGCATTCATCGAGTCAACCATGGACGCCCAACCATATTTGCATATCCTTAAAACATATTTGGCAAGCAGTGCGCAGAAATTCGGGTTTATGCATAACAGCAAACCAAATTTTAAGCTTTACCAGGACAACGATCCCAAACATAAGGCGAACATGGTGCGAATGTGGCCCTTATACAACTGCGGAAAAGTGATGGATACGCCAGCCAAGAGTCCGGACTTAAATCCCATCGAGAATTAATGGGCTTACTTAAAACAACAAGTCGCTAAAAGGCAACCCAAAAACCGAACTGCCTTAAAAATTGCGATTCTCGAAGAATGGCAAAAAAATACCAACCACGTATGACCTGCAAAAGTTGGTTCATTCAATGCAAAATCGGTTGCGATGTGTGGTGGATGCCAAAGGTGGCCATACCAAATGTTAAATATACCAAATAATATTAAATATCCTGTAAATATGTAAATATTAAATACAATAATAATTTGTGTAAAGAGTTTCTTGACACTTCAAGAATTGCAATAATTGTTTTCGTTGGTCTTTTCGTTCTTGTTTTGCATTAAAGTTGTACTTTTTACTAATGTTCGAAGAAGAACATTAGTATTAAAATCACTTTGGCCAAAAATTCATATTTCTATATATATATATATATATATATCATCAAAAAATTTCAGTGAAAAAATCTCAGGAACGCGCCATCCGATTGAGCTGAAATTTTCAGGACACATTGGTGTATATGCAGAATAGTGCCAGGTCTCAGAAAAAACTAATAATCTTTAACCCTTTGGCGCCGGCGGCCATTTTAGTGATATTTTTATTATACCTATTATTCCGTACACAAATAAGTTTTGCAAAAATAAAGTTAACAAAATAAATTTCGAACGTGTTTTACATGTGAATCGGATAATGTTTTGGAATTTTTTAACCCCATGTGTGCGCTGGGTGCCTAAAAAGAGATCGGGAAAAATTGAAAATTTTTAAATTGCGATAACTTTTGACAGAGCTATTCAATCATTACGAAATTTTCAAAACATATTGGTATTATTTAGTTGTAAATTTGTGTAGCTTTTGATGAGTGTGTTGGCAACTCTGAAGCTAGGGCAAGCACTGAAAGTGAAAACTTCCAAATTATCGTCTCCCTTGAAAAAATGCCGTTTCTTCAAAAAAAAGCCAATCATATGTAAATTTCGTGCTTTGTTTATATAGACAAAAAATAAAATTTGATATGGTATAACGGGCACGCCTGGTAACCCTTGCCCAATTTACCTATATTTTTAGCATCAAAAACTTCTGTTCACGGAAACTCACGATCCGATGAGCAGAATCAATTGAAATTTGCAGACTGTATTGGTCTTAACTAGGACCAGGTCTGATAGAAGTAATTTTGAAATGCGGGCGATTCTGTGCCAGTGGTGCCATCTTGAAAAATTACTAAAAAGGATAACTGTTTTTAGCCCTATAAATTCTGATTGAATCGTTCGATTTTGACGAAATTCACACAGTAGCTGGACCTTACTTTAGACCATGTTTGGTAGAAATTTGGTTGAAAAATTCGGTTGGAGCTGCCAGCTATGATAATTTTGGTGTCTTAAATTTGAAAAAATAAAAATTTGGAAGTGAAAATATTCAAATCATCGAATATCCTAAAAATGTCCGTTTCTTACAATAAAACCAATCTGTATACAAATCTTATGCTTTATCTACACGTTCAAAGTAAAACTTTGGAAATCTCATGTCGGACAAGAACGGTAACCCTCTCCCAGTTAACCTATATTTTTAGCATCAAAAACTTCTGTTCACGGGAATTCACGAACCAATAATCAGATACCATTGAAATTTACAGAATGCATTGAACTTAAGTAGAACCAGGTCTGATAGAAGCGATTTTGAATTGGGGGCAACTCTGTGCCAGTGGTGCCATCTTGAAAAATTACAAAGAAAAAAAAACTGCTTTTTGCCCTATGAAATATGAATTAGTAACTAGATTTTCATGAAATTGACACAGTAGCTGCACCTTACTCTAAACTCTGTTTGATAGAAATTTGGTTGAAAAGTTCGATTGGTGCTGCCAGCTATGGTAATTTTTGTGTCTTTGGTTTTGAGAATTTGCTCAGGAAAATAAAACTTTTTGCCCTATAGCTGCCAGTGCAGTCATGAAATCAATACGAATTTCATACAAATAATGGAACCTATTATAAGCATTATTCAGGCCAAATTTGGTTGAAAAGCCACGATAGGGTTGCCAGCTATTGTTGGTTTTGTGTATGTTTGCAATATCTTTATTAAGCGCTTTTATCGTAGAATTTTCAATTGGTAATGATATTGTAGTGACAATAAACAGCAAATATTAAGCTTTCCATTATTTGAAAAAACTTCCTGTAGGTAACCCTAAATTTCTTTATACTCCTATAACTTCGAATGTAATATAACAACGTGAAGCAGATGTGATATATTCTTGGCTTTGATACTGGCGGAAGGTTGCCAGCACGAGTCGGTTGTGCTACTTTTGTCTCAATAAATGCTTACAGTTAGTATTCATACCGGAAACATTTACAATGAAAATAAATAACCAATGTTTCAATTCCCAAAGTTCTGCAAATTTTTCGGATCGCAGCCCCAAACACCAACTTCAGTTACAGTGCTGCAGGCACTGAGCATTTTCTTCATTGATGTTATATGAGATGCTGCTTTCAAAGTTTGGTGAAATAAGCAACTGATAACGAATATACGAGTAATTAACAAGTGTTTTCCTTTCATAAACTTTGAAACCCATGCCAGTGGTAATATCTGAAACCTTCTACCATATGAGTTATAATGCATTCTTGAGACCAAAGTAAAACGTGGCATTTGAAACAGTTTGGCCGTAATAAGCAGCTCATGTGGTGGAATATGCACTCAAAACCTGCACGATTCTTCTACTGTTCTTCGAACATTAGTGTTTCTAGCGGTTCAGGTGCGCTAGAGTTTTTTTTTTTATATATCGGTTGGAAATAATGTAAATAACTATACATTTACATAAATAAAAAGTAGTATTTTATAATTAGAAGGATGAAAAATTGAATTTTTTTCCTATGTGTAAACTCATTCTTGACAGACTGTATATATATATATATATATATATATATATATATATATATATATATATATATATATATATATATATATATATATATATATATATATATATATATATATATATATATATATATATATCAGCAAAATGATTAAGGGAGATAATCTCTGGAGTGGCTGATTCGATTGAGCTGAAATTTTCGAAGAACGTAGATGTATATAGTAGGTAGGTCCATAATTTTCTCAAATTCAGATATCCTAAACCTTTTGGCGGCTACGAGTGGTGTAGTGAATTTTGAGGAACTCCTATATTTCCAAGCAGTGTAAATTTTTGTTAAAGAAAAGTATTGGAAAGGAAAACTAATTATGTTCTAAGCTCGTTTATGATAAAGAATTGGAAATTTTGAGCCGTGTGTGGGTGCAGGGTGGATTTTTTTTTAAATTTTGATTTGTCATTACTTGTAAGAAAAACCATGGATCATCGTGAAAGTTACAGAGCGTATTGATGTGGACTAAAGTTTGGCACATATAGATTTTCAGCATAGAGCGGGTAACTCTGTAGCTGTGGCAGCCTGCTGAAAAAAAATTCTTCAAATCATTGACCTTCCTGAAAATTTTTTGATTTTTGACAAAAATTTCAAATCTTTGATAAATTTTATCCTTTGTCCTTCATCTCAAGATAAAATTTTCAAAATTCCGATTTGCACAAGAACGGCAACCCATCACCAAATTACCTCTATTTTCAGCACTCGAAAGTTCTGTTCACGAGAACTGACGACCGGATAATCTGATCATAATGAAATTTACAGGATATGTTGGTATTAACTAGGACCAGGTCTGATAGAAGTGATTTTGAAATGCGGGCAATCCTGTGACAGTGGTACCATCTTGAAAAACTACTGAGAAAAAAAGCATCTTTTTGGCCTATAACTTCCGATTCAGCCATCAGATTTTAACAAAATTTACACAATACTTGGATTTTTCTTCATGTAGCATTTGGTGAAAATTTGGTTGAAAAATTAGTATAGGGCTGGCAGCTGTGGTGATTTTTGCCTCATAAATCTTGCAAATATGCTCAGCAAAATAAAGCTTTTTTCCCGATAACTTTTGGTCCAGTACAGAAATCAAAACGAAGTTCATGCAGTAAATGGACCTTAATGTGAAGTAAATGTCGTAGGAATTTCGTACAAAAATTATGAAAGGGCTGCCAGCTATGACCATTTTTGTAATTTTGTGGAGTTTCTTTACTGAGCGATTATGTCATTAGATTTCCAATTGAGAATGATCCTGCAATGAAAATTAACAACAAATATTAACGTTTCAAAAGGTGGGAAACAAATATTATATAGGAAATTAACAACAAATATTAACGTTTTAACGTTTTGAGGGTGGTAACCCTAAAATTCTTTTGACCCGTATACCTTCCAGCGCAGTGATTCAATCGAAACGAAATTCACTGGTTGGGTTTAACTTAACGTGAAGCAGATTTGGTATGTATTTTGCTTTGCTGCTGACACAGGCTAACCAGCAATGTGTCATTTCCGTTAATATGGCACCAACAGATGCTTCAAATTACGTTCTCATATGCAAAGCATTTGCAATAAAAATAAGGAATCAATTTTTAAATTTTCCGAGTTTTGAACATTTTTCGGATGGCAGCCTGAAACAACTTTTAACCGCTGAAACTTTCGATGAAATCCTGCGATGAGAATGAATTTCAAAGGATAAGTTGATTTAAGTATGAGCTTGTTATGGTAAACTTATTGCTGCTTCTTTCGGAAAGTGTTACCAGCACTGAACATTTTCATCATTTGTGTTATAGTTGAGTTTTGTTGCTTTGGATAAGGAATGGTTGACATGATTCTACAAAACAGTGTATTACGTCTTTCCACACTTTTTTGTCACTCAAAGACAATTTCTTCGAAAATTAGTTTTCTAGCGGTTCAGGTGCGCTAGAGTTTTTTTTAAAATTAACATCAAGTGAATCTTCGGATTTATTGGCGGATATATTGATGGAGCTGAATGGACTTCAAATTCTTATTTTCGGACTTATCGGGGGATATATTAATGAAGCTGAATTGATATAAAATTCTCATTCTCGGATATGTTGGTGAAGCTGAAGCGAATTTATTGGCGGATACATTGGTAGAGCTAGATGAACATCAAATTTCGATTTGAACATTGTCATTGGCTAGATTAGCATAGTTCATCGGTCTTGGAAGTTGGGCAAGTCCACATGTTAATTTCCTTATTTGCATGTTATTTATGTTTGTCAATTGTGTTCGTCATTTAGATTTTTTCAATCATATTTCAAATGAATATTAATTAAGCGAAATGATAGTAAAATTAAAAGAAGTGAATTCAAAGTGTCGACAAATTTATAAATTCGCGTCATGCATTGTGAATAAAACCGTTATTTAATATCGTTCGCGTTATAGGTAGTAGGACAGTTGGTTGACTGTTTGTCACAAGGGTGTTCATATCGCACATATCTATATCTACATAATTCATATCGCACATATCTATAAATATCCCGTGGACAGTGAATTCATTCACTATCGAAAATTCATTTGAATTCGGTCAAGGTCAACGTTGAGTAACAGGGCGATTTCTGAGCTCGTCAAATGGCTCCTGTAAATTTAAATTTGATTATGCAGTAAAGGCTGCATCGGAATCAGTTGGGTAAAATGAACATCAACTTTCGTAAAGACTCCAAGTCAAGAAAAACTGTATCGTATCTGCAAAACTTGGTATCAAGTTTGCTGACACTATACAGTAAATTCATTTCTAATCACGAGAAAATTACCGATCAATTAAGTGATGAAAAGGAGTTGAATTCACCATATTTTGGGCAAAATTACGATCAATTTATTACAACTCACTTTAATTTCAAATCAGAATTAGAAGATTTGTTACAAGGAGCACTTGGGTCGAGTCTTCAAGAGCTTGATGGCAAGTCTAAAGTCAAGGTTGACGAACCAGAGCTTATACTGCCACGAATCACTCTTCCTACATTCAAGGGAGATTATGAAAAATGGGTGACTTTTCACGATTTGTTTGTGTCTCTCATTCGCTCTAGAACCACTTTATCGAAAGTGGAAAAACTGCATTATCTGAAATGTAGTCTTTCTGGAGAAGCCGGAAATTTTTTCCAGCATGTGGCTGTATTCGAAACCAATTACTCAGCGTGAAAATTGTAAATTGATCGCTGCGACAACCCAAGTGTGTTGTTCAACGCGAAATTTAAGGCTTTATTTAACATAAAAGGTGCTTTAGAATCAGCTTCACAGTTGAAATCACTATTAAACTGTACAGTAGAATGTGTACAATCTCTAGAAACTATGAAGTTAGGAAACTTAGGAGAGGTGATGATCGTTTACTTGACAGCTCAAACATTGCCGCAAGAAACACGACAATTGTGGGAGCAAGGGCAGGCGTTAAGGAAAAATCTGCCAACCTTTGAAGAATTAAAAACATTCTTGCATCAACGTTTTCGGGCGCTCGAAGCGTCAGGGGTTTGGAAGGCAAAGTTTGTGAAGAACAGTGCACGAATTCGAACTGTTCATTCGTTGGAAACTCAAACACCCATCCTTTGTTTTCAATGCATGTCACCACATAAATTGGCAGCTTGCGATCAATTTCGGCAGGCGACACACGCGAGTAAATTTGAATTATTAAAAAAATGGACTTTGTTTGAATTGTTTAATATCGGAATACTTTGTCCGCAATTGCACGTTGTGGAAAGGCCCATAATACCATCTTGCATAGAGATCGGTCGGAAAACGGAAATAAATTGAGTCAGTAACCAAATTATAAGCCGTTCACACTACACTCTAAATCACAAGGTCTAAATCACATTCACAAATTCGGGAGGTGCATGTCTCGTCTGCCATCGACCGGCGTCGAGAAGTTTTACTAGCCACTGCTATTGTCACGTTGATTTCGCAGAGTGGTCCTATTCAATTGCGTGCGCTGTTAGACCAAGGATCACAAGTTAGCTTGATTACTGAGGCAGTAGCTCAGCAGTTGGCAATAAAAAGAAAGTCAACAAACGCCATAGTGTCGGGTATATGACATTCAAGTGACCATAAAGTCAAGGGTGAAATACAGCTTGAAATGAGGATTTCAGGAAATAAGATCTTAGAATTCAATTCAATAATTGTGAATAGGTTTACAAATATGATTCCACCTCGTGCAATGTACACGGGGGATTGGAATGAATTAAAACAGCTTAATTTGGCTGATCCATTTTTGGATCGCGCTAGTCGGGTCGATGTCCTGTTAGGTGCAGATGTAGTGTCTAAAATTGTGGTTGGACGGTTCAAACCATTAGCGGCTGGACCAATAGCTCAGGACACTCAGTTAAGTTGGGTTATATTTGGGCAAGTGGATGAAGGGTACACGCGCAACACTGTACAAAGCTTCAAGGTTGATATTAGCGAAGATTTGGAACTCAACGCACAGTTGCGCAAACTCTGCGAACTATAGGAAGTTATACCACAGGTGGTCCAATCTCAAAATGAAGAATTGTGTGAATAGCTTTATACAAAAAATGTTCGACGAGATGAGTCAGAAAGATATACAGTGCGGTTATCATTTAAGAGTAAAGAATCGAAAAATTCATTTGGTAGCGCGAAAGCAGTGAGGTAGTAGAAATGGAGTGGACATGCCCATAAAATTTACGTTGAAGGGAATGGTAGAGTTTTTTGTCTGCTCATTGTCAAATCGAGTCAAATACAAGTAGTTCCCCTCCAATTTGACAATAAGAGCGAAATGGTGTAAAAGCAGCTTTAACATGCTTTGTGCGCAAGAGGATTGAAGGGGCTAATGGTGGTGTTTTTACATAGCGACCAAGGCTTTTCTTGAATCGCTCTTGATAGGTGTCGTTATTGTATTCTGAGCACCTGATGTCGGTCCTTTTTCTGTAGGTCGGGCGTAGACTAAGTACAGCACTTATTCTAGCCTTCAGAAAGGAGTCCTTTGGACACTGCCTTCTAGTGCAATACTAGAAACCAGGTGGTTCAGTTGAAATGCTGAATTCAAGTACAGTACAAGAACTCAAACTTCAACTAGTATCAGGTGATGTAGAACACGTTCAGTACGTATTCTCACCTTTGAACAATTCTATTTTAGCGCTAACCTCTAGTACAATACCAGAGATTAGGAATTCTAATAGAAATGTTGAATGGTTCTATTTTAGCGCTAACTTCTAGTACAATACCAGAAATTAGGAATTCTAATAGAACCGTTGGATTCAAGCTCAGTGCCAGAACTCAACTAACCTTAGCGCCCCTAGCAGCCTCACCAAGGATAAATAAAAGGCTTTGTCCATGCTAAGATTGATTTTATTCACATTGATTCGTTCTTTATATAGCATAATTTTGCTTACAATACATTTGCTTACGACTAATTATTCATAACATATTTTACAATTGTATCGAGAATGAACTTTGATCATTCCTCATACTGCTTATAATTTTTATTGAATACCAATAGTTCAATATTTAATTTGCTGACGCGTATAAAACTGTAGATCAATACTTCGTGAAGCATAAGCAGTATGAGAAATAACTTTAAAGTTTAACATGAATGGTATAATAAAAACAAGTATCAAAACGTATCGAACAGATATCGAACAGATATCGAACAGATATCGAACATCCTCCCCCTCCTTTGAACGGACTGTTCAAAGGTTAATTTCTGCGTCTATCTTGAAGGCGTCAGGAGGAAGTTGCCGTGGAGCTGGTACTGGTGGCCTTGAACTTTTCGGTTGAGCGTGTTTTCTAAAAAACCGCCATAGAAGACATGAAAGGCAGATGATTGCGATCGCCAAGCTTGAATAACCAATACTATAATGATGAATATGATGATGCGCATTCCTTGCACTATTCGCTTCGGCTGTCTTCAATGACGCAACCTTGTCATGTAGCGCCTTCAATTTGGGTTCTAGCGTATCCCATGCAGACGATAAATGTTTTACTGAAAACTCCACAATAGGGACGACATCAGGAACATTTTTCGATGGTATAAAAGAATCTTTTATCATGCTGGAATATACAGTGTTGGCTTGCAGTATTGTCGATTCGTCTTTAATTATGCATCCGTTAGTCGTGTTGATGATGCCTGATCCAGTTAAGGTCTTACTTTGCATTCTGTTGTCACATACAATGTTGATGCTGGTCGGTTGTTGTACGACGTACATCCAATGATTTGGACTTGATAACTGCGTCCATCGATTTATTTCGTTAGTTCTAATGAAGTTGCATGAAGTATCTGGACCGGATTCCGTCAAGATGGTGAACTCGCAACGACTAGAAATCGAACCCTTTCGATAAAGAGGATGATTTTGCCTGCAAAGATACTCAGAATGATTGATGATGGCACACCGGGATAATTCCAGTTCCGATATCGGATAATATAAATCTCAATGGAGATTGACGATGATGAACGACGTTGAAACACTCATCGAATAGAACCCGTCGCTCATTGCAATAGGCACTGGAACTATATGCAGAAGTTCAAAAGACTAGATTAGAAAGATGAAAAATTGAATTTTTTCCTTATGTGTGAACTCATTCTTGACAGACTGTATATATATATATATATATATATATATATATATATATATACATATATATATGTATACATATATATATATATATATATACATATATATATATATATATATATATATATATATATATATATATATATATATATATATATATATATATATATATATAGATATATATACATATATATATATATATACATATATATATATATATACATATATATATATATATATATATATATATATATATATATATATATATATATATATATATATATATATATATATATATATATATATATATATAAAGAAATATGAATTTTCGGCGAAACGAGTTTAATACTATTATATTATATATTGTTCTTCGAACATTAGTAAAAACTTGATTTAAATCCAACTCCATCAATAGATCCGTCCATAGATCCGAAATTCAGAAATTTGATATTAATCAGCTCCATCAATAGATCCGCCATTATAATTATAAAATTTGTTGTTAATTCAGCTCCACCAATATACTCATCAAGATATCCGCAAATCAAAAATTCAATGTTAATTAACTCCATCAAGATATCCGACAATAGATCCGGTTTGAAGGACCATGTTTTTGACTTCAGTTTTTCAAAACTCCAATTTGATCTGGAAAATTCTTATTTTATTTCTCAAATTACTAACAAACTAAAAACTCATCTGGTTCCGACGAAAATTTTGGACAAAAGAGAGCGAGAATCCGTTCTATTTATACAATGTTTCCAATAATTTACAGTTTTGAGCAACATTTTTTCAATTACGATCCAAAATTTAATATCTTAGCAAACTTCAAGTTTCAATCCAAATTGTAACATCTTAACAAACTTCAAGTTTTACTTTGCGAAATATTAGGTTTGTTCCCGTACTTTCAGTCACTGAATTTTCATGAATTTTCCTGGATCTTGTGGTGGGAGAAATTCATGAAAGTACTGGAACGCACTCATTGCATTTCCTGAAAACTGATAACCAAAAGTGTCAGTTTTCGGTTTTTGGAAGAACAATAGTGATTATAAAGTCATCCTTAGCGGAGATAAACTATCGCCACAAAAATATTAGACCTTCATAGCAAAATTACGCAAAAAATATGTTGCATGCCGCGCACATTTGAAAATATTTACTCGCGCCAAACCGTTTGACACTTTTCAGTAGCTCAGACCCTACTGAAATTTCATCGTACTTACAGCCTAGACAGGCAGCGCAGCCTAAATGATAATTTGCAGTAAATCATCATTTAAGTGCCGTGTGTCATATGGTAATTTGGACTAATCACCACTAAATGGCCACATTATCAATCATTAAGCAAATCGCTAATGATCATCAAACTTTCGTAGTTTATTCTTAATGAAGTAGAGTTGCCCAATATAATACAAATTTCCCTTGTAAAAAGTCGCTTTTCCCATTGAAAAATAATAAGACAACTTTTTTGAATCGTTTTATTAAATACGTCCATACCACATTGGAACAATCGGTTCTCGTCAGATCACCGAAGTTAAGCAGTGTTTTGCGCGGTTAGTACTTAGATGGGCGACCGCTTGTCCTTTTTGCTGTCGAATACCAACAAACTAGTTGTCTAGGAAGCACTATACAAAAAAGTTCAAAATATTTACACAATTTTAATGTAGTTCTTGCCTCGTTTGTATTCCAATTTTATTAATTAGCACAAAAGAGAGGCACCATACTTTTAAAACACCTTCAATTTCCGCATTTTTCAAAAATTAGTTTCTTTGAGTGACAGACAGTCAGTGACAGTATTCATCATTAACGCAAGGGTTGTGTGTCAGCCACTTTTAAATTACTGATTTAGGTATAAATGATCATTAGTAAATTAATAATTTAAGTGCCTGTCTGTCTAGGCTCTTACTGAAAGAGAGGAAATTTTCAGTTTTCAGTAAAATGGAGTACGGGAATGGCTTCATTGCAATTAATCGCGATTAATCGCATTTAATCGTAGTACGGGAACAGACCTAATACTACAAACTACTCTACAATTGCTGACTAGCAAGAGTGAAAGAGATAACAAGAGTTGCCGAGAGCATCAGTCGAATTGACAATTTGACAAGTCTCCATTGTTTACAATCGGTGACAGCGACGGCGACAGCAGGTAAGTCAATTTGTTTATTTAAATTTATTTCACTAAAAAATTTCTTTTTAGGGTTTTAATTGAAACAAATATATAGCATTGTTTCAAAATGCAGTCAATTAAAAATGCAGTGTTGGATGACGAGGTGTCAATAAGGATGCTGATAGCCCAAGTGAAGGAGCGTCCGATTATTCATGAGAAGGCTACAGGCGGATACAGAGATGTCGCTGTGGAATTCAAACATCAACTGAAAATTCTTCTACTTCACTGACACTTAGATGCGTTGCAGTGTGACCAGGCGATTTCCTTCACTGCGCTTGGTCACCGATGGCTGCGCTTTGCTGCATCGACTGTAATTCAGGCATAACAGAACCTGTAATTTGAATATTTTCCCTCGGACGTCCCATAAGACTGCGTGTGTTTTTCGCGACAATTTATTCTGTTACTGTGACGTCATCATTGTGCATGACGGCTCGTACTTCTAGAAGGCATTGTTAAAATGGACTTGGTTCAACTCCAGCTCTATTGTACCAAGAAATAGCAATCTGATTGGTTGACCGGCTTTTAAACTCATATTAGGGCTGTTCGCGTGCTACGATTAATTGCAATTAATTGCAATGAATCCGTTTTTGTACTCAATTTTACTGAAAACTGAAAATTTCCCCTCTTTCAGTAAATGTCAGTAGGGTCTGAGCTACTAGATCTGTTCGTTTACTTTCAGTCACTGAATTTTACTGAATTTCCCTGAATCATGTGATGGGGGAAAATTTTCAAATTTTATTTGATAAATTTTTGACTGAAAGCCAATGTTTTCAGTCCCCGACACAAATCAAACTGACATTAGCGTTTCTTTTCGCGTTGCCCGTTGCACATTTTTACACCGATCTGGTGTTCCCAGCATTAAGACACAGCATTAAGGCTTTTTGGCTGTGAGTGCGGTAGAAAGGGGTGCATTGAGCGGAATTTTTGTGAGAGAGCCATGCCTTCTAGAAGTACGGGCCGTCAGGCTACGTAGTCATTTTATTTATGACGTCAGTTCATAGGGGAATTTTGACATTTCTACCAGGCGGTGTCGGTATACACAGAGATTTCACGTGCGGATCTTTAGCGAAAATATGAATAAAACGTTAGTTTTTGTGCGTGGACGCGTTGTAGTAATAATATTTAGTCATAACTTGTATTTTGTGTCAATCAATTCTATCGAAAGTGAATCGACACAAAACATCACATAACCTAACAACAACTGATAAACATTTTCCAGCGAATTTTTCTAATTATACCGCGCGCACCACATTGATTTATGTTTTAGCTGTTCACTAGCACTGTTCCGTAGATTTCACTTTATTTTTATTTCACTCACTTTAACCATCGCCGTCATATAGAAGGCCGGTCGCAAAAGCAATTAACGTACCAAGATGGCGTGCTTAATGTACCTTTTTTCGACCAGTCGACGTACATTTCTCGACCAGTTCGACCAATAAAAGTACATTAGTACCTGTCAGATTGCAAGTCGCGACCGGCCTTCTATATGACGGCCATGCTTTAACACAACCTGTACAATTAACATTTTTCCGCGGACGTCCCATAAGACTGCGTGTGTTTTTCGCGACATTTTTGCCGCAAACTGCGACGTCATCATTACGGCCCGTACTTCTAGATGGCATTGGAGAGAGCAATGTTGTGCGTGTATTAAAAAAGGCAAACTCACGTATAGGTACACGGGGGTGTGTTCAATGTGCATGCTATAGCTGCTCCAAAAGCATAGCATAGCATCACTTTAGCAAGTGCCAAAATTCGCAGTAGCTAGATGAAGCAGGTATGGATGTTGGACAGCCAAGAGCTGCTACGTAGGGTCGGTTTTTACACAGCACAACTCAATAACAAATCTGTTCAGTTTTTTTAACTTTAATCTTTGTGTTTACTTGGATCAGCTAAACACTTGCAGTGCATTTTGGAAATTGTATGTAATTTTCGCAATTTCAGTATACAGCAGAAAAACATTAAAATTTCCCAAACATATTCAAAACGTTTCACTTATTCCTGGCTTTTGAAACCATATCTGTGAAAAAGAGCGAAAAAGAAGCGTTGAAAATATGGTACACGATTAAGCGCACTCGACCTGTTGTGTTTCACACCCGCCTTCTAAAAACTCAAGATAAATTGCACTGTGTAAAACCATACTTAAAACTCGAGTTGAGTTGAAGTGTTCGAAAGCCCATATTTAGCTTACGATAGCATTTTTCAAGTTTATTGTTCATTTTCTTTGCTACCAAAGCGCGAAAACCGCTTTTCATTTCCATTTCTAATCAAAAGTGACGTTTGAAGAGTATGTCAGCTGTTTACGCACGTCTATTTTGCCTTAGCTACTTTCTTGCTATCCTCCAGATTGCGAGCAGCAAATAGCTGCTACTTTATAGCCCGTTCACACTAGACTCTAAATCAGGCGATTTCGATCAGCTGATCGCTTTAGAGCTAAATCAACTTAAATCTACCTGATTACCCATACATTTTTTTCGGCTTCCGACCGAGTTAATCAAGTAGATTTAGAGTTAATCAAGTACAAATCAGGTACTATTGTGAATTTTTCCCGGCTGAATTGTTCTCAGAGCGCGCTGAATTCCATCCGTGAGAGGCACGGTAGATTTGAAGGAAATGTCATTCGAATTTCGGTCTAAAATAAAGAAAACTGAAAAAAAACCGGAAAATTCGAGTTGTACAAAATGAATAGATAATGCTCTTGCATGTTTCTGCACCATTTTCAACAACTTTCACGAAAAAAAATTCTACACTTAAATTCGAATGACACTTCTCTAAATCTCCTCATTCTAAATCACGTCGGGTAGTGTGAACGCTTACCTGATTAACTTTGACAGCTTCTAAATCTACTTGATTTAGAGTGTAGTGTGAACGGCTTATTAGCAGCTATTCCGGAATCTTGTCAAATAGCAAGCATAAGAAAGTAGCTATTCCGCGACATTGGACAGCCAGAGCTGCTAAAATAGCAGCTTATAGCTGCTATGGCAAGAATATTGAACACACTCCGGGGGTGTGTTCAATGTGCATGCTATAGCTGCTTCAAAAGCATAGCATAGCATCACTTTAGCAAGTGTCAAAATTTGCAGTAGCTAGGGGTGTGTTCAATGTGCATGCTATAGCTGCTATTAGCTGCTAATTTAGCAGCTCTGGCTGTCCAATGTCACGAAATAGCTACTTTCTGATGCTTGCTATTTGACAGTCGGGCTGTCCAAGATTCCGGAATAGCTGCTAAGGTAGCAGCTATTCGCTGCTCGTAGTCTGGAGGATAGCTAGAAAGTAGCTAAGGCAAAATGGCCGTGCGTACACAGCTGACATGCAGTTTAAATGTAATTTTCAATTGGAAATTGAAATGAAAAGAAGTTTTTGCGCTTTTGTGACACAGGAGATGAGGAATAAATTTGAAAATAGTGACAGCATAAATTAAATACGGGCTTTTAAACACTTAAACTCAACTCGAGTTTTAAGTTGGCTTGTACACAGCGCAGCTCATCTTGAGTTTTTAGAAGGCGAGCATGAAGCGTAAAAGGCCGGGTGCTCTGATTCCTGTATTATCAAATTTTCAACGATTATTTTTTGCTCTTTTTCTCATATATGGCGTCAAAAGCCGGAAATAAGTGATACGTTTTAAATATGTTAGGAAAATTTTAATGGATTGTGCAGCTGTATGTTGAAAACTCTTAGATTTCATACAGTTTCCAAAGTGCAATGGAAGTATTGAACTGATCCACGAAAATGCAAAAGTTACAATAAAAAAATTGAATCAAAATGATTTTTGAATTTCCTGTGTAAAGGCTGACCTTCGTAGCAGCTCTTGGCTGTCCAACATCCATAGCTGCTTCACCTAGCTACTGCGAATTTTGACACTTGCTAAAGTGATGCTATGCTATGCTTTTGGAGCAGCTATAGCATGCACATTGAACACACCCTAGGTGAAGCAGCTATGAATGTGCCGGTTTACACCGGTCGGACCAAAAGTGACCTGACCTAAAGCGCGGACTAAATGAACTTAGTCCTCAGGTGTTTACAACCAACCCGACCTAAAATTTGCTTAGGTCGAATTTAGTCCTCGTTTGTATGTGACAGCTGTCATTTAGTTTAATTTTCGTTCATGCACAGTATTTATCGTTTCATTTGTCTCTCAAACATGTTTATTTCAATGATTTTGTGTCAAAGGGGAATGTTATGAGCTTATATTCAACATAAATACATTATTAATATTCGCGCAAAAATCATTGTTTAGGTCGCGTGTGTTTACAACGATTATAGTCCACGACCTATATTTAGGTCAGGTCGCTTGAAATCGTGGACCGACCTAAATTTAGGTCGGTCCACGAGTGTATACAGCACGTGGACTAAAAAAATTAGGTGGAATTCGGTGTTTAGTCCGCGGACTAAACGTCCGCTGTATACGATATTAATATTGGGCAGCCAAGAGCTGCTACGAAGGTCAGCCTTTACACAGGAAATTCAAAAATCATTTTGTTTCAATTCTTTTAATGTAATTTTTGCATTTTCGTGGTTCAGTTCAATACTTCCATTGCACTTTGGAAACTGTATGAAATTTAAGAGTTTTCAACATACAGCTGCACAATCCATTAAAATTTTCCTAACATATTTAAAACGTTTCACTTATTTCCGGCTTGTGACGCCATATATGAGAAAAAGAGCAAAAAATAATCGTTTGAATTTGATAATACAAGAATCAGCGCACCTGGATTTTTTTTTTTTTTTTGGGTGCGGATGTCAAAAACCTTCAATAGGTATCTTGCGAACTAAACAAGATTATGTGAGATTCTTACTCACTAAAAAACGTCACCCGCCGACCACGTAGGTCTGGCCTTTTACGCTTCATGCTTAGGGATACAATGAAAGTACTGATATTAGTACGGTATCGATACTTTCGTTTGATACCAAGTAAAATTTTACTTGAATCGAAACTGTTCGATATTTTACTCATATCAATACTGTTGCATGCACGAACAAACATGTTTCGACGTGTCGGCGGCCGGAAGAGCGACAACCGTTAAAGAGTCTGGCTGATCATGTGTTCTTGGAATAGAAACAATCCATAAATAGCCAAAAACCGTAAACAATCTATAAATAGCCAATACACAATAACAATCTATGGATAAAACGTAGAATAATCGTCTAGAACGTAAAAAGGGAACATTCCAGAGCCTCAAACCCATGAGTCAGAAATTCCCATGAGTCATCTTCCACACAGTCAAGATCTTTAAATAGCCCATAGAGCCCTCTAGAAAACAAAAGCGGAACATTCGAGAATCCGAGACTCATTTGGCATGACTATAAATACCACCGCGAGAAGTACTAGCGATCACTCAGCAGATGGCGAAGACAGCGTAAGCCTGTTACTTTGAAAAGCGATACAGCGATTCTAGTGTATCTATTAAATTGATGAAGAATTTATAATAGTGCGATCAGTAAAGTGTACGGAATTTAGTGTTATAAATATTGGTGTGAATAAAAGTGTAATTAGTGTTTTAAAAGAAACTGTTTTATTTCACGAATGTGAAGAATATCGAACTCACGGAAGGTGTTTTAACGGTAGAACACAACAACTGGTGTCAGAAGTGGGATTCTGTCGCGTTAGTGATTTAAAAAGTGACTTTTAGTGAAGTTCTGGACAGTGAATTTGTATGAACATTGAAAATTAATAAGTGCGCGGACTAAATAAAAAGATAAAAATTTCGGACAGTGATTATTGTTAATTGAAATTTGGAAAATGTTGTGCGGACTAATTCAGTGAACTAAAGTGAAACCGTAAGAGGTTGCGAAAAACAATGCCGAAATTAGTGAACGAGTTGACATTGGCAGAGTTAAAAGTGCGGTTTACAGCAGGCGGACCAGAAGTGACCTGACCTAAAGCGCAGACTAAATGAACTTAGTCCTCAGGTGTATATACCGATCTGACCTAAAATTTGCTTAGGTGGAATTTAGTCCTCGTTCGTATATGACAGCTGCCATTTAGTTTAATTTTCCTTCATGCACTGTATTTATCGTTGCATTTGTCTCTCAAACACGTTTATTTCAACGATTTTGTGTCAAAGGGGAATGTTATGAGCTTATATTCAACATACCTACATTATTAATAGTCGCGCAAAAATCAATGTTTAGGTCGCGTGTGTTTACAGCGATATAGTCCACGACCTATATTTAGGTCAGGTCGCTTGAAATCGTGGACCGACCTAAATTTAGGTCGGTCCGCGAGTGTATACACCACGTGGACTAAAAAATTTAGGTGGAATTTGGTGTTTAGTCCGCGGACTAAACGTTCGCTGTATATGATACTAAAGATGGAGTGCCGGAAACGTGAACTTTCATCGACTGGGAACAAGGCGGCGTTACTGTCACGGCTCAGGGAGGCTTTGAGTACCGAAGGTAACGATCCGGAAACATTTGAATTCCCGGACGAGGAAATCAGCCAGGAGTTTGTTCAAGAGGAAGAAAGCAGCGAAGAGAAAAACCCGGTGATGGATTTACTGCTGAAGATGTCCTTGGATATCGGTCAAAAGTTCGAACAGCAAGCCACGAAATTGGAACAGCAGGCTGAAGACAGTAAACAACAAGCCACGAACCTGGATCAGAAACTTGATCAGAAGCTCGACCAGCAAGCCCAGAAGCTCGACCAGCAAGCCGTCGACATTAAGGAACAATTAGAAGAACATGCGAGGAAGAATGAGGAGCAACTGGTAGAAATCAGACAACAGTTCCAACAGCAAGTTTCAGAAGTTAAACAGCAATTAGAGAGTCGAGTAACGGAAGTGGAACAACAGTTCGGCAAAAAGTTGGTTGACATTGAATTGGATCTGCAACGAGTGAAAGCCGTAGGAATTGTGCCAACAGAATCAAGTGGTATCAAGGCACTTAAAGCACCAACTTTTGATGGGCAAACTTCTTGGAACATCTACAAGAAGCAGTTTGAGGCTGTTGCAAAAGTTAACCGCTGGAATGATGAAGAACGTGCAACCTCACTGATGGTGTCTTTGAGAGGATCCGCGGCGGAAGTACTGCAAACGATTTCGGTCGACAATTACTCCAGTTATTGCAGCCTGGCGAGTGCCTTGGATATGCGGTACGGCGAAGACCACTTGTGGGAAATTCACCGTTTGCAGCTGAGGACACGCACACAGAAACCGGGAGAGAACTTGCAGCAGCTGGCTCAGGACATCGAGTGTCTGACACTTCTATCTTATCCTTCTTACGATCCGGAACATCGGGACGAGACAGCTAAGGATGCTTTCATCCAGGCAGCTCATGATGAAGAGCTCCAACAAGCACTTCGATTGGCAAATAATCGAACGCTAAAGGATACTTTAGCCTACGCTCTCACTTACGAATCGGTAAAGCGGGCATCACGCAGTAACGTTAGAGTGCGTGAAGTGTACGAAGAGTGTGTATGCCAAAGAGCCGAGGTCAGCCAAGAATCACCGACAGGCGGAGCTCCACAATGTTGGAACTCTGGACAAAAAGGGCACTTGAGTCGTGACTGCCGAAACAAATTGAAAACAAGGTTTTGCGAAGAGTGTGCAAGGCGACAAAGATACGGGGCTGGTTCAGTGAACGCAGCCGTCTCTTCTTTGGAAGAGACGGGAAACCAGTAAGAGCCAACCTCATGGGTCGAAGGTTGGCTCGTGGAATTGTTGACCCCAGAACCATCATCACAGTCTTTAGGCTCTATCGACACGAGAACGACTTAAGTCTGCAAGGAAAAATCGAAAACACGCCTTGCAATATCACCATCGATACCGGAGCAATGAAGTCGATTTTGCGGATGGACTTGGTGAAGGCATGGAGACTTGGTAACGTTGGAAGATATGTACTTCGTACAGCAACAGGCGAATCTGCACCAGTTCACGGAGAAATAACGCGCCAAATACAGCTCGGTGATTTGGTGTTCCAGCATCGGTTCCTTGTGGCAGATATAACAGACGAGTGTATACTGGGAATGGACTTCCTAGGCCCTCATGGCTTCAGCCTGGATTTGGAAGACAGGGTGATCAAGTGGAAAAACGTTGAATTTGGTAGGAAGCCGGAAGGGAAACGACCGGCTAAGAATCGTCGTCTGCGAAAACACCAAAGTACCAAAGTCGTCGGAAAACATCATCTGGGCCAAATTGGATGGTGATCCTGGGGGCCACCAATTCGTCATCGTGGAGCCAACGCAAAACCCAGCAGTCAGCAACCTTATGGTGGCAAAAAGCTTAATCACAATTACGGAGGGGAATTACGTTCCTATAAGGGTGCTGAATTTGGCGGAGCAGGAAAAGAAGCTTAAGGAAGGAGAAGTAATCGCCGACTGTCAACCAGTTTCTTCAATTACTTCTTTGGATATGGTAGAAATACAATCTGAACACAAAAAGGTACCCAACAGCAAGATAGGTGAGCTAGCAAAGAACATGCTACAATCTTCGGAACTAAGCGACGAACAGTACCAACAAGGAGTTCAGCTAATCGAACGCTATGCTGATATCTTATCGACTCGAGAGGACGATTACGGAAGAACAAGGTTGACTACTCATCGAATCGATACACGAGATGCATCACCGATTCGGCACGCTCCCCGCCGCTTACCACTAGCCAAACAAGCTGAGGTCGCCGATATGATACAGAACATGCAAGAACAAGGGATCATAGAGCCTTCGAATAGCCCTTGGACGTCGCCTGTTGTCTTAGTCAAAAAGAAGGATGGCAGTACACGGTTCTGTGTTAACTATCGACGATTGAATGATGTTACAAAAAAGGATAGCTACCCATTGCCGAGAATGGATGACATTATGGACACTCTAGCCAGTGCAAAGTGGTTTTCAACGTTGGACTTGAAGAGCGGATACTGGCAGGTCGAAATCGAGAGAAGTGACCGTGAAAAGACAGCCTTTTCCGTGGGAAATGGGCTCTGGCAGTTTGTTGTAATGCCGTTCGGACTCTGTAATGCTCCTGCGACCTTTGAACGACTCATGGAGCGAGTACTGCTTGGACTAAGTTGGAAGACATGTTTGGTGTACCTGGATGACATAATTGTCATCGGCAGAACGTTCAAGGAACACTTGAAAAACCTGGAGGACGTATTCGAAACGTTGCGAGCGGCTTACTTGAAGCTAAGTCCCAAAAAGTGCAACCTGTTCTGCAGTGAAGTGAAATACCTTGGTCATGTGGTTTCCACTGGAAGAATAAAAACCGACCCGGCGAAAATTGAAGCCGTTAAAAATTGGCCAGTACCTAAAGATAAGCATCAACTTCGGAGTTTTCTGGGATTGGCAACGTACTATCGCCGGTTCGTGAAGGATTTCGCTGCCATCGCCAAAAGTTTACACCAGCTAACGGAGAAAAATCAGCCGTTTAACTGGAACCACCAGTGCCAAGCAGCGTTTGAGAAGCTTAAACAGGAGCTATGTGAAGCACCGATGGTAGCATATCCTGAGCCGCAGAAAACTTTCATCGTGGAGACTGATGCAAGTAATACAGGTATAGGTGCAGTGTTATCGCAACAAATTGATGGCCAGGAACGGGTGATTGCTTACTTTAGTCGGGTGTTATCCAAGCCAGAGCGAAACTACTGTGTCACCCGAAGAGAGCTGTTGGCAATAGTCGAGGCCACTAAGCATTTTCACAAATACCTGTACGGTCAAAGCTTCGTATTGAGGACCGATCACGCCGCTCTGAGATGGCTGCTCAACTTCAAGAACCCCGAAGGACAAATGGCACGATGGATTGAAAGGTTGCAAACATACAACTTTAACATAGTCCATCGAAAAGGTACTATGCACAGAAATGCTGATGCCCTCTCCAGACGTCCATGCAAACCGGAATGCAAGCACTGTCATCGGTTAGAAGAAAAGGTAGTCGATGCCGAGGTTTAGTGGATATCCGTTTCACCAACAAGAGGATGGTCGCAATCGGAACTATTGGACGAACAACTGGCGGATGGAGATCTACGAGAAATCATAGCCTGGAAGGAGTCTGCACATCGGCCTGAATGGCAAAGCATATCGAGTCGAAGTCCTACGCTAAAGAGCTACTGGGCACAATGGAACTCCCTGCATCTTGAAGAGGCCTACTAAAAAGGAAATGGGAAACCGCGGATGGGTCAGCGCATCAAATGCAGGTTGTACTTCCTCGGAGCAAAGTTAATGTGCAGCCTGTGCATCTGCGAAGGGACCCAGGAGAAAGCCTAGAGGTGAGCTGAAGACATATAACGTTGGAACCCCTTTCGAAAGGATCGCCATCGATGTGGCAGGACCGTTTCCGGTGTCGCAACAAGGAAATCGCTACGTGCTGGTAGTATCCGACTATTTCGCCAAATGGAGAGAAGTGTACGCTATTCCAAATCAGGAAGCATCTACAGTGGCGGAGCAAATCGTGATTAACTGGGTTAGTAGGTACGGAGTCCCAAACGAACTACATTCCGATCAAGGTCAAAATTTCGAGTCCCAAGTGTTTACTGAGTTTTGTGATGCGTTGGGCATAAGGAAGACGAGAACCACTCCACTGCACCCACAGTCCGATGGAATGGTCGAAAGATTCAACAAAACCTTGATCGAGCACTTGGCCAAAGTGGTAGAAGACCATCAGCATGATTGGGATCGTCATATCCCATTCTTCCTGATGGCTTATCGAACGGCGACGCATACTACAACTGGAGAATCACCGTCACATATCGTATTTGGACGAAATATTCGACTTCCGGCTGATGCTAAATTCGGAATACCACCAGAAGAGCCGACGACAACAACGGAGTACGTTTCGGAGCTGCGGCAACGGTTAGACTCCATTCACGAGGTAGTTAGGGGCCGCATAAACCTAAATACGGACCGGATGAAAACGCGATATGACCTGAAGGCAAACTCGACCGGATTTCAAGAAAATGATTTAGTCTGGCTGTACAACCCCCGCCGGCGGAAAGGCCTGAGCCCGAAACTACAACCAAAATGGGAAGGACCATACCGCATTATTAAACGGCTCAATGATGTTGTTTACCGAATACAGCAGCATCGAAAACACCGGTCGAAAATGAAGGTTGTGCACCTAGACCGACTTGCCCCGTACCATGGAAATAACGCAATGGATGACGACAAATCTGTTCGGGACGAACAGGTCTAAGGAGGGGGTAGTGTTGCATGCACGAACAAACATGTTTCGACGTGTCGGCGGCCGGAAGAGCGACAACCGTTAAAGAGTCTGTCTGATCATGTGTTCTTGGAATAGAAACAATCCATAAATAGCCAAAAACCGTAAACAATCTATAAATAGCCAATACACAATAACAATCTATGGATAAAACGTAGAATAATCGTCTAGAACGTAAAAAGAGAACATTCCAGAGCCTCAAACCCATGAGTCAGAAATTCCCATGAGTCATCTTCCACACAGTCAAGATCTTTAAATAGCCCATAGAGCCCTCTAGAAAACAAAAGCGGAACATTCGAGAATCCGAGACTCATTTGGCATGACTATAAATACCACCGCGAGAAGTACTAGCGATCACTCAGCAGATGGCGAAGCCAGCGTAAGGCTGTTACTTTGAAAAGCGATACAGCGATTCTAGTGTATCCGGGCGCGATTAATTAAAAGCGATAAAGTGCGAGTAATTATAGTGCGATAATTAAATTGATGAAGAATTTATAATAGTGCGATCAGTAAAGTGTACGGAATTTAGTGTTATAAATATTAGTGTGAATAAAAGTGTAATTAGTGTTTTAAAAGAAACTGTTTTATTTCACGAATGTGAAGAATATCGAACTCACGGAAGGTGTTTTAACAGTAAAACACAACAACTGGTGTCAGAAGTGGGATTCTGTCGCGTTATTGATTTAAAAAGTGACCTTTAGTGAAGTTATGGACAGTGAATTTGTATGAACATTGAAAATTAATAAGTGCGCGGACTAAATATAAAGATAAAAATTTCGGACAGTGATTATTGTTAATTGAAATTTGGAAAATGTTGTGCGGACTAATTCAGTGAACTAAAGTGAAACCGTAAGAGGTTGCGAAAAACAATGCCGAAATTAGTGAACGAGTTGACATTGGCAGAGTTAAAGATGGAGTGCCGGAAACGTGAACTTTCAACGACTGGGAACTGTTATATGTATGCACTTGATATGCACATTAGAAGCTAAGCATTACACCTACAAATTCATTGTGTATAAGTTCACTTATACTTACAATTATGTTTATTATTATTATTATATAAACTCACTCATACTTACAATTATGTATACTTACTTATACTTACAACCTAGATTTAAGATCAGTGAATAAAGAGTCGTCATACAAACCAGTTGTATCATTTAACATGGTGTCAGGTGTTAATCGAAAAGTCTAAAGTACCGTTAATTGCAAAGTCAAAAGTAAAAGTGAAAAGTAAAAGTTAATTTCAATCGGAAATAAAATTTAATTAATGTCAACCGAGGCTAAAGTGAAACCAAAACCAAAAATCGGAATGGAGGGATTCATCTCACAGATTGTACCTCTACAAATGGATGCTATTAATATGCCGTGCGAGTGGACCACATGGAGGACCAAATTCGAAATATTTCTACGTGCATCAGGATTAGAAGCAGAAAGCGAACAACGAAAAGTTGCCTTATTCCTTCACTGTATGGGATCGTCGTCGCTGGATATATTTAGATCACTCAATTTGGACATGGATAAAGTTCAGTATAAGGATTTGTTAGAAAAATTGCATTTGCATTTTGTACCCAAGGTAAATATTGCCGTCGAACGGCACATTTTTTCACAAGAAAATAAGGTTCTGTAGAATCGTTGGATGATTTTGTTACCGCATTAAAAAATTTAAGTGCTTCTTGTGATTTCGGTGCAATTAAGGATGATTTAGTTCGAGATATTTTCGTGTGCGGCTTAATAAGCAATCAAATAAAGGAACGTTTACTAAGCGAAGGTGCAGTTACATTAGACAAAGCAATTGAAATTGCGAAAAATATTAAATTGGCAAAAATAAATGCGGAAATTTTAAAAAATGATTCCAGTGGTAAAATCATAAATGATTACTCGGTAAATTATATAAAAAAATCTAAAAATAACTACCACATGATAAAATCTAAACCAAAAAATTTTGTGAAAACTGAAAAAACCATGAAAACTGATAAGCACACAAATGCAAAATGTTCTCGTTGTGGTGAGTCGCATAGACAGAAATGTCCGGCAATTGGAGTTGTGTGCCATTTGTGTCAAAAACTTAACCACTATGCAAAAATGTGTCGTACTCATACAAATAAGCGGCACTTGTATGTAAAAAATATTGAAGCAGATAACTCTTCAGATGTAGGAGATGATTTTTTTCTCGGCATGATGAAAGTTTCTCAAATTGAAAGTACAAACAGTAGTAAAAACTGGTTTGTTTCATTGTCACTTTTCGGTCACAGCATAAAATGCCAAGTCGATACTGGCGCTCAAGCGAACGTCATGACCTATCAAGTTTTTTAAAGTATTGGTTTAAGTAAGAACCAAATCTCGCCTACGAAAAGTAGAATATTTACATTTTCGGGAGAATCAATACCGGTACTGGGCTACTACATATTTCCATTAAAGTATAAAAATAATTCTTACAATGTTAAATTTTTTATAAAAACGATAAACGGCAAACTACATACACAGATTATCACAGTATTAGGTTTGAAAAGTTGTATTGATTTAAATATTGCAAACAAAACAGAAGGAATTCAAATTGGTTTATTAAATAAAACAAACAATGGAAGTCTTAAAGAAAAATGTAGAATTATCGGAAATAAATTTAGAGAAATATTTGAAGGAATCGGTAAATTAGAAACGAAATGCAAGTTTAAATTACGTCCAGACGCCAAACCAGTAGTAGACAGTCCGCGAAAAATTCCTTTTGCCCTACGTGTCCCGCTTAAGAAAGAGCTTCAAAGATTAGAATCGTTGAATATTATTGTCAAAGAAGAAGAGCCTACGGAATGGGTTAACTCTATAGTGATTGTCTCGAAAAAGTCTGGTAAGATCCGATTATGTATGGATCCACGAAATTTAAACAAAGCTATTTTACGTCCTCACTACGCGTTTCCCACAATCGACGAAGTTAAATCTCAGTTGATCAATTCGAAGTTTTTTAGCGTTTTAGAGGCAAATTCAGGTTTCTGGGTCATTGAACTCGATGACGAAGCATCCAAATTATGCACTTTTAATACTCCCTTCGGAAGATATCGATTTTTAAGATTGCCGTTTGGAATAAATGCAGCTCCTGAGATTTTTCATTCAACAATGATTAAATTATTTGGTGACATTAAAGGCGTCATTATATTCATTGATGATTTTCTAATACACACGGAAACTGAGGAAGAACATTACAATATTTTAGAACAGGTTTTAAATCGTGCCAGACAAGTCGGATTAAAATTTAACAAAGAAAAATCAAAATTTGTTGTCAATGAAGTAACTTTTTTAGGTCATGTTTTTTCGGCAGATGGGATAAAACCTGACAAATCTAAAGTTAAAGCGATTTGTGATATGCCACCACCCACTTCAGTCGTCGAACTTCAAAGATTTCTGGGTATGGTAAATTATTTGGGAAGCTTCATCAAAGGTTTATCTATAGAAACGACAAATCTTCGACACCTTCTAAAGAAAGAAATTGCATGTCATTGGGATGGTTGCCATTAAAAAGAATTTGAAAAGCTAAAACGGCTAATATCAGAAGCTCCAACTAACTTTTCTAACTTTTTTCAATCCAAATAAGCATATTGTTTTATCGGTTGATGCCTCCAAAAAAGCCGTCGGTGCAGCAATTATGCATGATCAGCTACCCATTGCGTATGCGTCAAGTACTCTTACAAAAAGTCAGGAGAATTATGCTCAAATTGAGAAAGAACTTTTTGCAATTCTTTTTGGATGTACTAAATTTCACCAATATATTTATGGTAAACGAATTACTGTAGAAACTGGCCACAAACCATTGGTTACAATATTTTCTAAACCTTTGCATAACGTTCCTCCACGACTACAAAGATTCATGCTTAGGTTACTAGCATATGAGTTCTTTAGTTGCAAAATGAGACTGAAAGGTTTTTGAAAACTTTTCAGAAACAGCAAAAAACTATATTTTCTTTCCTGGTCAATATATCAAACCAATTCTTTTTTTAATAAATTGAAAATAAAAAACTACACAATATTACAAATTTTCATAAACTATGGATTATGTTAAATATTAATTAATTCGCATTTACAGTTCATCAGGTCGCGTTTTGGAACAAAATCGCCTTCAGGTGTGGTTTTGGAACGAAACTTCATGTTGGAGTCGGGTTTTGGAACAAAACAAAAACAATTATATTTTTTTTAATTTTTTATTTTTGCCTGTAATTTTTGTTTTACAGAAAGTAGGTCCCTACCTTAGAACATAACTTAAAAACAGAATTATACAAAAATAAGTTTAAAAACATGGAAAAATGAGCAGCAAAAATATTATGTTAACATTTTTTTTTTTCGTCAATAATTACTTCCGCATCCCAAATATCGTTCTCTGTAAGATTATTATAATCTATACGACGATAAAAACACTTGTTGGATTCATCAGTTTCATCCTCCGAATCTATATTTTCTAAAAAATAGAAGCAAAATGACACAACTTCAGTCAACGCACACATTTAATGTGTCGGCGCACGATTTCTAAGAACAAACATGTGAAGTCGCAATCAGTATGGCCAACTTTGAAATATTTCTTATCATTCTAGAAAAAGCCCGCTTAATTTAAAACAAGATTAATAATAAAAATAACCATTTAAAAATATGTGACGAACAGAAGTTTAGCCTTTTCTTAAAGTTAGAACATTCGGTCGGTTTTTGGAAAAATAACAAGAACCGTTTCCGACATTGCTAAGGTTTGAGTTGCTTTTTGGAACCAAACCGTTCAAAATATTAGACGCCATTTTGAAAGAAAAAATCTCTGTTCCGGTCGCGTTTTGGAAATAAGGCTGTTTTTCAAATCACTTTTAAGGCATTTAGACTGGGTTTGGGATAAAATAAAGTGCACAAATCGATTCCTGAGAAAATTTCCTATAAGAAATGGTGTTTAACTCAGTTTCGTAAAAAATCGCTTGAGTCTCATTTTGCAACTAAAGAACTCATATGATCTTGATGTTAAGTACAAACCTGGTAAATACTTGTATATGGCGGATACGTTGTCAAGAGCACCTCTCCAAGAAACAAGCTTAGGTGACATCGATGAAGAAGTTGATCTGCACTGTAATCTATTATTGTCTTCAATACCTGTCTCTCAGGAGAAACTTAAAAAAATTCAAAGTGAAACTCGTGAAGATCCAACTTTATTAAAACTTGAAGAATATATTAAATCTGGCTGGCCAAAGCATAAAAAGCTGATAAGTAGTGATTGTATGCCTTATTTTGCAGTAAAAGATAATATGCACGTCGCATATGGTATTATTTTTATGTCAAACCGTATAGTCATTCCAAATTCAATGCGTCAAGAAACACTTAGATTATTACACGAGGATCATATGGGAATACAACGCTGTCAAAACTATGCAAAAGATGTTGTTTATTGGCCTAATATAAATAATGATATTTACAACGTTGTTAGCAGCTGTGAAGCATGTATGCGTTACAGAAATTCTCAAGTAAAACAACCATTGGAAAATCATTCATTCAAGGAACATCCATGGTATAAAGTTGCAGCAGATTTTTTCGAATTTAATAATCAAACATATCTTCTAGTTGTAGATTACTTCTCTAAATACATTGAAGTTGAATCTCTTAACAATACGAACAGTCGCAACGTTATAAATAAGCTCAAATCAATTTTTGCCAGACACGGTATACCCTTTAAATTTATTTCTGATAATGGACCACCATTCAATTCAAAGGATTTTGAAAATTTTTGTGTTGAGTGGAATATTTCACACCCAACTTCGAGTCCTTATCTTCCACGTTCTAATGGTTTGGCTGAAAGGTCAGTCCAAACGATTAAAAAACTTTTTGCCAAGTGTCTGATGTCAAAAGGAGATCCGTATTTGTCACTTCTTCATTACCGAACTATATCAAAAGGCAATTTACCATCTCCATCCGAACTTCTTATGTCAAGGAAGCTCAGAACTAAGATACCAACAAACGAAAACATTCTCCGTCCTAAAGTTATTAACTCTTCGAAATATAAATCAGTAATTAAAAAATACAAGAAATATCATCAACAGTGTTACAACAAACATACTAAAATTGTACGCCCTCTTAGCAAAGGAGAAAATATATACTATAAGAAAAATTCTAAGTCATATTGGTTTCCGGGAAAAATTAAAGCCATTTGCAAAGAACCTCGATCTTACATCATAGAAGATTCTGCAGAATATAAATACACGCGAAATAGAGAGCACATTATACCATCTACCTCAAAACCTAGTCCGAAACTAACCGATGCGCCACAATCTCCTGAACCCCTTGTCGCCGAGCATTTAGTCCAAGATAAATCTCCGAATGCAGAGCATAGTAATCAATTAATTACTACTCGGTCTGGAAGGCGCGTTATGCCACCTTGCAAGCTATCGTATAAATAATGCATCCTTCAAAAATTTCACTAAATATTTCAATAGTTATTATATGAATTGAATCAAATTGAATTTAAGTTAATTGTATGAATTATTGTTGATTATCTCTATTTGACATGTACATAAATTTAAAGAAGGAAGATGTTATATGTATGCACTTGATATGCACATTAGAAGCTAAGCATTACACCTACAAATTCGTTGTGTATAAGTTCACTTATACTTACAATTATGTAAACTCACTCATACTTACAATTATGTATACTTACTTATACTTACAACCTAGATTTAAGATCAGTGAATAAAGAGTCGTCCTACAAACCAGTTGTATCATTTAACAGGAACAAGACGGCGTTACTGTCACGGCTCAGGGAGGCTTTGAGTACCGAAGGTAACGATCCGGAAACATTTGAATTCCCGGACGAGGAAATCAGCCAGGAGTTTGTTCAAGAGGAAGAAAGCAGCGAAGAGAAAAACCCGGTGATGGATTTACTGCTGAAGATGTCCCTGGATATCGGTCAAAAGTTCGAACAGCAAGCCACGAAATTGGAACAGCAGGCTGAAGACAGTAAACAACAAGCCACGAACCTGGATCAGAAACTTGATCAGAAGCTCGACCAGCAAGCCCAGAAGCTCGACCAGCAAGCCGTCGACATGAAGGACTATTAGAAGCACATGCGAGGAAGAATGAGGAGCAGCTGGTGGAAATCAGACAACAGTTCCAACAGCAAGTTTCAGAAGTTAAACAGCAATTAGAGAGTCGAGTAACGGAAGTGGAACAACAGTTCGGCAAAAAGTTGGTTGACATTGAATTGGATCTGCAACGAGTGAAAGCCGTAGGAATTGTGCCAACAGAATCAAGTGGTATCAAAGCACTTAAAGCACCAACTTTTGATGGGCAAACTTCTTGGAACATCTACAAGAAGCAGTTTGAGGCTGTTGCAAAAGTTAACCGCTGGAATGATGAAGAACGTGCAACCTCACTGATGGTGTCTTTGAGAGGATCCGCGGCGGAAGTACTGCAAACGATTTCGGTCGACAATTACTCCAGTTATTGCAGCCTGGCGAGTGCCTTGGATATGCGGTACGGCGAAGACCACTTGTAGGAAATTCACCGTTTGCAGCTGAGGACACGCACACAGAAACCGGGAGAGAACTTGCAGCAGCTGGCTCAGGACATCGAGCGTCTGACACTTCTATCTTATCCTTCTTACGATCCGGAACATCGGGACGAGACAGCTAAGGATGCTTTCATTCAGGCAGCTCGTGATGAAGAGCTCCAACAAGCACTTCGATTGGCAAATAATCGAACGCTAAAGGATAATTTAGCCTACGCTCTCACTTACGAATCGGTAAAGCGGGCATCACGCAGTAACGTTAGAGTGCGTGAAGTGTACGAAGAGTGTGTATGCCAAAGAGCCGAGGTCAGCCGAGAATCACCGACAGGCGGAGCTCCACAATGTTGGAACTGTGGACAAAAAGGGCACTTGAGGCGTGACTGCCGAAAGAAATTGAAAACAAGGTTTTGCGAAGATTGTGCAAGGCGACAAAGAAACGGGGCTGGTTCAGCGAACGCAGCCGTCTCTTCTTCGGAAGAGACGGGAAACCAGTAAGAGCAAACCTCATGGGTCGGAGGTTGGCTCGTGGAATTGTTGACCCCAGAACCATCATCACAGTCTCTAGGCTCTATCGACACGAGAACGACTTAAGTCTGCAAGGAAAAATCGAAAACAAGCCTTGCAATATCACCATCGATACCGGAGCAATGAAGTCGATTTTGCGGATGGACTTGGTGAAGGCATGGAGACTTGGTAACGTTGGAAGATATGTACTTCGTACAGCAACAGGCGAATCTGCACCAGTTCACGGAGAAATAACGCGCCAAATACAGCTCGGTGATTTGGTGTTCCAGCATCGGTTCCTTGTGGCAGATATAACAGACGAGTGTATACTGGGAATGGACTTCCTAGGCCCTCATGGCTTCAGCCTGGATTTGGAAGACAGGGTGATCAAGTGGAAAAACGTTGAATTTGGTAGGAAGCCGGAAGGGAAACGACCGGCTAAGAATCGTCGTCTGCGAAAACACCAAAGTACCAAAGTCGTCGGAAAACATCATCTGGGCCAAATTGGATGGTGATCCTGGGGGCCACCAATTCGTCATCGTGGAGCCAACGCAAAACCCAGCAGTCAGCAACCTTATGGTGGCAAAAAGCTTAATCACAATTACGGAGGGGAATTACGTTCCTATAAGGGTGCTGAATTTGGCGGAGCAGGAAAAGAAGCTTAAGGAAGGAGAAGTAATCGCCGACTGTCAACCAGTTTCTTCAATTACTTCTTTGGATATGGTAGAAATACAATCTGAACACAAAAAGGTACCCAACAGCAAGATAGGTGAGCTAGCAAAGAACATGCTACAATCTTCGGAACTAAGCGACGAACAGTACCAACAAGGAGTTCAGCTAATTGAACGCTATGCTGATATCTTATCGACTCGAGAGGACGATTACGGAAGAACAAGGTTGACTACTCATCGAATCGATACACGAGATGCATCACCGATTCGGCAAGCTCCCCGCCGCTTACCACTAGCCAAACAAGCTGAGGTCGCCGATATGATACAGAACATGCAAGAACAAGGGATCAAAGAGCCTTCGAATAGCCCTTGGACGTCGCCTGTTGTCTTAGTCAAAAAGAAGGATGGCAGTACACGGTTCTGTGTTGACTATCGACGATTGAATGATGTTACAAAAAAGGATAGCTACCCATTGCCGAGAATGGATGACATTATGGACACTCTAGCCAGTGCAAAGTGATTTTCAACGTTGGACTTGAAGAGCGGATACTGGCAGGTCGAAATCGAGAGAAGTGACCGTGAAAAGACAGCCTTTTCCGTGGGAAATGGGCTCTGGCAGTTTGTTGTAATGCCGTTCGGACTCTGTAATGCTCCTGCGACCTTTGAACGACTCATGGAGCGAGTACTGCTTGGACTAAGTTGGAAGACATGTTTGGTGTACCTGGATGACATAATTGTCATCGGCAGAACGTTCAAGGAACACTTGAAAAACCTGGAGGACGTATTCGAAAGGTTGCGAGCGGCTTACTTGAAGCTAAGTCCCAAAAAGTGCAACCTGTTCTGCAGTGAAGTGAAATACCTTGGTCATGTGGTTTCCACTGGAGGAATAAAAACCGACCCGGCGAAAATTGAAGCCGTTAAAAATTGGCCAGTACCTAAGGATAAGCATCAACTTCGGAGTTTTCTGGGATTGGCAACGTACTATCGCCGGTTCGTGAAGGATTTCGCTACCATCGCCAAAAGTTTACACCAGCTAACGGAGAAAAATCAGCCGTTTAACTGGAACCACCAGTGCCAAGCAGCGTTTGAGAAGCTTAAACAGGAGCTATGTGAAGCACCGATGGTAGCATATCCTGAGCCGCAGAAAACTTTCATCGTGGACACTGATGCAAGTAATACAGGTATAGGTGCAGTGTTATCGCAACAAATTGATGGCCAGGAACGGGTGATTGCTTACTTTAGTCGGGTGTTATCCAAGCCAGAGCGAAACTACTGTGTCACCCGAAGAGAGCTGTTGGCAATAGTCGAGGCCACTAAGCATTTTCACAAATACCTGTACGGTCAAAGCTTCGTATTGAGGACCGATCACGCCACTCTGAGATGGCTGCTCAACTTCAAGAACCCCGAAGGACAAATGGCACGATGGATTGAAAGGTTGCAAACATACAACTTTAACATAGTCCATCGAAAAGGTACTATGCACGGAAATGCTGATGCCCTCTCCAGACGTCCATGCAAGCCGGAATGCAAGCACTGTCATCGGTTAGAAGAAAAGGTAGTCGATGCCGAGGTTAAGTGGATATCCGTTTCACCAACAAGAGGATGGTCGCAATCGGAACTATTGGACGAACAACTGGCGGATGGAGATCTACGAGAAATCATAGCCTGGAAGGAGTCT
This sequence comes from Nemotelus pantherinus, assembly GCA_963978885.1. Classification (NCBI taxonomy): domain Eukaryota; kingdom Metazoa; phylum Arthropoda; class Insecta; order Diptera; family Stratiomyidae; genus Nemotelus; species Nemotelus pantherinus. The sequence continues at coordinate 149,148,187 of OZ022263.1, forward strand.
GCACATCGGCCTGAATGGCAAAGCATATCGAGTCGAAGTCCTACGCTAAAGAGCTACTGGGCACAATGGAACTCCCTGCATCTTGAAGAGGCCTACTAAAAAGGAAATGGGAAACCGCGGATGGGTCAGCGCATCGAATGCAGGTTGTACATCCTCGGAGCAAAGTTAAGGATGTTTTGCAGGAAGTACACGAGGGAACGCCAGGAGGCCACCTGGGCATAAACAAAACACTTAATAAAATAAGAGAACGATTTTATTGGGTGCATGCGCGGGAAGATGTGGAGGACTGGTGTAGGAAATGTGCAGCCTGTGCATCTGTGAAGGGACCCAGGAGAAAGCCTAGAGGTGAGCTGAAGACATATAACGTTGGAACCCCTTTCGAAAGGATTGCCATCGATGTGGCAGGACCGTTTCCGGTGTCGCAACAAGGAAATCGCTACGTGCTGGTAGTATCCGACTATTTCGCCAAATGGAGAGAAGTGTACGCTATTCCAAATCAGGAATCATCTACAGTGGCGGAGCAAATCGTGATTAACTGGGTTAGTAGGTACGGAGTCCCAAACGAACTACATTCCGATCAAGGTCAAAATTTCGAGTCCCAAGTGTTTACTGAGTTTTGTGATGCGTTGGGCATAAGGAAGACGAGAACCACTCCACTGCACCCACAGTCCGATGGAATGGTCGAAAGATTCAACAAAACCTTGATCGAGCACTTGGCCAAAGTGGTAGAAGACCATCAGCATGATTGGGATCGTCATATCCCATTCTTCCTGATGGCTTATCGAACGACGACGCATACTACAACTGGAGAATCACCGTCACATATCGTATTTGGACGAAATATTCGACTTCCGGCTGATGCTAAATTCGGAATACCACCAGAAGAGCCGACGACAACAACGGAGTACGTTTCGGAGCTGCGGCAACGGTTAGACTCCATTCACGAGGTAGTTAGGGGCCGCATAAACCTAAACACGGACCGGATGAAAACGCGATATGACCTGAAGGCAAACTCGACCGGATTTCAAGAAAATGATTTAGTCTGGCTGTACAACCCCCGCCGGCAGAAAGGCCTGAGCCCGAAACTACAACCAAAATGGGAAGGACCATACCGCATTACTAAACGGCTCAATGATGTTGTTTACCGAATACAGCAGCATCGAAAACACCGGTCGAAAATGAAGGTTGTGTACCTAGATCGACTTGCCCCGTACCATGGAAATAACGCAATGGATGACGACAAATCTGTTCGGGACGAACAGGTCTAAGGAAGGGGTAGTGTTGCATGCACGAACAAACATATTTCGACGTGTCGGCGGCCGGAAGAGCGACAACCGTTAAAGAGTCTGTCTGATCATGTGTTCTTGGAATAGAAACAATCCATAAATAGCCAAAAACCGTAAACAATCTATAAATAGCCAATACACAATAACAATCTATGGATAAAACGTAGAATAATCGTCTAGAACGTAAAAAGGGAACATTCCAGAGCCTCAAACCCATGAGTCAAAAATTCCCATGAGTCATCTTCCACACAGTCAAGATCTTTAAATAGCCCATAGAGCCCTCTAGAAAACAAAAGCGGAACATTCGAGAATCCGAGACTCATTTGGCATGACTATAAATACCACCACGAGAAGTACTAGCGATCACTCAGCAGATGGCGAAGCCAGCGTAAGGCTGTTACTTTGAAAAGCGATACAGCGATTCTAGTGTATCCGGGCGCGATTAATTAAAAGCGATAAAGTGCGAGTAATTATAGTGCGATAATTAAATTGATGAAGAATTTATAATAGTGCGATCAGTAAAGTGTACGGAATTTAGTGTTATAAATATTTGTGTGAATAAAAGTGTAATTAGTGTTTTAAAAGAAATTGTTTTATTTCACGAATGTGAAGAATATCGAACTCATGGAAGGTGTTTTAACGGTAGAACACAACAATACTTTGATGGTGGTATCGTATCGACATGTGACTGAAAAAATTTCACATGGAAACCAACCCATCGTTCCAAACTGTGCTACGACTACGCGACTGCTATATAATAGGCGTGTTTTTTTCCTCCTCTATCCAGCAGAGCATAGAGTATACGCATTGGAAACAACAACACTCCTGTACCAGTGAATTCACTAGTACAGAAATTATATTCCTCATATGCAGCTCACGTGCTGAACTATAGAATGTGCTGATAGAAAAAAGAAAAGCTCATGAGAAGTTTTCTTTTTTGCTGTGAGGTGGCTTTGGTTTTTTAAGGTTATGTTGAATGTTTTGGTAGCTAGGAAATTAGAAAAAGCTTTCAAAATGGGTAGAAAGTTAAGAGAGGCAATTTTCTGTTAGTTCTTTTTCTATTTTCTATCGATTGTGGGAGTTTATTCTCGTTATTTTCTCCCTTTATTTTCAGCTGTTTTGTGCTACCACAGCGAATACAGCAACCTATGTTAGTCTTATGTTTGAGTTACAATCAATGCAACCAACATTCGCTTCCAAGTTTTGTTGGTGGAACGAGTTACAATCAATTTTAGACTAGTTTGAGCAAAGAGCAAAATAGTCGCACGAATTGTCGGAATGGCCAATTGCACGAAAAGAAAATGTACATCATGTATGTCATATAATAGTTAGTTGGGTCTTGGGTAAAAAAATTTATAGTGGCGGTTAGTTTGAAAGAAAATAGGGATTATTGGTTTTCATGTGAAAATAAGTAGATTTCACTATTGGATATTGTTCGCAATAGGTTTTACAGTGCAGTAACTTAGTTAAGAAATGCCATTTAATTTCGCAGAAAGATTTGAATAAAAAACCGTTTCAGCTGGCAGGAGATGGTTTCATTTTGTTCGTAAAAAGTAATGGGTGGGAAAAATTTTTGATGACTATGTTTGTGTTAGGTAGTTGTCAAAATATATTTATGAAAATATGTCTATAATCTCAAATTTGTGGTTTTGAAATTTTTGTGACACATTCATTAAGGAAAAGAAGAAAATTAGTTTGTTGTCTGATAGTTCACACCTTAGAGTATAAAGATATTAAGAGTAGCAGAAACACTGTAAACGCCTGTAGGTGTGTGTCGCGAGTTTGTGCCTCCCCCCTTGCCTTTCACTGTATCACTACATGGGAGCACAAATCCGGCTGCTGTCAAATTTTGCTAGCCACGTAAAGCAAATGTAAACAATCTACCGACACGCAATAGAAATCGATGTGAAACAACTAATGAAAAGAGACTTTTTACAAAACGAGCTATGATACGTGACTGGGAAAAGTATGCAAAAGCACCAGAGTATTGGAAATAGAAGCGACATAGACTAAAGTTATTAAAAAAAGGCAAAGACAACTGAGCAGCGAGACATCGCTCAAACAAATAGCACTATCTCACTTTTGAAATGTTAATTCACAAGAAACTTTCCACTATAGCACTTGCTGTAAGGTTCTGAACGAAATCCGACAACTTCCAATTATAAATAATACGCTGAATAGAAATTATTGCCGATATCCCGATTGACTCCGCGAGTTAGCTCTTTGAACGCGACACTTTGACAGCAGCCGGATTTTACTTTTTCAAGATGGCGCGAGGACTGTCGAAGGTCAATGGCGTAAGTAAGAAGATGATGCATAGGGGCATATAATTTGTAAATTAAATATGTTTGAAAATTTCGAGAGGCAATTTAGATATGGGTAGAACACTAGTTAGCAATGTAAAGAATTATAATAATATAAACAATTATTTTATGTGCAGGTATTATTTGGACATGTTTTAACTGCACAAAAAATATTGCGAAAAAATTCAAATACGCGCTTTTCAAGCAATTCATAAAGAGCAGCCTGATAAAAAAAACTCCGAATAGCCCGATAAAAAATCGGACTGCTGTCAAATTAATACTATTCAACAAACACACACACACACACACACATATAGATTTATATATATATATATATATGTATGTATGTATATATATATATATATATATATATATATATATATATATATATATATATATATATATATATATATATATATATATATATATATATATATATATATATATATATATATATATATATATATATATGTGTATATATATATATATATATGAATATATGTATATATATGTATAATTATATATATATATATATAGTTATATATACATATATACATATAAATAATTATATATACATATATATATATATATATATATATATATATATATATATATATATATATATATATGTATATATATTATTATTTATATGTATATATGTATATATAACTATATATATATAATTATACATATATATATACATATATTCATATATATATATATATATATATATATATATATATATATATATATATATATATATATATATATATATATATATATATATATATATATATATATACATATATTAGTTAATTCTTTATTTATTTAGTATAAAGAATATTGAAGCTTGAATATTCATACGCACAACATTTATATATTTTCAAATTTCCGCGCCAAGCCCCTACACCCGAAACGAGCCATTCATCTACGCCCCGAACAATTTGTCCGAATGTTCGTAAATTTTCATAGTATGGGTGAAATCTTGGTAAAATGAAGACAGTCTGCTTGCGTTATTGCGACTCTTAATATCTTTATACTCTAAGGTTCACACCCACGTCAATCAACATGGAAAAATTATAGTACATATAGTTTTTAATATTTTGTGACTTTGTTTACCGAATACTATTCAATTACTTTTTGATTTATTAATAAGTAATTTGGAGAGCTTCCCTCAGAGTTCGGTAGTGTTGCATCTGCTAATAGCAACAATACGCCGGTCAACATTTTGGTCATGTATTTTTCTTGGATGTCATGTATTTTTCTCATAACAATGTCAATTCGCAATAAACAGAGCATTTTCAGGTTTAAAACAAAGTAAGTTCAATTAATTGCACAATATTCGGAAATGGCACCGTATCCTACAACCACAAACGAATTCAAATACCTCACTCACTTTACATATTTTCCAGTTGGCAGCGTTGACGCGAATGCGAATCGCACCGATTGGTTCTTCAAATGCGATTCGTTTGCATGCTCCTGTCAAAAAATGCGATTCGCATTTCGCATTCGCGTTGATTGAACCTTGGCCTTTAATGAATACAAGCCTACCTCCTGATAAATGAAATCTTCGCTCTTCTTCTGGCAGCCAAAATACAGAATCATATCGTCAACTTCTTTGCCTTCATTCTTGAAGAAATGCCTTTCTGGAACAAAGCCACAAAACGGCACCAGACCAGTTCCCGGTCCTATTATTATATTTGAAACCTCTGGCTTCGTTGGAAGCCTAAACTGACTCTTGGGAATGAAAATAGGCCTATTAAGTATAATTTGATACTTACTCATATCAGTACTGTCGCAATGAGTACGGTAATTATATCAATTACCGTACTCATAAAGCAGAGTTACAATCAACCGTACTCGTAAAGCTAGAGTTACAATCAATGCAACCAACATTTGTTGCACGTCAAAATGAGTTTGAACCCATGAGAACGTATGAGAGCAGTTACAATGATGCAACACAACTTTGCTTGGCAGCAGAGTTTGCTCATATCTCAAACTTGGCATGGCAACAACATTTTTGAAAATATCCAATTCCACATGTTCCTATGAGAGTCCGAGAAATGGGAAATGTCATATGCAAATGACAATCAGAATTTTTATTTTTTTGTCTAATTTTCGCTTTGTATTATACTCCGCAGCTTTTAGAGGATAAAATATTCACTGATATCTCTTTCCGAGACTTTAAAGGATCCAAATTATCGAACAGCAATTTCTTTAATATAGCCAGTGACAGATGACAGTAAATGTTGTGTTGCATTGATTGTAACTCGTTCCACCAACAAAACTTGGCAGCAAATGTTGGTTGCATTGATTGTAACTCAAGCATAACTCTAGCTTTAGCTCTAAAGCGATCAGCTGATCGAAATCGCCTGATTTAGAGTGTAGTGTGAACGGCGTATAAGCGTTCATGCCTGAAGTACAGTCGACGCAGCGAGGCGCAGCCATCAGTGACCAAGCGCAGCCAACGAAATCGCCTAGTTACACTGAAACGTGACTAAGTGTCAGTGAAGTAGAAGAATTTTCAGTTGATGTTTGAATTTCACAGCGATATCTCTGTATCCGCCAGTAGCCTTCTCATGAATAATCGAACGCTCCTTCACTTGGGCTATCAGCATCTCTATTGTCACCTCGTCATCCAACACTGCATCTCTAATTGACTGCATTTTGAAATAATGCTATGTATTTTTTGATTTATTCGAGGGTGTTCTTTTCTATGCACTGTAGATGAGTTTAATTCTAACGTAAACTCAACCTTATATTTATGCCGAATGCTTTTAAAGTTTATTTTACTACCTGCCTTTTACCATAGTCACCTTTGAAATCTTACTTGGCTCTTAAACATTTTCCAATGTTATTTAAATTAAACATCCATTTAAACATCCATTTAAATTCAATGATGGGCTTTGAGGAGAAAGCCAAATAGCCCTCGTTATAAATATGTAAGTACATTTGACTAGATCTGGCTTGTAGGAGAAAAAAACTGGTCTTTAAACCATAATTAAATTAAAAGTAATCCAACGACTACCCACGTAGGGGTCTAGGAGTTGAAGCTGGTGAGGAGCTTCTTTACAATTTTTTCAATCAATGTGAATACGAGTGTGGAATTCGATGACTCACTTTACCCCTGATTTTAAACCACGTCCCTAATCAGAGCTAGGTGAACTCAAAGCTTGGTTCGCGGGCCTTCGTCCGAACTTGGATTCAAATCAGGGATCCCACAAGCAAGAAGTCAGTAATCTACCAACTAGACTACTCAAGTATTTTAAATTACTATAATCAATGTGCTCTTAATTATCTTTCAAATTTGCTCTTAACTATCTTTTTATTTTACTTTTAATTATCTAAGCTATTACCAATAAAAATTGTTTTCGAATTCCTCAAAAAATTAATAATATAAAATCAACTCTATTTACATTTTCGCATATATTTCAAATCCCGCGCGTTTCTCAAGTAATTACAGCTGATTGCAACTCTTCGCTGCGACAAAAGTTGAATCCATTTCGACCTGAGCTGCGCATAGCTGCGACTTGGTGTGCTCGCTGCTATGGAAAACCCATATAGTCAACTCAACTGACAGCTTGGCTGCGCCTGGCTGCGGTAGACGACGTCGCAGTGTGCTTCAGCCGTCACACAACCCAATGTCTTCTAGATGTACGGGCCGTAATGCAGAATGATGACGTCAGAGCATCGGGATAAATGTCGCGAAAAACACACGTAGTCTTATGGTACGTCCGCGGGAAAATGTTAATTGTACGGGTTGTGTTAAAGTGAGTGAAGTGAAAACTAAAGTGGTATATGCGGAGCAGTGCTAGTGTACGTTATGACTAAATATTATTATTATAACGCGTTCACGCACAAAAAACTAACGTTTTATTCATATTTTAACCAAAAAACCGCAAGTGAAATCTCCGTGTACATCGGCACTGCCTCGTGGAAATATCAAATTTCCTAAACTTCTAACGTCACGGTGAGAACGATTACGTAGCCTGACAGCCCGTACTTCTAGAAGGCATTGCACTACCCGACGTGATTTAGAATCATAGAGGTATAAGACATTGTGGTAAAGAAGCATTCTGTCTCGAGGTCACCCATATCCACAAATTATTTCAATACAACGAAATATCTTTCGGGGTGTAGATCAGGGATGTGTTCAATGTGCATGCTATAGCTGCTCCAAAAGCATAGCATTGCATCACTTTAGCAAGTGTCAAAATTCGCAGTAGCTAGGTGAAGCAGCTATGGATATTAGACAGCCAAGAGCTGCTACGAAGGTCAGCGTTTACACAGGAAATTCAAAAATCATTTTGTTTCAATTTTTTTATTGTAATTTTTGCATTTTCGTGGATCAGTTCAATACTTCCATTGCACTTTGGAAACTGTATGAAATTTAAAAGCTTCCAACATACAGCTGCACAATCCATTAAAATTTTCCTAACATATTTCAAACGTATCACTTATTTCCGGCTTTTGACGCCATATATGAGAAAAAGAGCAAAAAATAATCCTTGATAATTTGATAATAAGGAATCAGTGCACCCGGCCTTTTACGCTTCATGATCGCCTTCTAAAAATTCAAGATGAGCTGCGCTGTGTACAAGCCAACTTAAAACTCGAGTTGAGTTTAAGAGTTTAAAAGCCCGTATGTAATTTATACTGTCACTAATTTCAAATTTATTCCTCATCTCCTGTGTCAGAAAAGCGCAAAAACTTTTTTTTATTTCAATTTCCAATTGAAAATGACGTTTAAACTGCATGTCAGCTGAGTACGCACGGCCATTTTGCCTTAGCTACTTTCTAGCTATCCTCCAGACTACGAGCAGCGAATAGCTGCTACCTTAGCAGCTATTCCGGAATCTTGGACAGCCCGACTGTCAAATAGCAAGCATCAGAAAGTAGCTATTTCGTGACATTGGACAGCCAGAGTTGCTAAATTAGCAGCTAATAGCAGCTATAGCATGCACATTGAACACACCCCAGTTGATCGTTTTGGGGGCAGTAACTTGGCGCGCATATTTGAAAAAATAGGAAAATATTAAAATTCAAGGAACAATATGCGTATATTTAAAATTTGAATGTAATCTGTACTCTACATTGTGGCCGGTCATTGTTCTTCAGTATTAATCTTTTTCAATAAATTGAAATCTATGGCTTCTCAAGTAAAAATTAGTCATGAAATTAAAATATTTGCTTCTAAAAAGTAGAACGAAACGAATCTTATTGTTGAATTGTTGAAGAACTATATAATATTATCTTGCAACATTTTCATTAATTGTATTAACGCTTTTTAACCACTGTGCGCAAGTTAATGAGAAAACTATTATCATTTCATTACGTTTGCTTACAATGATAAATCTGAACTTTTGTATGCAAATGAGGTGCCAAATTTTCTACTACCTCCCTCTTCCTTTTTAACCGGGCTTGGGACCGGCTTCGGCGGAATTAAAGCAAAACGCAGATTTTTTTAGGCTTTTTTATTTACAGGAATTCATTCTTCTAAAATTAACCTGAATTTATGATAGTCGAAACCATACCATTTTAATAAGTTTCTTATTTTAGCATATGTTATAATAGTAAACAGCACAAATTTTTCCAAACATTGTAATTTTTTCCTTGTAAATGTACGCTACTAATAATCGTAGATTTTTTTTTCTGTGCGAATTTTATTTAGGTCGACCGACATTTTTTTTTAATTCTTCAAACTAAAATCAGTTGCCCCTGTGAATGAGCTTCTAAGCCTACTTCATTGGTATTTCCGCCATTTTGGAATCCAAGAGAAACTGTCAGGTGTCAGATACGTGGGCCAGCAGACGAGCACTTGAGTCGACATCACACAATTGCACTAAAATTACCGGTTTTCAGCCACGCCAAGTACTCAAATCTACTTAATTTGGATTACAGACTTTACCATAAGGTAAATGGTAAGTACTTACCTGTAGAAAGTTCACCCAGGCAGGCAGGAGCCCGTATTTTTTGAACAACACATCACATTGGAAATGTTTTTGCGGGATGATTAAAATTGAACAACTTTTTATTAACATTAAAAATTTTAATCTACATTGAAAATTCTATTTTGACAAAGTGGTTTCGAAAGCATGCACTGCCTCTCATCAGACACCAGCACACAGTGCATACTTGACTGGCGTGACCACTTGCAGGTGGAAATCATTACATTTTTATTTATGCTAGTTGTGACAAATTTTAACATCTCCGACTTATATCCATGGATATAATTTTACTTAGTAAAGGTAATTGAATTTGATCACGGTTCCCTTCTTGTCTATAAATCAGCATAGACAACGTATATCATTTCTACAGCATCGAAGCCGAGCATATTGAAACGGGAAACTTCGATCGTTTTGCGGAATCAGCCTCCGAAAGCAGAATCAAATTGGAAATGTTTTTGCGGGATGATTAAAATTGAACAACTTTTTATTAACATTAAAAATTTTAATCTACATTGAAAATTCTATTTTGACAAAGTGGTTTCGAAAGCATGCACTGCCTCTCATCAGACACCAGCACACAGTGCATACTTGACTGGCGTGACCACTTGCAGGTGGAAATCATTACATTTTTATTTATGCTAGTTGTGACAAATTTTAACATCTCCGACTTATATCCATGGATATAATTTTACTTAGTAAAGGTAATTGAATTTGATCACGGTTCCCTTCTTGTCTATAAATCAGCATAGACAACGTATATCATTTCTACAGCATCGAAGCCGAGCATATTGAAACGGGAAACTTCGATCGTTTTGCGGAATCAGCCTCCGAAAGCAGAATCAAATTGGAAATGTTTTTGCGGGATGATTAAAATTGAACAACTTTTTATTAACATTAAAAATTTTAATCTACATTGAAAATTCTATTTTGACAAAGTGGTTTCGAAAGCATGCACTGCCTCTCATCAGACACCAGCACACATAATATACGTTGTCTATGCTGATTTATAGACAAGAAGGGAACCGTGATCAAATTCAATTACCTTTACTAAGTAAAATTATGTCCATGGATATAAGTCGGAGATGTTAAAATTTGTCACAACTAGCATAAATAAAAATGTAATGATTTCCACCTGCAAGTGGTCACGCCAGTCAAGTATGCACTGTGTGCTGGTGTCTGATGAGAGGCAGTGCATGCTTTCGAAACCACTTTGTCAAAATAGAATTTTCAATGTAGATTAAAATTTTTAATGTTAATAAAAAGTTGTTCAATTTTAATCATCCCGCAAAAACATTTCCAATTTGATTCTGCTTTCGGAGGCTGATTCCGCAAAACGATCGAAGTTTCCCGTTTCAATATGCTCGGCTTCGATGCTGTAGAAATGATATACTTTGTCTATGCTGATTTATAGACAAGAAGGGAACCGTGATCAAATTCAATTACCTTTACTAAGTAAAATTATATCCATGGATATAAGTCGGAGATGTTAAAATTTGTCACAACTAGCATAAATAAAAATGTAATGATTTCCACCTGCAAGTGGTCACGCCAGTCAAGTATGCACTGTGTGCTGGTGTCTGATGAGAGGCAGTGCATGCTTTCGAAACCACTTTGTCAAAATAGAATTTTCAATGTAGATTAAAATTTTTAATGTTAATAAAAAGTTGTTCAATTTTAATCATCCCGCAAAAACATTTCCAATTTGATTCTGCTTTCGGAGGCTGATTCCGCAAAACGATCGAAGTTTCCCGTTTCAATATGCTCGGCTTCGATGCTGTAGAAATGATATACGTTGTCTATGCTGATTTATAGACAAGAAGGGAACCGTGATCAAATTCAATTACCTTTACTAACACATCACAGTTCGTTGCCGGTGTTTTGATAGAAACTGAAGGTGTCACTACCACTTTTAACCGTATCTTATACTTCTAATGACTTTCTACACTTCTCAGCACTCGCGTCACTAAATTTAGCTTGAAAACACAGCTTGTTCAGGCTAATTTCATCTCAAAATCAATAGCATACTTGAAAATTGTTTGGTTTGTTTGTGTGTGCGATTTGACATTGACTCCTGGGTACTTGACAGCACCCCGTAAAGCTTGAGAGGTGAAGGCGAGGGGGAGAAGACTGCTCGAGACACACACCTACAGGCGTTTACACGGATACCGCCACTCTAAAGTCTTATACCTCTATTTTTAGAATGAGGAGATTAAGAGAGAGATATGCCATTCGAATTTAAGTGTACAATTTTTTTTGCGTGAAAGTTGTTGAAAATGGTGCAGAAACATGCAAGAGCATTATTTATTCATTTTGTAGAAATCAAATTTTCCGTTTTTGTTCAGTTTTCTTTATTTTAGACCGAAATTCGAGTGACATTTCCTTCAAATCTACCGTGCCTCTCACGGGTGGAATTCAGCGCGCTCTGAGAACAATTCAGCCGGGAAAAATTCACAATAGTACCTGATTTGTACTTGATTAATAAGCCGTTCACACTACACTCTAAATCAAGTAGATTTAGAAGCTGTCAAAGTTAATCAGGTAAGCGTTCACACTACCCGACGTGATTTAGAATGAGGAGATTTAGAGAGAGAAATGTCATTCGAATTTTTTTTTGCGTGAAAGTTGTTGAAAATGGTGCTAAAACATACAAGAGCATTATCTATTCATTTTGTACAACTCAAATTTTCCGTTTTTGTTCAGTTTTCTTTATTTTAGACCGAAATTCGAATGACATTTCCTTCAAATCTACCGTGCCTCTCACGGATGGAATTCAGCGCGCTCTGAGAACAATTCAGCCGGGAAAAAATCACAATAGTACCTGATTTGTACTTGATTAACTCTAAATCTACTTGATTAACTCGGTCGGAAGCCGAAAAAAATGTTTGGATAATCAGGTAGATTTAAGTTGATTTAGCTCTAAAGCGATCAGCTGATCGAAATCGCCTGATTTAGAGTCTAGTGTGAACGGGTCATAACTCTAAATCTGGTCGCTTTCAACTGTCAGACGCCGAAAAAAATGTATGGGTGATCAGGTCGATTTAACTTGATTTAGCTCTAAAGCGATCAGCTGATCGAAATTGCCTGATTTAGAGTCTAGTGTGAACGGGCTATTAACAGTTATGCTAAAGCTAGAGTTACAATCAATACAACCAACATTTGTTGCACAACAAAATGAGTTTGAACCCATGAGAACGTATGAGAGCAGTTACAATGATGCAACACAATTTTGTTGCGCAGCAGAGTTTGCTCATACCTCAAACTTGGCATGACAACAAAATACCCGATTCCACCTGTTCCTGCGTTCGGGAAATCGGAACTGTCATATGTAAATGACACTCCGAATTTGTATTTTTTTGTCTCATTTTTGCTTTGCATTATACTCCGCAGCTTTTAGAGGATCAAATATTCACTGATATCTCTTTCCGCGACTTCAAAGGATCCAAATTATCGAACAGCAATTTCTTTAATATAGCCAGTGACAGATATGACAGTAAATGTTGTGCTGCATTGATTGTAACTCGTTCCACCAACAAAACTTGGCAGCAAATGATGGTTGCATTGATTGTAACTCAAGCATAAGTTCGACTGTCGACTGTTCGACACAGTGAGGTAGTAGAAATGGAGTGGACATGCTAATAAGATTTACATTGAAGGGAATGGGGGTAAACTGGACTTGATGCCCCACACCCGGGAAATCCCGCCACCAGAGTGCGAAAAGGTGGTAGAAGGGTTGAAAAAATGAAGAAAAACAGACAAAATTATACAAAAAAATAAAAAAGAAGATAAAACAATAAAGAAAATGAAAGAAAAGAAAGAACAGAAGCCCCAAAAGCAAACGCCCAACCACAAAAACACAAACATATTAGCCCGACATCTATCGGCGAGATTCATGCAACAGCTGTGTGGGGCATCAAGTCCAGTTTTACCGGGAATGATAGTAATTTTTTGTCTGCTCATTGTCAAATCGGGTCAAATCCAAGTAGTTCCCCTCTAATTTGACAATGAGAGCGAAATGGCGTAAAGGCAGCTTTAACATGCTTTGTGCGCGAGAAGATTGAAGGGGCTAATGGTTGAAAGTTATACCGTCCGTGTCCAGGGGCTGGTTCGAAAGCCCGACTGTCAAATAGCAAGCAGCAGAAAGTCAGCCCCTGGACATGGACGGTATAACCAATGCCTTCTAGATGTAATGGCCGTAATGCAGAATCATGACGTCAGAGCATCGGGACAAATGTCGCGAAAAACACACGTAGTCTTATGGGACGTCCGCGGGAAAATGTTAATTGTACGGGTTGTATATGCGGATATGGAAAGTGGTATATGCGGAACAGTTGTTGCGATGCTGAAAAAGAAATACAAATTTATTTGCAAATAAAAATAAGTAAAAATGTTTCTAACCTAAGCGGTTCACGTCGCTACGACGCGGCTGTTGATATTTATCCAACCACTGACAGGTCAGACGTTCCACAATATGGCTGATAAATTGATTTATCAGCTGATGGTTGTGAATGGTGACTGTACAGCTGGAAATGGTAATGCCCTAAACGTATTGAAAATAGCTAATATGGAAAAGTGCCGAAGTTTTTCGGTACTTTGAAAATTTCGGGACTTTGAAAATTTCGGTATTTCTTTTGAAAATTTTTTCAGTATCGGGATAAGGGCATTCTTTTGTTAGCCTGCGAGGAGAGTGGTTGAATAAGCGAAAGAGATTTTATTGGTTGAAAAGGTGCGAAGCTGATTTGTTGAAGAATTTAAAGAAAATAAAAGTGATCACAAGTTTTGATAGCAATTTGAAAGTGGGACAGTTGAAGAATTTAAAAACTAAAAGTGGTCACCAGTTTCATAAATCTGAAAAGTGATCACAAGTTTTGATAGCAATTTGAAAGTGGGACAGTTGAAGAATTTAAAAACTAAAAGTGGCCACCAGTTTCATAAATCTGAAAAGTGATACAAATTGAATTTAAAATTGAACTCATAAATTGAGTAAATCTGAAAGTGGGACAGTGAAGCATAAAACGAGCAAATACCACATCACTGACCACGCAAGTCTGAAATGGTTGATTATTTAATTAATATGGATAATAAAGTAATTAATAGGCAATTAGTTGGTAAATAGTATAAAGTCCATTAATAGACAATTAGTTGGTAATTAGTATAAGTCAATACTTTAAAAGTAAGCTCTATAAGTAGCATACATAAGTTAGATTAAGATTAGACTGATAGACACTGAAGAAGAGGGCAGATTACCCTCGAAATATCGATATTTGTCACAAAATTCAATATATCAATTTTCCAATTCATCATCCAATTCAATATAAAAAACCGAAAAATATTTTTTTTTATTGAAATATTTTTTTGAGTTAATAAAATTAAAAATTCACTATACGAAGTTTGTGTTCAATTAGTTGGTAATTAGTATAAAGTCCATTAATAGACAATTAGTTGGTAACTAGTCAATACTTTAAAAGTAAGCTCTATAAGTAGCATACATAAGTTAGATTAAGATTAGACTGATAGACACTGAAGAAGAGGGCAGATTACCCTCGAAATATCGATATTTGTCACAAAATTCAATATATCCATTTTCCAATTCATCATCCAATTCAATATAAAAAACCGAAAAATCGGTTTTTTTATTGAAATATTTTTTTGAGCTAGGAAAAAAATTGGTACACATTAATAAAATTAAAAATTCACTATACGAAGTTTGTTTGGTTGAAGGCGCTGCCTTAGGCTACAGCAGAACTAACCGTGAAATTTCTGAAGGAAAACATCTTCCTTACCTTTGGTGTACCTGAAACCCTCCACACAGACAACGGTGTCCAATTCACATCAAAGGTTTTTTCGGAGTTTCTGGCGAAGTATGGAGTGAAACATTGCCTCACACCCTATTATTCACCTCAGGCTAACGCTTCAGAAAGGGTTAACCGCTCCGTTAACCCTTCCATTGACCTCCGACCATCGGAATTGGGATGCTAACCTGGCGGAGTCGTGTGCCGCATTTCGCAATGTGGTACATGAGTCTACAGGATTCTCTCCTCATTTCCTGATGTTCGGTTATCAACCTATACATCATGGTTCCGAATATGCATTATTAAAATCATTACAAGCCTTTGAGGACGGAGAGGTTCAATTAGCTGCAAATTGTGACCGTTTGCGATTGGCCCATAGCCACGTTAAGGCGAAATTGGCTGACGCCTATTCTAAAGGAGCGCATCGGTACAATTTACGTAGTCTCCAGAAGGACTTCACTCCAGGACAGGAAGTGTGGGTGCGAAATCACCTACTTAGCTGTGCTGCCGATCGATTCGCTGCCAAACGTGCCCCGAAGTTTTTTAAGGCAACGATAAGACGGAAAATGGGACAAGTGTCGCATGAGGTTGAAGATGCTAAAGGCAAGATTTTGAGCGTTTTTCACGCGAAGGATTTGAAGGTGTAACGAATCTTGTGTAAATTGTCGGATAAGAGAAACAAAGGTTATATATATATATTTCTTGTAGCCCGGCTTTGAGACATCTCAGAGTCGGAGTCGTCCCCACGAATGTTGCGATGCTGAAAAAGAAATACAAATTTATTTGCAAATAAAAATAAGTAAAAATGTTTCTAACCTAAGCCGTTCACGTCGCTACGACGCGGCTGTTGATATTTATCCAACCACTGACAGGTCAGACGTTCCACAATATGGCTGATAAATTGATTTATCAGCTGATGGTTGTGAACGGTGACTGTACAGCTGGAAATGGTAATGCCCTAAACGTATTGAAAATAGCTAATATGGAAAAGTGCCGAAGTTTTTCGGTACTTTGAAAATTTCGGGACTTTGAAAATTTCGGTATTTCTTTTGAAAATTTTTTCAGTATCGGGATAAGGGCATTCTTTTGTTAGCCTGCGAGGAGAGTGGTTGAATAAGCGAAAGAGATTTTATTGGTTGAAAAGGTGCGAAGCTGATTTGTTGAAGAATTTAAAGAAAATAAAAGTGATCACAAGTTTTGATAGCAATTTGAAAGTGGGACAGTTGAAGAATTTAAAAACTAAAAGTGGTCACCAGTTTCATAAATCTGAAAAGTGATCACAAGTTTTGATAGCAATTTGAAAGTGGGACAGTTGAAGAATTTAAAAACTAAAAGTGGTCACCACACAGTGGTCTATTTCGCGAAAAAGGTGAACTTTATTCAAATAATGGACTTTTAAGTATGAAGTTGAAACTTGGGGGTAATATTGTCCTATATGGCCTCCATCATTTGAGGTAGTAATTGGGTTTCATAAGTTTAAGGGTAAGAGCACAGGTGCTGAAAACAGCCAAAAATTGCATCTGTCTTTTAACCTATTTTTTAAATTAAGAATATGAAGATAAAAATACCTTTGAGTAATACAGCGTTATTAAGCTATGAAAGACATTGATGATTTAGCCTCCCCCCTTTCATCGTGTTCATACTGCAGATAGTATAGGAATTCGGTGTTTAAAACTTCTAGTCCCTTTTAAGTTTAGAGGGTCACAACAAGTTGTTACGAAATAGGTCTAGTTGTATTCATGAAAGTCCAAAGTAACTATCCAAACTTAGTTTGCCTGCGGCTAGCTGCGGCTACGCTCGTAAACTCCTTTCAAAGTTCAGCGACCTTGCATAAAATACAACATTTTGCGCGCTTATTGCGCCAGTCCACGTGCTCTGCAGTATTTTCTTATCATTTGCACTAGCACACAATAGCAAGCATTTGTACCAGGTTGAAGCTTGTTAGATTGAGATAAACACAACGTTGAATTTCATAGATAAAACAATAGTTTCTAAACCCTACACTTACTTCTTATGTTATTGGTAAAGTTTCAAGTATTTGGCTGTTCATACATTTATTTACCCATTCACCTGTACTTTAGTATCATCAAATTTCCCAACTTGCTTCTGAATTCAGTTCAATGAAATATGTTCATATGATAATTCATGTATATGCTTAGTATTGAAATTATATGCAAAGTAACATTATCGAAAATATATTTTTACCTGTACAAAACAATTTCGTGCCAGGTATTAATTGCTAAAATTGTAAATATCCATGCATGGGTGAATGATAATATTTGTAAATTCGATATGTGTTTTGCTATATGCTGTAGATAGGCCTTTTTCACTACTTCAAATATGTACATATATAGAATTCCGCATGTCATTTTTGTTTAGTTGATTTATTATTATAAAAAAATTTATTCAAAATAATTACAATTGTTTCGATTAAACTTTGTGGGTAGGGGTGCAAATCAAATTAATAATACTGTCCGACATCATTTGTGTCAAACGAATTTGAATAATCATTTCCACAGCATTTTTGCCTGCTGCCACGAATGTGATCCAAAATTTGGCTATCACGTCACAATATTGATAAAAATTGCGTCAGCAGGAAACAATTCTAAAAATGATATTTTTCTCAACATTGAGGCACGATAGGCGGATTTGGACAGCGGTTTCGTGTTCAGCCAGTAAAAATACTATGAAAATGATAAGTTACACTCGTTTATTAACAAGAAAAATGTTTTTCCTCAAAGTGAAATTTTCCAAATTTTGACCCTTTTTGGAAACTTTTTGTTAAAAGTTGGAGCCAATACAGCCCCAGAAATGGATTTCCCATGTTTGAAAACCCAAGAAACACTCAATTTCATACTTCTAGTGGTTCTCATGAATAAAGTTCACCTTTTTCGCGAAATAGACCACTGTGCACCAGTTTCATAAATCTGAAAAGTGATACAAATTGAATTTAAAATTGAACTCATAAATTGAGTAAATCTGAAAGTGGGACAGTGAAGCATAAAACGAGCAAATACCAATAGCAAGGGCGGACCAGCAGGCTATTTACGTGGAGAAAGAAGCAAGGAAATAACGGAAAGAATAAAACTAAACTTTGGACGAGTCTCAGATACGCTGAACGTTGAGTGCCATAAAAATATTCCCGAAATTGGAGAAGAAGAACCAGGACTTGTAAACCAGGACTTGTAAACAGCTAAGTGCAAATTAGTATAAATTTTATAATTTTCGATAACAAGAAAAAAACAAAACAAATTATTGGCAATGTTCTTTTTAAATTAGAATTGAATTTACAAAATTAGTCATTTAAAAAAACTATACAGAATTAACAGATAAACACGATTTTTTTTGTGGGCAGTTTTAATATATTACATCAAACGTGAATGGTGTGGGTTTGCTGTATTTTTCATTTCATTACGTTTGTTTTATGATCATTTCTTTTCTTTTCTCGTTATTAAACTTTAGTATTTATATTTTGTTTTATTATTATTTATAGTATTTTTAGTATTTATATTTTATTTATATTATTCCACTTCTCTTTTCGGTCACTTGAACTGAATCACATTAACACATGTTAAGATTTGTGTTAACCAACCCCGGCCGGATTTGGGTATAAAACTTTACCCACACCAGAGTAGTATGCATTTAATACATAAAAATCCGTATATTATAAATTTGTGTAATTTATCATAACATTATCATTTGAATTATTGAATATAGTGTTCGTGTAATGAAGTTTGAAATATATAGATTGGCATAATGACTCAGTAAATAATGTCTTTAAAATTTTGATTCCTACATGTAGTCTTCCTTTCCTCTCCTTATTGTGTGTTGTCCTTATCTTGCGTGCCGTAACATGAAGGAACTCCTCTGCCCTAACACCCACGCCAGACTGAGCTAGTCGGCAAAAAGAAGGCACGCTGGGCAATTTGATGAAGAGACCTTAAAACAAAAACATGCTGCATTGACGGCTGCTCGACAGAGTATAGTTCGATGCAACAAATGGCGCCCAAACTGGACTTATTTCCGGCTTTACGATATTTTCTTTTAGCGATGATACTGTTCGGCTGAGGTGGCCACTGTTTAATCAGAGCACTGTGTTGTCTCAGCCATTATTTTTACTAATGTTCGAAGAACATTAGTATTAAAATCGATTCGGCCAAAAATTCATATTTCCATATATATATATATATATATATATATATATATATATATATATATATATATATATATATATATATATATATATATATATATATATATATATATATATATATATATATATATATATATATATATATATATATATATATATATATATATATATATATATATATATATATATATATATATATATATATATATATATATATATATATACATATATATATATATATATCATCAAAAAATTTCAGTGAGATAATCTCGAGAACGCGCCATCCGATTGAGCTGAAACTTTCAGGATACATTGGTGTATATGCAGAATAGGTCCAGGTCTCTTTAAATGTCAGTTATTGTTAACCTTTTGGCGCCGGCGGCCATTTAAGTGATATTTTTAATATACCTATTATTTCGTGCACAAATAATTTTCGCAAAAATAAAGTTAACGAAATAAATTTTGAACGTGTTTTACATATGAATCGGATAAAGTTTTGGAATTTTTTAACCCTATGTGTGCGCTGGGTGCCTAAAAAGAGGACGGGAAAATTTGAAAATTTTTATATTGCGATAACTTTTGACAGAGCTATTCAATCATTACGAAATTTTAAGGACATATTGATATTATTTAGTTGTAGATTTGTGACATATTGATATTATTTAGTTGTATTTGCGTGCTGGCAACCCTGTAGCTAGGGCAGGCACTGAAAGTGAAAACCTCCAAATCATCGTCTCTCTTGAAAAAATGCCATTTCTTCAAAAAAAAGCCACCCATATGTAAATCTTGTGCTTTGTTTACATAGACAAAAAATAAAATTTGATATGGTATAACGGGCACGCCTGGTAAACCTTGCCCAATTTACCTATATTTTAAGCATCAAAAACTTCTGTTCACGGAAACTCACGATCCGATGAGCAGAATTAATTAAAATTTGCAGAATGTATTGGTCTTAAATAGGACCAGGTCTGATAGAAGTGATTTTGAAATGCGGGCGATTCTGTGCCAGTGGTGCCATCTTGAAAAACCACTAAAAAAGATAACTGTTTTTAGCCCTATAAATTCTGATTGAATCGTTCGATTTTGACGAAACTCACACAACTGCTGGACCTTACTTTAAGCCACGTTTGGTAGAAATTTGGTCGAAAAATTCAGTTGGAGCTGCCAGCTATGATAATTTTGGTGTCTTCATTTTGAAAAAAAAAAATTGGAAGTGAAAACATTCAAACCATCGAAAATTCAAAAAAATGTCCGTTTCTTACAATAAAACCAATCTGTATATAAATCTTATGTTTTATCTACACGTTCCAAATAAAACTTTGGAAATTTCATGTCGGACAAGAACGGTAACCCTCTCCCAGTTAGCCTATATTTTTAGCATCAAAAACTTCTGTTCACGGAAACTCACGAACCAATAATCAGATACAGCTAAAATTTACAGAATGCATTGGACTTAAGTAAAACCAGATTTGATAGAAGCGATTTTGAATTGTGGGCAAGTCTGTGCCAGTGGTGCCATCTTGAAAAATTACAAAGAAAAAAAACTGCTTTTTGCCCTATGAAATGTGAATAAATTACCAGATTTTCATGAAATTGGCACAGTAGCTAAACCTAACTCCAATCTCTGTTTGGTGGAAATTTGGTTGAAAAATTTGATTGGTGCTACCAGCTATGGTAATTTTTGTGTCTTTGGTTGTGAAAATTCGCTCAGGAAAATAAAACTTTTTGCACTATAACTTCCAGTGCAGTCATGAAATCAATACGAATTTCATACAATTAATGAAGCCTGTCATAAACATTATTCAGGCCAAATTTGGTTGAAAAGCCACGATAGGGTTGCCAGCTATTGTTGGTTTTGTGTTTAATTGCAATATCTTTATTAAGCGGTTTTATCGTAGAATTTTCAAATGGTAATGATATTGTAGGGACAATAAACAGCAAATATTAAGCTTTCGATTATTTGAAAAAACTCGCTGCAGGTAACTCTAAATTTCTTTATACTCCTTTAACTTCGAATGTAATTAAACAACGTGAAGCAGATGTGATATATTCTTGGCTTTGATACTGGCAGAAGGTTGCCAGCACGAGTCGGTTGTGCTACTTTTGTATCAATAAACGCTTACAGTTAGTATTCATACCGGAAACATTTACAATTAAAATAAATAATCAATGTTGCAATTCGCAAAGTTTTGCGAATTTTTCGGATCGCAGCCCCAAACACCAACTTCAGTTACAGTGCTGCAGGCACTGAGCATTTTCTTCATTGATGTTATATGAGATGCTGCTTTCAAAATTATGTGAAATAAGCAACTGATAACGAATATAATTAACCCGTGTTTGGCTCTGATAAACGTTGAAATTCATGCCAGTGGTAATATCTGAAACCTTCCACCATATGAGTTATAATGCATTCTTGAGACCGAAGTAAAACGTGGCATTTGAAACAGTTTGGTCGTAATAAGCAGCACATGTGGTGGAATATGCACTCAAAACCTGCACAATTCTTCTACTGTTCTTCGAACATTAGTGTTTCTAGCGGTTCAGGTGCGCTAGAGTTTTTGTTTTTTTTTACTTTTTTGGCCATAGTTGGCATTTGTATCAACAAGCCTTTTTAAGGTCCCATTTTTATAACATATCCTCGTGTGGAGCGGTCGTCAATGCAGCATTGGCGCCTGGCTTGTGTTACTGTCCTCGTCTTAATTGTTTAACAGAGCTTGTCTCTTCAGTCATTATTCAGATTCTTGTAGTTGTGGAATTGCCTCCAAAGCAGCAAGCGGTAATATCTTCTATCTGTTAGAATTGTTTTTTCTCAAGGAAAAAAATTATTTTGAATTTATCGCTCTTGGAGGGAGAATTTCTACCGGACGGTTCACTGGTTTGGTTTTGGTTCTTCTCCACCTACATGGTGTTGTTCAGTTAATTAAACTATCTTGAGCGGGATTCAAGACACATATCAGTGAAGTATCCTAATGCAACTGCAAGGACTCTGTAGATCCGAAAATTTCCTCTTCCCGCGTTATCATTTTATTTTATGTTGAAGTCTTATACCTTTTCCTTCCTTTCTCACGTTCCTGGTCAGACGAAGTGTAGGAATCAATATTTTATTTATGCTGATAATTTTTCTTGTTTTAGTGGATTTTAATAGAAAAGATTAACTTAACATATATGGGTTAACATATGTGAGTTAATTGTAATATTCATATCTTTAATAATTACAAGGTTTCTTTTTCTTCTTTCTCATTGTAATTGGATAATTACAGTACACGCATTACTTTTCCTTATTTGTTCTAATAACAGTTCGCAATTAGCGAGTAGTTAAATTCAAAGCGAATTTTATATAGTTAGTTTTAGTTATAGTTTATTTAGTACAGTTTGAATTTAAAAAATTTGAGTAAAATTGAATTTTGAAGTAGCAGTTTAATTAGTTGTGCTACAATGCGTCGAGGTTCTAGTAGCTGGGATCCTAGCTACACACCTTTTCATCGTCAGCTGGAGAGACTGAGTATATCACCAGACAAGCGCAAGAATGTGCAGAATCTTTCCACTCCTGCTTCTCATAATACCACACTTCCAGCTGATACTTCCCGGATAGAAGAGACTAGTCCACCAATGCCTGAATTAACACTTCAAGGACCAGCGTCTCATGAACAGCCACGCGTTTCTTTTAAACCACAGGCAGAAACATTGATCAAGACCAGTTGTCGGTTACCATTATCCAAATGGAATTTAAGTTTCGATGGATCTGCTGACGGTTTGGGAGTAAAACAGTTTTTATTTAGAGTACTTTCGTTAGCCATTGACTACAATATTGGATCTGCAGCCTTAGCGACCGATTTTCACCTACTCCTGAAGGGCTCGGCGGCGGATTGGTACTGGCGGTTTCGGGAAATTAATTATCCGCTTTTGTGGGATCATTTGCAGGATGAGTTTGTAAAAAGATTTGGTTCCTTCCGAACAGACGTGGATGTGCGACGATCGATGGATGCACGCGTGCAGGGGCCTCGCGAGAGATTCCAAGGTTATTATGATGCTTTAGAGAATCTATCATTGCAATTGACAGTGCCACTATTGGAAACAGACTTCCAATGCATTATATATCGCAACATGTCCCCTCGGTTGAGAGCTCATTTGGCAGGGGTGGAGTTTGGGAGTGTTAGAGACTTGGTCCGGCGTTGTTGTTTGATAGAGTCAGAGTGGCGAATGTTAGGCATGGATATGGATCAACAAAACGCTCGACGAGGTAAAGTAGTTCACGAAATTGGAATCCCAGAGGAGGATTTAACAAGTGATTATTTTCATTTGAACAACTTATCAGGCTATAGACCCGCTAGAGACACTTCTTTTTACTCATCTCCTTTTTGTTCACGAGGTACTACTAATCATCCAGACAATATGGCAGTGAATAGTATCCAACAGACAAATTAGTCGTTATCTCCAGCAGGTCGAACTCATGGAGATCAGAATAATTTTAAAGTCTGCTGGAATTGTAAAGATCTTAGGCACTCTTTTGCAGACTGTTCCACACCCGTTCGTGGTATTTTTTGTTTTGGATGTGGAAAAGATAATGTCTTAAAACCACATTGTCCACATTGTCAATCGGGAAACGGATCTCGGAACGCGAATTCTTCGGGGAGGATGCGTGTTCCTATAGTCCTGCGTTCACCAAGACCGAACATGATCGACGCAGCCACCAACGTCGATCCCGAACTACGTCGTCAACATTAAATAACTCAGACCTTTGGCATGATACACCAGACAATTTCACGTTTTCACCATATCACTACCGCACAGTTGGCAAAGACTTTAGAGCTCGTAAGCCGGAGACCAAGCGTTTCGATCGATCACGGAAGCATTTTACCCTCCGGCGACTCCTGCGATCAGCATGTGTAGATTCCATTGTATCCGTACATGGTGATAAACGGCCCTTTGCTAACATTTCAATCAAGGGTCGTAAGTTAACTGGCTTACTGGATAGTGGGGCAAGTGTCAGCATATTGGATGTGGGTGCTTTGGAACTGGTTGAGGAGCTTGGACTGTATATGCACAGCATGCAATCCAGCGTTCACACCGCTTCTGGGGAAGAGGCAACCGTACTTGGGTATGTGAGCACTTTGGTGCGCTTTAACGAAAAAACTAGGCTTATCCGATTTCTTCTTCGATTTCTTCTTTCTCATTGTAATTGGATAATTACAGTACACGCATTACTTTTCCTTATTTGTTCTAATAACAGTTCGCAATTAGCGAGTAGTTAAATTCAAAGCGAATTTTATATAGTTAGTTTTAGTTATAGTTTATTTAGTACAGTTTGAATTTAAAAAATTTGAGTAAAATTGAATTTTGAAGAAGCAGTTTAATTAGTTGTGCTACAATGCGTCGAGGTTCTAGTAGCTGGGATCCTAGCTACACACCTTTTCATCGTCAGCTGGAGAGACTGAGTATATCACCAGACAAGCGCAAGAATGTGCAGAATCTTTCCACTCCTGCTTCTCATAATACCACACTTCCAGCTGATACTTCCCGGATAGAAGAGACTAGTCCACCAATGCCTGAATTAACACTTCAAGGACCAGCGTCTCATGAACAGCCACGCGTTTCTTTTAAACCACAGGCAGAAACATTGATCAAGACCAGTTGTCGGTTACCATTATCCAAATGGAATTTAAGTTTCGATGGATCTGCTGACGGTTTGGGAGTAAAACAGTTTTTATTTAGAGTACTTTCGTTAGCCATTGACTACAATATTGGATCTGCAGCCTTAGCGACCGATTTTCACCTACTCCTGAAGGGCTCGGCGGCGGATTGGTACTGGCGGTTTCGGGAAATTAATTATCCGCTTTTGTGGGATCATTTGCAGGATGAGTTTGTAAAAAGATTTGGTTCCTTCCGAACAGACGTGGATGTGCGACGATCGATGGATGCACGCGTGCAGGGGCCTCGCGAGAGATTCCAAGGTTATTATGATGCTTTAGAGAATCTATCATTGCAATTGACAGTGCCACTATTGGAAACAGACTTCCAATGCATTATATATCGCAACATGTCCCCTCGGTTGAGAGCTCATTTGGCAGGGGTTGAGTTTGGGAGTGTTAGAGACTTGGTCCGGCGTTGTTGTTTGATAAAGTCAGAGTGGCGAATGTTAGGCATGGATATGGATCAACAAAACGCTCGACGAGGTAAAGTAGTTCACGAAATTGGAATCCCAGAGGAGGATTTAACAAGTGATTATTTTCATTTGAACAACTTATCAGGCTATAGACCCGCTAGAGACACTTCTTTTTACTCATCTCCTTTTTGTTCACGAGGTACTACTAATCATCCAGACAATATGGCAGTGAATAGTATCCAACAGACAAATCAGTCGTTATCTCCAGCAGGTCGAACTCATGGAGATCAGAATAATTTTAAAGTCTGCTGGAATTGTAAAGATCTTGGGCACTCTTTTGCAGACTGTTCCACACCCGTTCGTGGTATGTTTTGTTTTGGATGTGGAAAAGATAATGTCTTAAAGCCACATTGTCCACATTGTCAATCGGGAAACGGATCTCGGAACGCGAATTCTTCGGGGAGGATGCGTGTTCCTATAGTCCTGCGTTCACCAAGACCGAACATGATCGACGCAGCCACCAACGTCGATCCCGAACTACGTCGTCAACATTAAATAACTCAGACCTTTGGCATGATACACCAGACAATTTCACGTTTTCACCATATCACTACCGCACAGTTGGCAAAGACTTTAGAGCTCGTAAGCCGGAGACCAAGCGTTTCGATCGATCACGGAAGCATTTTACCCTCCGGCGACTCCTGCGATCAGCATGTGTAGATTCCATTGTATCCGTACATGGTGATAAACGGCCCTTTGCTAACATTTCAATCAAGGGTCGTAAGTTAACTGGCTTACTGGATAGTGGGGCAAGTGTCAGCATATTGGATGTGGGTGCTTTGGAACTGGTTGAGGAGCTTGGACTGTATATGCACAGCATGCAATCCAGCGTTCACACCGCTTCTGGGGAAAAGGCAACCGTACTTGGGTATGTGAGCAATTTGGTGCGCTTTAACGAAAAAACTAGGCTTATCCGATTTCTCATATGCCCCAGTTTGACAAATGCCATTTATCTTGGAATAGATTTCTGGGAGGCCTTTAAAATCGCACCGCAATGCTCCGCTATCGACATGCAAAACCCGGATTCTTGCTTTCACCGGTTATCTGCTGACGACAGTCGTATGCTAAATGAAGTCAAACATAAGTTTCCGTCATTCAATGAGTTAGGTTTGAGGCGGACCACATATGTTCCGCATACCATCGATACAGGTGATGCCCAGCCTATCAAACAACGACACTATTCGGTCTCACCTGTTGTACAGAAACTTATGTATGATGAATTGGATCGTATGCTGTCGTTGGGGGTCATTGAGGAGAGTAAGAGTTCCTGGAGTTCGCCGGTTTCTATCGTTAGGAAGCCAGGTAAAGTGCGGTTATTCTTGGACGCGAGACGACTGAATGATGTGACCATAAAAGATGCCTATCCTTTGCCGTTCCACACCCGTTCGTGGTATTTTTTGTTTTGGATGTGGAAAAGATAATGTCTTAAAGCCGCATTGTCCACATTGTCAATCGGGAAACGGATCTCGGAACGCGAATTCTTCGGGGAGGATGCGTGTTCCTATAGTCCTGCGTTCACCAAGACCGAACATGATCGACGCAGCCACCAACGTCGATCCCGAACTACGTCGTCAACATTAAATAACTCAGACCTTTGGCATGATACACCAGACAATTTCACGTTTTCACCATATCACTACCGCACAGTTGGCAAAGACTTTAGAGCTCGTAAGTCGGAGACCAAGCGTTTCGATCGATCATGGAAGTATTTTACCCTTCGGCGACTCCTGCGATCAGCATGTGTAGATTCCATTGTATCCGTACATGGTGATAAATGGCCCTTTGCTAACATTTCAATCAAGAGTCGTAAGTTAACTGGCTTACTGGATAGTGGGACAAGTGTCAGCATATTGGGTGCGGGTGCTTTGGAACTGGTTGAGGAGCTTGGACTGTATATGCACAGCATGCAATCCAGCGTTCACACCGCTTCTGGGGAAAAGGCAACCGTACTTGGGTATGTGAGCACTTTGGTGCGCTTTAACGAAAAAACTAGGCTTATCCGATTTCTCATATGCCCCAGTTTGACAAATGCCATTTATCTTGGAATATGTTGAGGGGTTGCCTTTCACGGTCATCACTGACCACGCAAGTCTGAAATGGTTGATTATTTAATTAATATGGATAATAAAGTAATTTATAGGCAATTAGTTGGTAATTAGTATAAAGTCCATTAATAGACAATTAGTTGGTAATTAGTATAAGTCAATACTTTAAAAGTAAGCTCTATAAGTAGCATACATAAGTTAGATTAAGATTAGACTGATAGACACTGAAGAAGAGGGCAGATTACCCTCGAAATATCGATATTTGTCACAAAATTCAATATATCAATTTTCCAATTCATCATCCAATTCAATATAAAAAACCGAAAAATATTTTTTTTTATTGAAATATTTTTTTGAGTTAATAAAATTAAAAATTCACTATACGAAGTTTGTGTCCAATTAGTTGGTAATTAGTATAAAGTCCATTAATAGACAATTAGTTGATAACTAGTCAATACTTTAAAAGTAAGCTCTATAAGTAGCATACATAAGTTAGATTAAGATTAGACTGATAGACACTGAAGAAGAGGGCAGATTACCTTCGAAATATCGATATTTGTCACAAAATTCAATATATCCATTTTCCAATTCAATATAAAAAACCGAAAAATCAGTTTTTTTATTGAAATATTTTTTTGAGCTAGGAAAAAAATTGGTACACATTAATAAAATTAAAAATTCACTATACGAAGTTTGTTTGGTTCAAGGCGCTGCCTAAGGCTACAGCAGAACTAACCGTGAAATTTCTGAAGGAAAACATCTTCCTTACCTTTGGTGTACCTGAAACCCTCCACACAGACAACGGTGTCCAATTCACATCAAAGGTTTTTTCGGAGTTTCTGGCGAAGTATGGAGTGAAACATTGCTCAGGCTAACGCTTCAGAAAGGGTTAACCGCTCCGTTAACCCTTCCATCGACCTCCGACCATCGGAATTGGGATGCTAACCTGGCGGAGTCGTGTGCCGCATTTCGCAATGTGGTACATGAGTCTACAGGATTCTCACCTCATTTCCTGATGTTCGGTTATCAACCTATACATCATGGTTCCGAATATGCATTATTAAAATCATTACAAGCCTTTGAGGACGGAGAGGTTCAATTAGCTGCAAATTGTGACCGTTTGCGATTGGCCCATAGCCACGTTAAGGCGAAATTGGCTGACGCCTATGCTAAAGGAGCGCATCGGTACAATTTACGTAGTCGCCAGAAGGACTTCACTCCAGGACAGGAAGTGTGGGTGCGAAATCACCTACTTAGCTGTGCTGCCGATCGATTCGCTGCCAAACGTGCCCCGAAGTTTTTTAAGGCAACGATAAGACGGAAAATGGGACAAGTGTCGCATGAGGTTGAAGATGCTAAAGGCAAGATTTTGGGCGTTTTTCACGCGAAGGATTTGAAGGTGTAACGAATCTTGTGTAAATTGTCGGATAAGAGAAACAAAGTTTATATATATATATTTCTTGTAGCCCGGCTTTGAGACATCTCAGAGTCGGAGTCGTCCCCACGAATGTTGCGATGCTGAAAAAGAAATACAAATTTATTTGCAAATAAAAATAAGTAAAAATGTTTCTAACCTAAGCGGTTCACGTCGCTACGACGCGGCTGTTGATATTTATCCAACCACTGACAGGTCAGACGTTCCACAATATGGCTGATAAATTGATTTATCAGCTGATGGTTGTGAACGGTGACTGTACAGCTGGAAATGGTAATGCCCTAAACGTATTGAAAATAGCTAATATGGAAAAGTGCCGAAGTTTTTCGGTACTTTGAAAATTTCGGTATTTCTTTTGAAAGTTTTTTCAGTATCGGGATAAGGGCATTCTTTTGTTAGCCTGCGAGGAGAGTGGTTGAATAAGCGAAAGAGATTTTATTGGTTGAAAAGGTGCGAAGCTGATTTGTTGAAGAATTTAAAGAAAATAAAAGTGATCACAAGTTTTGATAGCAATTTGAAAGTGGGACAGTTGAAGAATTTAAAAACTAAAAGTGGTCACCAGTTTCATAAATCTGAAAAGTGATCACAAGTTTTGATAGCAATTTGAAAGTGGGACAGTTGAAGAATTTAAAAACTAAAAGTGGCCACCAGTTTCATAAATCTGAAAAGTGATACAAATTGAATTTAAAATTGAACTCATAAATTGAGTAAATCTGAAAGTGGGACAGTGAAGCATAAAACGAGCAAATACCAATAGCAAGGGTGGACCAGCAGGCTATTTAAGTGGAGAAAGAAGCAAGGAAATAACGGAAAGAATAAAACTAAACTTTGGACGAGTCTCAGATACGCTGAACGTTGAGTGCCATAAAAATATTCCCGAAATTGGAGAAGAAGAACCAGGACTTGTAAACCAGGACTTGTAAACAGCTAAGTGCAAATTAGTATAAATTTTATAATTTTCGATAACAAGAAAAAAACAAAACAAATTTTTTTCAATGTTCTTTTTACATTAGAATTGAATTTACAAAATTAGTCATTTAAAAAAACTATACAGAATTAACAGATAAACACGATTTTTTTTTGTGGGCAGTTTTAATATATTACATCAAACGTGAATGGTGTGGGTTTGCTGTATTTTTCATTTCATTACGTTTGTTTTATGATCATTTCTTTTCTTTGCTCGTTGTTAAACTTTAGTATTCATATTTTGTTTTATTATTATTTATAGTATTTTTAGTATTTATATTTTATTTATATTATTCCAGCTGGAAATGGTAATGCCCTAAACGTATTGAAAATAGCTAATATGGAAAAGTGCCGAAGTTTTTCGGTACTTTGAAAATTTCGGGACTTTGAAAATTTCGGTATTTCTTTTGAAAATTTTTTCAGTATCGGGATAAGGGCATTCTTTTGTTAGCCTGCGAGGAGAGTGGTTGAATAAGCGAAAGAGATTTTATTGGTTGAAAAGGTGCGAAGCTGATTTGTTGAAGAATTTAAAGAAAATAAAAGTGATCACAAGTTTTGATAGCAATTTGAAAGTGGGACAGTTGAAGAATTTAAAAACTAAAAGTGGTCACCAGTTTCATAAATCTGAAAAGTGATCACAAGTTTTGATAGTAATTTGAAAGTGGGACAGTTGAAGAATTTAAAAACTAAAAGTGGTCACCAGTTTCATAAATCTGAAAAGTGATACAAATTGAATTTAAAATTGAACTCATAAATTGAGTAAATCTGAAAGTGAGACAGTGAAGCATAAAACGAGCAAATACCAATAGCAAGGGTGGACCAGCAGGCTATTTAAGTGGAGAAAGAAGCAAGGAAATAACGGAAAGAATAAAACTAAACTTTGGAGGAGTCTCAGATACGCTGAACGTTGAGTGCCATAAAATTATTCCCGAAATTGGAGAAGAAGAACCAGGACTTGTAAACCAGGACTTGTAAACAGCTAAGTGCAAATTAGTATAAATTTTATAATTTTCGATAACAAGATAAAAACAAAACAAATTATTGGCAATGTTCTTTTTAAATTAGAATTGAATTTACAAAATTAGTCATTTAAAAAAACTATACAGAATTAACAGATAAACACGATTTTTTTTGTGGGCAGTTTTAATATATTACATCAAACGTGAATGGTGTGGGTTTGCTGTATTTTTCATTTCATTACGTTTGTTTTATGATCATTTCTTTTCTTTTCTCGTTGTTAAACTTTAGTATTTATATTTTGTTTTATTATTATTTATAGTATTTTTAGTATTTATATTTTATTTATATTATTCCACTTCTCTTTTCGGTCACTTGAACTGAATCACATTAACACATGTTAAGATTTGTGTTAACCAACCCCGGCCGGGTTTGGGTATAAAACTTTACCCACACCAGAGTAGTATGCATTTAATACATAAAAATCCGTATATTATAAATTTGTGTAATTTATCATAACATTATCATTTGAATTATTGAATATAGTGTTCGTGTAATGAAGTTTGAAATATATAGATTGGCATAATGACTCAGTAAATAATGTCTTTAAAATTTTGATTCCTACATGTAGTCTTCCTTTCCTCTCCTTATTGTGTGTTGTCCTTATCTTGCGTGCCGTAACATGAAGGAACTCTTCTGCCCTAACACCCACGCCAGACTGAGCTAGTCGGCAAAAAGAAGGCACGCTGGGCAATTTGATGAAGAGACCTTAAAACAAAAACATGCTGCATTGACGGCTGCTCGACAGAGTATAGTTCGATGCAACAAATGGCGCCCAAACTGGACTTATTTCCGGCTTTACGATATTTTCTTTTAGCGATGATGCTGTTCGGCTGAGGTGGCCACTGTTTAATCAGAGCACTGTGTTGTCTCAGCCATTATTTTTTTTTTTACTTTTTTGGCCATAGTTGGCATTTGTATCAACAAGCCTTTTTAAGGTCCCATTTTTATAACATATCCTCGTGTGGAGCGGTCGTCAATGCAGCATTGGCGCCTGGCTTGTGTTACTGTCCTCGTCTTAATTGTTTAACAGAGCTTGTCTCTTCAGTCATTATTCAGATTCTTGTAGTTGTGGAATTGCCTCCAAAGCAGCAAGCGGTAATATCTTCTATCTGTTAGAATTGTTTTTTCTCAAGGAAAAAAATTATTTTGAATTTATCGCTCTTGGAGGGAGAATTTCTACCGGACGGTTCACTGGTTTGGTTTTGGTTCTTCTCCACCTACATGGTGTTGTTCAGTTAATTGAACTATCTTGAGCGGGATTCAAGACACATAACAGTGAAGCATCCTAATGCAACTGCAAGGACTCTGTAGATCCGAAAATTTCCTCTTCCCGCATTATCATTTTATTTTATGTTGAAGTCTTATACCTTTTCCTTCCTTTCTCACGTTCCTGGTCAGACGAAGTGTAGGAATCAATATTTTATTTATGCTGATAATTTTTCTTGTTTTAGTGGATTTTAATAGAAAAGATTAACTTAACATATATGGGTTAACATATGTGGGTTAATTGTAATATTCATGTCTTTAATAATTACAAGGTTTCTTTTTCTTCTTTCTCATTGTAATTGGATAATTACAGTACACGCATTACTTTTCCTTATTTGTTCTAATAACAGTTCGCAATTAGCGAGTAGTTAAATTCAAAGCGAATTTTATATAGTTAGTTTTAGTTATAGTTTATTTAGTACAGTTTGAATTTAAAAAATTTGAGTAAAATTGAATTTTGAAGAAGCAGTTTAATTAGTTGTGCTGCAATGCGTCGACGTTCTAGTAGCTGGGATCCTAGCTACACACCTTTTCATCGTCAGCTGGAGAGACTGAGTATATCACCAGACAAGCGCAAGAATGTGCAGAATCTTTCCACTCCTGCTTCTCATAATACCACACTTCCAGCTGATACTTCCCGAATAGAAGAGACTAGTCCACCAATGCCTGAATTAACACTTCAAGGACCAGCGTCTCATGAACAGCCACGCGTTTCTTTTAAACCACAGGCAGAAACATTGATCAAGACCAGTTGTCGGTTACCATTATCCAAATGGAATTTAAGTTTCGATGGATCTGCTGACGGTTTGGGAGTAAAACAGTTTTTATTTAGAGTACTTTCGTTAGCCATTGACTACAATATTGGATCTGCAGCCTTAGCGACCGATTTTCACCTACTCCTGAAGGGCTCGGCGGCGGATTGGTACTGGCGGTTTCGGGAAATTAATTATCCGCTTTTGTGGGATCATTTGCAGGATGAGTTTGTAAAAAGATTTGGTTCCTTCCGAACAGACGTGGATGTGCGACGATCGATGGATGCACGCGTGCAGGGGCCTCGCGAGAGATTCCAAGGTTATTATGATGCTTTAGAGGATCTATCATTGCAATTGACAGTGCCACTATTGGAAACAGACTTCCAATGCATTATATATCGCAACATGTCCCCTCGGTTGAGAGCTCATTTGGCAGGGGTGGAGTCTGGGAGTGTTAGAGACTTGGTCCGGCGTTGTTGTTTGATAGAGTCAGAGTGGCGAATGTTAGGCATGGATATGGATCAACAAAACGCTCGACGAGGTAAAGTAGTTCACGAAATTGGAATCCCAGAGGAGGATTTAACAAGTGATTATTTTCATTTGAACAACTTATCAGGCTATAGACCCGCTAGAGACACTTCTTTTTACTCATCTCCTTTTTGTTCACGAGGTACTACTAATCATCCAGACAATATGGCAGTGAATAGTATCCAACAGACAAATCAGTCGTTATCTCCAGCAGGTCGAACTCATGGAGATCAGAAGAATTTTAAAGTCTGCTGGAATTGTAAAGATCTTGGGCACTCTTTTGCAGACTGTTCCACACCCGTTCGTGGTATTTTTTGTTTTGGATGTGGAAAAGATAATGTCTTAAAGCCACATTGTCCACATTGTCAATCGGGAAACGGATCTCGGAACGCGAATTCTTCGGGGAGGATGCGTGTTCCTATAGTCCTGCGTTCACCAAGACCGAACATGATCGTCGCAGCCACCAACGTCGATCCCGAACTACGTCGTCAACATTAAATAACTCAGACCTTTGGCATGATACACCAGACAATTTCACGTTTTCACCATATCACTACCGCACAGTTGGCAAAGACTTTAGAGCTCGTAAGCCGGAGACCAAGCGTTTCGATCGATCACGGAAGTATTTTACCCTTCGGCGACTCCTGCGATCAGCATGTGTAGATTCCATTGTATCCGTACATGGTGATAAACGGCCCTTTGCTAACATTTCAATCAAGGGTCGTAAGTTAACTGGCTTACTGGATAGTGGGGCAAGTGTCAGCAGATTGGGTGCGGGTGCTTTGGAACTGGTTGAGGAGCTTGGACTGTATATGCACAGCATGCAATCCAGCGTTCACACCGCTTCTGGGGAAAAGGCAACCGTACTTGGGTATGTGAGCACTTTGGTGCGCTTTAACGAAAAAACTAGGCTTATCCGATTTCTCATATGCCCCAGTTTGACAAATGCCATTTATCTTGGGATAGATTTCTGGGAGGCCTTTAAAATCGCACCGCAATGCTCCGCTATCGACATGCAAAACCCGGATGCTTGCTTTCACCGGTTATCTGCTGACGACAGTCGTATGCTAAATGAAGTCATACATAAGTTGAAGAGTTAGGTTTGGGGCGGACCACATTGGTTGCGCATACCATCGATACAGGTGATGCCCAGCCTATCAAACAACGACACTATTCGGTCTCACCTGTTTTACAGAAACTTATGTATGATGAATTGGATCGTATGCTGTCGTTGGGGGTCATTGAGGAGAGTAAGAGTTCCTGGAGTTCGCCGGTTGCTATCGTTAGGAAGCCAGGTAAAGTGCGGCTATGCTTGGACGCGAAACGACTGAATGATGTGACCATAAAAGATGCCTATCCTTTGCCGTTAATCGAAGGCTTGTTGGCACGTCTTCAGTCCACACGGTTCATTACCAGCCTTGATCTCAAAGATGCCTTTTGGCAGATTCCGTTGGACGAAAGATCTCGAGAGAAAACTGCTTTTACAGTGCCGGGGCGTCCCTTGTACCAATTTACTGTCATGCCGTTTGGACTTTGCAACGCACCACAAACCATGTGCCGATTGATACATAAAGTCATCCCGCACGAATTGCATGACCAGGTGTTTGTTTACTTGGACGATTTACTAATCACGAGTCCAACATTTGATGATCACCTCAAATTGCTAGCCACTGTGGCAAATCTATCACAGCAGGCGAAGCTGACCATTAATTTTGAGAAAAGTAAATTTGTTCAAAAAGAAATTAGATACTTGGGCTATGTTATTGGTGACGGAATCTTAAAAACTGACCCTGAGAAGGTGTCAGGCATCATATCGTATCCAAAGCCCAAAACGGTAAAAGATGTAAGGAGGTTCATGGGGATGTCCGGGTGGTACAGGCGGTTTATTCCGAATTTCGCTTCAATTACATCACCCATGACGGATTTGTTAAAAGGTAAAAAGAGGTTCGTGTGGACGGAGGCTGCTAATACAGCCTTTGAGGAAACGAAGAAGCTATTAGTGTCTGCACCAGTGCTGGTAAATCCTGACTTCTCTCGACACTTTTATATACAATGCGATGCAAGTGCCACCGGCATCGGCAGTGTCCTATTTCAGCGAGATGATGATGGTGGAGAGCATCCCATCGCATTTATGTCCGCAAAACTCAATGCCGCACAACGTAACTACAGCGTCACAGAACTTGAATGCTTGGCTGCAGTGCAGAGCATCAAACGTTTTCGGGCATATGTTGAGGGGCTGCCTTTCACGGTCATCACTGACCACGCAAGTCTGAAATGGTTGATGGCGCAGAGGGATTTGTCAGGTAGATTAGCACGGTGGAGCCTTAAGCTACAAGGATTTAATTTTACCATCGAGCATCGAATGGGCAGTCAGAATGTCGTCCCAGATGCCTTGTCTCGTGCTTGCGAGCCCAATGTTGAGTTCAATTGTGCGGTGGTTTGTCTTCCCGAGCACCGCGGGCAGCTGGGTGATATTCCAAAGCAGGCCTTCCAGGATCCTCATTACAATTTGAAAGTGGGACAGTTGAAGAATTTAAAAACTAAAAGTGGTCACCAGTTTCATAAATCTGAAAAGTGATACAAATTGAATTTAAAATTGAACTCATAAATTGAGTAAATCTGAAAGTGGGACAGTGAAGCATAAAACGAGCAAATACCAATAGCAAGGGCGGACCAGCAGGCTATTTAAGTGGAGAAAGAAGCAAGGAAATAACGGAAAGAATAAAACTAAACTTTGGAGGAGTCTCAGATACGCTGAACGTTGAGTGCCATAAAAATATTCCCGAAATTGGAGAAGAAGAACCAGGACTTGTAAACCAGGACTTGTAAACAGCTAAGTGCAAATTAGTATAAATTTTATAATTTCCGATAACAAGAAAAAAACAAAACCAATTATTGGCAATGTTCTTTTTAAATTAGAATTGAATTTACAAAATTAGTCATTTAAAAAAACTATACAGAATTAACAGATAAACACGATTTTTTTTGTGGGCAGTTTTAATATATTACATCAAACGTGAATGGTGTGGGTTTGCTGTATTTTTCATTTCATTACGTTTGTTTTATGATCATTTCTTTTCTTTTCTCGTTGTTAAACTTTAGTATTTATATTTTGTTTTATTATTATTTATAGTATTTTTAGTATTTATATTTTATTTATATTATTTCACTTCTCTTTTCGGTCACTTGAACTGAATCACATTAACACATGTTAAGATTTGTGTTAACCAACCCCGGCCGGGTTTGGGTATAAAACTTTACCCACACCAGAGTAGTATGCATTTAATACATAAAAATCCGTATATTATAAATTTGTGTAATTTATCATAACATTAGGTGCGTTTTTTTGCTCCGATGCAGTGCAGAGTACAACTATGCCGGAAAAACAACGATCTAGTATAAAACAGCAGTGCACTCGCTAAACCTGACATAGGTTGCTATATTCGCTGTGGTCCCACAAAACAGCTGAAAAAAGGGAGAAAATAACGAGTATACACTACCACAATCGATAGAAAATAGAAAAAAAACTGAAAAAAAATCATTTTTTTTAACTTTCTACACATTATGAGGGCCTTTTCTAATTTCTTAACCAGTGGCGGCTCGTGTCTTTAAGACTCGGGGAAGCAGATATATTTTTGCATAGTTTTCCAGAATAAAAAAGAAGAATTTCAGCGCAGCAAATACATCAAAATTTGCATTTAATTTCCAATTGTTTGACTCAGTGACATTTCTACTCATTATGATCACCATCAATCTCAGTAATATTTAAATGATGCAAGATTACAAATTTCAATGCAAGATATTGCAAATTAGAACTATTTTTTTTTTTAAATAAAAAGTGAAAATTTGTGGTCCTGATCACCACGAATCTATAAAGTACTTTTATCTATTCAAATAATCTATGAGAAAAATATGCCGCAGTAGATTTTCTATGGTGAAATTCAATTTTTAAGACAAAATGAACTAAACCTTCGGCAAACAACGTGAAAATAATTCCTCACCCATACAAGGAGGGGTTAAATTTACCTCATAAAGCATTTTATCTATTCTGTTTATACATATATTAAACAGAACGTGCTCAAATATTTCTTTTATTCTTTCTATCAACAAGCAATAATAAAACCGAAAGCATTTATTTAAAAAAATACTTTCATACCTCTTCCATAAAATCAGCTTCATGTCTTTAAGATTTGGGGATGAAATAACCTCACGTTGTATGCGGAACGTTAATATTCTTGTACTATTTAAATGAAAAGCCACTATCTTTCTTTAATCATTCCAATACTAACTTACGCACTTTCAGCACAAACAAAAAAACAAACAAATCAGAAGAATTTCAATCTACAGCAAACATTAAACTCTTGAACCCAGTAATAAATCCATTACAGAAACGAAACATACAAATAACATCTTATGTTAAACAACGAATTCATTACGGTATTCATACATACAAATAACATCCTAAACTCAGTCACCCAAAGCATACTAGCATCAAATTCTGTAGCGAAATAGAAACCAAACAGAGTAAGCTACAAATCGTGCTGCGTCCATTCACAAATATTTCTGGGCCATTTAGCGGCTGGATAAGCGAGGGGTTTTTGATTTTCTCTACTCAGGAAGACGCGGTGAGCTGAGCAGCGTCCGCGCTGCTATTCGGGAACAGTGATTGCAAAGTGTTTACGACCATCGATTGCGTGATGCTTGCAATGGGATGTATGCACACATCATGGTACGTGCATTTAGGCAAGATCACCTTAGTGTTCTGTGTAGCATATTTCAATACGCTGCAATGAACTGAGCGTTCTGTTGCAATGGTACGAGATGCTTGAGGTTTTCGCTCAAACGCAAGATATCCGATCGCGTTGCTGTAAAACTACTTGTAAGGCACTTTGACTGTGAGAACTATCTCGTGTGTGAGATGAATAGTGTTTTGAGTTTCGTAAATTTTTTTATTGATGTTGGATGCTGATTCATATAAAATCAATTGTTTTTTTTTTAACTTCAATATGTATTGTTAAGCTATTTTTCTTGTATAGGGAATATCAAGCAAGGGAAGCACTGCTTCCTTTGCGTACAACGACGATCCGCCCCTGTTCTTAACTACCAAAACATTCAACATAACCATGAAAACCGAAAGCCACCTCACAGAAAAAAATACAACTTCTCATTAGCTTTTCTTTTTTCTATCAGCACATTCTACACTTCAACACGTGAACTACAAATGACGCATAGAATTTCTGTACTAGTGAATTCACTGGTGTAGGAGTGTTGTTGTTTTCAATGCGTCTACTCTACTCTCCGCTGGATAGAGGAGCAAAAAAACGCGCCTATTATCATTTGAATTATTGAATATAGTGTTCGTGTAATGAAGTTTGAAATATATAGATTGGCATAATGACTCAGTAAATAATGTCTTTAAAATTTTGATTCCTACATGTAGTCTTCCTTTCCTCTCCTTATTGTGTGTTGTCCTTATCTTGCGTGCCGTAACATGAAGGAACTCCTCTGCCCTAACACCCACGCCAGACTGAGCTAGTCGGCAAAAAGAAGGCACGCTGGGCAATTTGATGAGGAGACCTTAAAACAAAAACATGCTGCATTGACGGCTGCTCGACAGAGTATAGTTCGGTGCAACACAGTGCTACTGAACAGCTAAAACACAAATTAATGCGGTGCGTGCGGTATAATGTGGAAAATTCGCTACCAAATGTTTATCGGTTGGTGTTAGGTTATGTGATGGTTCGTGTCGATTTACCGTCGCGATACAATTAATTGGTATAAAGTGTACGTTATGACTAAATATTATTATTATAACGCGTCCACGCACAAAAAACTAACGTTTTATTCATATTTTAACCAAAAAAGCGCAAGTGAAATCTCCGTGTACATTGGCACTGCCTCGTGGAAATGTCAAATTTCCTAAACTCATTACGTCACGGCGAGAACGATTACGTAGCCTGACGGCCCGGACTTCTAGAAGGCATTGGTAGTACCAATGCCTCCTAGAAGTACGGGCCGTAATACAGAATGATGACGTCACATCAATAGGCCAAAATGTCGTGAAAAACACACGCAGTCTTAAACATAGTACTGAGTTCGATTTCACGTGAAATTTTCATACAAAATTTCACGTGAAATCTGCTTCGGCGAAAATTTCGCTTGAAAATAAGCAAGAGTTTTACTCAGTTCTTAGCATGAAAAGTTGCTTTGAAGTTGCTTTCGCGTTGAAAACGTAGATGGCACTGAAATATGTCTCCAATCATTTCACGCCAATTTAGTTTGTGCAGTTCATTCTTTCGAGCGAAAAGTGACATTTAGTGTTTCAATTTGAAAATGGAGCAGTGCAAATGACTTTCCAATAAGAAAATCGATCGACAAGTGAAATTCTTGACATTGTATCCGTCAGAAATGAGCATTGTCTCTGCTTTTCTCCATTGCCAAAATTTTCGCTCGAAAGAATAACCAGATAATGGAGACATGTCAAAATTGTACGTGAACTCGAACTCAGTACCAGCCTTTAAGGGACGTCCGAGGGAAATCGTAAATTATACAGGTTGTGTTGAAGTGAGCGAAGTGAAAACAAAGTGAGATCCGCGGAACGGGGCAAGTGAACAGCTAAAACACAAATCAATGCGGTGCGTGCGGTGTTATGTGAAAAATTTCGATACGAAATATTTAACAGTTGGTGTTAAGCCGCGTACACATAGGACCAAGACCAACGGCCAAGCCATTCGTTGGCTCGGATTCGCTTAGTGTGTACGAAGAGCCAACCTTGGCCTTGGCCTTGGTTGCTGTTCGCTCTGCTGGCGGTAACTTCAAAGTGTTGGCAATGTATTGGCCTTGTGACTCCGTTGTAGTGTGGACGGTTAATCAAGTTGGCAATTAATGACAATTAATACCGTGTTGTATGTTGAGCTAGGCTGTGGTTTTTTTGTGTAATGTCAAATATAGTGTCTGGTGTCGAACTGTTTTCTACTACCATAAACGCGTTATACTTTACAACCCCATTTTAATCGCTGTCAATCACTAGGGATACAATGACACTCAACCCGAATCGCATCCAATGCCTTGGCTCCAAGCCATTGGTTCCAATCTGTTCCTGTGTAGACGGCAGGACCAACGCCAAGGCCAACGAACAACATTCGATCAAACTGTCATTGGCTGTTCGTTGGTTGTATGTGTACGCGCCTTTAGGTTATGTGACGTTTTGTGTCGATTCACTGTCGATACAATTGATTGACACAAAATTCAAGTCATGACTAAATATTATTACTACAACGCATCCACGCACAAAAAACTAACGCTTGAATCATATTTTGGCTTAAAAACCGCAAGTGAAATCTGCATGTGTGTCGGCACTGCCTCGTGGAAATGTCAAAATGGCATATCGCCATGACGTCTGTTGTGAATACTAAAATGTAAACACACACAAATGTCATTACATATTAAAAATATGCACTTTGTGATTTTAGCGCCATTTTAAGAAAGTGGTGAGCTCTAAAATTAGATTTGACTTAGCGAAGACTCAAACAAGTACACTTAACGTTAAAAATAACACCGAAAACCAAATCCATACATTTTAGTACATATATTTATCACTTAGCAGTTTAACGAAAATGTTATTATTTAAGATCAGACATTAGACAATAAAGTTAGTCTGTCTTGGAACGCCAGCTTGGTCGGCGACCATACAGATGGGCCAATCAAAACTAAAACTTTAGTTTTTATTAATTTATGGCACTATTGTTTGTAGTCTTGCTACGCGGTGACATAGTTCGCCACGCAAGATATACAAACATAGTGAACAATATTATAAAAGCCATTTGTAATATAACACGGCATTTATGATATTACATGGCGATCCTCAAACCTACGATCCTGAGAATCGAATCTAGCCGCTTACGACCCTGTGAGTCACGGCTCTACATTTTTCGAGCGCCTGCTGAACTGGAGCATAAGGAAATTTTGCAATTGGATATTTGCAAATTATGGGAAAGACAATTCTGCAGCCTCTATTCCTATGAATCAGAGTCCTGCACTTTTCGAGCGACATCAACTTAAAAACCTTGGAGTCCGACAACATTTTGCGATTCGACAAGAACATCTGTATATTTTTTTGAAAATTTCGAGCGATGCAGATTTCGAGTACGGGGAAGATAACGAATCTTGGACGACTACAGAAATTATAAATACAAACAATGAAAAATTGAATTTAAATTACAGTTAAAACAAATAGTAAAACCTTCAAATTAAGCAATATTACGTTACAAATAATATGGAAAGTAGGAATTATCGCGAATACGAAATACAAAAATGAAATTTTGCTATCAAAAAAAAAAAGCTTCAAGAATTAAAAATAACATATTTAAGAATATTAAAAATTAAAATTTAATAACGTACATCAACAATAATGAAACTGAAAACAAATTTAACACGTTGACGGACACTTGCGTCTATAGCCGTCAAAGCGAAGTTCACTATGTGACATGACGGCAATAGCCGTCTAAAACGAAACGGTTGTTTTTGGACACTGCAACTATAACGGCACAAATGTGCATTTACCGGCGTACAAGTAGAAGCCTAGTATCATGTTTTGGAAACAATTTTTTAGGTTGAATTTAGTTTTCCACCTGTTACACGACTTGCAGCTTCAGTACGCACGTGGTTGTGAAGGGAGTAGTGCGATCGTGTTTTCTCTTGAATTGTGTTGTGTTATTGATACTTTTGACTATATTTATTGTTTATACTATATTAATTGTTTATGTCCGCTGGCGCCATGACGGTTATAGCCGCAACCTAATTAAATTTGCTGAATTAATCAAAATTAAGTTTATTTAAGCAGAAAAAGTAAAACTGTACTTCTAATATTCTATAAATTACAAAAACATATAGTGTCAATTTTCGAACTTCACTTGTGCCTACTGTCCGTCAATGTGTTAAATGATGAAAACAATTGATAAAAAATTATAACTGTCAACCATAGTATCAAATAATGTTGTTTTAAATAGAAAATAAATTAAATGAAATTGAATAGATTATAAATAATGAAATTGAATAGATAACAAAATATTATGGGCTTTCGTAAACAAAATAAAGAATTCAAGTTTATCCAATTACACAAACAAAATTAAAGAAAGGCAAAATTATCCAAACGAGTTGCAA
Source organism: Nemotelus pantherinus (assembly GCA_963978885.1). NCBI lineage: Eukaryota > Metazoa > Arthropoda > Insecta > Diptera > Stratiomyidae > Nemotelus > Nemotelus pantherinus. Next base: position 149,191,003 of record OZ022263.1, read on the forward strand.
TAAACGAAACACAGTAGAATAAAAATACAAATGCATGGTCTGTGGTATGAAAATTAAGTTTATAAGGAAATAAAATAAATAAAAAAAAAAAATTTGTCCTAGTAGCGCATTTAAAAAGGAAAAACATACTAATCAAAAATTTGAAACAAGCAATCTCTGAGAGCATAAAGACTTTCGGAGGGGCCGAAGGCATGGCCCCTTTCCCTCATCACCTGCGACCCCGATGATAGATTGAAATTTTCGGGGCGTAGGTAATTCCCCATTTATCAAATTGATGGGGACATATTATGTGTGAATAGTTTCAAGTATTAAAATTTCGAATATTGTAAGTGAATGATTAATATTTATTTATTTATTTGATATTTTTTAGCTTTCTTAGTATCACCGCACGAATTCTCGAAACAGGGAGTAGAAATAAGCTACAGTAGACTGGATTATTCGTTGCTTTGCTGTAGATTAACTGTTTTCCCATGATAGAAATGGAAACAGAACACAAATACATGTAATGCATAAAAATTGTAGAATATCCTAATTAAATATTTATTCAAACTTATAACAAGAACTATTTAAAAGGAAAGTGGCTTTGAAAATTAGATCCGTTTATACTGGCTTACCTCTTGGCAATGCTTGGTACTGATGTAAGTGATGGGAAAACATTGAATAATACAAAATATCAATTTCGTTATTATAAAATCTAGGAAGTTTTTACTGAATACTGTCTGTAAAGCAACTACAATGAACACAATGAAACAATTTGTTATTCCGAAAAAGACATTTTATTTCAGATTTATAAATATAATTTATAATTTTTTGTAATTTATATTTTTATTTATACTCTTCTCAACTTGCTGTGTACATTGATTTTTAACTTCAAGGCTAAAAAGGCACGGAATATGTTTTTTTCCTTTCAGCATACTTGTTTTATACCATTTTTGAGTCAAATACATAGATTTATGGCACAAATTTATAATAGTTTTGAGTCTAATTAATATTTTTTCAAATCAAATTCATAAATTTTCAACACTATAAAATTATGAATTTGATTCAAAAAAATTATGAATTTGACTAAAAAAAATTATGAATTTCACTCGAAAAATTATGAATAGGTATCGAAAATTTAGGAATTAATATTAGTTAGACTCAAATGTATTATGAATTTGTGCCATAAATCTATAAATTTGACTCAAAAATAGTATAAATGCCTTATGGCATATTTAAATTTAGCAAACATAACGTTTTACTATACGGGAAAAATTAACTTTTGTTGTATTTGAATATAATTAACAAAGTCAAAATTTCATACCAACGGCATTAATTCATTTGCTATCATATCTGATGAACTTATAGGCGTTCCAGTAAAAAGCTAGCCAAGGTGATTACTTTCATTGCTCTGCAAATAAAAAATAAACATTTTTATTCAAATTTAATACATATGATGCATTTACTTACAATTTTGGAATTTTCTTTTGGAATTGCTTCAGCATTCAGCAGGCTTCTTCCCTGAATTTGTATAAAATCATGTTGATGGAAATGATTTCAACAAACTCGGGAAGTTTTTTTTGATGATTAGGTCAGGAAATCTAAGAGAAATAGTACGAATCAATCTGACTTGTTCATTTTCTGGAAATGTGGAGAAAACTATATTTCACAAAGCGTGCAATAAAAATAAATTTTTATATCATTTTGTTTCCACTCGGAGTCTGCCCCGAAACTATTGATGCACTCTACTGCTTTGTGTTTTTTTGACAGCAATCAAAATGGCTATCGGAAAATTCGCGTGAACATTTAAACAATATTTGAAAATGTTCAAATAGACACATTTGTTTGTAAAAAGTTCCCGAAATACACAAAATTTTGCAAAACACATCGTTTGTTTATTACTTACTTGTGAAAAGAAACTCCAAATGGCCGGCATTGCGAACGATTGCCACAATTCGGGACAACAAACTTTATTTCAAACTTAAATGCAATTTCTCACTTTTCGAACACTTTCACCTAGTAAAACTCACGATTTCCACTTCTACACTAACGTTTTTGTGAACCGCACTAGTCGACTCGACACGAAATTCATCTGAATTTAATATAAACAAGATTTTATTTGCGTACCGACTCAAATTGTTTATATTGGTTTAATTGTCACTTTGACAATAAGGCTATAAAGAGGGGAATTGACATTAAAGATACATGAAAAGTGGTCGGATTCTTTTCAATGCATTTTAAATGGACATCGCCTCTCCGAATGTCCTTATGCTCTCAGAGCAATCTATATATTTTTTTTAAATTTGGAAGAATAAAAAGGCAGCAAGATGAGTAATTTCGATATTGAGATAGCATTAGAGTGCATACCAATTTTTACGGGCAATCCTAGAGAACTTGAAGCATTTTCAACAATAGTTAATTTAATAAATGAGACCTTTAATGAAGACAGAAAGAACAAATTACTGAAATTTACTAAAAATGTAAAATTAGGAACAGTAGTTAAAACCCAACTTTTGTCGTTGGATATAAATAACTACGTGGAACTAGAAAAAGCTCTGATAAATAGATATAAAATAAAGAAAAGCCAACAAGAAATTCATACACAACTATCCCAATCACGCCAGCGCGGAACAGTTGAGAAGTATGGCGATAAACTATCTGAGCTCATGAACGAATTGAGTGATATACAAATTAATAGCTTAGGTCAGAACCCATCTTCAGCAGAGAAAGTAGCAATACAAAAGTCAAATGACTCGTACGCACTTACTATTTTTTTAAATGGTTTAGACGAATCACTCAAACCAACAATTTTCGCTGCACAACCCAAAACATTTGCAGAAGCAATTCAAATAGCGGTTGAATTAGAATCAAGCATAAATATAACAGAAAATATTATGCAAGTAAATAGAAGAAACAATATACATCAAGAATTGAATTATAATTATAGAAACTGCCCAAGCAATAACAACAATCAAAGAAACTGCTATAGCACATATAGAATTGATTATAGTCAAAACCAAAGCAATAATTATAGAAATCAGAACAGAAATAATGGAAACAACTATAATTCCAGAAACAATATAGGAAACCAAAACAATAATTACAGAAATTATTACAAAAACAACAATAATCCTGAAAGAATTGGGAAAAATACTAGAAACCAGAGAAATGGAAATACTTATAATGAAATCGCGCCTGATAATTATATAAACTATTCAATAATCCCAGAACAGAGCGTCAAGCACATCGAAGTAATAAATACAAATAAAGTAGATGCATTGATAGATAATATTAAAAAAGAAACTGAACCATTACAAAAATACCGATCAATCCAAGTCGCGAGACCAACTAACGAATGTTTTAACGACAATGATATATTGGAAAATTTAACAGGAAGCATTGACATGAATAACCTAAGTTCAGAATCATTAACATATACGAAACGAACACGGAAAAATGATACCAATGACAAAAAAGTATTACCATGTACAAGACATATAATCAAAAACAAAGAAAATATCGGGCAGAATGAAAATAAAAACAAATCCGAAAAAGCGCAAAAACCAAATCACAATATAAAACATAAGAAAGCTGATTTATTTATTTATTTATTCATTTACCAAACAAGGTATAATAAGAATACATATAAATGAAATAAATATAAAACATAAAAACAAACCAGACAAATTTAAAGAAAAAAAAACAGGTTTAAAATAGGTATAAAATACAAACAAATATAATATAAATAAATAAACATTCGATAAATAAATACACAAAGCTAATTTACATGTAGGTCACAATATTAAATACGCAAAACGCAAAAACGAATTTAATTAATTATCTAATTAAACAATTATGAAAATAGTCCTAAGTCATAAGAAGATACTAGGCCGGTAGACTAGGGAGGGAATGATAAGAGAGCCTTGGTAACTCTATTTTTAAAGGACACTTTGGATATCGTGGGGGAAAAGTGTTGGCTCATACTGTTGAATATTTTGCAGCATCTGTTAATTGGCTCATTATCAGCATATGCGGTGCTATGCTTATATTCAACTAGCATTCGTCGGGATCTAGTGACTCTCAAGGGCTGATTAAGCACAAATCTTTTCTGTATATAGTCGACATTAACAGCGTCTCTAATGACATCGAAACTGAAGTAGGCAGATAACATTAATATTCTGGATGCAAGAGGTAATAAGTTTAGAAGTCTAAGGCGAAATTCATACGACGGTAAATTGCTAAAATCACTTGGATAGTAAAGACCTCTAAGAGCGAATAGCAAGAATTGCTTCTGAATAGATTCAAATCTCTGGCTGTGAATTTCGAAAACTGGGTTCCAGATAATGCAAGCATACTCAAGAAGAGGGCGAACGAGCGCGGTGTAAAGTGATTTTGTAACCCAAAGGTTCTGAAACTCCCTGGCCCGTCGCTTAATGAAGCCAAGTCGTTTACTTGCTTGAGAAATCATTTTTTCGTAATGAAAATTAAAGCGGAGCTTTTCATCGAGCACCACACCGAGGTCTAAAATATTGTCCACTCTACTAAGTGCCGTATTGCTTAAAAGGTACGTATAATGTACGCACGTACTTTTTCTAGAAAAGCTAATTACATGACATTTTGCGATGTTGAGAGGTAGGTTATTCACGCTGCACCAATGTTCGAGGGAATTTAGTTTTGATTGAAAAAAGCTGGCATCTGAAGACGACTTTATAGTATAATAAATTTTCAGGTCGTCCGCATAGAGTAGATGAGGCACATCAGATAAAACCTCTGACAAGTCTGATATAAAAATATTAAAAAGTTAAGGGCCAAGATGACTACCTTGAGGTACACCTGAATTGACATGAATTTTTTTAGAAATAAGCCCTTGGAATTTCACATGTTGTGAGCGGTTGTGGAGGTAACAGCTAAGCCATTTTAGTAGGGAACCGGCAATTCCGAATTGCTGTAGCTTGGAAATCAAAATGGAGTGGTCAACACGGTCAAATGCTTTGCTAAAGTCAGTGTAGACTGCGTCAATTTGATCACCTTTCTCCATTTTACAAAGAACATGGGAAACCAGCACCATTAGGTTGGTAGTGGTAGAACGTCCTTTCCGAAAGCCATGCTGCTGTTCGTTAAGTCGAGAATCGACCAGAGGGGATAGTTTAGCACATATGATTTTTTCGAAGAGTTTAGGAATAGTTGATAAAATGGCAATACCTCTATAATTATGAATTGATCTTCTATCGCCATTTTTGAATATTGGTGTCACGTAGGAGGATTTCCAATACGACGGAAAGTACCCAGAGGAAAGAGATGTATTAAATATAATGTGAAGAGGAGTGATTAACTGTGTGGCACATTTAATAAGAAACATTGGAGGAAGAAGATCAGGTCCAGGGCCTTTTTTACTATCAAGCTCCAAGATAGCTTTAGAAATATCATCTCTGGAAATGGTTATAGCCTCAGCGAAAATTGGTCTAGTTACTCTTGGGGAATGACAGGATGATGAAGTACTTGCTGGATTAAAAACGTCTTGGAAGTTATCTGCGAAAAAGTTGCAAATTTCTTGAGGAGAAGAAGACATTGAGGTGTTATAACACATAGAAGAGGGATAGCCAGTTGTTTTCCGTTTCATATTCACAAAGTCAAAAAACTTTTTGGGGTTGAGGATTATATTCTCGCCGGTAGTTTTAATGAATCTGTCATATGCTTCATGAGACTTGTTATGGAATTCTTTGGCCACTGCATTGTATTCTTCTTTAATACGATGGCTAGAGTCGACATTATTTTTTATTGATTTGTAAAGCTTATTTCTATGATTTCTCATACGTCTAAGAGTCTTATCGAGCCAAGGCTCAGAAAGTTTATCTTTTCTCCTAATTTTAGGGACATATCTTTCGACCGTGTCAAACAGAATATTGTAGAATGAATTTACATTGTCGTCAATAGATTAGGATGCAAGCGTATCTGTCCAATCGACATTGTCAAGAGAATGGTGAATGCTATAATAATCAGCATTACGGAAATCGTATACAATGGTATTATTGTACGTTTGAAAGATATTAGAATCAGTAGTGGATAAATCAATAGTAAGAGCAGGATGGTGAAGGCTATTAGAGAAAAGATTCTCCACGTCGATAGTAGGGCTAACCATTACTTTGTCATAAGCGTTTGTAAATATAAGGTCTAACCAATTACCATAACTATTGGGAGTCGGAGCAACTTGCTGCAAATCATTACCATACAAAGTACTCACAAGGTTAAAATCAGAATTATCAAGATGGTTAATAGGAATTAGGTAATCATCAGTTTCATCAAGAACGAAACGTAAATTAGGACGATTAAAATCTCCAAGTAGAATAATTTGATCCTCAGCGCTACGAGTTGCCATGAAAGTAGATATAAATTCGCATATATAATTGTAAACAGAGTCGTCAGATCTAGGCGGGACATAAAATAAACCGATATATACCGATGTCCTGTCAAATGATATTCGAATAACTTTATGCTGAAGCAATTTTTGAGGGGTTATGTTGACAATTTCGCATGAGAAAGTACTGTTAACAGCAAGTAAAACACCACCTCCTCTTGTCTGGCCAGTGGCGACACAATCACGGTCATTTCTGAATATTGTCCAGCTACTATCGAGGATCTCTTCATTAATATGGGATTCATTTAACCAGGTTTCAGTCAAGGCAAGTACGTTGAAATGGCATGATTTGGCGTCAAGGTAGAATTTATTCAATTTGCCTCTCATACCACTGCAATTGTGGTAAAAAATTCTGAGGCACTTGCGAGAGCACACCTTGTTAGGAGCGATACCTAACGTTATACCGGGGTTTTTGCAAAGAATTTGAAGTCGGATGAATTTCATCCGAAGTTGTATTTGAGAGAGTGGAATTCGGAGGATTATTGATAGAAGACGCCCTGCAGCTATACGTTAAACTTTGAGGAGATATGTCCGTAGGCGAACGTCTGGACTCAACGCTATGGATATTCTGGACTGGAATATTTAAACATTCAGTGGTGGGAACTACAGATATGGGTATATTATTCTTCTGACGATTCCTAGGAGTTTTCTGCATTATTCGTAATTTGCGGACTGTACAATTACTGGTTACATTAGTATTTTTACTTATATTGCTAATATTGTTGCTGCTGTTGGTGGACTTCCAGGGAGAAAACTTGATGCCTTTCCAGTTGTAGCTCCTGCTGCTTCCGTCAACGTTGGTAAAGAGCCAGGCGTATTTTTCGGGGATCCAGACTTTATAGTGCTTAGATGCTCTATTCTATGTTGAGGTATGTGCTGAATGTAACAGCAACTCTACGATTGATGTAAAAAGATTGATAAAACCAAAATACAATATGCAGACTAAAGAAGCCTTCCTTTGCAACAGCGATTCGAACGCTAATATAGGAAATTTGTGTGAGTTTTGAGTGATAATGGAAAGTAATAAAAGTACAGTTAGATGCAGTGATAATCTATCAGAATTAGTTTTGCCATTGGAGAAGCTGACATCACAAACAACTGAAAAGAATATATCAAATGTGTACCGAAACAAGAGCCACAAAAAACACAAAAAACAGTGAAAAGAATACCACAAACCATACAAAATTTGAAGAAAAAAATATTCTTAACTCACTTATACTAGTAAACAGAAAATGCAAAAGAAAAATCACAATAATTGATTAATGCCAAATGCACCACAAATATGAAAATATTCTACAAAAACAAAATACACAAAAAAAATATTTACATATAAGTATTGTAATTTTATTGTTATTCGATACGAAATTGATGAAAAACTTCATACATGCATACACAAATTTGCATTATTACAAAGTCAATGAATTACTATTTTAGCTTTTAGAAGAAAACCACGCTTATCTCATAAGTCAAATTACGATACAACTATGAATTAAATATTCGAAACTATTATACCTATTTAGGTACAAAAAAAACCTTAATGAACAAAATTGTAATCGAAATTGTAAAAGTATGGATGGATTAGTGTTCAAAAAATGTCCTTTCTACAGAAATGAAATTTTTTTCCCAAAGGAAGAGGGTGTTGTGAATACTAAAATGTAAACACACACAAATGTCATTACATATTAAAAATATTCACTTTGTGATTTTAGCGCCATTTTAAGAAAGTGGTGAGCTCTAAAATTAGATTTGACTTAGCGAAGACTCAAACAAGTACACTTAACGTTAAAAATAACACCGAAAACCAAATCCATACATTTTAGTACATATATTTATCACTTAAGGTGTTATGACACTACATTATTTTGCGCATTAATCATCTCATTATTAATCCGAAAAGAAAAGAGATTGAAATATTTAGTGTGAAAGAGACAAGTAGGTGAGTGCAGTCAAAACAACTGTTCGTTTTGACAGTGACGATTAACTGTTATCGAAATGTCGAAGGTTTGCTGGAATCAAGGCTAAAATGTGTCAAATATTCTAATATGACACATTCAATTTCCGACTTGTCAAAATTTCAGCTGCTAGCAGCTGAATAATGCGAAGCCGGCCGCATTATTATAGCATTCCACATTAATTATGACATTAATATTTAACAGTTTGACATTATTGGCTAGTGAGGCCTATTCGCTCATACAAAATGCAGATATCCATGTTTATTCATTGTCTCTCTCTACTCGGATTATTAATGGCATTATTAATGTAGTGTCATAACACCTTTAGCAATTTAACGAAAATGTTACTATTTAAGATCAGACATTAGACAATAAAGTTAGTCTGTCTTGGAACGCCAGCTTGGTCGGCGACCATACAGACGGGCCAATCAAAACTAAAACTTTAGTTTTTATTAATTTATGGCACTATTGTTTGTAGTCTTGCTACGCGGCGACATAGTTCGCCACATAGTGAACAATATTATAAAAGCCATTTGTAATATAACACGGCATTTATAATATTACACGTCACAGCGACAACGATTACGTAGCCTGGCGGCCCGTACTTCTAGGAGGCATTGGTATAGCTTTCCACCATTAGCCCCTTCAATCCTCTCACGCACAAAGCATGTTAAAGTTGCCTTTCCGCCATTTCGACCTAATTGTCCAATTGGAGGGGAACTACTTGGATTTGACAATAGGTCTGTTCCCGTACATTCAGTAACTGAATTTTACTGAATTTTCCTGAATCGTGTGGTGGGGGAATTTCATGAAAAGTACAGGAACGCTCTCATTGTATTTCCTGAAAATTGACAACCGAAAGTGTCAGTTTTCGGTTTTTGGGAGATCGATAGCGATTACAAAGTCATCCTAAGCGGTGATAAATTATTGCCACAAAAAGATTCGACCTTCATAGCAATATTACCCAAAAAATATGTTACTTGCCGCGCACATTTGAAAATATTTACTTGCGCCACACCGTTTGACACTTTTCAGTAGCTCAGTTCCTACTGAAAATTCATCGTACTTACTGAAAGAGGGTAAATTTTCAGTTTTCAGTAAAGCATAGTACTGAGTTCGATTTCACGTGAAATTTTCATACAAAATTTCACGTGAAATCTGTTTCGGCGAAAATTTAGCTTGAAAATAAGCAAGTTTGGTACTGTGTTCTTAGCATGAAAAGTTGCTTCGAAGTTGCTTTCGCGTTGAAAACGTAGATGGCACTGAAACATGTCTCCAATCATTTCACGCCAATTTAGTTTGTGCAGTTCATTCTTTCGAGCGAAAAAGTGACATTTGGTGTTTCAATTTGAAAATGGAGCAGTGCAAATGTCTTTCCAATAAGAAAATCGATCGAAAAGTGAAATTCTTGACATTTTATCCGTCAAAAATGAGCATTGTCTCTGCTTTTCTCCATTGCCAAAATTTTCGCTTGAAAGAATGACCAGATAATGGAGACATGTCAAAATTTCACGTAAACTTGAACTCAGTACCAGCCTTAAAGCATAGAACTGAGTTCGATTTCACGTGAAATCTGCTTCGGCGAAAATTTAGCTTGAAAATAAGCAAGAGTTGTACTAAGGTCTAAGCATGAAAAGTTGCTTTGAAGTTGCTTTCGCGTTGAAAACGTAGAAGGCACTGAAACATGTCTCCAATCATTTCACGCATGTTTCACGCCAATTTAGTTTGTGCAGTTCATTCTTTCGAGCTAAAAAGTGACATTTGGAGTTTTAATTTGAAAATGGAGCAGTGAAAATGTCTTTCCAATAAGAAAATCGATCGAAAAGTGAAATTCTTGACATTTTATCCGTCAGAAATGAGCATTGTCTCTGCTTTTCTCCATTGCCAAAATTTCCGCTCGCAAGACTGACCAGATAATGGAGACATGTCAAAATTTCACGTGAACTCGAACTCAGTACCAGCCTTAAAACGGAGTACGGGAACGGCTTCATTGCAATTAATCGCGATTAATCGCAATTAATCGTGGTACGGGAGCAGACCTAATGAGTAGCTAAAAAATTAATACCATCCCCTTCAATGTAAATCTAGAGTTACAATCAATGCAACCAACATTTGTTGCACAACAAAATGAGTTTGAACCCATGAGAACGTATGAGAGCAGTTACAATGATGCAACACAACTTTGTTGCGCAGCAGAGTTTGCTCATACCTCAAACTTGGCATGGCAACAACATTTTTGAAAATATCCAATTCCACCTGTTCCTATGAGCGTTCGGGAAATCGGAACTGTCATATGTAAATGACAATCAGAATTTGTATTTCTTTGTCTCATTTTTGCTTTGCATTATACCCGCAGCTTTTAGAGGATAAAATATTCACTGATATCTCTTTCCGGGACTTTAAAGGATCCAAATTATCGAACAGCAATTTCTTTAATATAGCCAGTGACAGATGACAGTAAAGCTAGAGTTACAATCAATGCAACCAACATTTGTTGGTGACAAACAAAATGAGTTTGAACCCATGAGAACGTATGAGAGCAGTTACAATGATGCAACACAACTTTGTTGCGCAGCAGAGTTTGCTCATACCTCAAACTTGGCATGGCAACAACATTTTTGAAAATATCCAATTCCACCTGTTCCTATGAGCGTTCGGGAAATCGGAACTGCCATATGTAAATGACAATCAGAATTTATATTTTTTTGTCTCATTTTTGCTTTGCATTGTACTCCGCAGCTTTTAGAGGATAAAATATTCACTGATATCTCTTTCCGAGACTTTAAAGGATCCAAATTATCGAACAGCAATTTCTTTAATATAGCCAGTGACAGATGACAGTAAATGTTGTGTTGCATTGATTGTAACTCGTTCCACCAACAAAACTTGGCTGTAAATGTTGGTTGCATTGATTGTAACTCAAGCATAAAGCTAGAGTTACAATCAATGCAACCAACATTTGTTGCACGTCAAAATGAGTTTGAACCCATGAGAACGTATGAGAGCAGTTACCATGATGCAACACAACTTTGCTTGGCAGCAGAGTTTGCTCATATCTCAAACTTGGCATGGCAACAACATTTTTGAAAATATCCAATTCCACCTGTTCCTATGAGAGTCCGGGAAATGGGAAATGTCATATGCAAATGACAGTCAAAATTTGTTTTTCTTTTGCTAATTTTGGCGCTGCAATATACGCTGCAGCTTTTAAAGGATCAAATACTCACTGATATCACTTTCCGAGACTGTAAAGGATCCATATTATCAAACAACAATTTCGTTAATATAGCCAGTGACAGATGACAGTAAATGTTGTGTTGCATTGATTGTAAAGCTAGAGTTACAATCAATGCAACCAACATTTGTTGCACGTCAAAATGAGTTTGAACCCATGAGAACGTATGAGAGCAGTTACAATGATGCAACACAACTTTGCTTGGCAGCAGAGTTTGCTCATATCTCAAACTTGGCATGGCAACAACATTTTTGAAAATATCCAATTCCACCTGTTCCTATGAGAGTCCGCGAAATGGGAAATGTCATATGCAAATAACAATCAGAATTTGTATTTTTTTGTCTCATTTTTGCTTTGCATTATACTCCGCAGCATTTAGAGGATAAAATATTCACTGATATCTCTTTCCGAGACTTTAAAGGATCCAAATTATCGAACAGCAATTTCTTTAATATAGCCAGTGACAGATGACAGTAAATGTTGTGTTGCATTGATTGTAACTCGTTCCACCAACAAAACTTGGCAGTAAATGTTGGTTGCATTGATTGTAACTCAAGCATAAAGCTAGAGTTACAATCAATGCAACCAACATTTGTTGCACGTCAAAATGAGTTTGAACCCATGAGAACGTATGAGAGCAGTTACCATGATGCAACACAACTTTGCTTGGCAGCAGAGTTTGCTCATATCTCAAACTTGGCATGGCAACAACATTTTTGAAAATATCCAATTCCACCTGTTCCTATGAGAGTCCGGGAAATGGGAAATGTCATATGCAAATGACAGTCAAAATTTGTTTTTCTTTTGCTAATTTTGGCGCTGCAATATACGCTGCAGCTTTTAAAGGATCAAATACTCACTGATATCACTTTCCGAGACTGTAAAGGATCCATATTATCAAACAACAATTTCGTTAATATAGTCAGTGACAGATGACGGAAAATGTTGTGTTGCATTGATTGTAACTCGTTCAACCAACAAAACTTGGCAGCGAATATTGGTTGCATTGATTGTAACTCAAGCATAAGATTTATGCTTGAGTTATGCTTGAGTTACAATCAATGCAACCAACATTCGCTGCCAAGTTTTGTTGGTGGAACGAGTTATGCTTGAGTTACAATCAATGCAACCAACATTTGCTGCCAAGTTTTGTTGGTGGAACGAGTTACAATCAATGCAACACAACATTTACTGTCATCTGTCACTGGCTATATTAAAGAAATTGCTGTTCGATAATTTGGATCCTTTAAAGTCTCGGAAAGAGATATCAGTGAATATTTGATCCTCTAAAAGCTGCGGAGTATAATGCAAAGCAAAAATGAGACAAAAAATATACAAATTCTGATTGTCATTTGCATATGACATTTCCCATTTCCCGGACTCTCATAGGAACAGGTGGAATTGGATATTTTCAAAAATGTTGTTGCCATGCCAAGTTTGAGATATGAGCAAACTCTGCTGCCAAGCAAAGTTGTGTTGCATCATTGTAACTGCTCTCATACGTTCTCATGGGTTCAAACTCATTTTGACGTGCAACAAATGTTGGTTGCATTGATTGTAACTCTAGCTTTACAATCAATGCAACACAACATTTACCGTCATCTGTCACTGGCTATGTTAACGAAACTGTTGTTTGATAATATGGATCCTTAATAGTCTCGGAAAGTGATATCAGTGAGTATTTGATCCTTTAAAAGCTGCAGCGTATATTGCGGAGCAAAAATGAGCAAAAGAAAAACAAATTTTGATTGTGATTTGCATTCGACATTTCCCATTTCCCGGACTCTCATAGGAACAGTTGGAATTGGATATTTTCAAAAATGTTGTTTCCATGCCAAGTTTGAGAAATGAGCAAACTCTGCTGCGCAACAAAGTTGTGTTGCATCATTGTAACTGCTCTTATACGTTCTCATGGGTTCAAACTCATTTTGTTGTGCAACAAATGTTGGTCGCATTAATTGTAACTCTAGCTTTACAATCAATGCAACCCACATTTGCTGCCAAGTTTTGTTGATGGAACGAGTTATGCTTGAGTTACAATCAATGCAACCAACATTTGCTGCCAAGTTTTGTTGGTGGAACGAGTTACAATCAATGCAACACAACATTTACTGTCATCTGTCACTGGCTATATTCAAGAAATTGCTGTTCGATAATTTGGATCCTTTAAAGTCTCGGAAAGAGATATCAGTGAATATTTGATCCTCTAAAAGCTGCAGAGTATAATATATAGCAAACATGAGACAAAAAAATACAAATTCTGATTGTCATTTACATATGACATTTCCCAATTCCCGGACTCTCATAGGAACAGGTGGAATTGGATATTTTCAAAAATGTTGTTGCCATGCCAAGTTTGAGATATGAGCAAACTCTGCTGCCAAGCAAAGTTGTGTTGCATCATTGTAACTGCTCTCATACGTTCTCATGGGTTCAAACTCATTTTGACGTGCAACAAATGTTGGTTGCATTGATTGTAACTCTAGCTTTATGCTTGAGTTACAATCAATGCAACTAACATTTACTGTCATCTGTCACTGGCTACATTAACGAAATTGTTGTTCGATAATATGGATCCTTTACAGTCTCGGAAAGTGATAGCAGTGAGTATTTGATCCTTTAAAAGCGGCAGCGTATAATGCAGAGCAAAAATGAGCAAAAGAAAAACAAATTTTGATTGTTATTTCCATATGACATTTCCCATTTCCCGGACTCCCATAGGAACAGGTGGAATTGGATATTTTCAAAAATGTTGTTGCCATGCCAAGTTTGAGATATGAGCAAACTCTGCTGCGCAACAAAGTTGTGTTGCATCATTGTAACTGCTCTTATACGGTCTCATGGGTTCAAACTCATTTTGTTGTGCAACAAATGTTGGTTGCATTGATTGTAACTCTAGCTTTATGCTTGAGTTACAATCAATGCAACCAACATTTGCTGCCAAGTTTTATTGGTGGAACGAGTTACAATCAATGCAACACAACATTTACTGTCATCTGTCACTGGCTATATTCAAGAAATTGCTGTTCGATAATTTGGATCCTTTAAAGTCTTGGAAAGAGATATCAGTGAATATTTGATCCTCTAAAAGCTGCAGAGTATAATATATAGCAAACATGAGACAAAAAAATACAAATTCTGATTGTCATTTACATATGACATTTCCCATATCCCGGACTCTCATAGGAACAGGTGGAATTGGATATTTTCAAAAATGTTGTTGCCATGCCAAGTTTGAGATATGAGCAAACTCTGCTGCCAAGCAAAGTTGTGTTGCATCATTGTAACTGCTCTCATACGTTCTCATGGGTTCAAACTCATTTTGACGTGCAACAAATGTTGGTTGCATTGATTGTAACTCTAGCTTTATGCTTGAGTTACAATCAATGCAACTAACATTTGCTGCCAAGTTTTGTTGGTGGAACGAGTTACAATCAATGCAACACAACATTTACTGTCATCTGTCACTGGCTATATTGAAGAAATTGCTGTTCGATAATTTGGATCCTTTAAAGTCTCGGAAAGAGATATCAGTGAATATTTTATCCTCTAAAAGCTGCGGAGTATAATGCAAAGCTAAAATGAGACAAAAAATACAAATTCTGATTGTCATTTACATATGACAGTTCCGATTTCCCGAACGCTCATAGGAACAGGTGGAATTGGGTATTTTGTTGCCATGCCAAGTTTGAGATATGAGCAAACTCTGCTGCGCAACAAAGTTATGTTGCATCATTGTAACTGCTCTCATACGTTCTCATGGGTTCAAACTCATTTTGTTGTGCAACAAATGTTGGTTGCATTGATTGTAACTCTAGCTTTATGCTTGATTTACAATCAATGCAACCAACATTCGCTGCCAAGTTTTGTTGGTGGAACGAGTTACAATCAATGCAACACAACATTTACTGTCATCTGTCACTGGCTATATTCAAGAAATTGCTGTTCGATAATTTGGATCCTTTAAAGTCTCGGAAAGAGATATCAGTGAATATTTTATCCTCTCAAAGCTGCGGAGTATAATGCAAAGCAAAAATGAGACAAAAAAAATACAGATTCTGATTGTCATTTACATATGACAGTTCCGATATCCCGAACGCTCATAGGAACAGGTGGAATTGGATATTTTCAAAAATATTGTTGCCATGCCAAGTTTGAGATATGAGCAAACTCTGCTGGGCAACAAAGTTGTGTTGCATCATTGTAACTGCTCTCATACGTTCTCATGGGTTCAAACTCATTTTTTTGTGCAACAAATGTTGGTTGCATTGATTGTAACTCTAGCTTTATAAGCCGTTCTCACTACACTTCTAAATCAGGTAGATTAAGAATCTTTCAAGTTAATCAGGTAAGCGTTCACACTACCCGACGTGATTTAGAATGAGGAGATTTAGAGAGAGAAATGTCATTCGAATTTAAGTGTACAATTTTTTTTGCGTGAAAGTTGTTGAAATTAGTGCAGAAACATGCAAGAGCATGATCTATTCATTTTGTACAACTCAAATTTTCCGTTTTTGTTCAGTTTTCATTATTTTAGACCGAAATTCGAATGACATTTCCTTCAAATCTACCGTGCCTCTCACGGATGGAATTCAGCGCGCTCTGAGAACAATTCAGCCGGGAAAAATTCACAATAGTACCTGATTTGTACTTGATTAACTCTAAATCTGGTCGCTTTCAACTGTCAGACGCCGAAAAAATGTATGGGTAATCAGGTCGATTTAACTTGATTTTTGCTTGAGTTACAATCAATGCAACCAACATTTGCTGCCAAGTTTTGTTGGTGGAACGAGTTACAATCAATGCAACACAACATTTACTGTCATCTGTCACTGGCTATATTAAAGAAATTGCTGTTCGATAATTTGGATCCTTTAAAGTCTCGGAAAGAGATATCAGTGAATATTTGATCCTCTAAAAGCTGCGGAGTATAATGCAAAGCAAAAATGAGACAAAAAAAATACAAATTCTGATTGTCATTTGCATATGACATTTCCCATTTCCCGGACTCTCATAGGAACAGGTGGAATTGGATATTTTCAAAAATGTTGTTGCCATGCCAAGTTTGAGATATGAGCAAACTCTGCTGCCAAGCAAAGTTGTGTTGCATCATTGTAACTGCTCTCATACGTTCTCATGGGTTCAAACTCATTTTGACGTGCAACAAATGTTGGTTGCATTGATTGTAACTCTAGCTTTACAATCAATGCAACACAACATTTACCGTCATCTGTCACTGGCTATGTTAACGAAACTGTTGTTTGATAATATGGATCCTTAATAGTCTCGGAAAGTGATATCAGTGAGTATTTGATCCTTTAAAAGCTGCAGCGTATATTGCGGAGCAAAAATGAGCAAAAGAAAAACAAATTTTGATTGTGATTTGCATTCGACATTTCCCATTTCCCGGACTCTCATAGGAACAGTTGGAATTGGATATTTTCAAAAATGTTGTTTCCATGCCAAGTTTGAGAAATGAGCAAACTCTGCTGCGCAACAAAGTTGTGTTGCATCATTGTAACTGCTCTTATACGTTCTCATGGGTTCAAACTCATTTTGTTGTGCAACAAATGTTGGTCGCATTAATTGTAACTCTAGCTTTACAATCAATGCAACCCACATTTGCTGCCAAGTTTTGTTGATGGAACGAGTTATGCTTGAGTTACAATCAATGCAACCAACATTTGCTGCCAAGTTTTGTTGGTGGAACGAGTTACAATCAATGCAACACAACATTTACTGTCATCTGTCACTGGCTATATTCAAGAAATTGCTGTTCGATAATTTGGATCCTTTAAAGTCTCGGAAAGAGATATCAGTGAATATTTGATCCTCTAAAAGCTGCAGAGTATAATATATAGCAAACATGAGACAAAAAAATACAAATTCTGATTGTCATTTACATATGACATTTCCCAATTCCCGGACTCTCATAGGAACAGGTGGAATTGGATATTTTCAAAAATGTTGTTGCCATGCCAAGTTTGAGATATGAGCAAACTCTGCTGCCAAGCAAAGTTGTGTTGCATCATTGTAACTGCTCTCATACGTTCTCATGGGTTCAAACTCATTTTGACGTGCAACAAATGTTGGTTGCATTGATTGTAACTCTAGCTTTATGCTTGAGTTACAATCAATGCAACTAACATTTACTGTCATCTGTCACTGGCTACATTAACGAAATTGTTGTTCGATAATATGGATCCTTTACAGTCTCGGAAAGTGATAGCAGTGAGTATTTGATCCTTTAAAAGCGGCAGCGTATAATGCAGAGCAAAAATGAGCAAAAGAAAAACAAATTTTGATTGTTATTTCCATATGACATTTCCCATTTCCCGGACTCCCATAGGAACAGGTGGAATTGGATATTTTCAAAAATGTTGTTGCCATGCCAAGTTTGAGATATGAGCAAACTCTGCTGCGCAACAAAGTTGTGTTGCATCATTGTAACTGCTCTTATACGGTCTCATGGGTTCAAACTCATTTTGTTGTGCAACAAATGTTGGTTGCATTGATTGTAACTCTAGCTTTATGCTTGAGTTACAATCAATGCAACCAACATTTGCTGCCAAGTTTTATTGGTGGAACGAGTTACAATCAATGCAACACAACATTTACTGTCATCTGTCACTGGCTATATTCAAGAAATTGCTGTTCGATAATTTGGATCCTTTAAAGTCTCGGAAAGAGATATCAGTGAATATTTGATCCTCTAAAAGCTGCAGAGTATAATATATAGCAAACATGAGACAAAAAAATACAAATTCTGATTGTCATTTACATATGACATTTCCCATATCCCGGACTCTCATAGGAACAGGTGGAATTGGATATTTTCAAAAATGTTGTTGCCATGCCAAGTTTGAGATATGAGCAAACTCTGCTGCCAAGCAAAGTTGTGTTGCATCATTGTAACTGCTCTCATACGTTCTCATGGGTTCAAACTCATTTTGACGTGCAACAAATGTTGGTTGCATTGATTGTAACTCTAGCTTTATGCTTGAGTTACAATCAATGCAACTAACATTTGCTGCCAAGTTTTGTTGGTGGAACGAGTTACAATCAATGCAACACAACATTTACTGTCATCTGTCACTGGCTATATTGAAGAAATTGCTGTTCGATAATTTGGATCCTTTAAAGTCTCGGAAAGAGATATCAGTGAATATTTTATCCTCTAAAAGCTGCGGAGTATAATGCAAAGCTAAAATGAGACAAAAAATACAAATTCTGATTGTCATTTACATATGACAGTTCCGATTTCCCGAACGCTCATAGGAACAGGTGGAATTGGGTATTTTGTTGCCATGCCAAGTTTGAGATATGAGCAAACTCTGCTGCGCAACAAAGTTATGTTGCATCATTGTAACTGCTCTCATACGTTCTCATGGGTTCAAACTCATTTTGTTGTGCAACAAATGTTGGTTGCATTGATTGTAACTCTAGCTTTATGCTTGATTTACAATCAATGCAACCAACATTCGCTGCCAAGTTTTGTTGGTGGAACGAGTTACAATCAATGCAACACAACATTTACTGTCATCTGTCACTGGCTATATTCAAGAAATTGCTGTTCGATAATTTGGATCCTTTAAAGTCTCGGAAAGAGATATCAGTGAATATTTTATCCTCTCAAAGCTGCGGAGTATAATGCAAAGCAAAAATGAGACAAAAAAAATACAGATTCTGATTGTCATTTACATATGACAGTTCCGATATCCCGAACGCTCATAGGAACAGGTGGAATTGGATATTTTCAAAAATATTGTTGCCATGCCAAGTTTGAGATATGAGCAAACTCTGCTGGGCAACAAAGTTGTGTTGCATCATTGTAACTGCTCTCATACGTTCTCATGGGTTCAAACTCATTTTTTTGTGCAACAAATGTTGGTTGCATTGATTGTAACTCTAGCTTTATAAGCCGTTCTCACTACACTTCTAAATCAGGTAGATTAAGAATCTTTCAAGTTAATCAGGTAAGCGTTCACACTACCCGACGTGATTTAGAATGAGGAGATTTAGAGAGAGAAATGTCATTCGAATTTAAGTGTACAATTTTTTTTGCGTGAAAGTTGTTGAAATTAGTGCAGAAACATGCAAGAGCATGATCTATTCATTTTGTACAACTCAAATTTTCCGTTTTTGTTCAGTTTTCATTATTTTAGACCGAAATTCGAATGACATTTCCTTCAAATCTACCGTGCCTCTCACGGATGGAATTCAGCGCGCTCTGAGAACAATTCAGCCGGGAAAAATTCACAATAGTACCTGATTTGTACTTGATTAACTCTAAATCTGGTCGCTTTCAACTGTCAGACGCCGAAAAAATGTATGGGTAATCAGGTCGATTTAACTTGATTTTTGCTTGAGTTACAATCAATGCAACCAACATTTGCTGCCAAGTTTTGTTGGTGGAACGAGTTACAATCAATGCAACACAACATTTACTGTCATCTGTCACTGGCTATATTAAAGAAATTGCTGTTCGATAATTTGGATCCTTTAAAGTCTCGGAAAGAGATATCAGTGAATATTTGATCCTCTAAAAGCTGCGGAGTATAATGTAAAGCAAAAATGAGACAAAAAATACAAATTCTGATTGTCATTTACATATGACATTTCCCATTTCCCGGACTCTCATAGGAACAGGTGGAATTGGATATTATCAAAAATGTTGTTGCCATGCCAAGTTTGAGATATGAGCAAACTCTGCTGCCAAGCAAAGTTGTGTTGCATCATTGTAACTGCTTTCATACGTTCTCATGGGTTCAAACTCATTTTGACGTGCAACAAATGTTGGTTGCATTGATTGTAACTCTAGCTTTAGCTCTAAAGCGATCAGCTGATCGAAATCGCTTGATTTAGAGTCTAGTGTGAACGGGCTATTATGCAGCTTTATGGGCATGTCCACTCCATTTCTACTACCTCACTGCTCTCAATTCAATCTGTAGCGGACTTATCTCAAAGGGACTTATATACAATATACTCAAAGGTAGCGGAGGAGCTGAGGGTCCAGTGGTGATTTGTTTATCCTGCGCCTGCCTGCCACCCACCAAACCGGGGTGTTTCTTGTTGGTGGTGTAGCCGACGCGCTATAGAGTAGCTTGTTTTGTACATAAATCCGTTTTGTGTGTAGGTACTGAAGGGAGGTGGCTGACATGTCTTATTTAAATAACGACACAGCTTCGTCTTGAGAGGAATGTGAGCTGATGTTTTATTATGATGTTTATTAGAAACAATACCAGATCGCATCGTCAAATGGAAAACAGTAAAGTCGAGATGTGAAACGATACTGCTGTGAAAGGAAAGTGCCTGGGAAAATACAAAGCATAATGGAAAACCGAAAGTGAGCCCGGGTTAGAAAATGCAGTCTAGCACCCAAAATAGTTTACCGTGTGGAATTAAGATGCTCAGTGTTTTAACTATATGTAGTACTGACCGGGAAGAGCTTGTCTTCAATAGTAAAAAAGGCTTGTCTGTCGCACTGAAATGGTGATAACATCGTAGATATTTTCTTATTGCATCGACGGCTTTCTGTTGTGATCCGATTTTGTGTGTTTTGCTTTTGGTTCCTTGTGGTGATGTTAATCTTTGGCCTGGACCCAGCTTAAACAAAAGTGATGGTGATGATTATACCAAGACGAAACTATTCTTCTTTTTGTTGACATGAATGTCACAGAAACAAGTTAAAAGAGCAAGTGTTTCGAAATGTTTTTGAAAAAAAAACGGTTTTAATTTAGAAGAGTTCTGAAGTAGTGCTAACAAAAGATGTGTACTTAAGTATGTACTGTGTTTGATATTCGATGCTCTGTAAACAAGACGTGAGAGCCTAAAAGGAATTAAGTGATGTGTGCTACGTGCTAAGCCATGTTTACACGTACGCAAGTGTTATCGTAAATATTAAGTCGAAAATAAAGCTTGGGAAAAATATAGAATGATCTTTCATTCGAATTAGATACATTCGTGTTAATTGGTAATGGTAAATTAAGTTGTTCACAATGATGTTCAACTGGATAGTTGATTTTATTTTCGTTGTGGCTGTAGCAGTATTTGTTGGAGTTGATAAATTAGCAGTGTTAGCAGGTAAGCGTTTAACGTATAATTAATTGTTGTGATTTCTTTTATTTGATAATTGAGGTCTGGGTATATGTATCATATAAAATTTCCATATTTCTACCATTTAATGTACACAACATGAATTTTAAAGATGAAAAATTTATGAAATATATTTTTTACCAGACTTTTTTATCAGTCTTTGTCTCAAATATCTAGCATTTGTTTAGTTTATTTAATTGAGAATCCATTTCACCGATATACATCCAATTATAAAATGGAAAATAAAGATATTGTAAGGCTCTCGTAGCCACAATTGCTTAATAAAAACACCACAGTTAGAATCACACCAAAACAAAACAACTAATTCTTTATTGCGCTTCAGCAAACTCGTGGACAAACATAATCTGACATTTTACACTAATAAACATTAATTGCGTAATTCACAATAACTGCGCATCGAGCGTGGCGCCTCTGGTGGTGTCTTTAAGAATCCTACAATACTCCCCTCTGAGTGATGTTGTCCATCACGAAAACAATCGGTAAAACCGATGTCCTCGATTGATGCTCGCGCGTATGTATGATCATCTAACGCCGGAACATCGGTGCGATGAAAGTATCGAATGTCGTGCGGCGTCGAAAATGATACTCGTCTGCTCGTTGACGGTAAATTCCTAGTAGTCTGCCGTTGAGCATTCGTTAACTCCTCTGAATCTTCCACGAAAAAGGCAGGCTTCACACGTACGGTAGACACGTTGACATATTTTCCATTGACATCAAGCGTTATTACATGTGGCGAAATTCGCTTGATTATACGGTGGGGACCAGTGTAAGGTCGACACAACGATCTCTTGACCGAATCCACCCTGAGGAATACATGTGTACAGGTACTCAATTCCTTGAACACGAATGTTGTCCTAGGACTCCGATGTATAATTGGCCTCGGGCGAAGCTCCCTAATTCGCTGGCGGATAAGATTAAGGAACTCGATAGGGTCGCTAACTGTTTCATCGTCGTTAAACCTCTCGCCTGGCAGCCGCATCGTTGAGCCAAACACCATCTCCGCCGGTGACGCACCAATATCCTCCTTGAAACTGTTACGTAAGCCTAATAACACCGTAGGCAACGCGTCAACCCAATCACAATTGGTCTGATGGCACATTAACGCGGCTTTCAACGATCGATGCCACCGCTCCAATGCTCCATTAGATGCCGGGTGGTACGGAGAAGACCTAGTTCGCGCACACCCTAATAACTTCACCAGCGTTCGGAACAACGACGATTCGAACTGCGTTCCCTGGTCAGTTGTGACGACCGCAGGTGCTCCATATCTCGACACCCAGTTCGCATAGAACGCCTTAGCGACAGTATCCGCCGATTGATCGGGAATGGGCACTGCTTCCGGCCACCTCGAAAAACGATCAATCATCGTGAGGCAGTATCGATGTCCCTGTGATGGTGGAAGAGGACCGACGATATCCAGATGCACCTGATGAAACGTTTGTCCGGAACTGGAAACGGTTGAAATTCGTTTCGTATATGCCGATTAACTTTTGAGGCTTGGCATCGCGTGCACCCGCGCGCCCACCGACGAATATCGCTCCGAAAGTTTGGCCAGACGAATCTCCTTGCTACTGCTCGAAGAGTAGCACGAGCTCCTGGATGCGAGCATCGATGAAATAATGTAAAAACTCGACTTCTCATACAAATCGGAACAACAGGTCTAGGTTTCGCCTGCGAGACATCACACAGGACAGTGGAACCTCCAAAGACGATCTTCCTCAGCTGCAACGACGTAGTATTGTTAGCCACAAGCTGTTGCAGCTCCGGGTCCCGCGCTTGTTCCAGCGCCAATTCTTTTTCATCGAAGTCGGTAGGCAATGAAATTGACTCAAGGCGGGATAAAGCATCTGCTACAGTATTCGTCGGTCCAGCTATATGTTCAATTCGCGTACAAAACTGGGACACATAACTCAGGTGGCGTATCTGGCGAGGCGTAGCCTTGTCCGACCTTCGTGAAAACGCGTAAACGAGAGGCTTGTGGTTTGTCCTGATAACAAAGATGGTTCCTTCAAGAATGTGTGAAAAATGCTGCACGCTACTATACACAGCCAACAGCTCGCGGTCATATGTGCTATAGTTACGCTCCGCTTTCGTTAACTTTCGCTGGAAATATGCGAGTGGAAACCAGCGGTTACCATGCAGCTGTTCCAAAACGGCACCCACCGCGACACTGGACGCATCTGTTACCAAGGCCAATGGCTTGTTCGGTTCATAATAAACCAACAATGTGGCACCAGCTAAACTCTCGCGGCATGCTTCAAACGCCTTATTAGTCGCAGAATTCCATTCTATTGCAGCGTTCTCAGACTTTGCCCGTTGACAAAGTAATGCGTTGAGCGGGGCTTGCATATTGGCCGCATTCGCAATGAAACGGCGATAATAGTTAAGTGCTCCTAGGAATCGGCGTAATTCCTTGTAGGTAGATGGGCGTTTGTAAGACCTCATCGCTTCCACACGAGAGGCAGGCGGCGAAACGCCCTTTTCGCTGACCGTGTGACCGAGAAATTCAACCTCCGTGACACCAAAAATGCACTTCGCAACGTTCATCACCACGACGAAGTCGCTCAATCGTTGGAAAAGCAGGCGTAAATGTTGTTCGTGCTGCTCCACGCTTTCCGAGGCCACCAACACATCGTCAGCGTAAGTAACACAAAAATCGAGTCCCCTCAACACTTCATCCATGAAGCGCTGGAAGGACTGTGCAGCGTTACGCAGTCCGAACGTCATCACCACGAACTCATACAACCCAAATGGGGTGATAACAGCTGTCTTAGGCACGTCGGCCTCAGCAATCGGAATTTGGTGGAAAGCTCTCAACAAGTCGATCCTGCTAAAAATTCGCTTACCCGCAAGTCCAGCGAATACGTCCTCAATATGCCTCATGGAGTAACGGTCGGGCTGAGTAATTTCGTTGAGCTGGCGAAAGTCGCCACACGGTCGCCAAGATCCATCTTTCTTCGGCACTAGATGCAAGGGACTCGCCCACGGGCTATCAGACGGACGGCAAAATCCCATTTTCAACATATAATCAAACTCCGCCTTCGCTATCGCCAACCTCTCGGGTGTCGGCCGTCGAGCCCTTTGCGCCACTGGTGGTCCAGTGGTAACAATATGGTGTCGCACATGGTGTGGTTTTGCACTCGCAGCACTAAGATTTGTGAGAGACGGAAATTGTCTTAATATCCTGTGGTAACGCGTCCGTCCTGCAACAGTCGATATGGTCGTTCTCCTGCCTGGTCCATCGTAACCCTTTATTCTAGCGTTGGTTTTCGGGTCGATGATACAATGGTTCTTCATATCGACAACAAGGCCAAAATGCCGCAAAAAATCAGCTCCGATTATGGGTTTCGAAACTTTTGCAACACAAAACTACCACTGCAATCTCCGTTGCCAGCCCAAATCCAAAGAAAGTAGTCGCTGGCCATAAGTGCCGATGGACGAGCCATTTGCCGCGAATAGTTTATATGCTGATTGTGTTTTAAATTTTGCACCAATCTTGGGAGGCACGACTGACACATCAGCCCCCGTGTCAATAAGAAAAACCAATCCTGTCGTTGCGTCGCGGAGATAAAGGCGGCATGGTTGCTGGACGCTGTCATTTACCGCTTCTGACAGCGTCGGCACTAGTTTTCCGCAACCCGTGGCTTGGCGATCCATCGGCACGGTGGCCTGCACCTATGAGCACGCTCCCTAAACTTATAGTGATAAAAACAGAGTCCGCCAGGCGATGGCGACCGCCTGCGCCATTTAGGCCGAGAAGCCTGATCGTCACTGGCCCTTCTGAACTCCGATCGCAAAGCGGCCATCTCGTTATGAATCGCATCCAGCTGCGACGCAGGGCTGCTGTGGTCGACAACTGAAACTTCCGTAGGCTCGTGTGCCTCGATAAGCTTGTCGGCGATCTCGGCCAGGCGAGTGAGGTCCTTAACCTCTGCTACACTTAGAATTGCCTGCACATTTGCTGGTAGCCGTTTCAGCCATAGCGTCTTCAGAAACGGCTCAGTTATTCCCGATGCGCCTTTCAGCCGCATGACACGCAGGAGCTGCGACGGACGCTGATCTCCTAACTCCAAACCCGTCAGCAGCTCCCGCATCTCTGCTTCCTCCGAAATTGCAAAGGCGCTCATCAAGCGATCCTTTAGCTTTTGATATTTACCCTCGTCAGGCGGTGACTCGACAATATCCGCCACCTGGGCGAGGATATTCGGGTCCATTTCGCCAATTACCTTATCGAACTTTGTGGTATCACTAGTAATTCGATGCGTTCTAAACTGCGCTTCCACCCGCGCAAACCATAATGCTGGTCGGGACGCCCAAAAGGGTGGAAGCTTAAATGCCATGATGCTGCTAAGCGCAAGTGCATGGACCTCGCCTTGCGCGTCTTCGAATTTGTCTTCATTTGCCATAGCTAACGTCGTGGTCACCAATTTGTAAGGCTCTCGTAGCCACAATTGCTTAATAAAAACACCACAGTTAGAATCACACCAAAACAAAACAACAACTTCTTTATTGCGCTTCAGCAAACTCGTGGACAAACATAATCTGACATTTTACACTATTAAACATTAATTGCGTAATTCACAATAACTGCGCATCGAGCGTGTCGCCTCTGGTGGTGTCTTTCATAATCCTACAATAAGCTAAATCAGGCGATATCGATCAGCTGATCGCTTTAGAACTAATATGCCGTTCCAATGATATAGAAGAAATGGATGGGCGGTATACTCGTACATGAGCGTACGTGTATGCAATGCCTTCTAGAAGTACGGGCCGTCAGGCTACGTAATCGTTCTCGCCGTGACGTCATGAGTTTAGGAAATTTGACATTTCCACGAGGCAGTGCCGATGTACACGGAGATTACACTTGCGGTTTTTTGGTTAAAATATGAATAAAATGTTAGTTTTTTGTGCGTGGACGCGCTATAATAATAATATTTAGTCATAACGTACACTTTGTACCAATTAATTGTATCGCGACAGTAAATCGACACGAACCATCACATAACCTAACACCAACCGATAAACATTTCGTTCATTAATTTGTGTTTTAGCTGTTCACTAGCACTGTTTTGCATAAACCACTTTAGTTTTCATTTCACTCACTTTAACACAACCCGTACAATTAACATTTTCCTGCGGACGTCCCATAAGACTACGTGTGTTTTTTGCGACATCTGTCCCAATGCTCTGACGTCATCATTCTGCTTTACGGCCCGTACATCTAGAAGGCAGTGGTGTATGGCACCAGTTCTTCTTGCAGAATGCTATCCCCTCTCCCCTTTGACAAAACTCATGTTGCCAAACAAATGTAAACAAAGTCCGATTCCAAATGGTTGCCGAATGGATCTATTCGAATTGCGGCCCATTAACCACATTCTTATGCCTTAAAAGTGGTTCATGATAAAGTTTGAACATGATTACTTACTTTATTGGGCAAGAAGTAAAACAGCATCGAAAAAATCTAATCAAAACTGCGAAATGAACTGCATGGTAGAGAAAAACGAATTCACAACACTAAAGATTAAACTAAGAATAGGACTAATGCAACAGTAAATCCATGGGTTAAAAATTACCGCCGCAATTGGTAATCTTTTGCCATAGACATATAAAGAATGGACACGCAATCACAATGCATGAACCCGTACGTGAATGAAGCAATTTTACAACATATGCAATTTTACTCTCTGTAAAACAGCTTTCCCCTCAATGCCGCACGCACCACCCCGCAATGCTGTAGACTCTCAATGTAAACATTTATTTCAATCCATCCAATCAACGGGGTGGTTGGGATAACGGGGAAACTAATACATGGACACAAATTTCCAAATACATCAATTTTTCTGAATGAAATTTGTTGTTGTTTTACACAAACACATTGCGACCAGAGGTCGAAAATTGCTTCATTTCTCTCGGCCCATTTCGTATCCATTCTATGTCTTTTGCGGATACCGTACTACGCGCGCGATCACTGACAACCTAACAGCCTAAGTTTTCTTATGTGGAAAATACATATTGGCCGAGCCCAGGCGAGATCTGGCGAGCCCGAGTGTGTGGACGGTCCAGGCGAGGGACTTTGACAGGGCTCGCCGGCGCTCGTGTCACATCCGATCGGAATGGATTTTGAGCACGAGTCAAAGTGATTTCGAACGAGCTGTCAAATGCCGTCCAAATGTTCGCGGTCTCGTCTGACCGGCTCGCCTGGTCTCGGCCAATATGTATTTGCCACATTAAATTTTCATGAGCTAGGAGCGTCAAAGGCGTACCAATTAGTTTGGTTGTTAGGAGTTACAAATATTTTTGAATATTTTTTTTCCAAATTAAGATGAATACATATTTGTGGGTGAAATGAAAACAGATTACGAGAATATAATTGTGAAATATAATTTGAACGCAGAATGTGGAATGAAGGAGGTGCATTAAAAAATGTATTATTCTATGAAAACAATCATAGCAGCTCTACTTGTATATCTTTGCGTCTCTATGACCCCAAGCAATACAATGGGTTTTCAAGTTAGAGCTTTAATTCGACCGAAGCCAGTCCCAAGTCCGGTTTCAAAGGAAGCGGTTTTTCAGAAAACACCTGCAAAACGCTCTCTTGTGATACTTACACACAAAATTGAAGAAACTTCAATAATTTCTTGTTTTTCTCAAATATTACTAATTTTACAAGAATAAAATACGCAAGATGGCAAAAAGTACGAATTTAAAAAAAGCATATCAACAATTAGTTTCATTCCTATTCGCACGGCGAACATGTGCCTCTCCACGATTAACGAGTTTAATCTACCTCCACTCTGCTTGTTTCATTTTTCGGCTGTTGACAACATTTATGTTGTCCAAATTATACAAGCTATCTATGCAAGTGGCTGCGTATTCTATTTCGATAAGTTTAGCGCTAATCGTAACAATTTTGTACCAAAAGACAGTATAACCATTCAAGTAAATTTTAATTTTAACGTGTGGTATTTAAATTAATTGTAATCATTATGTATGAAATACATATTGTATATTCTAATTTTATCCTGGTTATTTAGTCCTGTCTAACCCACGGGAGCTAAGAGATGGTATTATACATTTAAGAGCGCTAGTAATTGTGACTATAAGACAAATATTTAAAAACTAGACATGAAGGGTGCAGTGAAGTGTTGTCGACACAACAGATTTTTGCACCTGGCTTCTTTTTGTGGCAAAATTTGGCTTGCAGCAAGAGCACAAAAACGACTTGATGCGAATTTCTTTTTCTAATATATTATAATAGACTCAGGTACGGGAACAGACCTATTATATATCAAATTAATTCATCATAAATATGGCGATTCAATCTTGCGCGCCAATTGCCTGCCCCCATATTCATTACAAATTTTGAATCACCTACGACCTTTGCTAGATATGTTTGTGTGAGAGAATGTCGCATACTAATATAAACTGGTGCCGCACGGAAATCGACAGTTCCAATCCACTTCTTCTATATATTTGTGCCGTTCATACCACACTCTAAATCAAGTGATTTCGATCAGCTGATCGTTCTAGAGCTAAATCAACTTAAATCTACCTGATTACCCATACATTTTTCTCGGCGTCTGACAGTTAAAAGCTACCAGATTTATCAAGTACGAATCAGGTACTATTGTGAATTTTTCCCGGCTGAATTGTTCTCAGAGCGCGCTGAATTCCATCCGTGAGAGGCACAGTAGATTTGAATGAAATGTCATTCGAATTTCGGTTTAAAATGGCAAAAATTGACCAAAAAAGGAAAATGTGAGTTGTACAAAGTGAAAAGAAATAGTTTTTGCATGTTCCTGCACCATTTTCAACAACTTTCACGCAAGAAAAATTGTGCACATAAATTCGAATGACATTTCTCTCTCTAAATCTCCTCATTCTAAATCACGTTGGGTAGTGTGAACGCTTACCTGATTAACTTGACAGATTCTAAATCTACTTGAGTTAGAAGTGTAGTGTGAACGGCATATAAACATAAAAACAAAAATTAAAAGGCATATGCATGAAAATTAAGTAATCCAAATACGATAAGCAGCGAAAATATTAGAATATAGTAGATGAAGAAATAGAATAATAATAACAGAATCATCATCCATGGCGCGACAGCCCAAATCTGGCCTTGGCCTCCAGTAACGTCCGCCTCCAATCGTCTCGATCCTCCAATTATTGAACCCCAATATTGAACTGCTGTCTGCGTCTATCGTGTTTTCCCATCGTTTCCTCGGCTTCCCTTGTGCTCTACCTTTCAACGTTCTTTTAGGTAGTCTATTGGCCTCCATCCTTTCGACGTGGCCGGCCCAAAAAATTTACACCGAACATTATTTAAACTGTGGCGAGCAGCGAACTAATTTTTCGGATTTGTTCATGATGGCCTAATGCGTGTGCGTGGAAGAAAAGCGAAAAAAGACACTCAGTTCAAGGAAGATAACAGGAAGACGGAAAATAATACAACAATACTTGAGCAGAAAAAAGCTAAGTACTGAAATTGGTTGACATTTCATTTGAAGAAGATATATTAAAGTTGAAAGCACTGTCTATAAAGATACCAAGAATTTATATCGATCACCAGATAGCATATTTGTTTCCTTATGAATATCGTCGATTTGAATGATAGCTACTTAAGAGAAAAGAGAAAAAAAAGTTTGTTCGCGTTCTGCATATTTTTATGTCACGTCTACTCTGGTGAAGGAAAAAAGGAAACTAATTATTACATTTTTCTTTTAATTAACATTATTAAACTGAATTTATTGGTGTGAGGTGATGTTATATTATTTTTATTTATTTTCATTTGAATTTACATTTGAACCACTATATTATCTATTTATTTGTATACAATCTGTCGGGCTTTATGATTTGGATTATAGATCTATGGTACTTATATTTCTTTTTGTATTAGTTGATGTAAACCGATTCCGGCCGGGGTTGGGTATTAAGAAACCTCACCCAAATTATTAATAAGTTGATTTGATTTGATTTGGAGTTATTGGATTTAATTTGAATTATTTACTTTGATATATTGAATATTTGGGTAAATTGTACTTTCTTTTGGTTTTCTTTTAGTACCTTTTGTGTTAACTTTCTAAAATGTTTTTAAAATAAACTTGAAAATAATAATTCTGAAGGATCTTCTTCTTTTCCTTCTTCTGTGTGGTTGTCGTTGTCTTATTGACTTCTGAAATGTCTTAAGTGTTGTCTGCGTGCCGTAGCACGTAGAGATCTTCCGCCCGTAAACCCACGCCAGGCTGAGGTAGTCGGCTGGTGAAAAGGCACGCCAGGCCAGAGAAGGAAGATCTCTAACAAATACATGCTGCACTGACGACGGCTCGGCGGAGCTGGGTCGGATGCAACAGTACGCGCAAAAGGTATGGTGAAAAAATTCTGGGATCTGATAGGTCGGTCAGAGACCCGCACAAATTTAGAAACAGGAATATTGATAGAACATAGGTCAACATAAATTTTGTAGAAAAAACATTAATCAACGAATAATCTGCGAACATGCAACGGGGAAAGGTTTAACATTTTTAGGCATTCATTGGAATGATAGTAGTGGAAATTAAACTTATACAGAAGACAACGAGTAAACTTATGTTGGGCAGAATCGACTGCATCTGAGAAGTACACATAACACCGTGGTAGACATGGGTAACGCAGCAATTTTGAGGCGCTGATACACTGATACCGGCGCCAGCAGTGGTATCAGCGCACGGCGCTGGCAGCATTGCGCTGATACCATGACGCTATGATACCACGATCGCATCGCTTTTTCTAATGTTTACTTAGCGGTTCTTGCTTGAAGTACACATGCAGCCTGTAAAACTCAAGTGGCTTGAGTCGAACCGATCGAAAAAGAAAATATAAGCTGGAATGCTACTGATTTTCCGTTCGAGAAAAACTCTCATACAAAAATTTGAATGAATATGCTTTGGCAAGAATTTGACTCTGAGGTGAACTAATATCTTTGCGCCGCGCCGTAGCATAGCGCCAAGCCAAATGGTGTTGGCACTGCAAAGCGGCAGCGCCAACACCATTGATACCGAAGTGCGTTACTGAGCTACTAATATCGAAGTGCGTTACTGCGCTACTGATACCGACAATCGATACCAGCGCAGTGGTATCATGGCTAATGCTTCAACGCAATTGCGCGGCGCAGCGTGTACCCATTCAGGTATCTTTCCAAACGTACGTACGCCTGATCTTTTTGATAAGTGTAAATTAGAAAAGTATTAACATCATTGCTTTAATATACCATAAAGGTATTATTAAGTTGTAGTATTGAAGCATAATGAAATTCTATTGCTTTGCATCAAACTCAAACAGACTTGAGGTAAGTATACTCAACTCATATCTTTGCGCCGCGCCGTAGCATAGCGCCAAGCCCAATGGTGTTGGCATTGCAAAGCGGCAGCGCCAACAACATTGATACCGAAGTGCGTTACTGCGCTACTGATACCGACAATCGGTATCAGCGCAGTGGTATCATGGCTAGTGCGGCGCAGCGCTGCGTTACCCATGTCTACACAGTGGTGGTTCCTCAGAGGCGGCAAAGGAGGCAGTAAAATCTATAAAAAAATAATTGATTGATTTGTGTGATTTGAACTCCAGTAACAATATGTGGTCAAAGCAACGTTTGTATAATTTAGAAAAAATTAATGGCACCCTATAAATAAAAATCAAAGTGAATGCAGGATATGATATCAAAAATAAAACAAAACATTAATTAAACATTAAACCAGTTTAGGTTTATTGATTTAACGTTACTTTAGTCGCGCATGGACTTGCCATTCAAAGGTCACAATGAAGCAGAGGTTTGTAATTTATTTGGCTAGATAAAAAAAGTCGGTTGAATGAATTTCAGAAAATTGACTTTTGAGCCTCATGGACATAGCTCAGTCTCTCACTTTTCAAAATATGCTTCGTCAACCTTCGTTTGAGTGCATGATGCCTATTTCTGGTCTATTCCTCAACCGAAAAAAGCTTAAAAGTAAGTTCTTTGTCTTATACGTCAGTAAAAACAAGTTGCTATAATAGATAAGTTAACCATAATAAAGTTAAATTTAACCATTCTGGCCACTTCAGTAATTATTGAAATTTCATTTTTGCGTTGAAAAAAATTAAGACCAGTTCTCAAAATATCATGAGTTAACACGATTAGCGGAGCTATCGCCGCTAACTTTTAAAAAATATTTTTTCAAGAAATTGGAGGATTAACGCAGCTGTATGGCAATTTCGTTCCATATTTTGCCAAAAAGAGTGAAGAAATAAAATGTTTCTACATTCATAGATTTTTTTCGTATATCATGACCTCATCCCAAAGCCCCAAAATATGCATTCGGTATTATATTATTATAATATTATTTCATCTTGCTCGAATGATTTTTAAATTCATTGCCTCCCTGTTTCCAAATGCCACGAGCCGCCACTGACATAACAAGACCATATTTGTGAACAGTATTCTATTATGCTATCTACTAACGACGTGAACAGACGGACAAAAGCTGAGATATTAAGGGAGCAACGAGAACAACGAAGAACGAATCTTTCAACTTTTGACGCTTTCGATGAAATTAATTGAACATGCACATCAAATTTCAGACGAGGATAAAAGATAACGCCAGATTCCTTATGTTGGGCTATATGCAACAACATCATACCGGAGAGGGTATGATCAAAGTGGACAGGAATTGGTTTGTTAGTAAAGGACAACAGATTTAGGAATATTGAGAGAAAAAGAGTTAACAAGACACCAATCACTCAAAGCAGTAAGGTCTGATTGAATAAGCAGGCAGTCTTCGTAAGAAGAAATAGTATGTAGAAGCCTAAGGTCAACCGCGTAGAGGAGTGAAACGGAATTGAAACAACTGGGAAGATCATTGATGAGCACTACGAATAGGAGCGACCCGAGGTTGGAACCCTGTGGAATACCAGATGTAGAATGAAAAGGAGAAGAAACGCAACCATTGAAGACAACACGGCAAGGATGGTTGGCAATATAAGAGAAGAATTAGGAATGAAGGATTCCGGATATGCCGAAATTGAGCAGCTTATCCAGCAACACAGTATGGTCTACTTTGTCAAATGCCTTAGCGAAATCCGTGCAGATAACGTCAACTTGTTGTCCAGCATCCAACGAATTAGAAATTTTGCAGCAACTCATCAGAGGCACTACGCAAGTGTACCAACCGTGCCTGTTCTTTGTTGCGAAGGGCAATAAACACATCAACAGAGAACCAAGGTGGACTAGATGATTTGCGAGAACGTGCCGTAGGAGTGTAGATAGATATTAAGTTGGAAATTAAAGCGTAAAAAGATGAAATGCCAGCATCTTCGCCCAGCCCATCAAAAAAAAATATACCAATTAATGGCATCAAGTTATATATATATACCACCGCTCAAAAGTCTTTAGGCACTTTGTTTAGCAGTAAAAATGTATGAAAACCCAGCAATAATGTGATAATATTTATTTTTTATATACATCTACACATATGTTCATAAAAATACAATACATAAATGCGAAAATTAAAACGTTTATTGAATGTGATCATGGTTCCCTTCTTGTCTATAAATCAGCATAGACAACGTATATCATCTCTAAAGCTTATCAAAGCAGAGAATATTGAAACGGGAAACTCGATCGTTTTGCGGAATCAGCCTCCGAAAGCAGAATCAAATTGGAATTGTTTTTGCGGGATGATTAAAATTGAACAACTTTTTATTTACATTAAAAATTTTAATCTACATTGTAAATTCTATTTTGACAAAGTGGTTTCGAAAGTATGCACTGATTCTCATCAAACACCAGCACACAGTGCCTACTTGACTGGCGTGACCACTTGCAGTTGGAAATCATTCATTTGTATTTACGCTAGTTGTGACAAATTTTAACCACTTTGTCAAAATAGAATTTACAATGTAGATTAAAATTTTTAATGTAAATAAAAAGTTGTTCAATTTTAATCATCCCGCAAAAACAATTCCAATTTGATTCTGCTTTCGGAGGCTGATTCCGCAAAACATTCGAGTTTCCCGTTTCAATATTCTCTGCTTTGATAAGCTTTAGAGATGATATACGTTGTCTATGCTGATTTATAGATAAGAAGGGAACCATGATCACATTCAATAACCTTTTCAAGTAAAATTATATCGATGGATATAAGTCGGAGATGTTAAAATTTGTCACAACTAGCGTAAATACAAATTAATGATTTCCAACTGAAAGTGGTCACGCCAGTCAAGTATGCACTGTGTGCTGGTGTCTGATGATAATCAGTGCATACTTTCGAAACCACTTTGTCAAAACAGAATTTACAATGTAGATTAAAATTTTTAATGTAAATAAAAAGTTGTTCAATTTTAATCATCCTGCAAAAACAATTCCAATTTGATTCTGCTTTCGGAGGCTGATTCCGCAAAACGATCGAGTTTCCCGTTTCAATATTCTCTGCTTTGATAAGCTTTAGGCCCGTTTGACACGAGACACCTGGTGTCCGGCCTAGTGATGCGCGATTGCGAGATATTAAACTCGATTGTTTCGATTGTTCAAATATCTCGAAACATCTCGATTATTTAAGTTGGACTCGATTGTTGCAATCGAGATAATCGAGACAATCGCGCGATTCGAGATAATCGAGACAATCGAGCGATTCGAGATAATCGAGACAATCGAGCGATTCGAGATAATCGAGACAATCGGCCGATTCGAGATAATCGAGCGATTCGAGATAATCGAGACAATCGAGCGATTCGAGATAATCGGCCGATTCGAGATAATCGAGCGATTCGAGATAATCGAGCGATTCGAGACAATCGAGACAATCGAGACAATCGAACATCTCGCAATCGATCATTCGGTCGGTCAAGTCATCGACAATCGGTTGACGGAAATTGAGTGAGCCATAAATAGTGAATCCAATCCCGGGATTCGAATCCCGGGATCCCGGGATCCTGAACAGTTTTTAGTCACTAAAATCCCGGATCTCAATTAGGATTGACGGTTTATAATCCCGGGGTCATCAATCCCAGGATTATAAAACATCTATCCCGAGATTTTAGGGACTAAAAACTGTTCGGGATCCTGGGATCCCGGGATTCTAATCCCGGGATTGGATTCCCTAGCCATAAAGCACGTTTCGTTGGCGCAGCCAATAAAAAAATGTTCAAATATTTCAGCAAAAATATTAAGTGTTATTATTTGATCAAACTGCAATTTTTTGGGAAATATTGATGTATAAAAGGATATGTTTATCTTAAGTTAAAATTAAGATATCTTTAACTCTTTGGTGGCGGTGGGCATGTTAGTGTTTAAGCACACCAGTATACACAGTACGCTTGTAGAACCGCTTGTGAAGAATAGATTTGAATGGATTGGATATACTATTTAGTAGATTTTTTTACGTGTGCATACATATGGAATGTAATGATCAGATATGCATGGAAATTTGTATGGCTAGCATTTATCATGTATAAATGGCTGGTAGTTTTGCTAAAACTATTAAGTCTGATCAAAGTGTATAATCAAATATTATATGAGGTTGAGTTTTGTCATGCTGTTAAGTATGTTAAAATAAAATCTGCTTTTAGATAGTGCAGTTTGAAAGCATATCATTTATCCAGTATTTTCGTACTTGCGAGTATTTTATTCAAATATTCAAAAAGTTTTTAGGGCAAAAGTACCGGAAATCGGCCACTTTTGGGTTAGAGTGGTTTCGGACATAACGGGACAAGAGACAATCGAATGCTGTGATACAAAGATTTCGGTTTTGTAGGGGAGTAAGGGGTTTTTTGGCCATAGTTTGGCAAAAACTGCCTTTACCGCGCTTTCAATGATTGAAAGTGGTCGGGGAGTACAATAGTGATATTTTAAGGATGAAAAAAATTTTTATGGGGAAAATTGGGCAAAAACGTCGAAATTTTCCAATTTTTTTTTTGCGCAGCTTGAATTCGGGGACATTTCTGAGCTGTTTCGGGCGAAATGTCCAAACAAGTCTGTGAAAAAGTGGCCTAGTTTCGAAGATATGGCAAAATGAAATCCGCCGGAAAACCGACCGGAAAAACTGAAATTAGCACTAAAAGTGCTAAATAAGAAAAGGTTGAGATCCTTTTTGGTTCGATGATTGGCTTCTCCGGCTGTGCATTATGCCGTATCTTCGACACTAGGCCACTTTTTCCCAGACTTGTATGGACTTTCCCCCAAAACAGCTCAGAAATGTCCCGGAACTCAAGCTACGCAAAAAAAAATTTTTGGAAAAATTCGACGTTTTCGCATCGATTGCGATTCTCTCGATTGCGATTATCTCGATTGTTTTGTGGCGCCGATTGCGATTATCTCGATTGTTAAAATATCTCGCAATCGCCCATCACTAGTCCGGCCACTGTGTCTCTAGCCACTGCCGGGGCATAGAAATAAATGAGAGCATACACACAGAGCCACAGTGTTCGGGCCACAATTCTATACAAAAACAGTGGCTGAGAATTCAGTGGCCGGACACCGAGTGTCTCGTGTGAAACGGCTCTTAGAGATGATATACGTTGTCTATGCTGATTTATAGACAAGAAGGGAACCATGATCACATTCAATAACCTTTACAAGTAAAATTATATCGATGAATATAAGTCGGATATGTTAAAATTTTTCACAACTAGCGTAAATACAAATTAATGATTTCCAACTGCAAGTGGTCACGCCAGTCAAGTATGCACTGTTTGCTGGTGTCTGATGAGAATCAGTGCATACTTTTGAAACCACTTTGTCAAAATAGAACTTACAATGTAGATTAAAATTTTTAATGTAAATAAAAAGTTGTTCAATTTTAATCATCCCGCAAAAACAATTCCAATTTAAAACGTTTAATTTAAATATTGCCTGCATCTATGTGACCTCCTTTTGACTTAATAATTGGAATTTCTTGTGCTATTGAAGTCCAACAAGACTGCGATTTGTTCCACATGTCAGTAGCTGATGTTGGAGCCGATTTCCGTACTTCCCGATCCAGTTCTTCCCATAGTAACTCGATCGGATTCAAGTCGGGGCTCTGGGGAGGCCATTCCATAATTTTGAGAGTTCCTCCCTCTTCTATATGGCGTGAATAGCCTTTGCATAATTTGGAGAAATGTTTTGGGTCATTATCTTGCTGGAATATAAAATGTTGACCCAAAATACGAATTCCGGAAGGGATTGCGTGGTCCTCCAAAATTTCACGGTAGCCTTCTTTTTTAATACACCGTCAATTTTCACAATGTCCCCTACACTACTACCAGCAAAACAGTCCCACACCATCACTGAACAGAACTATGCTTCACGGTAGCAGCAATACACGCTTCTCTGGCACGTTCACTCACAGATCTCCTCACAAATATTCGCCTTTGGGTTCCGAACAGTTCAAATTTGGACTCATCTGTCCATAATTCGTTGTTCCAGTCTTCTATTGTCGAATGTTGGTGTTTACGAGCCCATTTTAGTCGCTTTCGCTTATTTTGTTTGCGAAGTAATGGTTTTTTCGTCACAATGCGGCCGTGGAGCCCGGGTTTCTGTAGCCGATATTTTACTGTCGAAACACTGACTGGCTTTGGGCGACCAACATTTCATACTTAATACTGTTCTGCGATGATCTGCGGATGTTTTTGCTTTCGGTCTCCCACTTCGTCTTTTATTAAGATAACTGCCACTTTCCCGATATTTTTTACGTGATAGTCGACCGTATTTGAGGTATTTTAATTTTTTTGGCAATTTGTCGATTACTTATGCCACTTTTATGGTACGCTTTTATAAGCGCACGCGTTTTCGTACTCAATTGTTTTCGCGGAAGCATTTAAAAACAACTTTCACTCGATATTTCGCTCACGACGTTAACAGAGTAAATACCACACTACAACTGACCATAAGTTACGGATATCTTTATAATCTTCTAGGACGGTCATTTAAACAGCATTACCTACAATTTGCCTGCTAAATAACTTTCCCCAGAAATTTCTACGAATTATTAATGTAATTACGTCGCAATACACAATTTCCGGGAATCCGACCAAGTGCAGGTAAAGGAGAGTAATCCTTATCTCATATAATGGGTGTTTCTTACCGAACCACATTTTAAATACGTATTTCACTTTATTACAATGTTTTTTTTCTAAACATAATACTGTATGAATAATCCATGAAAAAAGGGATGCCTAAACACTTCTGAGCGGTAGTGTATATAAATATATATATACAGTACGCCCTCGATTAAAGCAACCGATGAAAATTCGAGCAGTTGCGTTAATTGAGGTTGTTGCAATAACCGAGTCACAAAAAAGTTTTGCCTTGAATTATAATTTACCGTGAAAACTAAAGTGTGAAAAATAAAAGAATATTGTTCGTCGTCAAAGAAAAGTAATATAATTTAATTCATTTAAAAAAATATTTACATATGTAATACAGTATTTGGTTAAATTGGTTTAAAAAATTGGGAAATGTTCGTTTGCTTTTTCTTGGAGGATACATTAATGTCAACGACCAGCTCTCGCAGTTTTTGAAGAGTCAAGGTATCTTCTAGTGAGACCGAGTATTCTTCAGCCCATTGAAGACAAATGCTAAATGCTTGGATAGCATGTTCTGTTTTGATTTTTGGCAGTGGAGGACTTACACTTGCACCTGTGCTTTCTTCACTCTCGATTTCTTCGGCTTCTAGATTGTTGCAAACAGGCACCTGCTCGATATCGTTTTCCGCAATCCAATTGCTTAATCTCTCTGTGACAAAAGTTTCAGTGGCAAATAAATCTTGCAGCAAGTCATTAATGGATGTCATCATTTCGCGGTCACTAATGATTTTATCGCTAATGACCCTCAACGGCAGCTCATCCTTCTCATCCCACTCACTACCAGGAGACATCAAAGGCTTCCAGCACTTTTTTATAGCCGAAGAATTAACCTTGTCCCATGCAGTAGCCAGGAGGCATATGGCATGACTCAAATTAAAAGCCTTTATTTTACTCTCCAACTCTGAACCTCGGCTTCCGACTAAATGTGCCAAAAGTCCTTTTTTGTAGTATAGTTTTGTCAAATTGATGACATTTTGGTCCATTGGTTGGAGAATAGCGTTCCTTTGGCTGACACGTCGCGTTGTCCAATAGCAGTAGACCTTTTTTTGGCAAATTTTTTGATCCCAGAAACTGTCTTACCTAAACCAAGGAAAAAATATGAAAACTATTTTAAAATTCGACGAAATCAATTCGAAAATAATTTTACCTCTGGCACGAAAGTTCAATGAAATCAATCTTTAAAAAATTCGTGTGTCATCCACGCATTTTTGTTGGCCTTGTAAACGACGGGCTTATTTTCGAAATGCTTGAATGCTCGAGGATTTACAGCTTTTCCTATAACGAACAATTTGACTTTGTGCGTACCAGACGCATTAGTGCAAGCAAGAAAAGTGATTCTCTCCTTGCTTACTTTTCTACCAGGAGCAGTAGCTTCTTTTGAACCCACAAACGTTCTGTTTGGCAAAAGCTTAAAAAATAGGCCAGACTCGTCCGCATTGTAAATTTGATCTGGTAACAATTCAAGCTCTTTAATTTTATTTTCGAATTAAATCAAAAATGGTTCTACCAGTTTTGGCTTATTTGACAGCTTTTCTCCGCAAATTTTAAGCATTCGTATTCCATTCCGTTT
Source organism: Nemotelus pantherinus (assembly GCA_963978885.1). Taxonomy (NCBI): domain Eukaryota; kingdom Metazoa; phylum Arthropoda; class Insecta; order Diptera; family Stratiomyidae; genus Nemotelus; species Nemotelus pantherinus. The sequence continues at coordinate 149,231,346 of OZ022263.1, forward strand.
TTTAAAATTTGAAAACCGGCCATTGCTAGCATTAAAAGCACCTGGTTTTTCTTTAAGTTTTTTTGTGAAGCGTGCATGCTTTTGACTTAAGGATTTGTGCGGAAATGGGTACGTTTTGCCTGCGTTGCCTCTGGAACCAATTGTACAAAGCTGTTTCCATCCTTGGATACTCGCAGGCTTTTAAAGTTACGCGCTTTCCCGGTCCAGACTCAGAATTTGATACGAATTTATTAAGCAAATGTTTTCTCTTTTTTATTCTGCTAATTCTTGACTTGTTGCACTTGTATGTTTCACAAAGCGATTTTACTGATGCACCGTCACTCAATTTGGTTAAAATCTCTGCCTTCTGCTTTATAGACAGTTTGGGAACTTTTTTTTTACGATAGCCATGATTTCTAAATTAAAACAAAGCAATTACCGAGCGCGAGAATATTTGCTGAAGACTGGTAAATTAAAAAGCAAATCATAGAGGAAAAAGAAGGAGTGTAGTGTAGTCACACAATTTCATTTTGCCCACAAGCTACAACTCGGGTTAGGTGGGAAAATGTGGGTAAAACACACGCAAACCCTTTCATCTAATTTTAATGCTCACCTTCGTTTTGTTTTTGATTTTCACAAGATTATTCACGGACACGAAATAAAAAAATAACAAATGGGTTTTGGAAGAAATACGAAATATTTTCCTCTTCGTTTCTTCTTATTCCTTTATGACGCAAATACAATGCACCCACGATACACGAGTGTTAAAAGTTCTGAGAGAAGTAGCTGTAAAATAACTGCCAGTTACAGTAAAACCAAACAAAAACAAAACAAAGATAAAACGAGATAAGAGATGGAAAGTTGCGTTTACTGAGTCACATTTTTTTGAAAAGTTGCAATTACTGAGTCACTATGGTATAAATTTGGGTGTTGTTTTAACCGAGGTATTGCGTTTATCGAGGGTTGCTTTTACCGAGGGCGTACTGTATATATATATATATATATATATATATATATATATATATATATATATATAAATATGTATAAATATATATATATATATATATATATATATATATATATAAATATGTATAAATATATATATATATATATATATATATATATATATATATATATATATATATATATATATATAAATATGTATAAATATATATAGATATATATATATATGTATAAATATATATATATATATATATATATATATATATATATATATATATATATATATATATATATATATATATATAGATATATATATATATATATATATATATATATATATATATATATATATATATATATATATTTATATATATATATATTTATATATATATATATGAGCCGTTTATTTTGAAAGTGGCATAAGTCACTTTGTTTTTAAATCGAGATAATTAAGGTTTTGCGTTTTAACATGTTTAAAAATATAGATGCCAATTGTCAAGAAGATTTACTTGTATTTGTTACCTCAGGATACTTATATTTGTTCTCAAAGTAGATAATTTAGTATAGTCATTGAAAAACCACCATTTTTCATTACGGAAAGTGACTTATGCCACTTTCAAAATAAATAGTTTAGAAAAATTACTGATTTGTTTTAATTTTGTTCGATGTATTTTACTAAAGTGATGTTTTGAAAAGACAGTGATTGAAGATTATTGATGAATAAATCAAATAAATAATAATTATAATAAATTATATTATGTATTTCATATAAAGGTTTATTCAACAAAAAAAAATTATTTTAATATTCATAGCAAACAAAAATAATTAATACATTTCAAAACATAAGAAAAAGTTATTCATAACTATAACGTATTTCATATGAAATTGCATCAGTTCAATTTAACCGTCGTCATTAATATGGGTGATTAAGTCCTCGGAAATCATATTTTGTTTCAGATTTTTAAAATAACTGTGGTATATTGGGGGTACATAATGAAGCAAATCCATCATGTCTTTAGATTTTGCTAAAGTAAGAGGACGAGGACCAGCGTATAAAGGTGTCATTTCTATTTGTGAATAACGCCTAAATCTTCCTCCGTTTGGTGAAATTTATCTTTTTCATCTAAAGTTAGTTTATAAAACATTTTATAGGGAATATCATGGTAAAATCTTAATTATATCCACTCGTTAACATGTTGTTGTTTATCATTTTTACACTTTTCAAAATAGAGATTATACATTTTCCTAATATTTAGATCTGGACTTAAATTTTTTCTGTGGGGACTATGATGCCTTGTGTAATGGTTAGGAAAAGCAGGGAAGCTTTGAATATGCTCTTTGATAGCTTTTTCAAGATAGACTTCCGTTTTTCTCCTGGAATTTTCAGATTTCCCACGCGAATCTTCTCCAGGAACATCTTTTGTAAGAGCTCGAGCTAGTCGTCCTGCTGCGATATAGAAAGTATCCAGAAAGAATTTTTTACAAACCAACTCACTTGCATTTTCACATGTCAAATAATATTTAAATTGGCATTGTCTTGGTTTTGATTTGTAATTCATAGGTTTTTGGGTATTCCACGCTTAACTATAGTATTTAGAAACAAATTTTGCTTCCCAAAGTTTGCTAACTATAAGTTGTCGATCAAACGAACTTATTTTATCGCCATAATTTTTCAAACAACAAAAATAATTTTGGAGTTTGCTGCTACATACTTTTAACCGCTATTTCTTTTATGCTTATTAAGGTTTTGAGTATAATTTTTCTCGTTTCTGCATCCTCTTTTTTGTGCACGATGACTTTCTGTTCCCGGTGTTGTGTTGATTTCTTTTTCTAATGACTCCATAGAAGTTGTTTCTCCATCTGATGAAATGACTCTCATATGTCTTTTTCTGGCGTTAACGCTTTTTCGCATTACAGGGAATATTTCTATAAAATAATAATGTGCATTGGAACTTTATAACTAAAACAAGTATGTTTTACCTGATTCACTGTCTTATAACATAATATAAAAATAATTTTAATAATGCGAATGATGTATACTATATTAGATATCACTATAATATAACTGCAAAACTGCACTATCCTTTCTCACTTATGAAAATGTGTCAACTGATCAAAACTTTTTCTTTCTCTTCTCCACCAATCCCTGCAATTCATTTCCTGAGTACAGTGACTTACGCCACTTTCAAAATAAACATGTTTGTTATACCACTAATTAGCGAAACTTCTCTCGAACAAAATTTCAATAGTTCTGAACAAATTGAATTCAATTTTTTTTTTTGAAGAGATACCGTTAAATTGTAATTGATGTAATCATTCACTTGATTTTGTTGAAAAAGTGACTTATGCCACTTTCAAAATAAACGGCTCATATATAAATATGTATAAATATATATATATATATATATATATATATATATATATATATATATATATATATATATATATATATATATATATATATATATATATAAATATATATAAATATGTAATATATATATATACATATATATATATATATATATATATATATATATATATATATATATACATATATATATATATATATATATATATATATATATATATATATATATATATATATATATATATATATATATATATATATATATATATATATATATATATATACAGTGGTGGCCAAATAAAATGCGACACATACACACAAGCGAAATTACCTAGAAAATCGTATTTTTGTGGCCCTTTTAAACCAAATTTACTGGGAAAATCCCATGCGGGGCTAATTACATACCTTTTTGTTCAGGTATCGTGACAGAGTCCGCTTCGGTCACTCGTTCAGTCTAGTTTGACCGTTGACGAGTCAACATGGCACCACAGCTATTGAGTGAAAAAAAGTGAGTATTGTGATGTTAAGCAACGAAGGGCTTTCTACCAGGGCTATAGCCAGTAGGATTTGTTGTCACCAAAGGACTGTGGCGAGAATTTTAGAAAAAAACGCGAAGGGATCTCTTGAGCGGACACCAGGAACAGGATTTGGCAATAAAAAGACGACCCCGATAGATGACCGGCATCTCAAGAACATAAGCCTGAGTAACCGAAAAAAAAACCGCTAGGGAAGTCAACATGGACTTCCAGGAAGCGATGGGAATAGTGATTAGTGACAGAACTACGAGAAGAAGGCTACATGCAGCTGGTCTATCAGCTCGACGGCCCCGAAAAAACCATCTTTAACGGTGAAAATGAGAACAGCGAGGCTGACTTTTGTCAAATCTCATCGTAATTTGCCGGAAAATGACTGGAAAAGAGTACTCTTTTCCGACAAATCCAAATGCAACCTGAACCAATCCGATGGGCTGCAGTATGTACGTCGCAGAATCGGAGAGGAACTGCACGAAGACTGTGTTGTGCCTCGAAACAAGTTCCCTCCGAGTTACATGGTTTGGGGTTGCATTTCTTATATCGGCACCGGAGATTTGGTGCTTTTAGAAGGATCAATGAATGCGATCAGTAACATCAGCGTGATTGACAACCATGTGATCCCGTCGATGGATAGGCTCTTCCCAGTCATTTACGACCCAATTTTCCAAGATGACTCTGCTCCATGTCATCGCGCTCGTAAGGTAAGTTGTGGTTTTTTTTACAAACAGCAGTTCAATACGACAGTAAAAAAAAACCAAAAACTTAAAAAAATTGTTTTGGTTTCCAATAGATTAAAGAATTTGTCCCAGAAAGGGAAATTTCGACACTGGAGTGGACAGGAAACAGCCCTGATTTGAACCCAATCGAGAATTGTTGGGCGGAACTTAAAAGAAAACTGACGAGTCGGAGACCCAGGACCAAAGAGGAACTCAAAAAAGTCACCAAAAAAGCTTGGGAGGACGACATTGCCACTGAATTCTGCCAGTTTTTGATAAAATCCATGCCTCGAAGGATTGAAGCTGGGATCCGGGCTCGCGGAGGAAATACGAAATACTAGTTTTGTTAAATTAAATAAAGAATATTGTTTTTACCTCCCTACTAATACTTTTAATTCAAATTTCCTATTACGAATCCTAAATAATGGATAATTTTCAATTCAACACTTTTTTTGCGAAAATGATCCTTTTGCTCATAAAACGGAAAAGTGGCTGTACTGTCCACAAAGAATTTTTTTTGGTTCTGCTATTTTTACATTTAACGTGTAACACTATAGTTAAATTTTTAAACACCAGTTCGTATCATTTAAGCTCGGCGATTATTCTGAAGAGACGTTATGTGGTGATATTCACAGGTGTCGCATTTTATTTGGCCACCACTGTATATATATATATATATATATATATATATATATACATATATATATATATATATATATATATATATATATATATATATATAAAAATATATATAAATATGTATATATATATACATATATATATATATATATATATATATATATATATATATATATATATATATATATATATATATATATATATATATATATATACATATATACATATATATATACATATATATATATATATATATATATATATATATATATATATATATACATATATATATACATATATATATATATATATATATATATATATATATATATATATATATATATATACATATATATATATATATATATATACATATATATATATATATATATATATACATATATATATATATATATATATATATATATATATATATATATATACATATATATATATACATATATATATATATATATATATATATATATATATATATATATATATATATATATATATATATATATATATATATATATATATATATAAATGTGTATAATTATATATATCAGGGGCGGCTCGTCGATGTACGCAAAGGAAGCAGTGCTTCCCTTGCTAAACCATAAAATTGATTAAATAATTAATACGTAACAATCAAAACATTTACAATCACATTTATTTTCTTACAAAAGGCAAAATTCCATCGCTAATATGAATCTAATGGTTTTATCTTATAACAGTCCAACTAAAGAGCTTCCACGTTAAATTTACAGCGACACAACGAAAATTCAAACGTTTTATTACAAAATACGAGCACTGCATACAATTCAATTCAAAATATACAGTTGATTGAGATATACTACACACAACACTGAAGTGATCTTGCTTCAATGGTTAAACTCGTCGTTTTCGCATATATCTACTTAGACGCTTTGCCTTAATGATGCCCACAAAAATTTTACAATCAATGTACTCAAATAGTATCGCGGACGCTGGCTCAGTTCGCAGCGTCTTGGTGGATAGAAATATTCAAAAAACCCTTGCCCCATCCACGCGCTGAACGACCCGAAAGCCTTTGCTAATGAATGAACTTAATACGCTGCAATAGTATCCGCGTCTCCTGTTTGCCCTCATGATTTATCTGTAGATTCTCTTCTGCTCCTCTTCTTACGAGCCGTTCCCCTTAGAAATTGATGCATTTTCTGCTTTGTTCACATGTACACATGTACGATGCAAGCCATTGTGATGTTCATGTGGGGAATAGAATAGTAGAAGTTACATTTTTCGTGTGCAGTTTTCCCCAGATCGGTTTTTTGTGTCTGCTTTGGGTTTGCTTTCGCAAAAGACGTAGTTTTTCGGTTCTGGTGCTTTGGTGAAATGACCACTTGATTGCTTTGGATGCCTATGTTGACGCTGAAAATTCAGCCGCGTCGCTATTATGGTTGTTCCCCGTCACGATCTACGTTACGAGTTGTCTTACGAGTTGTTCCCCTTCTGATTCGATGCCTTTTATGCTTTGTTTGCATGGTGTATGTACGGTGCAAGTGATTGTGATGTTGATATGGAAAATATGTAGGAGTTAAATTGTTTCGTGTACAATTTTCTCCAGATCGGTTTTTTTTTGGATCTGTTTTGGGTTTACTTTCGCAAAATGAGTTTCTCGGTTCAGGTGCTTTGGGTTAAATGACCACTTGATTACTTTCGGCTATGTTATTTCTATGTTGAATTTCTGAAGTGTTTTCTTTAGCATTTATAATTTATATTAGGTGCGCTTTTTTATGTCTTCTTCGCAAAAAAGGTGCGGTATAACAGGTGCAACTTTTGACTTGAATTATTTTGTATTGTCAGTATTTTATATTATATAAAAGGATAGTTTCTAAAGTAAATTATAACATAAAGCTCGTTAAAGTGAGAGCGTATTGAATAGATTATGTTTCGACAAGTTAATATTTACGCGTTTAATATGGATTTTAATGTACCAAACCAAAATTGATGTGGTTGTGCCATAGAGTATTTACTGCGGTAGTCTTTTTCATTTAGGATCTTATACAACCAAGACCACTAATTTCGCTTAGTCAACTGTTTGCAAAATGTAACTATATTAAGCCGCGTACATATAGGACCAAGACCAACGGCCAAGCCATTCGTTGGCTCGGATTCACTTAGTGTGTACGAAGAGCCAAACTTGGCCTTAGTTGCTGTTCGCTCTGCTGGCGGTAACTTCAAAGCGTTGGTGATGTATTGGCCTTGGGACTCCGTTGTAGTGTGGACGGTTGGTCGTGCTGGCTGTCATTAATACCGAGTAGTGTGTTGAGCTAGACTATGTTTTTTGCATGTTGTCAAATATAGTGTACGGTGTCGAAATGCCTTCTACTACCATAAATGCGTTATACTGTACAACCCCAATTTAATCGCTGTCAATCACTAAGTGTACAATGACACTCAGCCCGAACCGCATCCAATGCCTTGGCTCCAAGCCATTGGTTCCAATTTGTCCCTGTGTAGACGGCAGGACCAACGCCAAGGCAAACGACCAACATTCGATCAAACTGTCATTTGCCGTTCGTTGGTTGTATGTGTACGCGCCTTTAGGCACTTTTATTGCAAATTATATGTGGAATTTATTTTTATTGTGGCATTGGCTATTTTATTTAATTTTCTAAAAGATGCATTATAACTTAAAAAAAACTTTCACCATTTATTTAGCCTGTAATATGCTTTCAATTTAACTTTTTTTATAATTCAAAGAAAAGTTAAAAAATGTTAGTAATTTTTTTTGCTTTCAAATACTATACATAATTTGAGCCATTGTGAGATTTTTGATCTTAGTGAGTAGGAATATCACTGAAATAAGCTGTTGATAATCAATCATTAACTTTTAATGCAAATATGGTCAGCATTGAAATACCTAATTAATTTTTTACAAGATATTTAAAAAAAATCGCATGTATAGCTACGCGCTTCTTAAGTATACTTATCTATATTATATGCTTATATATATTGCTTGTGCTTCCCTTAGTCTCAAAAACACGAGCCGCCACTGATATATATATATATATATATATATATATATATATATATATATATATATATATATATATATATATATATATGTATATGTATATATATATATATATATATATATATATATATATATATATATATATATATATATATATATATATATATATATATATATATATATATATATATATGTATATGTATATATATATATATATATATATATATATATATATATATATGTATATGTATATATATATATGTATATGTATATATATATATATATATATATATATATATATATATATATATATTTATATATATATATATATATATATATATATATATATATATATACATATATTTATATATATATATATATATTTATATATATATATATACTTTTATATATATATATATATATATATATATATATATATATATATATATATGTATATATATATATATATATGTATATATATATATATATATATATATATATATATATATGTATATATATATATATATATATATATATATATATATATATGTATATATATATATATATATATATATATATATATATATATATATGTGATTCTGTAAATATTCCACTTCAGAATACTCGTAATTCTGCACCCAGACGTTCGTCTACGGACACATATTCTCATACTCTGACGTATAGCTGCATGGCGTCTGCTATTCATAATCCCTCGTCTTCCACTCTCTCTAATACAGTTTCGGATAAAAATCATCCGACTCCTAATTCCTCACGAAAACCCCGGTATAATGTTAGGTATCGCTCCTAACAAGTTATGCTCTTCCAATGGCCTCAGAATTTTTTACCACAATTGCAGTGGTATGAGGGGCAAATTAAATAAACTCTACCTTGACGCCAAATCATGCCATTTCAACGTACTTGCCTTCACCGAAACTTGGTTAAATGACTCCCATGTTAATGAAGAGATCCTCGATAGTAGCTGGAAAATATTCAGAAATGACCGTGATTATGTCTCCACTGGCCAGACAAGAGGAGGTGGTGTTTTACTTGCTGTTAGTAGCACCCTCTCTAGCGAAATTGTTGACTCAACCCCGCATAAATTGTTTCAGCATAAAATTATTCGAATATCATTCGATAGCACATCGGTATATATCGGTTTATTTTATGTCCCGCCTAGATCTGACGACTCTGTCTACAATTATATATGTGAATTTATATCTAACTTTATGGGATCTCGTAAGACAGAGGATCAAATTATACTCCTAGGAGATTTTAATCGCCCTAATTTACGTTTCGTTATTGATGAAACTGACAATTACTTACTACCTATTAACTTTCTCGATTACTCTGACTTTAACCTTGTGAGTACTTTGTATGGTAATGATTTGCAGCAGGTTGCTCCGACGCCCAACCGTAATGGTAATTGGTTAGACCTTATATTTACAAACGCTTATGACAAAGTAGTAGTTAGCCCGACTATCGACGCGGAGAATCTTTTCTCTAATAGCCTACACCATTCCGCTCTTACTATTAATTTATCCACTACAGATTCTAATATCTTTCAAACTTACAATAATACTATTGTATACGATTTCCGCAATGCTGATTACAATAGCATTCACAACTCTCTTGACAATGTCGATTGGACAGATACGCTTACATCTCAATCTCTTGACGAAAGTGTAAATTCTTTCTACAAAATGCTGTTTGACGTGGTCGAAAGATATGTCCCTAAAATTATGAGAAAAGATAAGCTTTCTGAGCCTTGGCTTGACAAGACTCTTAGACGTCTGAGAAATCACAGAAATAAGCTTCACAAATCAATAAAATATAATGTCGACTCTAGCCATCGTATCAAAGAAGAATACAACGCAGTGGCCAAAGAATTCCAGAAAAAGTCTCATGAAGCAAATGACAGATTCATTAAAACTACCGGCGAGAATATAATTCATAACCCCAAAAAGTTTTTTGACTTTGTGAATATGAAGCGGAAAACAACCGGTTATCCCTCTTCTATGTGCAATAGAACCTCAATGTCTTCTTCTCCTCAAGAAATTTGTAATTTTTTCGCAGATAACTTTCAAGATGTTTTTGGCCCTGTCAGTACTCCATCACTCTGTCACCTCCCTAGAGTATCTAGAACAAAGTTCGCTGAGGCTATAACTATTTCCAGAGATGATATTTTTAAAGCTATCTTAGAGCTTGATAGTAACAAAGGCCCTGGATCCGATCTTCTTCCTCCGACTTTTCTTATTAAATGTGCCGCACAGTTAATCTCTCCTCTTCACATCATATTCAATACATCTCTTTCTTCTGGGCACTTTCCATCGTATTGGAAAACCTCCTATGTTACACCAATATTCAAAAATGGTGATAGAAGATCAATTCAAAATTATAGAAGTATCGCCATTTTATCAACTATACCTAAACTGTTTGAAAAAATCGTATGTGATAAGCTATCCCCCCTGGTCGATGCTCGACTTAATGAACAGCAGCATGGTTTTAGGAAAGGTCGTTCTACCACTACCAACCTAATGGTGCTGGTTTCCCATGTTCTTTGCGAAATGGAGAAAGGTGGTCAAATTGACGCAGTCTACCCTGACTTCAGTAAAGCGTTTGAACGTGTTAGCCACTCCATTTTGATTTCCAAGCTGCAGCAGTTCGGAATTGCAGGATCTTTACTGATGTGGCTTAGCTCTTACCTCCAGAACCGCTCACAATATGTGAAATTCCAAGGGCTTATCTCTAAAAAAATTCATGTCAACTCTGGAGTACCTCAAGGTAGCCATCTTGGCCCTTTGCTATTTAACATTTTTATATCAAACCTGTCGGAGGTTTTATCTGATGTACCTCATCTACTCTATGCGGACGATCTGAAAATTTTTCATACTATAAAGTCGTCATCTGATGCCAACTTTTTTCAACTAAAACTAAATTCCCTGGATCATTGGTGTTGCGTAAACAACCTACCTCTCAATATCGCAAAATGCCATGTGATTAGCTTCGTTCGAAAAAGTACGCTCGTACATCATACTTATCTTTTAAGCAATACAACACTCAGTAGGGTTAACAATATATTAGACCTTGGTGTGGTGCTGGATGAAAAGCTCCGCTTTAATTTGCATTACGACAAAATAATCTCTCAAGCAAGTAAACGACTAGGCTTCATTAAGCGGCGAGCCAGGGAGTTTCAGAACCTTTGGGTTACAAAATCGCTATACACCGCGCTCGTTCGCCCTCTTCTTGAGTATGCTTGCATAATCTGGAACCCGGTTTTCGAAATTCACAGCCACAGATTCGAATCTGTTCAAAAGCAATTCCTGCTATTCGCTCTTAGAGGTCTTTACCACCCCTGTGATTTTCGCAATTTACCGCCATATGAATCTCGCCTTAGACTTCTAAATTTGTCACCACTTGCATCCAGAAGATTAATGTTATCTGCCTGCTTCAGTTTCGATGTCATTAGAGACGCTGTTAATGTCGACTTCATTCAGGAAAGATTTGTGCTTAACCAGCCCGTAAGAGTCACTAGATCCCGACAAATACTAGTTGAATATAGACATAGCACCGCACATGCTGATAATGAGCCAATAAATAGATGCTGCAAGATATTCAACAGCATGAGCCAACACTATTCACCCACTATTTCGAAAGCATCCTTTAAAAACAGAGTTACCAAGGCTCTCTTATCCTACCCTCTCTAGTCTACCGGCCCAGTACCCTTTTCATGACTAAAGCCTAGTAATGTATTCGACGAACGAAATACAGCGAACACGTCTGTCCGGAATCGAGCGAAATAAAGTTCCGCATCCCGACACCCGGGGCAGTATAAATTGCCATTGATGACATTTTACAAGTGCATTACATTTGAATTCGGTGCATATAAATTTAACTAACCGGCATCAAAAATGATATTAGGCGCGTTTTTTTGCTCCTCTATCCAGCGGAGAGTAGAGTAGACGCATTGAAAACAACAACACTCCTACACCAGTGAATTCACTAGTACAGAAATTCTATGCCTCATTTGTAGTTCACGTGTTGAAGTGTAGAATGTGCTGATAGAAAAAAGAAAAGCTCATGAGAAGTTGTATTTTTTTCTGTGAGGTGGCTTTCGGTTTTCATGGTTATGTTGAATGTTTTGGTAGTTAGGAAATTAGAAAAAGCCCTCAAAATGTGTAGAAAGTTAGAAGAAGTAATTTTCTGTTAGTTCTTTTTCTATTTTCTATCGATTGTAATAGTTTATACTCGTTATTTTCTCCCTTTATTTTCAGCTGTTTAGTGGTACCACAGCGAATATAGCAACCTATGTCAGTCTTAGCGAAAGCACTGCTGTTTTATACTAGATCGTTGTTTTTGCGGCATAGTTGTACTCTGCTCTGCATCGGAGCAAAAAATCGCACCTATTATCGGCAAAATAAAAACTACTGTTGCAAGGATGCGCTGTTCATCCATCCATTTTCACCCATTTTTCAATAAAATATTCGCAAACTCGAATGAAATTATGAGCTGTCACATTTTTCGCATCAATTTAAGGTACCTGGGTCATTAAATGGCCGCGAAATTTAACTTATACATAGTACAGCGCCATCTCAGAGCGAGTCACTGCGTTGTCTTCGAAGACAGTTATACGTCTTCGAACACATTACTGACGAGCAAAACCAAACGAAACGAAATTCCGCGCTAGGCTGATTTTGTATGGGATTTGACACTTCGTTCCGTTTCGCGTCGAATACATTTCAGGGCTTAACAAAATATTTAATTTAATTTCCTTTTTGTTTTTAATAATTTTGTGCCCTACATGTAATATTGCTGTCATATTTTTTAATAGAATGTTAATTTATTAATTTGCATTGCTTTCAGTGTATTTTTACCTGTTATTAATCTGTTTTGTTTAGTTTTGTTATTTTGAATTGTAATGTCAATTTATATTTTTTTTTTATCTTATTTATAAGTAATTGTATACCTTGTTTGGTGAAATAAATAAATAAATAAATATATATATATATATATATATATATATATATATATATATATATATATATATATATATATATAAATATGTATAAATATATATATATATATATATATATATATATAAATATGTATAAATATATATATATGTATATATATATATATATATATATATATATATATATATATATATATATATATATATATATATATATATATATATATATATATATATATATATATATATGTATAAATATATATATATATATATATATATATATATATATATAATTACAAAAATTCAGTAACTATTTCTCAGGAACGCGCCATCCGATTCAGCTGAAGCTTTCAGGATACATTTGGGTATATGTAGAATAAGTCCATGTCACACCAAATGTTAACTATCTCTAACCCTTTGGTACCAGCGGCCGTTTTATTTATGCCTAATCTATCAAAAAATAGTTTTCAAACAAACTAAGTTAGCAAAATAAATTCGAACGTGTTCTTAAAAAAGATTTGGTAAGGTTTTGGAAATTTTTAAACCTGTGTGTGCGCTAGGTGCCTGAAATGAGATCGGGAAAATTTGAAATCTTTGAATTGCGATAACTTTTGACAGAGCCATTAAACCACAACAAAAGTTACAGAACATATTAGTGCTACTAACTTGTATACTTGTGTAGTTTTCTATGAACGTGCTGGCAGCCCTATAGCTACGGCAGGCGCTGCAAGTAAAAACTTTCAAATCAACGACTCTCCTGATATATTTTCACTTTTAAGAAAAAAAGCAAATCATATACAAATCTTATGCTTTGTCTACACAGTCAATTTAAAACTTTGAAAATTCCATTTCGGACAAGAACGGCAACCCTTCCCTAATTTACATATATTTTTAGCATCAAAAACTCATGTTTGCGACCCAATAATCAGATACAGTTGAGATTTACAGAATGTATTGGTCTTAAGTAGGACCAGGTCTGGTATTAGAAGGGATTTTAAAATTTGAGCAATTCTGTGCCAGTGGCGCCATCTTGAAAAATTATAAAGAATAAAAACTGTTTTTTGCCCGATAAATTCTGATTCAGTGATTCGATTTTAACGAAATTCACACAATAGTTGAATCTCTCTCTCTTAACCGCGTTTGGTAGAAATTTGGTTGACAAATTAGTTTGCAGCTGCCAGCTTTAAGAATTCGCTCAGGAAAATAAACCTCTTTGCCCTAAAGATTCCACTGCAGTCATGGAATCAGAACGAAATTGATATGGCAAATGAAATTTACTGTAGGCAATACTCAGCAGAAATCTAATAAGAAAAGCAATGATAGGGTTGCCTGCTATAGTTGGTGTTATGTATTTTGCAGATCTTTAGTAAGCGATTTTATCATAAAATGTTCAAATCATAGTGATCTCGTAATGAAAATAAGCAACAAATACTACGTGAATAAACTTATTATGAAATTATTCAATATCCAATATGCTAGCATGCATTTTTAGGTGCTTGGCACGATTAATGAATAAACTTACTATGAAATTATTCAATATCCAATATGCTAGCATGCATTTTTAGAACAAACATGAACTCACTAAAGTTCATTCGGGTCCAAAGTATCATTTCACTTAAACATGCAAATTCATTCCTCACGTGCATCGAACTTAAAGTACAAACACATCATTTCTTGAATATAGGTAAAAAATGCATGCTAGCAATTATGAGTAAATTAAGTACAAATCAATGTGTAAGCAATTTGTAAATTAGCTATAAATATTGAAGGGCAATAATAAAATACAAGTTATTTCGCAGCAACTGTTGAGTTTGAGTGTTTAAACTTCGCGACGTTACTACCGATTCAAGTTTCGGGAGTAATAAAATAAACCTTAGTTTGACTGTTGGTACCGATTTAAGTTTCGGCATCAACGCTACAGACGTAGGGTTTTTCATTGGTGACCCCGACGTGATTGGGTGTATCGCTCAATCACCACGCAAGCTCTGTTTTAATCCGGCAATAAGTAGTCCGGTAATTCGGTAAACAAAGACCGTTTGTTGGGTATACATTGGATATCAGCACACCTAGTAAGCATCGTGCGCAATCATGGAAGATCTGATCAGATCACAATCAGCTACGGGGAAAGAAATCCAGGCGATTATCGCTAATTATAAGAAGGATTCCCAGTCAAGGAAAACTCGGGATTATTATATGGAGCAGCTTAGACGCGTCGAGGATGCTTGGGCTACTTTCGACGCCAATGATAGTGCGATTCGTCAATTTCCAGAAGCTACAGCTGAGTTGGAGTACTTTGCATCAGGCTATTACACGGGTATTAGCAAAGTCGTGGAACAGTATAAGCCTTATTTTCGCATGAAAATAGAAGAGCTATCTGGAATAAAGGAAGTGGAAGCAATTGATCGTTCATGTGCTACGACATCTAACTCTGGTAGAATGGAATCATCCACAAGTGAAGAGCTAGTGAAACATATACGACGTCAGAATCGGAACTTTGAGTCCATACGACGTATATTCAACTCAGTTAATGATGAAGACTATCAGCCAAAACAATACCACATAATCAAGCTGAATAGTATCAATCAGCTGTGGTTAGACATACAAACCATCGACCGATATATTTGGGGCGTTAGTGATAATCCAGTTGATCATGGGTATGACACCCAAATTTATGAAGGCATTGAAAGTGAAGTGCAAGAACGTTTAATCAGCTTGTCAACGCGAATAGAGAGCTTGTCGACAAGTCAACCAACGCTGGATGCTTCCGCTCCCATCAGGTCGGCGGCCAATGCACTGTTGAATTTGCCAAAGTTAACATTGCCTGTTGTTGAGGACGACGGTAAAAATGAAAACACAATTTTCAATAACGAATTCGAAACTTCTTTATTAAACAAACTGCTTCGCGAACCTGTTTGCTGGTCAACGGACAAATAAGAACTCTCTAAAATTAACTTTACATTCCAGAAAACCAGTTACAAGCTTTATCCACTAATATTAATTCAAATTTAAAGAGTATAATGCAAGTGAGAGGTTGTGTGTGAAACTTTGAGAATATAATACAAAAAATGAAAGTAATCTGTTGATGTATTTTTAATATGATGAGAATCTAATACAAATGAACAGTAAACTGTTGATGTATTTTTAACATGGCGGCCACCTTGGAGCATGCTGCTCCAAGATCACTCATAGTCAGTGGGCAGATCTTAGCAACTGAGCGCTTCATCAAACCTGGTGCGGTCCTAACATCTACTGTTCGCACTAGTCCATCCCGACCTGGAAACGTTTGAATAATTCGACCAAGATGCCATCGGAAAGCTGGAACGTTTTCTTCTTTAATGAGAACCAAGGTTCCTGGGATGAGATTTGGTTGCGTTGAAGACCATTTGTTTCGCCTCTGCAGTGATGAAAAGCCATTGTATGCGTTCAGCGGCGCAGTAGCGGTTCACAGCTTTTTGACAATCTTGAGACGTGAGTAATGCACCAATTTCTTGTAGTTCGTTTTTGGCCCCTATGAAATTGGTTGCATTATCAGAGTAAATTTTTGCTGGCATCCCTCGACGTGCGACGAAGCATCGTAAAGAAGCCATGAATGATTCGGTAGATAGATCCTCCACGACCTCGATGTGTTCGGCTTTCGTTGCTAGACAAACAAAAATACAAATGTATGACTTGATGAATTTTTTACCTCGCAATCGAAGCGTCGTCAGAAATGGCCCACAGAAATCTATTCCAATATTGAGAAAGGGGCGAGATGGCTGCACGCGGTCCGCGGGAAGGTTGGCCATCAGCTGCTCTGCTATCTTAGGTTGAGTGCGAAAGCACTTAATGCATTTGAAAACGACCTTTTGACACAAGTTTCGGCCATTGATTATCCAAAACCGCTGCTGCACATAACATCGTAAGGCATGTGCACCCGCATGAAGACTCCGCTCGTGTTCGTACGTAACAATAAGTTTACTTAAGTGGTGTGAGCCATAAAGAATCATAGAATGCTGTTGGTCATAAGATATGTCTGCATTCGCTAGTCTTCCTCCAATACGCAGAATACATTCAGTGTCGACAAATGGATGAAAAGGACGGAGCTTACTTTTGTTAGTCACACACTTGTGCTTTAGCAAATGTTGGATTTCAGCAAGGAAGGTTTGATGTTGGGCGATGATGACCAAACGTTTAAGTGCATGATCGATTTCCTTTGCGGTGATTGACCTCTCCTTTAAAGCCTGATGAAATTCGTCACGTGATAAATCCTTGAAGACATTTCGTGGTGCGTTAAATTTCAAATATATTATCCACCAAGCTATGAGCCGAAGGAGTTTGTTAAGAGTTGAGTAGCGCTCGAAGTTGAAGTCAATATTTGCTATGGCAGCTACATTTACAACGGGGTCCAATGAAATGATTTCATCGATAGGCGGCTCGCGACTGCTCAGCTTGTTAGGCCATGTGCATTCTGGTTGAAGCAGAAACGGGGAGCCATGCCACCAAAGCCAGGCGTTTTCAAGCTGTTCGGGATCTATGCCACGAGAGACTATATCTGCAGGATTAAGCTCCGAAGGAACATAGCGCCATTCCAACCCTGCTGTTAAATGCTGGATTTCCGAAACTCTGTTGGCTTCGAATATAAGTAGCTTGGAAGGAGCGGATACTATTTGATAAAAGGTAATTTCAGAATCTGTCCACAGCACTGAACGATGAAAGTTAGCCTCAAAGCGAGAGAGTACCTTGTGCGTCAGTTGTGCCAGCAGTAAAGCGGCACAAAGCTCCAGGCGAGGAATTGTTAGTTTTCGAATCGGCGCAACTCTTGATTTTGCGCATAGTAGTCGAACAAAATAATCATCAGTGTTAGTGACGGTTCTGATGTAGATGCAGCATCCGTAGCCTTTCTCTGAGGCATCTCCGAATCCATGAAATTCCAAATTTCGAATAGATCGCTGTTCAACTGGAATAACGCATCGTTCCACCTCTATGTCGTAGAGCAAAGGGAGTTGATGTTCAAACTGTGTCCACTCTTCAAGCAACGTTTCTGGTAATTTATCATCTCAGCTAATGTTTGGGAGTCGCCACACTGATTGTAGCATATGTTTTGCTTTGAATATGACTGGAGCATATAATCCTAACGGGTCATATAATGATGAAATTGTTGACAGCATACTTCGTTTTGAAGGTGATTTGTGCCTTAGGAGTTTTTCTCTTATGATACCAATTTTATCTGTGTGAGAATTCCAACTTATTCCCAAGGCGGTTGTATGAGAAGTACCTTTGAGAGTTTCTGCCAGATCAGAAACTAATTTTTCAGATCAGAAACTAATTGTCAACTTCCGAAGTTCAAATCCACCACACCGTAACATTTGAATGAGATCTCGCTGCAATTGACTTGCAGCATATAAGTCGTAGTGGCCCGAGATCAAGTCATCGACGTAGAAATCTGAACGAGCAACCTTGGATGCTAATGGAAAATCGAGAGCTTCGTCGTATGTAAGCTGTTGCAGCGCCCGAGTCGCGAGGAATGCAGCGGAAGCAGTTCCGTATGTGACCGTGTTTAGTTCATAAATAGAGACTGGCTCGGACTCATCGAATCTCCAAAGAATCCGTTGCAATTTTCTTTGATCAACACTGATCTGTACTTGTCTGTACATTTTTTCGATGTCAGCAGAAAATGCATATTGATGTTTTCGGAAGCGAATCAAAATGTCAATCAGGTCTTGTTGAATAACTGGGCCTACCTTAAGCACATCATTCAGTGAGAGATTACTAGACTTGCGAAAAGAACCATTAAAAACAACACGAAGCTTGGTTGTGGATGACGTAGGCTTTCGGACTCCATGATGAGGCAAGTAATACTCTAGTAAGTACTCGCGCATAAATTTGGAATATTCCGATTTGTATGAGGCATCTTTCGATAATGATCGTTCTAGGCGGTAGAAGTGCTGCAGAGCAGTTGACTTAGATTCACCTAATTTCGAAATCGTGTCACGCGTGGGCAACTTTACAATATAGCGACCACTGGCTTCGCGCATTGTTGTTCGCACAAAGTTTTCTTCGCACTCACTTTCTTCTAATGATGATGCTTGTTTGGATTCAATCGCCTCTAGCTCCCAAAACTTGCTTACCTGTTAGGTTAATTGCTCGAGCGTAACAACTGATGAATTTACTTGAATTACGCGAGGTAACGATCCATTCAGCTTCCCAGTGCAAAGATAGCCGAATTCGCTTTCCTGGATCGACGGCAAACTATTGCTTAGATTCTTACAATCCCCACAAACAATGTAGAAGTAATGTTCCGCTCCAATTAATATATCAATTTGGCTGGATTTGTTGAAATTGGGATCCGCAAGTTTGTTTGCATATTTTTCTGGCATATGAGATAAATCTACTTGAATGCTTTGAGCAGGTATATTGCCGGTTATTTTAGCAACAACTAAGCACGTTAGTTCTATGCTAAAGCTTCCGAAGCGTGACTGAACTTTGACCACTGTCTTGTGTCGTACATAGTTCAGCTTCTCACCCACACCAGCCACTGTGACACCGGCAGTTTTTCTATGCAAAGACAACATCTGACACATTCTCTCGGTCATGAAACTTGTTTGCGAACCAGTGTCGAGTAATGCTCTGCACTTGTATTTGTTGCCAGATGCATCAAAAGCGTCTATTGTCGCTGTTGGAAGCAGAACTTCTGAAAGCCGGGCATTCAAATCCGCACAGGTATTTGTGGCAACAGTTTCGGATGTGGAATGAATTTCTCGTATTAGGGCATATACATGCAAGAGTGTGTGATGTTTTTTGTGACATACCCTGCACGAGCCGTACGGACAAGAACCGTTGAAAGCATGACGCGGTTTCAAGCAGTTGTCGCATAATTTTAGCGTATGAACTTGTTTTATTCGTTCCTGTACCGAAAGTGCACTGAATTCCTTGCATTTAAATATTGAATGGTCTTTGTTGCATATAGCACATAATGAAGGGTTGACGACCATGTTGCACTGTGGATATGTGAATGCTTTCTTGCCGACACTGGGTTTTGCTTCTACTTGTTTTCGGCTTACTGATAGGGCTTGTAGCACTCGAGCTCTTTCGGAAAGAATTTTGAGAAACTCATCTGTCGTCATTATTCGATCGACTGGTGTCATTGACTCAAGTTCCCGCTGCGAGGAGCTATCCAGCTTAAGAAACAGATGATGATTTAATATTAAACCCCAGTTTTCTACGGGTTGCTTGAGTGCTTTAAGAGCGTGTAGCTGAATTTTTACGTGATCGACAAAATCAAGCAGCGAAGATGCGGAATTGTCAGTAACTTTAGCGACAGAGTACAAGTTGTTCATGTATAACTTAGCGACTCGCGTTTCGTTGTCGAATTAGTCACAGAGCTTTTCCCAAGCAATTGGATAATTTTCAGATGTCACCGGTAGAGTTTCTACATATTTTTTAGAGTTTCCTCCATGTAGACAGGAGAGTAAGTAGTGGAACTTAGTAGTGTTCGTGAGTGAAGCGTTGTTGTGTATGAGATCACAAAACACGTCACGGAAATTCAGCCAAGAGTGAAATTCATCGTTAAACTGTGGCAGGTTTATATCAGGTAATTTTATCGAAACAGAAGGGCCGTTCACGTTTTGAACACCGATAGAATTATCTAATGCTTGCACACTTGGTTTTTGCCTTATTGAGATGAGCTCTAGAATGAATGATTCTAAATTCCCATAATCGTCTTCAAATGACTCACGAATTTCTGGATCGAGTTGTGCTTCGTCTATTTCTTCCAGCTCAGATTGCACATTGTCAAATTTTTGGTACAATGCTGGCAACCGATTATGAATTGCATGCAGCTCACTTTCTGGTATAACTGAACGCCGTTTCTCCAACTGATTCCGAAAATAAGTAATCCTACCTTTTATTCCTTTTCTTTGGTTTTTTAGAAATTCCAGAGTATAATGCAAGTGAGAGGTTGTGTGTGAAACTTTGAGAATATAATACAAAAAATGAAAGTAATCTGTTGATGTATTTTTAATATGATGAGAATCTAATACAAATGAAAGGTAAACTGTTGAAGAATTTTTAACACCTGTTTTTGATGGAGATTATTTGCTATGGCCTCAGTTTCATGACCTATTTTGCCAAATGGTACACAATCAAGCCATCACTAGTTGCCAGAAAATGTACTATTTGAAAGCCAATTTATCGGGTGAAGCTGAACGGCTCGTACGACATTTCACGATCTCAGAAGAGAATTATCAGGATGCTTGGAAGACATTAATTGATCGGTACAACAACAAAAGGTTGTTAGTAGCAGCACTCATTAATAAGTTGTTATCCCAGCCATCGCATGCTCGTGACTCATCTACAGCACCAGCAATTAAGAGCCTCCACGACACAACTCAAAAATGTCTCACGGGACTGCAAAAATTGGGAATATCAACCGAATCATGGGATCCATTACTTCTTCATTTACTAACAAAGAATTTGGATCCAACTACCCATCGGCTATATGAACAATCTCTTGCCCAGCCAAAACAACTGCAAACTCTAAAAGATTTCATGGCCTTTTTGGAGAAGCGGTTCGAGTCACTGGAGGCACTAGGTAACAAGGGAAAGCAGGAACGTTCATCCAGCCGGCACACACGGCCATCAATAGCAGCAGCCGCTACAGAATCAAAGTGTGTATCGTGTAAGGGCGCCCACCCTCTATTTAGTTGTAAAAACTTCATACGGTTGCTACCTAGTAAAAGGCTCGAAACTGTAAAAATACATAACTTGTGCTTTAATTGTTTACGATGAGGCCATGCTGCACGGAACTGCATCTCACGATCTTGCACGAAATGTGGGAAGCAGCACAATACATTACTTCACCTCGATTCAGCTCCGCAAAACCCAGATCGTTCATCAAACCAGATGTCAAAAAATGCAACTTCGATCATCAATAAAGTTTCCCCAGATCAATCTATCACTTTAGCGGCGCAAGAGACATCAAAAAAGGGGTACGTCCTACTAGGCACAGCTATTGTCAGATTACTCGGTACAAATGGGAATTACGTGGATTGTCGTGCAATGCTGGACTAAGGTTTTGGGCTATTAAAGGCAAAGTGATCGCCCGCTCCGTAGTTCAAGGGTGTGTAAGATGTGCTCGAGTGAAGCCTAATTTATTAAATCAAATAATGGGAAATTTACCAGCAGGCCGTGTTGAACCGGCTCGTCCTTTTGTCAACACTGGAATAGACTCCTGCGGTCCTGTCTGGGTCCATTATCAAATTCGAGGAAAAAAACCACAAAAAAGCTATATTGCTGTATTTGTCTGCTTCGCGACAAAGGCAACACATCTCGAACTAGTAAGAAATCTGACCACTGAAGCATTCATTGTTGCTCTTAAGCGTTTCGTGGGCCGGAGAGGAAATTGTAAAACCATTCACTGCGATAACGCAACCAATTTCGTGGGAACTAGAAACTTATTACAGGAACTCAACGAAAGCATATACAATAACGATGCAAGGCGAAGCATTCAAGGTGAATGTAGTCAACGTGGCATTGACTTTCATTTTATTCCACCAAGAGCCCCACACTTTGGCGGATTGTGGGAGGCAGCAGTAAAAACCGCGAAGAATCTACTAAAGAAAATCGTAGAGCCAGCCTCATTAACGCATGAGCAGTTAGGACCCAAATTTGCCGCATGAAAGATGAATTTTGGAAACGGTGGACAACCGAATATCTTCAACAATTACAACATAAAGCACAGTGGAAAACCGAATATCATAATGTGAAACCAGGCACAATGGTCATGATCAAAGAAGATAATGTGCCTCCTTTAAAGTGGAGTTTAGGTAGGGTACAAAAATGCCACTATGGAACTGACGGCCGGGTACGAGTAGTAGAGCTACGTACAGCATCAGGGAACGTCACCCGAGCAATTCATTGCCTCGCACCACTACCCGTCGAGGAAGACTCAACAAACCTCGTGAGTCCAACAACACCAGAGGTAACAGACGCCAATCTTGAAACTCAACCAGCCATTGAACGAAGAAACGATGACAATCTCTCCGATACACCTAAGAAGAAGCTAAAAATGTCAATGGGGTCAGTGGTTGTTAGCCTCTTATTAGCTTGTTCAATAATACCCACAATGAACTGGAGTCCGCTACACGTTGAACAGTTTGCCAATCACCCTGGAATACACTGAATCTTATTATATTTATAATGGAAGCTTATCATCTATTATGATTTGCAACCGTATTGGGACGATTTCCAGCTACTTGCTAAAGGGGTACAATCAATGGAGCATTCATGTAAGAACATGACTGACAACAAATCTTGTGAGACCATTTTAAGTCAGATACACCAAATCGCGTCAGAAATAAGCAAGGACAACGATCTACTCAAGCCTCATCGACGGAAAAGGGGAGCATTCAACATAGTCGGAAATATTGCAAATTCTCTATTTGGCATCCTAGACGAAGACTATGCTGCAAAGATATCGGATACAATTCATAACGTTCAACAGAGGGAAGATTCTCTTCTGGCTTTATTCAAGAATCAAACTTCAATCATTGACGCAACCACCAACATTATCAAAAGAGATCAAACGGCGGCAAAGGCTAAATTTGATAGCCTTGATTTCCAACTAAGTCGGTTCAGAAATAGCATAGTTCGTCAAATGGAAGATACAGACGAATTTGAGTTGACGACCATGGAAGTAATGCTAATGATTGCTCATATAGAACAAATCCAAGCGATCCTATTAGAAGTCTTAATAGACACACACACCATCAGAAATTAAACCCCAAGTTAATAACAACTGAGCAATTGAAGAAGGAGCTAAGAATCATAAAAACCCACCTTCCACCAAATTACCAGTTACCTGTAGAATGTACGGACCTTTCATCCATGTACAAACTCATGTCTATAAGAGCCTGGACTGATAAAGGATACATTATATTCGATTTGAGACTACCGTTGGTAACACTCCAACCCTTCGAAGTATTTAGATTGTTTCCAACTACAGCATTCATAAATGGCACAGCGTTCGCTATTCGAATTTCGGCACCAATTATAGCGATATCTCCGCATCGAGACAACTACTACCTGATGACCGAGCAAGAATTTAGAGATTGCTCTGGAATAAACCAAACTGAATACTTATGTGAGCAGCTTCGTCCAGTTTACAGAAAGAATTTCAATGACGGAATTTGCGAATTACATATATTCAATCAAATTCCTATCAAAGACGAATGCAAAGTTGATTTCAATGAGTCGATACAACCCTTGCGTATCTTATCCAGTAAAAATGAATGGATCTTCACATTAAGGGACAAAATCACTCTGTACGCAGTATGCGCGGGCAAACCCTTACAGATTGAAGTTAGTGGGTCAGGAATACTACGAATAAATCCTGATTGTGTCATCAAACAGGACACGCTAACTATATACGGCCATCGAGAGGTGCCCACATATGACCGAATCTCTTATTCTAAAATTGGGATAAACATGAAATTCGATTCCGAACACCACACATTCACTTTAGCCGACACATTGGTAACTTATCAACCTGATTTTGAGAATATCTCCCGAATCAAATCTTTACTGGAAGTTAACAAAGCATTCGAACTACCATCAGTGATTGATCAACCCACCGTACATCATATGTCGGTGAGCTACGCCGGACTCACAATTGGACTATTATGCTTATTCTGTATAATCTGGAATTGCTTCAGGTATCGAATTCCAGGTAGGCAACTTCACGACGGCACATCCGAAGCAACTCAACAAGCTGATCATCCTCCATCCGACAGAGATTTCTCCATCAACATATGATTTCATAAAATTAGACGTAAGCTTAAAGAATTTCAATTTATTTAATGTATTTCAATATTGTACGAGTAAATCAAATTTACTAAACATACTAGACAATATAAATTTTAACTTGAATGTACATTTAACGGGGCGGAAAATGAATAAACTTATTATGAAATTATTCAATATCCAACATGCTAGCATGCATTTTTAGATGCTTGGCACGATTAATGAATAAGCTTACTATGAAATTATTCAATATACAATATGCTAGCATGCATTTTTAGAACAAACATGAACTCACTAAAGTTCATTCGGGTCCAAAGTATCATTTCACTTAAACATGCAAATTCATTCCTCACGTGCATCGAACTTAAAGTAAAATCACATCATTTCTTGAATATAGGTAAAAAATGCATGCTAGCAATTATGAGTAAATTAAGTACAAATCAATGTGTAAGCAATTTGTAAATTAGCTATAAATATTGAAGGGCAATAATAAAATGCAAGTTATTTCGCAGCAACTGTTGAGTTTGAGTGTTTTAACTTCGCGACGTTACTACCGATTCAAGTTTCGGGAGTAATAAAATAAACCTTAGTTTGACTGTTGGTACCGATTTAAGTTTCGGCATCAACGCTACAGACGTAGGGTTTTTCACTACGATCTAGGAAATTTGAAAGCCCTACATTTCTTTGTATCCCTATAACATCCAATGCAGCCATCGGATCAATACGAAAGAGTCGATTAACTTCAACGTGAGGCAGATGTGACATATTTTTGATTTCGGTGCTAGCAAAGGGCTATCAGCACGAATCGTTTTTGTTATTTTCGTGCCAATAAATGCTAACATTAAGTATTCACATCGTGAACATTTCCAATGATAATAAGTAAACAATGTTTAAATTTTCTAAGGTGTGCACAATTTTCGGACGGCAACCCCAAATACCTTTCTATCTTTGTAACTTTCGATAAAGTCACCAAAAATTAAATTGGCTTAGGGTCCTTTATTACTTAGTTTGTATTCGTCTTAAGTAGGAGAAGTAGCTAGTGGTAGTGGCCTTAAGTAGCTAGTGGTAGAATACACTCAAAATCTGTACAAATCCTCTACTGTTCTTCGAACATTAGTGTTTCTAGCAGTTCTGATGCGCTAGGGACCATTTCCTTATATTTCGTCTTTAACTTTATACATACGGAGTTTACATACGGAGTTGATTATACCTCTCTAAAAACTCTTTATTTTCGTTCGTCCTGTCGCTGTGTTACTTACATTCGTCACAAACACAACTAGTCATCGTTCATTTATGTATGCTTTAAAAGTTGCCAGGAAGTTGCCTTCTAGGATAACACCACTATTGTTCGCAACCTAGACATCTGTCAGGTTTATTTTTGTATTCTAATACGCACACAAAACAGGAATATTGCTGCTACATGAGGATGTTGTCGTCTTCTTTTTTCCCTTTGCAATTACGGATTTTTTTTTGTTGTTCGTCCCTATTGTTAGGTACTTGTAGCTGGAGATTGAGATGATATGATGCAAGAGTAGAACATATACCAAGCCTATTCTTTACAGCATGCACTTGTCCTAACCGTTGAATGCAAAATAAAGGACGATTTATTTCTCGCGTTAAAAAAAACTAGATAAGATACTAGAGCTTTTTGTATTGTTTACACGGAAGATTTGAGATGAAGAATTGGCTCGCTTTCAAAAGAGATCCTGGTTATAGTGCAGGGTAATAAAACAATAGGCAAAAGCGTTTGCAGGATGACTGTGTATCTAATCCGAAAGTATTCGACAGAAATAAGGGCAAGAGTACACTCCTCAGGTGTGATTTTTCTACTATATCTTGCGTCTCATTTCATCATATCATAAAGATATATTTTTTCTGCGCGACGCAGCTGAAGCTAGAGAACTGATATATTCAGTATGAATGACATACCATCCAAGTTTCTTTTCATTTGCGATTATATTTTTGTACGAGTAAAAATAGGTATAATATGATTATTCAAATAAAGGCAAAAAGGCAATAAAAAGGCTTTCCTAAAGAGTTTCCTGAGCTCAAAGTTTTCTTTTTCCCTTTTTACTAATGTTCGAAGAAGAACATTAGTATTAAAATCACTTTGGCCAAAAATTCATATTTCTATGTATATATATATATATATATAACATCAAAAAATTTCAGTGAAAAAATCTCAGGAACGCGCCATCCGATTGAACTGAAATTTTTAGAACACATTGGTGTATATGCAGAATAGTGCCAGGTCTCAGAAAAAGTTAAAAATCTTTAACCCTTTGGCGCCGGCGGCCATTTTAGTGATATTTTTAATATACCTATTATTCCGTACACAATTAAGTTTTGCAAAAATAAAGTTAACAAAATAAATTTCGAACGTGTTTTACATGTGAATCAGATAATGTTTTGGAATTTTTTAACCCCATGTGTGCGCTAGGTGCCTAAAAAGAGAACGGGAAAAATTGCAAATTTTTAAATTGCGATAACTTTTGACAGAGCTATTCAATCATTACCAAATTTTCAGGACATATTGGTATTATTTAGTTGTAAATTCCCGTAGCTTTTGATGAGCGTGCTGGCAACCCTAGAGCTAGGGCAATCACTGAAAGTGAAAACCTCCAAATTATCGTTTCTCTTGAAAAAATGCCGTTTCTTCAAAAAAAAGCCACTCATATGTAAATTTCGTGCTTTTTTTACATAGACAAAAAAAAATTTGATATGGTATAACGGGCACGCCTGGTAACCCTTGCCCAATTTACCTATATTTTTAGCATCAAAAACTTCTGTTCACGGAAACTCACGATCCGATGGGCAGAATTAATTGAAATTTGCAGACTGTATTGGTCTTAAATAGGACCAGGTCTGATAGAAGTAATTTTCAAATGCGGGCGATTTTGTGCCAGTGGTGCCATCTTGAAAAATCACTAAAAAAGATAACTGCTTTTAGCCCTATAAATTCTGATTGAATCGTTCGATTTTAACGAAATTCACACAGTAGCTGGACCTTACTTCAAGCCACGTTTGCTAGAAATTTGGTTTAAAAATTCGGTTGGAGCTGCCAGCTATGATAATTTTGGTGTCTTAAATTTGAAAAAATAAAAATTTGGAAGTGAAAACATTCAAATCATCGAATATCCTAAAAATGTCCGTTTCTTACAATAAAACCAGTCTGTATACAAATCTTATGCTTAGTCTACACAGTCAAAGTAAAACTTTCGAAATTTCATGTCGGACAAGAACGGTAACCCTCTCCCAGTTAACCTATATTTTTAGCATCAAAAACTTCTGTTCACGGGAATTCACAAACCAATAATCAGATACCATTGAAATTTACAGAATGCATTGGACTTAAGTAGAACCAGGTCTGATAGAAGCGATTTTGAATTGTGAGCAACTCTGTGCCAGTGGTGCCATCTTGAAAAATTACAAAGAAAAAAAAACTGCTTTTTGCCCTATGAAATGTGAATTAGTAACCAGATTTTCATGAAATTGACACAGTAGCTGCACCTTACCCTAAACTCTGTTTGATAGAAATTTGGTTGAAAAATTCGATTGGTGCTGCCAGCTATGGTAATTTTTGTGTCTTTGGTTTTGAAAATTCGCTCAGGAAAATAAAACTTTTTGCCCTATAACTTCCAGTGCAGTAATGGAATCAATACGAATTTCATACAACTAATGGAACCTATTATAAGCATTATTCAGGCCAAATTTGGCTGAAAAGCCTCGATAGGGTTGCTAGCTATTGTTGGTTTTGTGTTTGTTTGCAATATCTTTATTAAGCGGTTTTAGCGTAGAATTTTCAATTGGTAATGATATTGTAGTGACAATAAAAAGCAAATATTAAGCTTTCGATTATTTGAAAAAACTTGCTGTAGGTAACCCTAAATTTCTTTATACTCCTATAACTTCGAATGTAATATAACAACGTGAAGCAGATGTGATATATTCTTGGCTTTGATACTGGCAGAAGGTTGCCAGCACGAGTCGGTTGTGCTTCTTTTGTCTCAATAAATGCTTACAGTTAGTATTCATACCGGAAACATTTACAATGAAAATAAATAACCAATGTTTCAATTCCCAAAGTTCTGCAAATTTTTCGGATCGCAGCCCCAAACACCAACTTCAGTTACAGTGCTGCAGGCACTGAGCATTTTCTTCATTGATGTTATATGAGATGCTGCTTTCAAAGTTTGGTGAAATAAGCAACTGATAACGAATATAATTAACCCGTGTTTTGCTCTCATAAACGTTGAAATTCATGCCAGTGGTAATATCTGAAACCTTCTACCATATGAGTTATAATGCATTCTTGAGACCAAAGTAAAACGTGGCATTTGAAACAGTTTGGCCGTAATAAGCAGCTCATGTGGTGGAATATGCACTCAAAACCTGCACGATTCTTCTACTGTTCTTCGAACATTAGTGTTTCTAGCGGTTCAGGTGCGCTAGAGTTTTTTCCATTCTAAAGACAGTATTTGAAAAGAGAGTTGTGACGATTCGCCTATTTAGCTTTGAATATGTTCAGGATTATATGAATAGAACATTTTTTTTCGCGTTCTGCTGAGAAACTTTTCTAACAGCCCCAAGATTAAAGCGAAAGTTTGATATTTTAATAAAAAAACCGATTTTTCCTTTAGAAAGTCTAAAGGAAAAATCGGTTTTTTTATTAAAATATTTTTTTGAGCTAGGAAAAAATTGGTACACATTAAATACAACGAAAGTTTGAAGTTTATCCTGCATTTGCGACACTTGCAGACAGAACTTTTGTTTCTTATTTTCTAATACTAATTAGGCTCGTTTCGCCAAAAATGCATATTTCCTAATATATATATATATATATATATATATATATATATATATATATATATATATATATATATATATATATATATATATATATATATATATATATATATATTTATTGATATATATATATATATATATATATTTATATATATATGTATATATAGTATATATATGTATATATATATATATATATATATATATATATATATATATATATATATATATATATATATATATATATATATATATATTAAGGAATATGCATTTTTGGCGAAACGAGCCTAATGAGTATTAGAAAATCAGATTATATATATATATATAATATATATATATATATATATATATATATATATATATATATATATATATATATATGTATATATATATATATATATATATATATATATATATGTATATATATATATATATATATATATATATATATATATATATATATATATATATATATTTCGATTGTTGACTCTCCAACAGTGCCCTCAGACCGGAGAACCGAACGCGTCCCCAAGGTTGTGGATAAGGGAGGACCCTCTATGAGGGTTTACTGTGAATAACCAATAAGCAGTCGCGGACAAAGGTCGGCAGAGAAGGGAAAGTCTCAGGGGCCACATGTGTCTCCATAAATACCTGAGTGCCAATGATCTTCGCTGTGACATGACGAAATATGGCGTCATCACGTAACCATATAACCTGGCGGTAGGTAAAACGCTATGGGAAGGAACCCTGAATAAAAAACCAAACATGACAGATGAGTCTAGGAGTAAACTTACGGAGCAGGGAAACGGATGCCCAGTACCGGCGGCAGAGGGGAGTGAGCAAGCAGGCTCCCAGTCGTCGATATCCAGCGACTGCAATATTATGGAGGTGGTCAACTTGGCTTCCATAAGAGATATATCTACAAGGAAACCAATTGCTGAGGGAGAGAACCCATTTGGGAAGAAATCACTGGTGCTACTTACACCTCCTAGATCTGCAAATGAACTCGGAGGAAGTCTGCAAGCGCCTAAAAGCCAAAGTCAACAGATGATTTCGGTAGCATCGGAGGTGGAACAAGATGCGTTCATTAAATTGGGTGAAATGATTACAACGCTAGCTGATTTTACAAAAACACGAACAAACTTCCACCATTCAATAAGGGACCAGATCAGAGCTATTCGAGCTACTTATCATAAGGCTCGTGTAAAAACTGATAGGAGAAACTCTGGAAGATCGGATGCAACTACGCAAGATACACCGACACCAGCAAATGACAAGAAGGTTAGCAACATTGTCAACGGGGAAAAGGCAGGACGCAGTGGTAGCACTGTAAATCAAAAGCGGCATCGAGAAGTTGGAGACGAAACACAAGAATTTATTCAAACTCCGAAGAGACCGATGAATAGGACGCCGAATAAAGTTCCAGCGGCAGTGAAAACTGCGGTAAATACGAGTGCTGACACCTGGACTAAGGTTACGAGGAAAAACTGACACTTGACATTTGTCAAGTGTCAAGTCGAATACTTGTGTGTAAAGCTGTCTGTGCCGTAAAATTCGAAAAACACGGTTAAAAGTGCGTAAAATAATCGCTAGAAGTGCTCAACTTCGAGATAAATCTTATCAGCGTCGTTTAAGTTAAACTCATTTGCAATCGCCTTGATCCTAATTACCTTTGCCAACGACAATAAAAAACTACGTTCTACTTGGGAATTCCCCTAAGAATTGACTACTAATAGCTGCATAACGCCGTGTTTTATTGTTTACTTGTGACGTCGGCGGAATAGCTCCGAGAGGTTGACTCGGCTATACTACTGCCTAACATTTTGTTTATTAACTGTGGACTGTGTATGCCCCCATAACAAGTTTCTCATCTTTCTGGCTGTGAAAAGTGTATTAACAAAGAAACTGGAAGTACTGTTATTTTTTTCTTTTCCTGTAAACTCAAATACGTGGATAGCCTGACACTTATTTACATTTTTGCTTTGTCATACCGCAACATCCTTCATAGCTTAGTGGTTACGGACTTGGCTTAGCATTCCTGATACTGGGCGTTCAATCCTCGTCGGTGCTTACTGTTTTCAGTCCGAAAGCTTCGATTTTTTCAAATCCGAATATTAAAAATATTAAAATTTGTTCACATAAAAACCAAAACCAAAAGAAATTGATACACTGATAATTTAAATATCAAAATAAGTGAAACACCACCAGCGCCACCTAGCCGACAACTTTACGCAACTTTTGTGAAAATCATCATCGGAGACTAGAACCATATTATTGTGTTTAAGGGCCTTATTCATCATCAATAAATATCGATATCGATTCTCATAGCACGATATAAGATAATGGAATCAATCAACTCATCCCCCACGTGCCAAACTCCCTGTGGTAGTTGTGACAAAGCAATTAATGTCGATGCGAAATCTGTCTCTTGTGATGGAATATGTGAGAGATCATTTCACGTTACGTGCATCAAATTGGCCCGTAGATCACCATCATCAACAACGTTTACGTGCCAAGATTGCGTTGAAATAAAGCCGTGCCATGTGTTGCGGTTGTTAAAACTTACAAAGTCTAATGTTCAAACAATATGCACTGTAAGCAAATCATTGAAAGAAGACAACTCCACTATCGCCAATACAATCCACAGCATATCTACAGCTCTCTCCCCTTTTTTTGAAGCATTGTTCGACATACGAGCTCAATTAGATGAATTCAAACATATCAAACATAATATAGGCGTCTTACATGATAAGTTTGATTCAATGCAAGGAAAAAAAATTGAAAATAAAACTGGCATTTTAAACGACTCGATCATTGACTTGCATCCGTTGCCTTGCAATCATAATGAGCCACTTTCTCAAACTAAGTCAGTCGATATTCTCCAGTCGTTAGAAATGAAGGTTGACAAATTATACTTAGATCTTGACAGCCACTTAACGCCACCTACAAATACATCTCGACGTAGTTTCAGCTGCCAAACTGATACCTGGGAAGAAAAACACAATAATCAACCACTGTTTGCTACTTCGGTTACTAAAACCTTAACCAGCATTGGTTGTCAGACTGATAACTTGGACCATAGCAGTAAATCCACTGACACACTCACGCCAGCATCTAATAGCATGCATAACCCTTCTAAAGCATCAAAATAACCTGCAAATAATGTTAGAGCAACCAAACGTAAACAATCAAAGCAGGTACACACTACATCTACAAAACTCTCGACTTTAGATCCCAATATCTTAGCTATTGGAGAAAACAATATCACAACAATAAACGATCTTACGGAAAGCAACGTGAATGGGAACGAGACTTCGAAATCCTCCAGTGCCTTTGATGCCGATCAGAATTGTGCACCAGCACCTGAAAATGTAGACAGAACACACAATATCGTGAGCGTCGCTACTGATGGCCGCACTTTGCTTGGACACAATGACAACAATTTTTCTTGCTCCCTTTAAGTTGCAGTTCAACCTAAAGTGTTATTTTTATCTCGCTTAGCGTGAGACACGACCAACGATGATGTCTTAGCGAATGTGAACAATATTCTCCAATACAATAAAATGTTTGCTCCGTCCAATTTTATATCTTGTACAAAAATTGGGAACCAGCAGCGTGTGTCATCATTCAAAGTTATCATGCCTGAGTGGTGCTTCAACACTATTTCATGTAGCAGCTATTGGCCTCCATCGTGTATCATCAGGGAATTTGTTCCCAAACATCAACATCAAGAGTTGATTACATCAAGCCTTAATTCAAAAAACGGGCAAAAGAAATCTCGGCGTACTACGCCAACATAGGTGGCATGCGCTCTAAAATTGATGATTTATACGTCACTTTTTCAGTATCTAATTTCGACATAATTGGCTTTACCGAAACCTGGCTATGTGAAAGCATCAACGATGCTGAACTATTCAACAGTAACTTTGCAGTTTTTCCTCGTGATCGCCATCTTAATTGTCCAGATGCTCCTGTCGGTGGTGGTGTTCTGCTTGCTGTACGTAAAGAACTGCCAGTATCTCGACTTGATATACCTGACACTCTTGATCTGGAATACGTATGTATCTCACTAAACCTTCATCTAAGAAGAATTTTCGTGGCAATACTCTGCATCCCACCGTCCGCATCAAACTCAACATATGACTTGGCGTATAACCTAACCGAATATATATGCCGCATAATGGAACCGTCCGACGATCTCATTCTTATGGGAGATTTCAATTTACCGCATCTGGAGTGGCGAATTTCTAACGATAGTGAACACTATCTTCCTTCGTCCAATAACCGACGAGAAAGCTACTTCATTGATGCCATTCTTTCAACTGGACTAAAGCAGATCAATGGCATCCACAACACAAACGGACGACATTTGGACCTGATTTTTTCTACGAACTCATCTGATGTCTCTATTGAACGATGTTCATCTCCTCTACTTAATGAATCTTTACACCATCCAGCTCATCATATCAATTTTCAAATTAATGACGATATACTAGCGGAGCCTAATTTTGTAAATCTTTTTAACTTTAACTTCAAGAAAGTTGACTTTGATACGCTGAGTGTAGTAATGACCGAAGGCGACTGGTCTTCGGTTGTGAATGAATCTAACGTAAACGTTGCAGCCACAAACTTTCATTCTATCTTATTCGGTTGCTTTGCTCGCTGTGTACATTTGAGTAACTCTGTACCTTTGAAACGCTTTCCATGGATCAATACAGATTTAATAAATCTCAAAAATTTGAAAATCAAGGCATGGAAAGTGTACAGCTCGTCGCGTCTAGAGGATGATTATAAAGTTTATGAGGAATTACGAAATAGATTCGTATCTGAAACCTCATCTGCCTACTCCAACTATATGAACGAGCTAAGGCAGTCTTTCATAAGTCATCCCAAGCGTTTTTGGAATTTTGTAAACTCAAAAAGGTATCATGACGGATACCCTATCTCTTTTATATCTGACGGCATGGTCATTAATAACTCGCAAGCAATCAGTAACTTATTTGCAGATTACTTCCAATCCGCTTATGGACTATCTCTCTCCAATTTCAATAAACTTAATTTCAATTACCTAATAGACTCCCCTAAAACGACGTTGGGAATGAAAGACCTTTACATCGACATTCCCACTATCTTAAGACATATATCTCATCTTAATAATAGTTTTCACCCCTGTCCTGATGGATTACCGACCGTAGTGCTTAAACGTTGCGCTAATATCCTCTCACCACTATTAGCTCATCTTTTTAATCTATCGATTTCGTCCGGTATTTTCCCAAGCTTATGGAAATATTCTTCACTTATTCCGATCCGCAAAAAAGGCAGCAAAGAATTCGTCACAACTATAGGCCAATCGCCAAAAAAACCATGCGTCGCCAAGCTTTTTGAAGCCATAGTTACCGAGGTATTATCTTTTCACTCTAAGTCTTTAATCTCACCTTGCCAACATGGTTTTACTAAAGGTAAATCTACCACCACTAACCTTTTAGAACTTGCGAACTTAGTCATCCCTGCGATTGAAGAAGGTAAACAAGTTGAGTGCATTTACACCGACCTCACGAAAGCTTTCGATAAGCTGGATCATGACATTCTTATATGTAAAATGCATCTTCTTGAGTTCCCTAATAAGTTTATAGACTGGGTTAAATCTTATCTCTCTAATCGCAAGCAAAACGTTCGATTTCGTGGCATTCTATCCACTGACATAATTGCTACATCAGGTGTTCCACAAGGCAGCCACCTTGGTCCCATTCTTTTTGCCATTTATATAAATGACCTGATCACTTTCGTTCCAGGTTCTTCCATTCTACTCTACGCTGATGACGCAAAGATTTTTAATACCATCACTTAATGACTGTACGATCCTGCAACGCAACGTGTCAAACTTCGCTAATTGGTGCACTCTAAACCGACTTTCACTAAACGTTGAAAAATGCTCAGTTATCTCATTCTCCCACAAATCATCTCCGATTAATTTCAACTACACTTTAAACGATACTCTTTTAACTCGCTCCAAGAAAGTTCGTGACTTAGGAGTGCTATTAACTCCGCTTTCACTTTTAATGACCACATTGACTCAATAATAATAAAAGCCAACTGTGCACTTGGCTTCTTAAAACGACAATCTAAAGAATTCAATGACATTTTTCTGACTAAAATCCTGTTCTGCTCTCTGGTTCGCTCTATCCTAGGAAATGGGTGCCTGATGTGGTCTCCGTATTATAAGGAGCACATAGATCGCATTGAGTCTGTCCAAAAGAGATTTTCAATTTTTGTTCTTAGTTCTTTCCGCTGGTCTGGTCCTATTCGTTTACCTCCTTATGAAAACCGCTTGCAATTATTGACCATGGACACTCTTGAAATTCGACGTCAAAATTTCAAGCCTCTATTCGCTGCGAAGTTACTCACTGGAAACGTGAACTCTGAGTTCTTGTTATCAAAACTTAACTTTCGTGTTTGCCACGGTGAACGTAGACATCATAGCGCCTTATCCATCCCGTTTCATAAAACCAATTATGGATTGAATGAACCAACCTGCGCAATAGCCCGAAGCTTTAACTCAGCGTATCAAATGTTCGACTTTAATTATACTGTGGATATGTTCAATTGTCGGCTTAAACGACCGATTAATTATCTTTCATTATTACATGTATAAATATTGTTTTTTTTTTGTAGTAATCATTCCGTTGATGAAATTGTCAATAAATAAATAAAATAAAAAAATAAATAAATAAAAAACAACCACCTGCAGGCGAAAAAGGGATAACTACTAGTCATCGGCAACAGAAGTCGCTTTAAAACTCCAAAAACAGATGGATCTCGACGAAATCACAACAAAGGAAGATATCCGAGCGGCACTAGTGCGACAGTTTAACCTCAACGATTTGAGGGAAGATGCTGTCATGTCGCTGAGGAAGACGTATGGTGGTGCTCAAGCGGCCACAATTTGTCTCCCGGTAGTGCAGGCGAATGAGTTGCTAGCAGCGAGAAAGGTAAAAATCAGATGGGTGGTTTGTCGACTGAGAGCGCAAATTCAACTAAGACGATGCTTCAAGTGCTTCGAGTATAGTCACTTCGCTAAAGCATGCAAAAGCGAACATGACCGATCAAAAATGTGCCGACGATGCGGTGAAAAAGGGCACTTGTAAAGGAGTGGACGAAGGACCCAAAATGCTTCTTCTGCGATCACACAGAGGAGGGTGATTCCAAGCACGTTGCTGGTAGTAGTCGATGCCCAGTTTTTAAAAGAGCGCTTGTAAATCGAGTAAATGAGATTCATCCAACTAAATCTCAAGCACTGTGCGGCAGCCCAAGATCTGCTCTCCCAAAATATTAATGAGATGAAGATAGAGGTAGCCATAGTGAGTGAACAATACAGAAACCTGCGTAAACATATCTGGGTTCGAGATAAAACCAGCTGGGCGGCCATCTGGGTTTGCGGAGATTGAAGACGGTTTTGTGTGGGCAAAGATAAAAGAATGTTACGTGTACAGCTGCTATACCTCTTGCAACTCGATTATTAACCAGTTTTAACACCTACTGGATAGGCTGGTAATAAATGCAAAACAACACACACCGCACCAACGCTCGGGGCCGCGTGCTTATGGAAGCTTTCTCTCAGTTGAAAATAGTGTTGATGAATACCGGCAGCATACCTACTTTTCGAAGCCGAGGGTTGAGCTCAATTATTGACCTTACGCTCGCGAGTCCATCAATTGCAGCAGATATAGTATAGTGGGTATCAGAACACTATACACACAGCGATCACCAATCCATCATATTCGAAACCGGACACAGGCTAGATAGTCGATCTCAGCGAAAAGCCAAAACTGTTGGTAGAGGTTGATCAGTCCGCAAATTCGACGAAATAACATTCACGGAAATGGTTTTACAAAGCGACGTGCCTCGAGGAACAGCTGCGGAGAAAGCTGGAAGGGAAATCGAGCTGTTAACGCTTGCGTGTGATGCTTCAATGTTGAGGCGAAAACCGGTGCCATATCACAGGCCAAACTACTGGTGGACGGAGGAGCTAAGCAGACTTCGCACTGAGTGCCTGAAGGCGAGGAGAAAAAGCCAACGCGGCTTAAACCGACCTAACTATGAGCTGTTTCAGCAAGAATACCAACAAGCAAGAAAAAGGTTTCAACTCGCCATACGCAGTAGCAAAAAAGCATGCTTCAAACAGCTGTGCGCAGAAGCAAACGTTGACCCATGGGGTGGAGCGTATCGAGCCGTCATGTCACGTATTAAGTATTTGAGATCACCACAAGTAAGCTGCCCTGCACTCCTCGAGAAGATCGTAAGCACACTCTTTCTTCGTCATCAGGAAAATTTTTCGAACAGTCCCGCAAGGATCCGTGAGTGAGATACCCCCAGTGACTGAAATGGAACTATTGGAGGTTTGCAGTCGGCTCAAGGACAATAAAGCGCCGGGGTTGGACGGTATCACTAACAAATGCCTAAAGGTCGCAGTTAAAATGAAGGATGTGATGTGGTAGGTGCGATGGGAAAAATGCTGGAACGCCTAATACATAACAGACTTGTATCAGCTGTGGAAAACAATGGTGGACTGTCAGAACGAGAATTCGGCTTCCGCAAAGCGCGTTCGGCAGTAGACGCCATCAGATCGGATATGGAATTCGCAAGGACCGCAATCGAAGCACGCGGGGCATCACGCAAATACTGTGCACTTATAACACTTGATGTTAAAAACGCGTTCAACACAGCGAATTGGAACCGAATAGTGGAGAAACTACTTCAGCTAAGAGTTCCTTCTTACCTTGCTAGGGTAGTATGCGAATACTTGAGGGACAGAAAACTGTGGTATGATTCCGAAGAAGGACCAAAGACATACGACGTAACAGCCGGTGTCCCACAAGGATCCGTATTAGGGCCTTTCCTTTGGAACATCATGTACAGTGACGTGCTAAATCTGAGGCTCCCATCGGAGGCAACGATAATTGAGTTTGCTGATGACATAGTAGTGTTGGTATCTGCTGAAAAGTCAGAAGAGGTCAAATCACTCGCTGACGAGGCGGTATACATCACGAAATAGTGGCTAGAGAATACAGGCTTGAAACTGACAGCATCTAAGACGGAAGCGGTATTGATTAGCAGCCGCCGTATAAATGAATCATTTGAAGTCACTGTGGGAGATCAAAAAATTAGATCCAAGTCTGCAACTAGGTACCTAGGAATTATGATTGACGGTAGACTTAAATTTAAAGCCCAAGTCGAACATGTCTGCAAAAAGGCGTCTAACGACAGTACAGCCCTAGCAAGGATGCTTCCTAACATCGGAGAGCCAAGTCAAAATCGCAGAATTCAGATATCCAGAGTTGTGAGTTCCATTCTACTGTATGCAGCGCCAGTGTGGGCACATCAGCTAGCAGTGAAGCAAAATAAAAAGAAGATATGTTCGGTCTATCGACTCAGTGCTCTCAGGGTTATTCGGGGACATAGGACCATTTCAGGAGAAGCGGCATATGTGATAACAGGTATGATGCCAATTGACATTCTCACAGCCGAAATGCAGAGACCCTACGGAAACAGAAACGCCGACAAAAAGATGGAGCGGCAAAATTCAGAGGAAGCATGGCAAAGAAGATGGGAACAAGTTTCAGTTAGCAGATTGACTTACAAGCTCATCCCCGATATTCAAAAATGGATCAAACGCCCACATGGAGCAGTAACATACGATCTAACGCAGTTTCTAACTGGACATGGTGCATACCGAAAGTACCTACATCGCTTCGGTTTAAATGTCCCTCCGAATTGCCCGACATGCGGGACCGAAGATGATCCGGAGCTCATTCTTTTCAATTCCACGCGGTTTTACCGACACAGAGCCAAGTTGCAAAGATAAACGAACCTGTCATTATCGACAGAAAATCTGGTTGACGTGATGCTGGCATCTGAAGCAGCATGGACCGAGTTGACAAAAGCAGTAGCGCAAATACACGAAATTCTTCGAAAGGAGGACAAGCAAAGAAGAAGAAATAGAACTGTGAGCAGCTTAAGCTGACCCCGCCCACGAAGTAATACCGATTGGCAGTCCCGTGGGGATGGGGCGAAGAGCTATATATATATATATATATATATATGTATATATATATATATATATATATATATATATATATATATATATATAGATATATATATATATATATAGATATATATATATATATATATATATATATATATATATATATATATATATATATATATATATATATATATATATATATATATATATATATATATATATATATATATATATATATATATATATATATATATATATATATATATATATATATATATATATATACACAGGGTGTTTGGTACTAAATGAACACTATTTTAAGGAGGCGTTCTTGGACATATTTTGAGTAAAAAATCGTTGTACAGGATGGTCCGGATTTCAAAACCTGCCGATTTACAGGGTGTTCAAAAAAACTTGTTCGGACCGGTACCCTGACTCACTTGAATCGTTATATCTTGAAAACTAACTATCACAACTCAAAGTTTTATACCGCGTTTATTAGTTTTACCGCAAGTCCCCCGGGTGACCTTATTGTTGTTTTGCACAGCCAAAAGAAAATCCCGTTAGATCTTCGTGGCTGTGCAAGTGGCTTGCGAGCTGGGACGCGAAAAATCGAGGCAGTCGTTTGGGTGTCGCTGTGGCGACGAGTTGTTTGGCGGAGGCGAGAGAGGCTGATTGAAGGGGTCGCTTGCAAACGGTTGCTTTGTGCGTGTTTGAATGGATACGAAACGTGGAAGTGAAATTCGAGTTCTGGTATTTTTGAGTAGCATGGACAATGAATCTAAAGTGCGAGTTGTTTGATATACTTTCTCGTCTACTAGATCACCAGATAATTTTTAGCCAAAGGCTATTATCAGAAGTCGTACATCTTAGACTGTGTTCATGTTTTCCCTCGTGGTCCACTATCCGCCCGCGATTAATTTCGATAGAGTGGAAGTGTAAGAATTAGTTCGGGCTGATTATGATGATGCTTGTGGAATAGGTGCATGTGCCATTTAGTTGTTTTTTTCGCTGGAAAATTCCACTTGCAGTTTTCATGTGGAACCTCTATAAATTTCGGATTCGTGGGAGCGAAAGCGTGCAAAAGTTCCAAAAAAAAAATACAGTGAATCTTCCATTTTTACTCCAACACGGATGAAAAAGTCGGGGGAAAATCCTCGAACATCGAAGGCGAACGCGAGCGGTAAAATCGAAAAGAAGGGAAAAGTGAACATGGACATGTGGTTACGACTTGCCGTGGGTTTATTTTCGAGTTAAACGTGGCGGAAAGGATTAATAATGAGGTGCTTATGTGGGCATCTAGTTTGCACGTGAAAATGGATGCGGGCGTAAGAGTGGAGTGTAATCAGTTTGTGCTACGTGTTAGCATACCGCAAAGTCGATACGTAATTTTGACTAACTAGTGCTCAAAATCACAGTGGCAAATCCCAAAATCAAATCAGTCTTAATTAAAATAAATGTGGGTCTTAGTGACGTTTTTTCGGAGAATCCGATTTCGTCCCTTAATTCAGTGAAGGTTTAGTTTTTTGTGGAATTTTGGCCTAAAGGCGTGTCGATTGACGTCTGCTGGATATGTTATCGCTGCCACAACGACGGTATTAGTTCGGATATGAGTACTTGAGTACTGTATATAACCGCGTACACATGTGAATTTATATATGGATGATGCAGTTCCTTTGACCATCCTATAACATGCGCACTGATGTCCCTCTGTTTATTCCACAACAAAATGCACCATCTAGAGGTTTTCGCGTCTTACACTTTCTGCACAATTGAGGCCGTGACTGTTCGGCATTACTGACGTCGATTTACTCGTGGGAAGGAGATCAGGTAATATTGCTGTAAGAACTAATGTTGCTGTAGATTTTTGCACCATATACGACTTGGGATCCATTTTTGTGGTTGACGTGAAAATCAACCGGCCATCGAGGGCCGGCAGTATAAAGACGAAAAAACTCAATTGGTGGGATGATGTTTATGGCTTCGATGTGAGTTGTATTCGGAAAGTTGCCATTACCGAACCTTTAGTGGACGTTGTCGATCCGAAACAGATCGTCTCTACGTCGTACATGATCAAGGAAGTAGATTTGTATGCGGTACAAAAATTGGACTTGGAATTTTCATCACCATTCCAACTGATCGTCCAGCGAAATGATTTCGCGCAGGCCCTGGTCACGTACTTCAATATTGAATTTACGAAATGTCACAAGCGCTTAGGATTTAGCACATCGCTTGAGGCAGCATATACTCACTGGAAACAAACCGTGTTTTACTTAGACGAATACATGACTGTAAAGAAAGGCGAAGACATATACGGCACCTTCAGTATGAGACCGAGCCACTGTACAAAGTATAATTTTTCCATTAATGTTTACTTTTTTCTTTTTTTTTTAATACGAAATTATAAGAATAACAGTATGCGAAAACAAAACTGCCATGAAACCTTGACAGGATAATATCTCCAATAAGGCTGAATCTTAAGTTTAAAGAGATTTTGTACATAACCAATGATAAAGATTGGCACCTTTCTCGGAACGATTATTATAAATGTTAGATATCACACAAATTTATCATACATATTGGAAAAATATCAATACCATTGCATAGAAATAGTGTTTGCGCAGAATACGCAGACGCGGAAAGTTTGAAAATTTATTGGGAAATATTTGTAGCATCTTCGTTGATACACGATAAAATTCGTCCCAATTTGTTTTGCTCCTAATTTTTAATGATTAAAATTAATATTTCAGTAACCATACTGCTTTAGATATTTGGATTAGAACGAAAATTTAGAATTGACCTAAGCCATCAGAAATGTTATGGGTGATACTTTTAAACTAAATACTGCTAGGTATCACGAAAAAAAAAAAAAGGAAAAACAAAACAAAAATCGAATGAATTCTAATATTTTTGCGAGAAACATGATGAATATGAAACGCGGCTGGAAGAAATTACTGATCAGTAACCCCTTTCCACAGTAAAAATTAACATTTAAAGGTTCTTCCCAATTGCCTTACGATTTATTTTTCCTAATCGGTATATCATTTTTGAAATTAATATGATGTTGATTTTGGATATGCACGGTATCGCGAGGTTTCATATGTCGACATCATCTTAGGTAGACAAACTGGCAGTGAAAACTGGTTTATGGAAGTAGAAATCACTTGCAATGCCAAACATTAGAAATCAATATGGCAGTTCTCTTATTCCTTGTTGGCGCATGAAGAGTCC
The DNA here is from genome assembly GCA_963978885.1 of Nemotelus pantherinus. Taxonomy (NCBI): domain Eukaryota; kingdom Metazoa; phylum Arthropoda; class Insecta; order Diptera; family Stratiomyidae; genus Nemotelus; species Nemotelus pantherinus. The sequence goes on from OZ022263.1 coordinate 149,274,386, forward strand.
GTGTTACACTCAATTTAATTATACGTACCTATACCAACATTAATACTACACTGTTTGGCACATGGCTAGTTTATTTGCTTAAATATATCAGTATGGTGACATGAAAATGTTGTTTCTAAGTATGTGCATTAAACTTAAATAGATTTTATATGTATAGAGAAAAAAAATTTTTTTTATAGAATTCTTTTTTTTTCGGTTTTCATTTTTGTTGTCTTCTTATTATTCGAAGAACGATTATTATTGTCGTACGTTGTAGAACTTGGACTCAAATTCAATAATTTAGCTATGTTATTATACAACCGTTAGAATCTAGTTGGCTTTGTTATAAAGGCTTCAGATAGAATTGGAAAAATTACAAGGATTTGATAAAAGTTAAGAGAAGAAAAGGAGATATAAATGTTATAAGAGCAGTAATTTTTGGTTTCAGTTATTAACGATACAAATAAAAATGAAGTTGTATTAAATTTAACCCATTCGGCCTTCTTATTGGGCGAAAGCCCGAGAAGTTCTTTTCTTCTTTTCAGGGTCCGCGTTTGGCCTGGCTGGCCTAATGATGAAATAGTTTCGTGATTTTTATTTTTCAGAGTCTTTAAAGGGAGGGATACTGGCCCAAACATAGTTAGTTTCAGTATTTTTGTTAGATTTTGAATTTTGGATATGGGGCCAGTATCAGAGGGTGGAGGACCCCAGACCATCGGGGTCAGGGCTCCACTAACATCGGGGGCCCGGGGCTGTCTGCCTCACCCGGGTTCCTTGTAAAAGAGAGGTAGCGTTTTTTCCTATTTTCCCTTTTGTAGATTTTCAATTTTCTGGCTCCGTGCGTTGTCACGAGCACTGGGTCTGCTTAGTCAGCCCATGTTGCAGAGCCTGGGTGGTTTCCTTTACGGAACTATGCCCCCTTTTGGTCCCTGTGTATTTTATATACCAGTTTGCGGCTACAATTCATGACGGATGAATATACGTAGCATCCCGTTTCTTGAGAGCCAACCATCCCCATTTGTTTAAAGAGCCCACCCCAGCCGCAGCGAGCTAGCAAAGCGGCACCCCAGCATCCGTCGGGGTTGGTTAAAGGGTGCTCCGCTAATGCGGACGAGGGGCCTTCACGGCCATTTCTAGGGCACCCTGCTCTCGGGGCAATACTTTTTTTTTTGTTTTGCCTCTTGAATGGCAGCAGCCATTCCACTGTTTGACCTTAGCACTCTTGGTTCTGGACTTCGGTCTGGTTCTAAGTTGTGCTAAGGCCATTCCCATCCTCATTAATTGCTACAGGGTGTTCAAAAAAACTTGTTCGGACCGGTACCCTGACTCACTTGAATCGTTATATCTTGAAAACTAACTATCACAATTCAAAGTTTTATACCGCGTTTATTAGACAACTAAATTACCTTTTATTTAATGTACTACAACGTACTACATGTACTTTAATGTACTACAACGACAACTAAATTACCTTTTATTTAATGGTGTTTATGCACTTGATTGCAGTTGTACCGAGTTTTGAGATATTTTCTTCGAAACACAAAATTTTTTTATTTTAACCCCGAAAATTCTGTGTTCCAGGTCGTTTTCCTTAGAAAACCTCATTATAATGTGCCACTTTCATTTAAATATTTTGATAAGCCATATTACTGGCTACAAAAGATGCATACATTTTAATGACTAAGATTCTACCATTTCGCAAGTATTGAGCGAAAATAAATATCGCTTAAAAACTAAATATGTCATATAACGGTCCTCCTTGAAAAAACCAAGTTTAATATGCTAGTCGTACTAAAGTAATTAAGTACCCATTTATTGCTATTTAAAGTATCAATAAACTTAACTATATTTTAATTAGTTTCAACATAATTGATGCACCTACCTAGATGTGACAGGTAAAAGCATGTCCAGTTCTTCGCCTTTATTAGTGGGATACTTAAAAAATTGAAAACGCATAAAAACAGAACCACTTTCAAATTCTTGTAAGTTTCAGTGCATTACTCGAACAACAAGATCTAAATAAAATTTACGAAAATACATGGAAAATGCCTCGCTACACTAACGAAGAATATGGAGATATTTTGTACGTCTATGGGGAGTGCCGGGGAAATTCAGCAGCGGCGCAATCTTTGTATCATCAGAGATACCCCCATCGACGGATTCCTGGAAGGAGAGTGTTTCAACAACTTTACGCAAGGATTCGGGAAACGGGTAACGTCAGAACGAGCCGAGTAAACGCAAATCCTACAACTGCAACCGCTGTACGGACCGAAGAAGAAATATTGCATGCAGTGGAATCTGACCCATCAACCAGTATTCGACGCTTAGCGTTACGATTTAACGTGTCTAGCTGGAAAGTTTGGAGTATTTTGAAAGCAGCCCGTCTACATCCTTACCATCACACACCAGTTCAGGAGCTCCTACCCATCGATTTGCCCAAAAGGATGGAATTCTGCAATTGGCTCCTTGAGAGACAATTAGACGACGAAAATTTTGTCAACAGCATTCTTTGGACGGATGAGTCTTTATTTACGAGGGACGGTATCACAAACTTCCACAATTTACACACGTGGGCTGAGAACAATCCAAACACTGCAAGAACGTCATCATTTCAGCATAGATTCAGCGTAAATTTATGGGCAGGAGTGATTGGCAATAATTTGATTGGGCCTTTTAGGCTCCCGCCTACCCTAAATAGTACCAGCTACTTGCATTTTTTAACACATGATCTGCAGGACTTATTGGAAGATATTCCTCTGCAACGATTGGTTTCCATGTTTTACCAACACGATGGTGCTCCAGCTCATTACGGCCGACCAGTCATAGATTGGTTGAATTGCAACTATCCCAATCGCTGGATCGGTAGAAATGGACCAGTACACTGGCCTGCGAGGTCTCCTGATCTGACTGTAATGGATTTTTTTGTATGGGGACGGATGAAGGACCTTGTGTACGCAATGGAAGTATCCACTTTAGAAGAACTAAATACCAGGATCGATGATGCTGCAACAGAAGTGAGGCAACAGCTGAGAGACATGAATATGAAAAGAACGCTTGCCAAACGAGCTTTGGCATGTATTCAAAATGAAGGTGGCAATTTTGAACACTTACTGTAGATTAAAAATTTTGAAATAAAGCATAAAAACCATTATTAAATACTTTCAGTTCAAGAAAAAAGTGTAGATCGACAACGAGGGCCACTATATGGCATATTTAGTTTTTCAGCAATATTCATTTTCGCTTAATACTTGTGAAATGGTAGAACTTAAGTCATTGGAATGTATGCAACTTTTATAGCCAGTAATATGGCTTATCAAAATATTTAAATGAAAGTGGCACATTATAATGAGGTTTTCTAAGGAAAACGACCTGGAACACAGAATTTTCGGGGTTAAAACTAAAAAATTTTGTGTTTCGAAGAAAATATCTCAAAACTCGTTACAACTGCAATCAAGTGCGATACATCAAATAAAAGGTAATTTAATTGTCTAATAAACGCGGTATAAAACTTTGAGTTGTGATAGTTAGTTTTCAAGATATAACGATTCAAGTGAGTCAGGGTACCGGTCCGAACAAGTTTTTTTGAACACCCTGTAACTCGGCAGGTTTTGAAATCCGGACCATCCTGTACAACGATTTTTTACTCAAAATATGTCCAAGAACGCCTCCTTAAAATAGTGTTCATTTAGTACCAAACACCCTGTATATATATATATATATATATATATATATATATATATATATATATATATATATATATATATATATATATATATATATATATATATATATATATATATATATATATATATATATATATATATAGGGTGTTTGGTACTAAATGAACACTATTTTAAGGAGGCGTTCTTGGACATATTTTGAGTAAAAAAGCGTTGTACAGGATGGTCCGGATTTCAAAACCTGCCGAGTTACAGGGTGTTCAAAAAAACTTGTTCGGACCGGTACCCTGACTCACTTGAATCGTTATATCTTGAAAACTAACTATCACAACTCAAAGTTTTATACCGCGTTTATTAGACAATTAAATTACCTTTTATTTGATGTATCGCACTTGATTGCAGTTGTAACGAGTTTTGAGATATTTTCTTCGAAACACAAAATTTTTTAGTTTTAACCCCGAAAATTCTGTGTTCCAGGTCGTTTTCCTTAGAAAACCTCATTATAATGTGCCACTTTCATTTAAATATTTTGATAAGCCATATTACTGGCTATAAAAGTTGCATACATTCCAATGACTTAAGTTCTACCATTTCACAAGTATTAAGCGAAAATGAATATTGCTGAAAAACTAAATATGCCATATAGTGGCCCTCGTTGTCGATCTACACTTTTTTCTTGAACTGAAAGTATTTAATAATGGTTTTTATGCTTTATTTCAAAATTTTTAATCTACAGTAAGTGTTCAAAATTGCCACCTTCATTTTGAATACATGCCAAAGCTCGTTTGGCAAGCGTTCTTTTCATATTCATGTCTCTCAGCTGTTGCCTCACTTCTGTTGCAGCATCATCGATCCTGGTATTTAGTTCTTCTAAAGTGGATACTTCCATTGCGTACACAAGGTCCTTCATCCGTCCCCATACAAAAAAATCCATTACAGTCAGATCAGGAGACCTCGCAGGCCAGTGTACTGGTCCATTTCTACCGATCCAGCGATTGGGATAGTTGCAATTCAACCAATCTATGACTGGTCGGCCGTAATGAGCTGGAGCACCATCGTGTTGGTAAAACATGGAAACCAATCGTTGCAGAGGAATATCTTCCAATAAGTCCTGCAGATCATGTGTTAAAAAATGCAAGTAGCTGGTACTATTTAGGGTAGGCGGGAGCCTAAAAGGCCCAATCAAATTATTGCCAATCACTCCTGCCCATAAATTTACGCTGAATCTATGCTGAAATGATGACGTTCTTGCAGTGTTTGGATTGTTCTCAGCCCACGTGTGTAAATTGTGGAAGTTTGTGATACCGTCCCTCGTAAATAAAGACTCATCCGTCCAAAGAATGCTGTTGACAAAATTTTCGTCGTCTAATTGTCTCTCAAGGAGCCAATTGCAGAATTCCATCCTTTTGGGCAAATCGATGGGTAGGAGCTCCTGAACTGGTGTGTGATGGTAAGGATGTAGACGGGCTGCTTTCAAAATACTCCAAACTTTCCAGCTAGACACGTTAAATCGTAACGCTAAGCGTCGAATACTGGTTGATGGGTCAGATTCCACTGCATGCAATATTTCTTCTTCGGTCCGTACAGCGGTTGCAGTTGTAGGATTTGCGTTTACTCGGCTCGTTCTGACGTTACCCGTTTCCCGAATCCTTGCGTAAAGTTGTTGAAACACTCTCCTTCCAGGAATCCGTCGATGGGGGTATCTCTGATGATACAAAGATTGCGCCGCTGCTGAATTTCCCCGGCACTCCCCATAGACGTACAAAATATCTCCATATTCTTCGTTAGTGTAGCGAGGCATTTTCCATGTATTTTCGTAAATTTTATTTAGATCTTGTTGTTCGAGTAATGCACTGAAACTTACAAGAATTTGAAAGTGGTTCTGTTTTTATGCGTTTTCAATTTTTTAAGTATCCCACTAATAAAGGCGAAGAACTGGACATGCTTTTACCTGTCACATCTAGGTAGGTGCATCAATTATGTTGAAACTAATTAAAATATAGTTAAGTTTATTGATACTTTAAATAGCAATAAATGGGTACTTAATTACTTTAGTACGACTAGCATATTAAACTTGGTTTTTTCAAGGAGGACCGTTATATGACATATTTAGTTTTTAAGCGATATTTATTTTCGCTCAATACTTGCGAAATGGTAGAATCTTAGTCATTAAAATGTATGCATCTTTTGTAGCCAGTAATATGGCTTATCAAAATATTTAAATGAAAGTGGCACATTATAATGAGGTTTTCTAAGGAAAACGACCTGGAACACAGAATTTTCGGGGTTAAAATAAAAAAATTTTGTGTTTCGAAGAAAATATCTCAAAACTCGGTACAACTGCAATCAAGTGCATAAACACCATTAAATAAAAGGTAATTTAGTTGTCGTTGTAGTACATTAAAGTACATGTAGTACGTTGTAGTACATTAAATAAAAGGTAATTTAGTTGTCTAATAAACGCGGTATAAAACTTTGAATTGTGATAGTTAGTTTTCAAGATATAACGATTCAAGTGAGTCAGGGTACCGGTCCGAACAAGTTTTTTTGAACACCCTGTAGCAATTAATGAGGATGGGAATGGCCTTAGCACAACTTAGAACCAGACCGAAGTCCAGAACCAAGAGTGCTAAGGTCAAACAGTGGAATGGCTGCTGCCATTCAAGAGGCAAAACAAAAAAAAAAGTATTGCCCCGAGAGCAGGGTGCCCTAGAAATGGCCGTGAAGGCCCCTCGTCCGCATTAGCGGAGCACCCTTTAACCAACCCCGACGGATGCTGGGGTGCCGCTTTGCTAGCTCGCTGCGGCTGGGGTGGGCTCTTTAAACAAATGGGGATGGTTGGCTCTCAAGAAACGGGATGCTACGTATATTCATCCGTCATGAATTGTAGCCGCAAACTGGTATATAAAATACACAGGGACCAAAAGGGGGCATAGTTCCGTAAAGGAAACCACCCAGGCTCTGCAACATGGGCTGACTAAGCAGACCCAGTGCTCGTGACAACGCACGGAGCCAGAAAATTGAAAATCTACAAAAGGGAAAATAGGAAAAAACGCTACCTCTCTTTTACAAGGAACCCGGGTGAGGCAGACAGCCCCGGGCCCCCGATGTTAGTGGAGCCCTGACCCCGATGGTCTGGGGTCCTCCACCCTCTGATACTGGCCCCATATCCAAAATTCAAAATCTAACAAAAATACTGAAACTAACTATGTTTGGGCCAGTATCCCTCCCTTTAAAGACTCTGAAAAATAAAAATCACGAAACTATTTCATCATTAGGCCAGCCAGGCCAAACGCGGACCCTGAAAAGAAGAAAAGAACTTCTCGGGCTTTCGCCCAATAAGAAGGCCGAATGGGTTAAATTTAATACAACTTCATTTTTATTTGTATCGTTAATAACTGAAACCAAAAATTACTGCTCTTATAACATTTATATCTCCTTTTCTTCTCTTAACTTTTATCAAATCCTTGTAATTTTTCCAATTCTATCTGAAGCCTTTATAACAAAGCCAACTAGATTCTAACGGTTGTATAATAACATAGCTAAATTATTGAATTTGAGTCCAAGTTCTACAACGTACGACAATAATAATCGTTCTTCGAATAATAAGAAGACAACAAAAATGAAAACCGAAAAAAAAAGAATTCTATAAAAAAAATTTTTTTTCTCTATACATATAAAATCTATTTAAGTTTAATGCACATACTTAGAAACAACATTTTCATGTCACCATACTGATATATTTAAGCAAATAAACTAGCCATGTGCCAAACAGTGTAGTATTAATGTTGGTATAGGTACGTATAATTAAATTGAGTGTAACACGGACTCTTCATGCGCCAACAAGGAATAAGAGAACTGCCATATTGATTTCTAATGTTTGGCATTGCAAGTGATTTCTACTTCCATAAACCAGTTTTCACTGCCAGTTTGTCTACCTAAGATGATGTCGACATATGAAACCTCGCGATACCGTGCATATCCAAAATCAACATCATATTAATTTCAAAAATGATATACCGATTAGGAAAAATAAATCGTAAGGCAATTGGGAAGAACCTTTAAATGTTAATTTTTACTGTGGAAAGGGGTTACTGATCAGTAATTTCTTCCAGCCGCGTTTCATATTCATCATGTTTCTCGCAAAAATATTAGAATTCATTCGATTTTTGTTTTGTTTTTCCTTTTTTTTTTTTTCGTGATACCTAGCAGTATTTAGTTTAAAAGTATCACCCATAACATTTCTGATGGCTTAGGTCAATTCTAAATTTTCGTTCTAATCCAAATATCTAAAGCAGTATGGTTACTGAAATATTAATTTTAATCATTAAAAATTAGGAGCAAAACAAATTGGGACGAATTTTATCGTGTATCAACGAAGATGCTACAAATATTTCCCAATAAATTTTCAAACTTTCCGCGTCTGCGTATTCTGCGCAAACACTATTTCTATGCAATGGTATTGATATTTTTCCAATATGTATGATAAATTTGTGTGATATCTAACATTTATAATAATCGTTCCGAGAAAGGTGCCAATCTTTATCATTGGTTATGTACAAAATCTCTTTAAACTTAAGATTCAGCCTTATTGGAGATATTATCCTGTCAAGGTTTCATGGCAGTTTTGTTTTCGCATACTGTTATTCTTATAATTTCGTATTAAAAAAAAAAGAAAAAAGTAAACATTAATGGAAAAATTATACTTTGTACAGTGGCTCGGTCTCATACTGAAGGTGCCGTATATGTCTTCGCCTTTCTTTACAGTCATGTATTCGTCTAAGTAAAACACGGTTTGTTTCCAGTGAGTATATGCTGCCTCAAGCGATGTGCTAAATCCTAAGCGCTTGTGACATTTCGTAAATTCAATATTGAAGTACGTGACCAGGGCCTGCGCGAAATCATTTCGCTGGACGATCAGTTGGAATGGTGATGAAAATTCCAAGTCCAATTTTTGTACCGCATACAAATCTACTTCCTTGATCATGTACGACGTAGAGACGATCTGTTTCGGATCGACAACGTCCACTAAAGGTTCGGTAATGGCAACTTTCCGAATACAACTCACATCGAAGCCATAAACATCATCCCACCAATTGAGTTTTTTCGTCTTTATACTGCCGGCCCTCGATGGCCGGTTGATTTTCACGTCAACCACAAAAATGGATCCCAAGTCGTATATGGTGCAAAAATCTACAGCAACATTAGTTCTTACAGCAATATTACCTGATCTCCTTCCCACGAGTAAATCGACGTCAGTAATGCCGAACAGTCACGGCCTCAATTGTGCAGAAAGTGTAAGACGCGAAAACCTCTAGATGGTGCATTTTGTTGTGGAATAAACAGAGGGACATCAGTGCGCATGTTATAGGATGGTCAAAGGAACTGCATCATCCATATATAAATTCACATGTGTACGCGGTTATATACAGTACTCAAGTACTCATATCCGAACTAATACCGTCGTTGTGGCAGCGATAACATATCCAGCAGACGTCAATCGACACGCCTTTAGGCCAAAATTCCACAAAAAACTAAACCTTCACTGAATTAAGGGACGAAATCGGATTCTCCGAAAAAACGTCACTAAGACCCACATTTATTTTAATTAAGACTGATTTGATTTTGGGATTTGCCACTGTGATTTTGAGCACTAGTTAGTCAAAATTACGTATCGACTTTGCGGTATGCTAACACGTAGCACAAACTGATTACACTCCACTCTTACGCCCGCATCCATTTTCACGTGCAAACTAGATGCCCACATAAGCACCTCATTATTAATCCTTTCCGCCACGTTTAACTCGAAAATAAACCCACGGCAAGTCGTAACCACATGTCCATGTTCACTTTTCCCTTCTTTTCGATTTTACCGCTCGCGTTCGCCTTCGATGTTCGAGGATTTTCCCCCGACTTTTTCATCCGTGTTGGAGTAAAAATGGAAGATTCACTGTATTTTTTTTTTGGAACTTTTGCACGCTTTCGCTCCCACGAATCCGAAATTTATAGAGGTTCCACATGAAAACTGCAAGTGGAATTTTCCAGCGAAAAAAACAACTAAATGGCACATGCACCTATTCCACAAGCATCATCATAATCAGCCCGAACTAATTCTTACACTTCCACTCTATCGAAATTAATCGCGGGCGGATAGTGGACCACGAGGGAAAACATGAACACAGTCTAAGATGTACGACTTCTGATAATAGCCTTTGGCTAAAAATTATCTGGTGATCTAGTAGACGAGAAAGTATATCAAACAACTCGCACTTTAGATTCATTGTCCATGCTACTCAAAAATACCAGAACTCGAATTTCACTTCCACGTTTCGTATCCATTCAAACACGCACAAAGCAACCGTTTGCAAGCGACCCCTTCAATCAGCCTCTCTCGCCTCCGCCAAACAACTCGTCGCCACAGCGACACCCAAACGACTGCCTCGATTTTTCGCGTCCCAGCTCGCAAGCCACTTGCACAGCCACGAAGATCTAACGGGATTTTCTTTTGGCTGTGCAAAACAACAATAAGGTCACCCGGGGGACTTGCGGAATTTTATTTTTGTGCGATTGAAAAGTGGTTTCAATCGCAAAATGTTGTAGCGTCTCCGATCCATACAGTGTGGGTCGGAGATGTGTGACCAGTAATTTTTAAATGAAAAATATAAAAATTACTGGATGCTACAACACAGATCTTTCCACAAGGGCAAGTGCGTGGAAAGAGCTGAAGGATGGATGTAATATGTGAAAGACAATGACGTGAACAGGTGATCAAGTCTTTTACTATCCAATCTTTTAGATTTATTGCGTGAACTAGTGAGCAAATAAAAAGGAGTAAATATCATTGTAGGAAATTTCGTGAACACGTATGCTAAGTTAATGACGAAAGTATCTTTGATAGAGGAAATGGTGAACCAGGTGAACATCTCTGGATACTTTCTATTTGGGGCAGGAGTGACACCTGAAATAGGCGCAAATGGACGATCTTCCAAATAAAATTTGGAAACAGATCGTGAACTGGTGAACTAGTGGGTATATCACTTAGTGATGTCTTTCGCATGAAAGACGCCCACTGATCGTCCATTTTGATCGGCCAGCTAGTAATAAGCACCGCCGATCTTCTTAATTACCTTACTAGGTAAGAACTTCCGGTCCAGCTTTGCATTGTAGTGCGCGGCTGCGTCACTTTGCCGGAAGTTGCGCCTGAAGACCACTTCGCCAGGCTGGTAGGTAACCAACCTGGAACGAAGATTATAGGCCTTGGCATTGCGAGTCTGGGCCTTGGTGGTGAGATCGCGGATGGTCTGGCGCAGAAGAGCCAGGTGGCAGAGTGGTCTCGGGGTCATCCAACAGATGAAGTTGCCGCAACAGATGGTAGGTGCGGCCATGGGTGACCATTGGTTGCCCGAAGACTGCCTGATAGGGCGAAGTTCCTATCGTTGCGTGAGGTGCTGAGCGCAATACGCAAGTTATCTCTGGGATTTTGGCGTCCCATTCCTTTTGAGCAGGATCAATATAGGAACGTATTGCTGCCAATATGGAACGATTAAGACGTTCTGAGGCGTTAGCCTGAGGGGAATATACGGCGGTAAAGGTGTGTCCGACACCGAATTCCTGTAAGAAGGTTTGAAATATAGACGACCGAAATTGTACACCATTATCTGTTACGACACTCTCCGGGACTCCAACAAGGTGAAATACCCTTTTCCTCAGGATGTCGATGACTGCTTTCGCAGTGAACTTCCGAAGCGGCTCAACGAAGGGGAAACGCGAAAGATGGTCTAAGACGATGAGCGCTCCAATGTTGCCAGACCTGGACCTAGGGTAGGGGCCGATAATGTCGATGTACAAGCGCTGGAATATGCGCTCGGGAACGGACTGCAGCGTCATTGGTGGACGAAGGGTGTGTGAAGGGGCTTTGGTGGTTTTGCATGTAAGGCATGATCCCACATATTCACGCACTTGAGCGGCCATTCGTGGCCAATAAAACCATTGACGTAATCGCCCGAGGGTTTTTGGCCACGCCACCATGCGCACTCAAGGGTGGGTCATGAGCTCCCTTCACTAATTCTGCCGTCATTTCTGACGGCACCCACAACTTCCAGGCCAACTGGTCTTGAAGTCCGTTTCCGGTCGCATACTCGGTCCGCTTGTACACGAACCCGTCTACAACTTTTAGGTCCGGCAGTTGATGTTGTTCTGCCTGGACTTTCGCCGCTAGCTCCCTATAAGAAGCACTTTGGAAATGCGGCGACTCTAAGTCTAGCTCCATTGGAGTCTCCTCGCCTTCTGCCGGCATCAACGCCTCGGCAGAGAACATGCGCGACAAGGAGTCCGGCACTACGTTTTGGCTTCCCTTTCGGTGGACAATTTTGAAGTTGAAACCTTGAAGTTTCAAGGCCCACCGGGCTAATCGGCCATTAAGGTCTGGTTGGTTCATTAGCCATTTTAGGGAAGCATGGTCGGTCACGATTTCAAATTCGTGACCTTCCACGTAGGCACGGAACTTCTTGATTGCCAACACCGCTGCCAGACATTCTTGCTCAGTGACGGTGTAGTTTCGCTGAGCGGGATTCAGTTTGTGGGACATATAGGCGATGGGGGCTTCAGCTCCGTCTTCTGTGCGTTGCACCAGCACGGCACCGACTCCATGTTGACTCGCGTCACATTGGATGGAGAAGGGCTTGTTGAAGTCTGGGCTGTGCAGCACTGGGGCTGAAGCAAGGCTGTGTTTCAATTGCTTGAAAGCATTTAGCCTCTCATCGGTCCACACAAACTGACTCCGCTTAGAAAGCATGTCTGTCAGTGGTGTTGACAATGACGCATATTCTCTGACGAAGCGCCGATAACAACTGCAGATTCCTAGAAATCTTCGGAGTTGCTTCGTGCTAGAGGGAAGTGGGAAATCCATGATAGATTTCACCTTGTCAGGATCGGTCTGGATAGTGCCCCCAGCAACAATGTGGCCAAGGTACTTGACGTCTCGCAAGAGGAACTTACTCTTTTCCACATTGATGGTGAGGCCAGCTTGTCTCAAATGGAAGGCGACCTGATGAAGTACCTGAAGGTGCGCGTCAAACTCGTCTGTTATCACCAACAGGTCGTCGAGGTACACGAATACCTGGTGCTTGAGTTGGGGCGGAATTGCCAGAAGGCATCCTTTAAATCAAGGCTAGAGATGAAATTTGCCTTAGGGAGTCTGCTGAGAATTCCATCGATCAGCGGCAAAGGGTAGGCATCCTTCACTGTGACCGAATTGACCTTCCTGGCATCCAGGCATAAGCGCACTTTCGAGGGCTTTACCACCAACGTTACCGGCGAAGACCATGCACTCTTCGACTCTTCGATTACGCCCAACGCTAACATCCGGTCAATTTCCTGATATAGGAGCTTTTCGACAGCTGGTGACACAGAGAAATGTCTCTGTTTTATGGGTTTCTGGTCACCAGTGTCGATTTCATGACGGATGAGCGTAGTCTTTCCCAAGCCCTCAACAGCAAATGAAGGAAAGCAAGCAATCGCAGACCGAAGTCTGCGATGCTGCTCCTGTGTGAGAGGGTGGGCGCAATCGTCGAGTGCGTCGAGGCTGTTGGTGGTGTCGACCCGTGGTGGTGGCGCAAACAGGTCTGTGGCCAGGGCGAAAAGACGGACGAAGTCCACTCCCAGATAGAGATTCTGACTGAGAGTGGGTATTATCCACAGCGTCAACGTCTTGGTGAGCCCCCGGAACGTGATGTCGGCTGATACTCGGCCTACGGCTTGGTGTTGTGTGCCGTCAGCTGTTTTCAACCCGAGAGAAGCTCTTTTCCAGGGAAAAGCGTTCCTCTCGAGGAAGGAGCGGGCTAGATCAGCCGCCATCACGCTCACGTTGGCTCCCGTGTCGATCAAACCCGATGTTAGTTGGCCGAACAACAGAACCTGAGCGTACGGTCGAACGTCACCTGGAGGCACGTTCAACAGAGTCGCACAATCCAATTGATAACGCCAACGACGGAACTGAGCGTAAAAACGCCTCATTCTCAACGTTGAGCGTTTAGGTGTACTAGAAGGTCGTCTAATGGTGTCAATTTCAGAGTTAAAAATTCGGTTTCGGACCGCCGTATATTTCCGCCATCTTAAGTGATATGGCAGAAAAGCCAAAGGTGTAGGAGGCTCTGCCTGTAAGAGTGGGATCGATAATGTAGTGGAGTCCCCACTCGGCTGTAAACTATCATCATTGGTGGTTGAGCCTAGGGAATTTGGAGATAGATCATCAGTCCTGTCTACCTGCTGGAACGGGGTGGAGATTGCTTGCTCTGGGGGAGGCGTGAGATCTTGTTCCGCGCTCCCTGCGGTGAGTTTTTTGTCTGGCAGCTCACACAATTCGGTTTGTATGTGTCTGCCTTTCCGCAGCCATAACAGAAAATTGTTCTGGGCTCCAAACAATCGTCGAAACGTTGCCCCACTTGCTTACAGTTCCAGCAAGTAGGCAGGACCGTGACTGCTTCCACTCCATGTTCTTCAGGGGAATCCTCATATTGGTCCAGCGGGTATTCTTCACGTAGTTCTTCTGTGGCGTTCCTCCAGTGTGAGGATCGGCGTCGACCTCCAAGCTCCATTTCAAAGTTCTCCGCACGGATGACGGCCTGACGGAGCAGACGAACAGAGGGAAGATGTATCTGTAGCAGACCACGACGGATTTCTGGCAATAAATTGCGTCTAAGAATGTCAGCTAAATCCGCGTCGGCAATAGGGCGCTGTAGCCGGTCGACAATCTTGTAGACGTCCGCACTAAAATCGTCGAATGTTTCATGGGGTCGCTGTTTCCTTCCTCGTATCTGCTCCATCAGGTCGGCATCCGTGAAGCGATCAGCGAAATGATCGCTCAGGGCCGACTCCAAATCCCTCCAACTGAAGTCACGTCTTGAATTGTAGAACCTCCAAAACCAATCGGCGGCCGGTCCAATCAAAAGTAAGTGCATATGCTGGCATAGAACATTAAAATTTCCGCCCAGTGTGTTTCTGGTGAGAGCTGCTACCCTGTTAATGAAAACTTCTACTGGCACAGAAGATTCACGACCCGAGAATTTTAGGCCCCACCCACCAATGATGCTAGCCACCTTATCGTGGTGGAACTGGACATTATTACCACGAGGGGTGCGAGGTGAGTAGGATCGCGGCACTGGTACAAAGGATTGTGCGCGAGGGTTAAGTCTTGGCGACTCTCCATTCCCAGTCCGGGACGGAAGGTTTAATTGGGCCATGCGCTCCAGCATCACACGCATGCCGTTCTGCAATTCAATAATTTGTTGCTGAAGTCCGCTTAAATCTTGGGGCACTATAGAGCGCGCTCCTGCGGCTTCTGACGTCACATCTGATATTGGGGACGCTTTTGATGACGGGCCAGGTGGCTGAACTAAACCTTCCGCCCCCGACTCGGCCTGTAAATCGAAGTCCCTGATTTCCAAATCATCGTTTCTCATGCCTCGGGTTCTTACTCCCGGCCGTTGTGTTTTGGGCCGAGCCCCTCGTGGCATAGATGCTGCAGCAGTGGGGGCCTGCCTGGCTCCTAAGGGGAGACTCAGTGGTCCACGGCACAGCGGGCAATCAGTATGATTTCGAAGCCATTGCTCCAGGCACGTTTCGTGAAATGTATGACCACATTTTGTGGTGTACGTAACCTGGGCAGCAGCGAATGACTGCTGGCATATGGAGCACTGAGCCTCCACTGTGGTGCCAGACAGATCCTCACTACTGTGATGCAATGGCATGTCTAATCTGTGAAAATGTCGAATGATTATAAATTTAAATTTGAGTTTTGCACGCTACCGTGACTGACGAGTTAATTCGCTTAATCTAAAGTTGGCTGACGAGGAATTCAGTCCGCAGCCAAATGCACAAAATTTGTGTCTAACTCTTCTAAAGACTTAACAGATAATAGGCCAAAGCGCCAAATTCAAGAATAAGTGGGTGCACACCTGTGGTGTGACTAACTAATCAATAGTATAAAGATCTTAAAGCCAAATGGCTAGAATTAGAATGGAAAAATGTAAATTCAAAAAATACAAATTTTCAAAAAGTTTTAAGTTTCCCAAGTTAGGATCAAATTTTAAATTTTATCAAAATTTTAATTTTCAAGAGATGGCCTTCTTACTAGACGGAACCCGATCCGTTCCTCTCCAATTCAGGTCCGCTGGCTGGCTGGCTTTTTAACAAGACGCAAGAAATTGAAATGTGAAATTGTGAACAAGATTGAAGTGTGAAAAATATTTACGATTGAAAATTGTACTAATGTGAAAATTGCATTGGGTCGGTTCCGGAAGGGTACCGCCCAGTATGTGGGACTGTTTCTCCCACCCGAAATTCCTCGAAAAGAGAGGAGCAAGGGACCAAAAACAACTATGTTGCTGCTTGACTCAGCCTCAGCAAATGGTTCAAGTTTGGCCAAGCTGCAGGGACGTGTAGGCGGCGCCACGCCAACCCCACGTAATCCACTACAGCCTGAACCAAACCCAAGCCAAAAGCCGAAGCTGGGTCAAGACAGCAAGGGTATACAAATTTGGGACAGCTTCCCAACATAAAGTGGGGCAGGGGCCCTTCGGTTGACCGGGACAGGAGTGGCGGTAAACCACCACAACCTGTTATCCGCGGCCAACTTCCAGGTTGCACCCAGAGTCAAAAAACTCAAAATGACAACACAAAGGGAAGCTGCCCAAGAGGTAAGCTAACTAGGAAGTGATTTTAAAAGGAAAGGATTGGGAAGGATGTTTGCGGCTAGTAAGGAAAGAGCGAGCGATGCAGGTCTTAATTCAAGGGGTTTGTTCTCTCGAACGAAGTATATCGAATCGCAAAGGAGGCGATTCTAAGACCTGCTAGTGAGAATGGAAATTTTGGGATTTAAGACGTAAAGTCTTGAGGGGAGTATGAGTCGAAACTCATAAGTATTTTCTCACTGTGGTGTGGGTTGCCCAAAACAAGTTTCGGGCCCCACGTTGGGCGCCATTTGTAGCGATTAATGAGGATGGGAATGGCCTTAGCACAACTTAGAACCAGACCGAAGTCCAGAACCAAGAGTACTAAGGTCAAACAGTGGAATGGCTGCTGCCATTCAAGAGGCAAAACAAAAAAAAAAGTATTGCCCCGAGAGCAGGGTGCCCTAGAAATGGCCGTGAAGGCCCCTCGTCCGCATTAGCGGAGCACCCTTTAACCAACCCCGACGGATGCTGGGGTGCCGCTTTGCTAGCTCGCTGCGGCTGGGGTGGGTTCTTTAAACAAATGGGGATGGTTGGCTCTCAAGAAACGGGATGCTACGTATATTCATCCGTCATGAATTGTAGCCGCAAACTGGTATATAAAATACACAGGGACCAAAAGGGGGCATAGTTCCGTAAAGGAAACCACCCAGGCTCTGCAACATGGGCTGACTAAACAGACCCAGTGCTCGTGACAACGCACGGAGCCAGAAAATTGAAAATCTACAAAAGGGAAAATAGGAAAAAACGCTACCTCTCTTTTACAAGGAACCCGGGTGAGGCAGACAGCCCCGGGCCCCCGATGTTAGTGGAGCCCTGACCCCGATGGTCTGGGGTCCTCCACCCTCTGATACTGGCCCCAAGTATCAAAGCCAAAAATATATCACATCTGCTTCACGTTGTTATATAACATTTGAAGTTAAAGGAGTATAAAGAAATTTAGGGTTACCTGCAGCGAGTTTTTTCAAATAATCAAAAGCTTAATATTTGCTGTTTATTGTCACTACAATATCATAACCAATTGAAAATTCTGCGATAAAACCGCTTAATAAAGATATTGCAAACAAACACAAAACCAACAATAGCTGGCAACCCTAACATGGCTTTTCAACCAAATTTGGCTTGAATAATGTTTATAATAGGTTCCAGTAATTGTATGAAATTCGTCTTGATTTCATGACTGCACTGGAAGTTATAGGGCAAAAAGTTTTATTTTCTTGAGCGAATTTTCAAAACTAAAGACACAAAAATTACCATAGCTGGCAGCACCAATCGAATTTTTCAATCAAATTTCGATCAAACAGAGTTTAGAGTAGGGTGCAGCTACTGTGTCAATTTCATGAAAATCTGGTTACTAATTCACATTTCATAGGGCAAAAAGCATTTTTTTCTTTGTAATTTTTCAAGATGGCACCACTGAAACAGAGTTGCCTACAATTCAAAATCGCTTCTATCAGACCTGGCCCTTTTTAAGTCCAATGCATTCTGTAAATTTCAATTTTATCTGATTATTGATTCGTGAGTTCCCGTGAACAGAAGTTTTTGAAGCTAAAAATATAGGTTAACTGAGAAAGGGTTACCGTTCTTGTCCGACATGAAATTTCCAAAGTTTTATGTTGAACGTGTAGGTAAAGAATGAAATTTGTATACAGATTAGTTTTATTGTAAGAAACGGACATATTTTAGGATATTCGATGGTTTGAATGTTTTCACTTCCAAATTTTTATTTTTTCAAATTTAAGATACCAAAATTATCATAGCTGGCAGCTCCAACCGAATTTTTCGATCAAATTTCTACCAAACGTGGATTAAAGTAAGGTTCAGCTACTGTGTGCCAAAATCGAACGATTGAATAAGAATTTATAGGGCTAAAAGCAGTTATCTGTTTTAGTGATTTTTCAAGATGGCACCACTAGCACAGAAGCACCCGCATTTAAAAATCACTTCTATCAGACCTGGTCCTACTTAAGACCAATACATTCTGTAAATTTCAATTAATTCTGCTCATTGGATCGTGAGTTTCCGTGAACAGAAGTTTTTGATGCTAAAAATCTAGGTAAATTGGGCAAGGGTTACCAGGCGAGCCCGTTATACCATATCAAATTTTTTACTTTGGTTATGTAAACAAAGCATAAGATTTACATATGAGTGGCGTTTTTTTGAAGAAGCGGCATTTGTTCAAGAGAGACGATAATTTGGAGGTTTTCACTTTCAGTGCCTGCCCTAGCTACAGGGTTGCCAGCAGGCTCATTAACTACACAAATCTACAACTAAATAATATCAATATGTCCTAAAAATTTCGTAATTATTGAATAGCTTTGTCAAAAGTTATTGCAATTTAAAAATTTTCAAATTTTCCCGTTCTCTTTTTAGGCACCCAGCGCACACATGGGGTCAAAAAATTCCAAAACGTTATCCGATTCGCATGTAAAACTTGTTCGAAATTTATGTCGTTAACTTTATTTTTGCAAAAATTATTTGTGTACGGAATAATAGGTATATTAAAAAAATCACTAAAATGGCCGCCGGCGCCAAAGAGTTAAAGATTATTAACTTTTTGTGAGACCTGGCACTATTCTGCATATCCACCAATGTGTCCTGTGTGTTTCAGCTCAATCGGATGGCACGTTCCTGAGATTTTTTCACTGAAATTTTTTGATGATATATATATATATATATATATATATATATATATATATATATATATATATATATATATATATATATATATATTAGGGCGGGCCAATTTGTATGGAGCCGAAAAATTCGATTAGACCTGCCCCCTAGGATAATTCTATGGACATATTATTAGTGGGATACTTAAAAAATTGAAAACGCATAAAACAGAACCACTTTCAAATTCTTGTAAGTTTCAGTGCATTACTCGAACAACAAGATCTAAATAAAATTTACGAAAATACATGGAAAATGCCTCGCTACACTAACGAAGAATATGGAGATATTTTGTACGTCTATGGGGAGTGCCGGGGAAATTCAGCAGCGGCGCAATCTTTGTATCATCAGAGATACCCCCATCGACGGATTCCTGGAAGGAGAGTGTTTCAACAACTTTACGCAAAGATTCGGGAAACGGGTAACGTCAGAACGAGCCGGGTAAACGCAAATCCTACAACTGCAACCGCTGTACGGACCGAAGAAGAAATATTGCATGCAGTGGAATCTGACCCATCAACCAGTATTCGACGCTTAGCGTTACGATTTAACGTGTCTAGCTGGAAAGTTTGGAGTATTTTGAAAGCAGCCCGTCTACATCCTTACCATCACACACCAGTTCAGGAGCTCCTACCCATCGATTTGCCCAAAAGGATGGAATTGTGCAATTGGCTCCTTGAGAGACAATTAGACGACGAAAATTTTGTCAACAGCATTCTTTGGACGGATGAGTCTTTATTTACGAGGGACAGTATCACAAACTTCCACAATTTACACACGTGGGCTGAGAACAATCCAAACACTGCAAGAACGTCATCATTTCAGCATAGATTCAGCGTAAATTTATGGGCAGGAGTGATTGGCAATAATTTGATTGGGCCTTTTAGGCTCCCGCCTACCCTAAATAGTACCAGCTACTTGCATTTTTTAACACATGATCTGCAGGACTTATTGGAAGATATTCCTCTGCAACGATTGGTTTCCATGTTTTACCAACACGATGGTGCTCCAGCTCATTACGGCCGACCAGTCATAGATTGGTTGAATTGCAGCTATCCCAATCGCTGGATCGGTAGAAATGGACCAGTACACTGGCCTGCGAGGTCTCCTGATCTGACTGTAATGGATTTTTTTGTATGGGGACGGATGAAGGACCTTGTGTACGCAATGGAAGTATCCACTTTAGAAGAACTAAATACCAGGATCGATCATGCTGCAACAGAAGTGAGGCAACAGCTGAGAGACATGAATATGAAAAGAACGCTTGCCAAACGAGCTTTGGCATGTATTCAAAATGAAGGTGGCAATTTCGAACACTTACTGTAGATTAAAAATTTTGAAATAAAGCATAAAAACCATTATTAAATACTTTCAGTTCAAGAAAAAAGTGTAGATCGACAACGAGGGCCACTATATGGCATATTTAGTTTTTCAGCAATATTCATTTTCGCTTAATACTTGTGAAATGGTAGAACTGAAGTCATTGGAATGTATGCAACTTCTATAGCCAGTAATATGGCTTATCAAAATATTTAAATGAAAGTGGCACATTATAATGTGGTTTTCTAAGGAAAACGACCTGGAACACAAAATTTTCGGGGTTAAACCTAAAAAATTTTGTGTTTCGAAGACAACATCTCAAAACTCGGTACAACTGCAATCAAGTGCGATACATTAAATAAAAGGTAATTTAATTGTCTAATAAACGCGGTATAAAACTTTGAGTTGTGATAGTTAGTTTTCAAGATATAACGATTCAAGTGAGTCAGGGTACCGGTCTGAACAAGTTTTTTTGAACACCCTGTAACTCGGCAGGTTTTGAAATCCGGACCATCCTGTAGAACGATTTTTTACTCAAAATATGTCAAAGAACGCCTCCTTAAAATAGTGTTCATTTAGTACCAAACACCCTGTATATGTGTATAAATATATATATATATATATATATATATATATATATATATATATATATATATATATATATAAACATATATATATATGTTGTAATTGGCGAAATTCATTTTTTTTTTTATTTTTTACACATGTTCTTATTTTTTAAGTTGAATTTTTGTTGAAAAAAATAAAATAAAGATCAATTTTACCGAAAAACTTGTAATTTTTCTCGGAAAATAGACGAAAAATAGTTAAAATATGCATGAAACGCCCTCTGGCGGTAGTTATAGGTAAAAATAAAGATCAGAAATGAATTTCTCGACCCCAAAAACCCCCCATATACACATAAAAAAGATAATATAACGATGAATAAAAAAACGAATTTTGAATCAAAATGATGTTATAGGGAAAAAATCTTTTTTTGAAAAGTGGGAGACTCGAAAATCGAGATAGACCTATGGTTCCTTCGGCAAAGTTGCTTAGAATTGTCCATAGAATTATCCTAGGGGGCAGGTCTAATCGAATTTTTCGGCTCCATACAAATTGGCCCGCCCTAATATATATATATATATATATATATATATATATATATATATATATCATCAAAAAATCTTATCTTCATCTTAGGGGGCAGGTCTAATCGACACAAAATTTGGCCCGCCCTAATATATATATATATATATATATATATATATATATATATATATATATATATATATATATATATATATATCTATATATATATATATATATATCTATATATATCTATATATATCTATATATATCTATATATATCTATATATATCTATATATATCTATATATATCTATATATATCTATATATATCTATATATATCTATATATATCTATATATATCTATATATATCTATATATATCTATATATATCTATATATATCTATATATATCTATATATATCTATATATATCTATATATATCTATATATATCTATATATATCTATATATATCTATATATATCTATATATATCTATATATATCTATATATATCTATATATATCTATATATATCTATATATATCTATATATATCTATATCTATATATATCTATATATATCTATATATATCTATATATATCTATATATATATATATATATATATATATATATATATATATATATATATATATATATATATATATATATATTTATATATATATATATATATATATATATATATATATATATATATATATATATATATATATATATATATATATATATATATATATATATATATATAGAAATATGAATTTTTGGCCAAAGTGATTTTAATACTATTGTTCTTCTCCGAACATTAGTAAAAATAATCTCCATCGTCCTCTAAAAGAGAGATCAATGGAGATTGGGCAACAACCACAATTCATGAGTTAGTTTAGATTGTTAGTTTAGCTGTTAGTTTTAGCTAAGTAGTTACAACAAGACAACACGAGTAATCACCGAGCGCACGAACTCAAATGGATATCTACCGAAGATACATGCAAACAGTCTAGGACATGAAAACAATCTGTAGCAAAGCACATGAAAACAATCAACACCAAGTCACGACAAACAATGATACGCACTACATCACCATAATTATCAACAATGAAATCCCGATCGCGACATGGCCAAAACACAGCGATATCTATGAGATATCGCGAATTGAATTGTTCCGACACAAATTAGCCGACAAGGCAGAGCAACGTATGGGCCGAGCCGTCAATGTCGACGACACCAGACCTAGGCCAACAATTGACCTACATACGATGAATACCGAGCGGATACCCGAATTGCCGATTCCTGAATTCAAAGCCACGGATCGAAAGGCGATGGAAGTAAATGTAGAAATGTCAATGGAGATGTTCCAAGTCAGACCGTCCCAAGTTGGGGATGTGTGGTGAATTCGAAACCCAACACTCAGATGAGTGAAATTGAATTCGGGTGAGTGCACCAAACGGATTTTGAAAATCCCGCTGCCGCCAGGAAAATTTTCCTGTGGGCAGGATTGATGAAAGAGGGTCTCTTTTGCCGTGAATTGGGTGAGTGGACGGAGGTTTTGAGCTGCAGGTGCAGAATCAATCTGATAAGTTGTTTTCTTTTGTTCTGGCTTTTTGCATATTTGGACGCGGACTTGGAGAAATTATAACCACTGACGGTAATCTGGAGAATTTGGAAGCGGCAGCATTAGTAATAACTAAACTTTTGTGGTACTGGAAAAATCTGCGAGGGATGATTTCAGTTTCAGTGGACGAAATAGCTGTTTGGCGAAGTGCGAATCGAACGTGGAGGACAAGTTACGAGGGACGTTTGCGAAATTGAATTTCCACTCGATTGCGAGGATCAATCTACGAAAAGGGCCCTATCGCGCGAGTAAATGCATTGCGGCGATCCGGAATAAACCCGAAATCGGCAGGTTAGATAGCTATTAAGTTAAAATTGTGGATTAAATATAGTAGAATTTTACAAGAAAGTAGAAATTTTTGAGAAGATTACCATTGAATGGTAACGCGTCAGAAGATAACGTAGTATTATTATTTAAATACAATAAAGTGTGTGATCGTGAATTGTGCGGGGTTTGTAATTATCGATAGCGAATCAGTGTTGTACATAAGAGGCCGTCATCCTCTTCTCGCTTCAGGGCGACGGTAGCGAGGCAGTGTTTCGGGTTAGAAGCGAATGGCGCCCACCCACCGCCCACCGACCCCTTTTTCTTCGCGAGCAAAAGCCGCCCGGAAACTGCCGCCCTTGTAAAGGGTTCTAGAGCGCGTTGCTGAGAGTAACGGTGACAAATTGGCGCCCAACGTGGGGCATATAACGGTAATAGCGGTAAAAACAGTACGCAACTGTACTCGTGAAAATTTGATGAGCCAAAACCCCAAATTGTGAGAAGGCATTTAGGCGCGTAAATTGATGTTTATAGCAATCTTAAAAGCGAATTTTAAAGTATCTTACGCGAGAATGTGATATTATCTTCATTTTGAAATTCGTTTTGAATATTTTTGAATTTTTAAAGTTGGATGGTACTAGTTCATAATATCTATATATACATCTATTTTTATTGATATCATTTTATGATCATATAATTGAATTCTGGATTTTGTGTGTGTGACAGGGTGGATGAGCAAGAGTTCGGATTAAGCAATAGAAATAGTGAATTTTGCAGTTTGTGCGTACGGGAGGTGGGAAATTGTGATAGTGTGCTATAGAAGAGTTTCAGATAAAACCACAAAGAAGCTTAGGTAGATAGTGGCATTAATTACGGTGTTAACGGTACGCATAGAAATTCATTATTCCTTTCAAGATTCAGTATATTGAGGATAACGTGTGTAAACTAATAATCTTATAGATTGTCACTTTAAAATATATATATTTATCGATTATAGGTGGAATTTTTGGATACATTGTTCTCTTAATGAGGTTCTCTTATGTTTAAATTCTTGGGGGATAATGTGTTAGAGTAACTGAGAAGTGCAATTTTAGCGTCAAACAGATTGAAGAATTAGGTTTTAGTGCGAGATCGTCGGAAGGTTGCGATTTTGGTGAGGGCATTTCGCTATTTCGCGGTTTCTCGTTGCATATTGTCTGATCAAAGACCCGATCCGGTTGTTCAGCCTACTGTAGGTATTCGTTGGAGAAGATTAAAATGAAGATTTTAGTGGATCGTCTAATTAAGGACGAGCTCACGTATGAGCTCGCTATCCGTGGTTTTCCATCGTACACGGTGGAAAATATGCGCAAAACACTAAGGGCTACACTGAAGGCGGAGTCAGCTCTGGATACGTCCTACGTAGAAGCGGCGTATCCATTCGATTTTGAAACCGATTTTTCTGAATTGACAGCGAAAGTATCGGAAGTTGAAGAGCTAATCTCGAAGGTGTTAGGAGATAAAGCTTCGTCGGACTATCTAAAGGTTAGGGTCAAGATAGAATTCGGTTTCCGCCGACTAAGTAAGATGCAGGCATCCACACCCGAACAGCTGGAAGGTGCACGAAAGATCCGTAATCGACTCATCATAGCCATGGGTAGCTTAGTAGACAAAACCGAGGGGGATAGTGAAGTCGAGGCTGAGTTTGAGGATGATTCCCGGACGAGGGTTGCACCGCAAGAGGTGAAGGCATCGTCCCTGGCGGAAGTGGCGAAATGGGGGCTTAAGTTCAGCGGAGATGCGTCAGGGTCTGTAAACGCTTTCCTTGAGCGGGTTGAGGAGTTACGGCAGGCGAGAGGTCTCACGAAGTCACAGCTCTTCAGGGCAGCTGTAGACCTATTTGACTCGCGAGCGCTGATTTGGTTTAGAGCCAACCGCGGGTTAGTGGCGTGCTGAGATGAGCTCGTGGAGGAGCTTAGGGCAGAGTTCTTGCCGACGGACTACGAGGACCGCCTTCGTGATGAAATCCGTAAACGGACTCAAGGCGAGAACGAATCGATGGGGGTGTATGTGGCAGTAATGGAGCGCCTTTTCTCGCGTTTGAAACAAAGCTGCTCGGAGGAAGAGAAATTGAGGACTTTGCGCAGAAACATTTCGCCATTCTATCAACAACACTTGAGCTTGACGCCGATATCATCGATTGCGGATCTGGTGAAGATGGGGCGAACGCTGAATGCCACAAGGGCATCGGTAGCGGCTTTCGTACCACCCAATACTCGTCCAAGACGATGCTTGGAACCTGACTTGGCTTACATGAGCGCAGAACCTTCAGAGCAGGTAGCCGCGCTGTCCGGACGGAGCCGCGTACAGTGCTGGAACTGTAGGAGGGAAGGCCACGTGTCTAGAGAATGTACAGAGCCTCGGCGTTGTTTCGGTTGCGGTCGTCAAGGGGTTTTGCGAGCGGCGTGTCCAACGTATCGAGCTAGGGCAGCGGAGTCAGAGGCCCATGTGCGATCAGAACGGCAAGCTCCGGGAAACGGTCGCCGTGCTCACTAGGCGACCGAGCGAGCACTAGAGGGAGGTCGCAACGAGTGGGAAAGTCTCCGATCGTGGACTACGCGTTAGCTAGCAGTGGTCAGGACAGTCGCCCTCACTTGCGGGTGGAGATAGCGGGCGTCGTCATGGAAGGTCTGTTAGATTCGGGCGCGAGTCGTACGATTCTGGGAGAAAGAGGATGGTCGCGTTTGGTCAGTAGAGGAGTAATGCTGAACGATGGCGAAGTTGAAGAGGTGCGGCTTGTAAACGGAGAGGTGTGTAAGGTGAACGGTGTAGTGCTTCTGGACTTCGCGCTGAATGGTCGAAAGAGGGAACTGGAAGTACTGGTCATTTTGGCAATCCCTCAGGAAGTTATATTGGGAGTAGATTTTTGGCAAAGCTTCGGAGTAGTACTGGACATGAAGGGTCGACAGTGGACATCCGTTGCTGTGGCAGAGACGGTGTCGGGGAAGGTGCTACGCGGTCAATCTCACCTATCCGAAGAAGAGGCAGCAAAACTAACTGGAATGTGGATTGATCAATTTTGTCTGATGGGCGATGGGTTGGGTTGCGCGAAGTCTGTGAAGCATGGGATCAAAACGACGGCGGCTCCAATTAAGCAACGATATTATCCAGTCTCGCCCGTGGTACAACGCCAAATAAATCTGGAGCTGGATGAGATGCTAAGGTTAGGGGTAGTTGAGCCGTCGTCGAGTCCTTGGTCTTCGCCAATTCTTTTAGTCCGAAAGAAAGACGGGTCCTATCGTTTTTGTGTGGACTTTAGGAAGATGAATGCAGTGTCCGAGAAAGATGTTTATCCCCTGCTGTATATCTCCACGACGCTGGAGAAACTACGGAATGCAAAGTACTTGTCGACGCTGGACGTGAAGTCTGCATACTGGCAAGTACCAATGGCAAAAGATTCACGTCAATATACTGCATTCACTGTACCAGGAAGAGGCCTGTTTAATTTCTTGCGAATGCCTTTTGGACTCCACAATTCTGGGGCTACGTGGCAAAGCTTAATAGATACAGTGTTGAGACCCTCTCTCGAACCGTTCGTATTTACATACTTAGATGATATTATTGTGGTTACAGACACTTTTGATCGACATTTGGAGATATTGCGAGAGGTTTTCACGCGTCTGAGAGAAGAAAGCTTACGCGTGTCAAGAGAAAAGTGCCATTTCTGCAGGGCACAATTGAAGTATTTGGGGTACGTGGTAGACGAGGAAGGGCTGCATGTCGATCCTGAGAAAGTGAAGGCCATAAGTGAGTATCCCCGGCCGGGATCAGTGAAGCAAGTCAGACAGCTATTGGGGATGGTATCATGGTACCGTCGGTTTATCCCGGATCATGCTACTATGGTGGCATCACTAAACGATCTTTTAAAGAAAGGGCGTAAGTTCAACTGGTCCAGTGACTGTGAACATAAGTTGTCCACCGCACCGGTGTTGGCGTGTCCCGACTTCGATCTGCCCTTTAAGGTGCAAACCGACGCTTCAAATGTGGGTATAGGAGCGGTGTTGAGCCAGGCGCACTCTACGGGAGAAAAAGTGGTATGTTATTTGAGCAGGTCACTATCGGCACAGGAGAGAAGGTACTCTACAACTGAACGGGAGTGTTTAGCAGTGCTTTGGGCCGTCGAAAAATTCCGTCCATACATCGAAGGGACACGTTTCGTAGTAATAACAGATCATCACTCGCTGGTTTGGCTGAACAAGCTTAAGGACCCAACCAGCAGATTAGCGAGATGGGCGGTGCGCCTCCAACAATTTGAGTTTGAAGTAGTGTATAGGAAGGGGAAAGAATATTTAGTCCGTGACGCACTTTCACGGGCAATCGTAGAGTTAGACAGCATATCGGCTCCTCAAATGTCGGATAAGTGGTTTACGAAAATGGTAGAAAACGTCCAGGATGACCCGCGGAAGTATTCAAATTGGAAAATCGTAAGTGACACGCTCTGGAAACATGGAAAGAGAGAAGAGGGAAGACGAGTGCTGCCTGGAAGCGCGTAGTGCCGAAAACAGAAAGGGGTGAAATTCTTAATAGATGTCACGACGACCCAAAAGCGGGGCATAGGGGAGCCGCTCAAACGTTGGCGCGTGTTTCACAAAACCACTACTGGCCTGGAATGCGGTCTGACATTAAAGAATACGTCAGAAGGTGTAAAGTGTGCCAGGCATGTAAAGTAGAGCGAAAGGCACCGGTGGGTCTGATGTCGTCGAGAGCGGGGATGGCGAAAGCACCGTGGGAAATGGTATGTATAGACCTGGTGGGATCATTACCCAGGTCGACTCGGGGCCATAGCTATGTGGTGTACAGTGGTGGACTATGTCACCAAATTCTCAGTTATACTTCCAGTACGAACCGCGGCGGCGTCAACGGTTTTTCGCTTATTGGAAGAAAACGTTTTCTTGGTCTTCGGCGTTCCGAGAGTTCTAGTTTGCGACAATGGAGTACAGTTTAGGGGTAGACATTTCGCAAAGCAGTGGAGGAATACGGTGTTCAAGTGAGTTACACTGCTTTGTATCATCCTCAAGCTAACCCGGCAGCACGGCGAAACCAAGACATCAAATGCATGCTGAGATGTTACGCTGCAGACAATCATCGCTCTTGGGACCAAAATTTGGCCAAAACCGCGTGCGCGTTACGTACGTATAGGCACGAGGTCACTGGTTTTTCTCCCTACTTCCTGAATTTCGGTAGGGAGATGGTTACCTATCGAGAAAGAGTTGAACTCCCGTCTGACGCGCGGAGGGATTTATCGCCGATGACGAGAGCCCGGACACTAGAAGGAATACTAGCAGACGTAGTGAAGAGGATGCAGAAGGCGGCTACGGCTAATAAAAGTCGCTATGATCTCCGTCGACGAGCAGAAGTCTTTCAGGTAGGAGATTGCGTATGGAGGAGAAATTATGCTCAATCCGACGCGAACAAGTACTTTTCCGCTAAACTAGCCCCCGCGTTCGTAGGTCCCTTCACGGTTTCGAAACAGACGTCGACTTGGACGTACGAGTTACTCGACGAAAAGGGAAAGAGCGCAGGTACATGGCATGCTAAAGACCTTAAGCGCTACGTGCCGTGATTTAGATTTGGATGAATTCGTATGGGTATCATTAGCTGGAGCTCGAATTTGCTATGGGAAGTTAAGGTATTAATGAGTGGTGGAGGGACTAAACTACAATAACGTTAGGCCACAGCGAGCTGAATTAACTATTAATAAGTCTTTTTGGTGATGGATTAAGAGAAGGGTTGTGAAGATAGATGGTGAAGGGTTAGTTATAAGTAAGCCTAGTATTAGTTTCATATTTAGTGATGTATTCTAGGGTTAGTTTATAGGTGTTAGCATGGGATTAGAATTGATTTGTATATTTAAAAAAATACCGATAGCGTGGTGGTGGTGAAAGTTTCCTCCTTGTCATTTTTCCCCCTTTTTTTCCTTTTGTTGCTTCTTTTGATATTACTTTCGTTTTTTTTTGTCCTTCCCCTTTGGCATTCGTTGTAGAGAATGACCTTCGTATTGTGAAGTAGCGTATCCTAAAAACGAGTTCGAAGGGCATTAGTATTTTAGATAATAAGGGTAAAAGTACCGACACC
This sequence comes from Nemotelus pantherinus, assembly GCA_963978885.1. Lineage (NCBI taxonomy): Eukaryota > Metazoa > Arthropoda > Insecta > Diptera > Stratiomyidae > Nemotelus > Nemotelus pantherinus. The sequence continues at coordinate 149,303,854 of OZ022263.1, forward strand.
AGGCAAATCTAAAACAGGCAACATATAAACATGTAGGGAAAATGATGATTGGAGTAATAGAGATGTGGATGTAAAGAGTGTGCTTGCATGACGAGAAGGGAATGGGTGTTGTGTGATATAGCGTCAAAAAAAAATAAATTCAGAATTCAAGTATCGAACGGGATGGACGGACATTTGAGTCGGCTTCCGGGTATTGCGTGTTAAGTGAGAATTATAAATCGCGGTTATTCGAACGGGGATTGTCGAGAATTTCTATGAAATTCTCTGAAGCGAGGGGGGTGTCACGGTTTGTAGAAATTTGGTTAGCACAATCGAACATAGAACACTATATAAACATAAAAAAAAATCTCCATCGTCCTCTAAAAGAGAGAACGATGGAGATTGGGCAACAACCACAATTCATGAGTTAGGTTAGGTTAGGTTAACGTGGCTGCCGATCTTCAGAGGCTGACGACCAGCACACAAAGGAACAGGAGAGGCCCGTTGTGATACCACAATATTTTAGTGACTCTCTTCTACTCACTAAAGTCAGGAAACCATTTGCTTCCTTTGAGAAACCGGACTATCCCCTTTAGCTTTACCAGGGACAGTTCCGTCAGGTTTGAGAGAAAGGGTGCACCAAGTGCCGCCAGTCTTCTCCTTGCCAAAGTCGGACACTGGCACATGAGGTGAAGGACGGTTTCCTCCTCATCCTCAGAGTCCCAGCTCCGACAGAAGTCATTAAACTCTACGCCCAAACGTTGTGCATGCCGTCCTATAAGGCAGTGGCCCGTTAGAACGCCCACAGTGCAACGAAGGGCGCTTCGAGTTAAGCCTAAAAGCTGCCTGGTGCGATGCGCATCCATGGATACCCAGGACTGCCTTGTTATCACACAGGAAGATTCAGACTTCTTAGCGTCCTCAAGATATTTTTGCCTTATGGCCAGTTTGACCGATGTCATCGGTATACCTATTGAAAAGGAGCAAGAGACCTCAGGTAGCAAAGTTCCAAGCCTTGCTAGCTCATCGGCCTCACAGTTGCCCTGAAAACCCCTATGTCCAGATACCCAAATCAATTGAACAACCGAATGTCTCGACATCTCCTTAAGAGATGCACGGCATTCAGCTACAATCTTGGACATTGTACAAGGACCAGCAAGGGACTTAATAGCCGCTTGGCTATCTGTGAAAATACCAATATTGACTCCGAATATTCGATTACACAGAAGCCAGTCGACTGCCTGATAAATAGCCACCACCTCCGCCTGAAAGACACTACAGTGGTCTGGAAGACGGAGGGACAGCTTGAGATTGCTTTTTATTATTGAGATTTCTTTTGATTACGCTCATCTGAGTGTACACCACTCCCAACTCTATTATTTAGCTTTGAGCCGTCAGTGTACACATGGATAAGCCCATTATAAATGGTGACACCATCACACCATTCCTCCCTGCATGGAATGCGAGTTGTAAACTCCAAATCCAGTGGTAACTCAAATTCAGGAACTTTGTACCTCCTTGTAAACAGCACTAGTTCCGTTTTATTAGGATTCACATTCAAGCCGCACTCACGACTCCAACGCGAAATTATGTCAAGAGAGTGATTTAACCTCTCCGATAGCGTAGATAAATACTTTCCCAACACTGAAACAGCTATGTCGTCTGCGTAAGCAATCACTTTGCAGCCGGCACGGTCCAGCTTCCTTAGAAGAGTATTCACCGTGATGTTCCACAGCAGGGGAGAGAGAACTCCACCCTGAGGTGTGCCCGTGCTGACTCCTCGTCTTACGCTGGCATTACCCAGCGTAGAGATTACAACTCTACTTTTGAGAAGCTGCACAATAAAAGCAACCAACCGTTCATCCACATGCATCATCGAGAGAGCCTCAACAATTGCGTTAGAATTAACGTTGTTGAAGGCCCCCTCGATGTCCAGGAAGACAGTAAGCGTATATTCCTTTAGAGCAAGAGATTTCTCAACTTGCTCAATAAGGACGTGAAGAGCGGTCTCAACAGACTTACCTTTGGTATAAGCATGCTGCGACTGCGAGATCAGCATAGGATCGATTGATCTTTTAATATGGTAATCAATTATCCTTTCCAAAATCTTAAGCAGGACGGAGTTAAGACTTATTGGACTATAGTTCTTCGGCTTAACGTTCGTAACTTTTCCTGCTTTAGGAATAAACACCACTCTGGATTCCCGCCAGCTGGTGGGAACATACGAGAAGCGTAGACAAGCGTTATAAATATCTCTGAGCCAAGGTAGCGATACTTCCATGGACTTCTGGATGTCAGCCGCAAGGACGCCATCAGGGCCCGGGGACTTAAACGGCTCAAAGGAGTTAATAGCCCACCTCAGTTGAGAATTTGATATTCTGAACGGCGGCATTGAACTGTAATTTTGCTCCGACTGACACGCCACTTCTAGAGGGCAATGATTGCCCGGAAAGTGTGCGTCTATCAGTACTTTGAGAGTATCTGCGCTCGAACTAGTCCAAAGGCCCTCAGGATTCATGATGCACCCCATAGCTTTTGGTGTCGCGCTTAAGACCTTACGAAGGCGATTTGCCTCGCTGAGACTCTCCACGTTACAACAGAAAGATCTCCATGAGGACCTCTTTGCCTTACGTACGGCATACTTAAAAGCCTTAAGCTTCGTTTTATACATCGACCAGTGATTAGATCTTTTTGAGCAATTGAACTCCCTCCTACATTCTCTTCGCAAGGTACTGATCTCCTTATTCCACCAGAGGGGCTTGGGATTTCCCCTGCCCGTGGGTGGCTTGCAAGTTTCCCTAGACGCGAAGTTGAGAGAACTAGTAAGGGTGTCAATTGCCTTATCCAGTTCATGATAGCAGTCAATGCTCTTAGGAACAATTTCCAGTGAGGATCGAACTAGAGAATTAAATAGCTTCCAGTCCGTCCTCTTTCTGTTAATAAAAGCTACCTGCTCGGCAGAGCTGCGGCCAGCCACGTTGTGCGATATGTACCTGTGATCAGAGTAAGAACACTCCTGTAGAACCCTCCAGTCACGGAGAAGTTGCGAGTGCCGCCCACTAATCAAGGTAACGTCAAGCACCTCCCTTCGGTTTGAGGTAAGGAAGGTCGGTTCGCTGCCAGTGTTGGCGATGAAGAGGTCGTGGGCAAGGATGAAATCAAAAAGTTCCTCGCCTCGACCATTTGTATTGGAGCTACCCCATACTTCGTTATGACCGTTAGCGTCAGCTCCCAGAATCAGCGGCACACTTGTTTTCCTGGCTTCAGCCACAATCCCCCTGACAATGTCGCAGGGAGGGCTAGTGCCATGATCATGTGCCATATAGCAAGAAGCAAACCAGCATGGTCTTTGGTCGTATTCCACTGCAACAGCCATGTTATCCTTGTCACAGAAGTGATGTAATACAAGGACATTTATTATTTTCCGAACAAGAATACAGGCACGTGGCTTACAAGAGCCGTCAGGTGTTATCAGTCTGTAACCATTGGTGCGTAACCCGCAAACCCGGTTGTTAACAACCCATGGTTCTTGGATAAGAATTAGCTCCTCCTCTGTCGTAGACAGGCGGAGTAGCAGGGCAGCTGATGCTGCTATGGAATGGTGAAGATTCACTTGGAGTACATTCACCATTAATGAGTTAGTTAATTAGGGTTAGATCAAGGTCCTCCCCCTCGGACATAGAAGCCGTCCCAGCCTCTTGCTCTGCGCCCAGAGTCATGAGGTCCAGGCAGCCACCCAACTCGGAGGCAGTTCCGACACTAACCCCATCGGCAAGGAGGGATTCCAAATCCGATTCCTCATCAGATTTCTCCCTCAGAAAGACATCAGACCCTTTTTCAAGTGGCTCCACTGTCGTTTGGGTCACCATCTTTGGGTCAGGCTTGGCAGGTATCGGATCTCCCGAAGCAGAGCTCTTTGGCCTGTCGCTTCGATAGATACGTAGGGCCAGTTTTTCGACCCCGTACCTGATGATGCCCTTTCGAGCATCCAATGCCGGCAGCGCCTTATCGTTGATGACGAAGAGGGCTTCCCGCCGATTGTCCACCGGCTCACCAATCTTCACAACCCTCCAATCCTCCGTAGGAAGATCAGGGTTGAAGAGCCGAATAATGTCCAGGACCTCCACTGGATCCGAATGGAAAGCAGGAATCCATGTCCTGCATCTTGGCCGACTGGGGATCTCATCCTTGGACACCACCTTAATCCTGGCGCCTGGCCAGAGTTCCCCCAGCTCGGAGATAGCCTGCTTGTAGAAATCGGCCGATCGTTGGTCAATTCATGACTCAATTCATGAGTTAGTTTAGATTGTTAGTTCAGATTGTTAGTTTAGCTGTTAGTTTTAGCTAAGTAGTTACAACAAGACAACACGAGTAATCACCGAGCGACACGAACTCAAATGGAGTCTGGGACATGAAAACAATCTGTAGCAAAGCACATGAAAACAATCAACACCAAGTCACGATAAACAATGATACGCACTACATCACCATAATTATCAACAATGAAATCCCGATCGGGACATGGCCCAAACACAGCGATATCTATGAGATATCGCGAATTGAATTGTTCCGACACAAATAAGCCGACAAGGCAGAGCAACGTATGGGCCGTGCCGTCAATGTCGACGACACCAGACCTAGGCCAACAATTGACCTACATACGATGAATACCGAGCGGATACCCGAATTGCCGATTCCTGAATTCAAAGCCACGGATCGAAAGGCGATGGAAGTAAATGTAGAAATGTCAATGGAGATGTTCCAAGTCAGACCGTCCCAAGTTGGGGATGTGTGGTGAATTCGAAACCCAACACTCAGATGAGTGAAATTGAATTCGGGTGAGTGCACCAAACGGATTTTGAAAATCCCGCTGCCGCCAGGAAATTTTTCCTGTGGGCAGGATTGATGAAAGAGGGTCTCTTTTGCCGTGAATTGGGTGAGTGGACGGAGGTTTTGAGCTGCAGGTGCAGAATCAATCTGATAAGTTGTTTTCTTTTGTTCTGGCTTTTTGCATATTTGGACGCGGACTTGGAGAAATTATAACCACTGACGGTAATCTGGAGAATTTGGAAGCGGCAGCATTAGTAATAACTAAACTTTTGTGGTACTGGAAAAATCTGCGAGGGATGATTTCAGTTTCAGTGGACGAAATAGCTGTTTGGCGAAGTGCGAATCGAACGTGGAGGACAAGTTACGAGGGACGTTTGCGAAATTGAATTTCCACTCGATTGCGAGGATCAATCTACGAAAAGGGCCCTATCGCGCGAGTAAATGCATTGCGGCGATCCGGAATAAACCCGAAATCGGCAGGTTAGATAGCTATTAAGTTAAAATTGTGGATTAAATTTAGTAGAATTTTACAAGAAAGTAGAAATTTTTGAGAAGATTACCATTGAATGGTAACGCGTCAGAAGATAACGTAGTATTATTATTTAAATACAATAAAGTGTGTGATCGTGAATTGTGCGGGGTTTGTAATTATCGATAGCGAATCAGTGTTGTACATAAGAGGCCGTCATCCTCTTCTCGCTTCAGGGCGACGGTAGCGAGGCAGTGTTTCGGGTTAGAAGCGAGTGGCGCCCACCCACCGCCCACCGACCCCTTTTTCTTCGCGAGCAAAAGCCGCCTGGAAACTGCCACCCTTGTAAAGGGTTCTAGAGCGCTTTGCTGAGAGTAACTATTACACTAGTTATACAAGTAAAGGCGCATGCACGGTAAATACCATATGTGTCTAATTAAATTTTCCTGATTATCTTACTGATTTACTTAAGACTACTGTATTCTTACTTACAACTTATTACTTTCGCCGCCGCACAAATAAATTCTCGAATTTGCACCTGATGTCTGATGTCTTGTTACTGTCGCCGTCGCGCCCAGAATTCTCGAGTTTGTACCTGATGTCTGATGTTTTATTACTGACGCCGTCGCACCCAGAATTCTCGAGTTTGTACCTGATGTCTGATGTCTTATTACTGTCGCCGTCGCACAGAGTATTTGCACGTGTGTACTGATTTCACAGTTACCGAACATCCAACTGATTAACTTCGCTGTCGGACCAAGAATCTCCACGTGTGTACCAAAGCATCCAACAAAAATCCAACTGATTAGCTTCGCTGTCGCACCAAGAATCTCCACGTGTGTACCTGACAAGAATCGAAAATCCAACTGATTAGCTTCGCTGTCGTACCAAGACTCTCTAAAATCCAACTGATTAGTTTCGCTGTCGCACCAAGAATCTCCACGTGCGTACCAAAAAATCCAACTGATTAGCTTCGCTGTCGCACCAAGAATCGAAAATCCAACAAGAATCGAAAATCCAACTGACTGATTTCACATTTACAAGAATCTCCACGAGTGAACCAAGAATCGAAAATCAAACTGATTAGCTTCGCTGTCGTACCAAGACTGGGAAACTGCCGCCCTTGTAAAGGGTTTTAGAGCGCGTTGCTGAGAGTAAAGGTGAGAGTAACTATTACACTAGTTATACAAGTAAAGGCGCATGCACGGTAAATACCATATATGTCTAAGTAAATTTTCCTGATTATCTTACTGATTTACTTAAGACTACTGTTTTCTTACTTACAACTTATTACTTTCGCCGCCGCACAAAGAAATTCTCGAATTTGCACCTGATGTCTGATGTCTTGTTACTGACGCCGTCGCACCCAGAATTCTCGAGTTTGTACCTAATGTCTGATGTCTTATTACTGTCGCCGTCGCACAGAGTATTTGCACGTGTGTACTGATTTCATAGTTACCGAACATCCAACTGATTAACTTCGCTGTCGGACCAAGAATCTCCACGTGCGTACCAAAGAATCCAACAAAACTCTAACTGATTAGCTTCGCTGTCGCACCAAGAAATCCCACGTGTGTACCTGACTGATTTCACATTTACTGATTTCACATTTACCGAAAATCCAACTGATTAGCTTCGCTGTCGCACCACGAATCGAAAACCCAACTGATTAGTTTCGCTGTCGCACCAAGACTCTCGAAAACCCAACTGATTAGTTTCGCTGTCGCACCAAAAATATCCACGTGTGTACCAAAGAATCCAACAAAAGTCCAACTGATTAGCTTCGCTGTCGCACCAAGAATCGAAAATCCAACAAGAATCGAAAATCCAACTGACAGATTTCACATTTACAAGAATCTCCACGAGTGAACCAAGAATCGAAAATTCAACTGATTAGCTTCGCTGATTTCACATTTACCGAAAATCCAACTGATTGGTTTCACATTTACTGATTTCACAATTACGGAAAATCCAACTGATCAGCTTCGCTGCCGCACCAAGAAAGAGGACCGCTTCGTTCATCATCCTTCGCTCGTTCAGACTCCGTCCTCCGATACTTTTCAATTCCAGTGATTTCCCCTTTTCCGGCATGTCAGGTGAATTTCCCTTGCACGCGCCACGAGGGGAAGGAACGTCGCCATCGTTATTGATTTAACGCGATGAGGCGGAGTGAGACTGCGCAGTACTTCGGAGCAGCGGGTGTACACGAGTTCGCCGATTGTGATGTGGACGTATGTGCCCCTTTGTCGTCTTGTTCCTTACGTACTAGCGTCATATTTACCTTAGAAACTAACTTAATCGCCTAGTTGCATATGCTACCTCGTCGGCACCCGGTAAGTATATTACACTAACCGGGTGTGACGATGCACTATCGTCCTATGAGTGGTGGTTACAGACTCTCTGCATAGTGGAGTGGTGGAACGCTCGCGAGTGTTGTGCCTTCCCCGGGGAAGGCTGGATTTTTTTCAATGTTTAAACGTATCGGGTCCGGCAATCGTTGCCCCATTATGTTACAACGTAACAACTCCCCCCTTACCGCAAGAGGATTTCCCGAAATCCGAATTCTAGCTCCATATGTTTTCAGTCTCGTGGTTACAGTTCTTTAGGCGCGACGCGTGGCCTAATAGTAAGATAAGCTTCTCTGCCTCTATCCCAGCAAGGAAATTTGGCGGGTCAGCACTCACCGTGTGCTACCCCCTATTTTAACAATTAAACTTTATTCGCTAGTTTCTACCTTTATTCTATAGCAATTACTCTTTAATCGTTAATTTCTATCTTTATTCCCTAGCAATTAGTCTTTATTCACTAATTTTCTATCTTTATTCAATAGCGTTAATCGCTAGTTTCTATATATATTCTATAGCAATTACTCTTTATCCGCTAACTTCTATCTTTATTCTCAAGTAATTCTCCTCATACCCCCCTATGCTATCAGTGTTTACTCTTGTGAGCTAAGTCTTATCTAACTCCAGAATATGTAACTAGTTCAACCTAATCTGTTAGACTCCGTTTATCGAAATTTATTTTTAGCTAATACGTGTTTTCTACTTAATTTTTATCTAGACGAACTTCTAATCCATTTGGTTTTTGTGTTTTCTTTTTCTGCCTCAATATGTTTTGCCGCCCATTAATCTTTCCACGAACTACCAACTATAACTAATATTTACCTAAACTAACTTTTAACTCAATCTCACTAAAGCACTATGATTCTACCACGTTCTACCTAACACTCTGTGCTTCTATCTAATGTTACCTATGACTCTCTAACTTTTCTAAGTTCCAACTAAATCTATGTGATTATGGCTGATTAATTTTTTTTCCTCTTAGAGCTCTTTAATTCTGCTAATTCCCATCTAGCTCTCCCTAATTCTATTTGATTGTGTCTCTCCCGCCTATTGCTAATTCCCATCTAGCTCTCCCTAATTCTATTTGATTGTGTCTCTCCCGCCTATTGCTAATTCAGAAGTTCTCATACTAAATCGCACTTTCACGGTTTCTTTTAGGTTCCTTGTCGCGACGACATTATCAGGCGCCTAGATCCAACGATCTGATGGCAGAGGAACGATAGCGATCTCGAAATGCCGGCGCCCCAGAAGAAGAAGAATTTTTGGGCGATATTACCGACATGCAGCAAGAAGAACGAGTCAGCAGCGATTTATGGTTAAACGCTTAGAGGATTAAGTTTAAATTTTTAAGAATAAGTTTTTAAGCTGAGTTTTCCAAGCTTAGTTGTTTAAGCTTGAATGTCCGCACATAGAATTTAAATCTAGATCCTATGAGTTAGATTGTAAGTTTAGAACTTAAAGATTATGTATATTTGAACATCTAAATCTTGAGTGGTCCTTCCTCGAATCCCTCTAGTTAACGTACTTTTGTAAATCCTTGACGTGCCATGTTCCTGCATTCTGGCCCTTTCCATCTACCAGTAGGTAGATCCATCCTGATACCCGTTTCTTGACCCAGAAGGGTCCCACATACTCAGGCGCTAGCTTTGCCGAGTAGAATTTGGCTGCGTCCGAGAGGGTATAATTTTTCCGCCAAACGGCCTCTCTTTCCACAAACATTACGTCACGCTTACGCAAGTTATATCTTTGTGCACTCTGCGTAGCTGCGTGTTTCATGCGCTCCAACACATCCGTGCGTACTTTGGCGAGCTCTTCGGCCCTAGGTTCGGGCTCTACTGCTTCCTGCCCCTCTCCTGGCCGTTCCTGGCAGTCATGGTACGTTACCATCTCCCTGCCAAAGTTATAAAAGTATGGGGTGACTTGAGTTACCTCGTGTTTGCAAGTACGTAGCGCAATATTCGCCAGGTGTTGATCCCAAGCACGGTGATTGTCAGCGACGTAGGAACGCAACATTCTCTTAATGTCCTGGTTTCGTCGTTCTGCCGGGTTGGCTTGTGGGTGGTATAGTGCGGTGTGCTTAATTTTTGTCCCGTACTCCCCCACTAGTTGCTGCATCAGTTTTCCTCGAAACTGGACTCCATTGTCGCACACAAGCCATTTCGGTGCTCCGAACACCAGGAATACTTGCTCCTCCAGTAAACGACAAACAGAGGCGGCAGTCGCCGTTCGCACCGGAAACAACAATGTGAATTTACTTACGTAGTCGACCACCGTGAGGATATGAGTATATCCCGGGGTCAATCTAGGTAAGGGGCCCACCAAGTCGGCACACACCATTTCCCATGGCTGTTGTGGTTCGCCACTTCGAGAGATCATAAACCCTGCCGGAGCTTGTCGCTCTACTTTATTTGCCTGGCACACCTTACATTTTCGTACGTAGCAGCCCACATCCACGGACATCTTGGGCCAGTAATACTTCGTGGCCACTCGAGACTGCGTGCGACTGACCCCCATATGTCCCGCCGTTGGATCGTCGTGGCATTGACGAAGAATTTCCTTTCGTTCCGCCTTGGGCACCACCCTTTTCCAGGCGTCCTCCCCTTCCAGCTCAGGGTATCGACCCGGCACATGCTTCCAGAGTGAGCCTCCCACCACCCGCCAATCTGCGTAACGTCCTGGTGCCTTCGAAACCTTCTGTTTCATCTCTTCAAGCCACTTATCCTCCGTGGTCACCAGCGTTGCTACCTCTTCTTGCGGTACCATCCGAGATAGTGCATCTGGCACGAGATGTTCCTTCCCCTTTCTATGGATTATCTCGAAGGGATATTGTTGAAGCCGGAGCACCCACCAAGCCAACCGCCCTGAAGGGTCCTTCAGATTGATAAGCCACACGAGAGAGTAATGATCAGTAACCACTGTGAACTTGGCCCCCTCCACATATGGCCTCAGCTTTTCCACAGCCCACAAAACCGCGAGACACTCCTTCTCTGTGGTGGTATACTTCTTTTCGGCCCTCGATAGTGATCGGATAAGGTAACAGATTACCTTCTCTCCTTCAGCGTGCTGTTGTGACAGAACGGCCCCCAAACCAGATCTGAAGCATCGGTCTGTATCGAAAAAGGTAGGCTGTAGTCCGGGCAGGTAAGGATTGGGGCAGTAGAAAGTTCACCTTCGTCTGGGTGAAAGCAGCTTGACAGTCCTGAGTCCGCTCGTACTTTTGGTGCTTTTTAAGAAGATTCGTGAGTGGCGCTGTCAGCGTAGCAAAGTCGGGTATGAATCTCCTGTACCAAGAGACCATTCCCAGGAACTGCCGTTCTCCCTTCACGTTTTTAGGCAAGGGAATCTCCATCAGACTCCTTATCTTATCCGGATCAGGTATTTCAATTGGGGACGACAAAACTCGCACTTGTCCCGGGACACTTTGTTTGACGCCTGCCTCAACCGTCGGAAGACTTCCCTCAAGATCTCCAAATGCTTCGCGAAATTCTGCGTCACCACAATGATATCATCAAGATAGGTGAACACACAAGGTTCGAGATCCATTCCAAGCACTTGGTCAATCAGCCGCTGCCATGTCGCTGGGGCATTTTGCAAGCCAAATGGCATCCTGCGAAACTGAAAGAGACCTCGATGGGGCACGGTTAAGGCCGTGTACTGCCGCGATTGTTCTGCCATTGGCACCTGCCAATACGCTGACTTAATATCGAGCGACGATAAATATTTTGCGTCGCGCAATTTATCTAACGTGGCTGATACGTACGGGATTGGGTATGCATCGTGTTCAGTGACCCTATTCAGTTTTCGGTAGTTGACGCAAAACCGATAGGTGCCGTCCGTTTTCTTCACCAAGAGGATGGGTGAGGCCCATGGGCTCGCGGAAGGCTCCACTATCCCTTGCTCTAACATCTCGTTGAGCTCCGCATCCGCATGCTTTTGTACGGCCGGCGAGATCGGGTAGTAGCGTTGCTTAATGGGGGGTGAGTTGGTCTTGATGACATGCTCTACCCTGTTAGTGCAGCCAACACCATCCCCCATTAATTGGAATTCTTCCCGGAGCAATTGGCTCAGGGCACCCTCCTCCAATCCTGTGAGGCGACTCCGCGGCTTCAACTGTTCGCCAGAGTCTCCTTGCAATGCGCTGATGAAGCTCCAACTCTCTTCACTCAAGGCCATTATCAGGCCGAAACATCTGACGAAGTCCACGCCCAATATGAGCATCTGCGGTAGCGACGGAACCACAAGCAGTCGAAGTCACTCCTGTTTCTCCCTTAGCTGGATTGGGACCATTACCGTCCCCGCAATTGCACATCCCTGACTATTGGCCATTCGGATCACCTTTTGGTTGGAGTCCAGAAGCTCTACACCCAGCTTGTCCAACAACCTTCCACCTTCTTCCCCTACCACTGTGTTAGTGGCGCCCGAATCCAAGAGACCCAAGAACTTGCGAGACCCAAGAACTTGCGACCGTATATCTCCATCTCCAGGTGTGGTCGGTTATCTCCCTGTCTCTTCGCCAACAAATAGTTTAATTGCGCCTCCGTTGCGGTGCCTCCTATATTGCTCCCTGTGTCCAGGCTGCCGCCTACTGGACACAACGTCCGTTTCCCTGAGTCGATCGATTTCGTCCTTCGGCTTCGGAGTTTCTGGCTATCGGCCTCCCATTCGTTCTCGAATCTTGTGGGGCTCTGGCGCTACGAGGATGGTTCGGTTGGCTCTGGCAATTTGGGCATGTCGCCCTTGTCACACCTTGCCGTCCGCAACCAAAGCATCTCTGGGGCTCTCGACAGTCCCTGGACGTGTGACCACTGCCCTTACAGTTCAAGCAGCGCACCAGATTTCCCTGCCGAGGCGCTAGATTCATTCCGTCCGCACAACCAACGTAGGCCAGATCCGGCTCCAGAAGGCGTTGTTGTGTCCGAGTCGGTGGGGGTGAATAGGCTTCTACTGATACCCGAGTCGCCTCCAAAGAGCGGCCTACCCTGATCAGATCCGCGATACTATGTACCGGAGTCAAGGCCAGTTGTGTTTGATAGATTGGGGCTATATATTTCCGTAAGATTCGAAGTTTCTCCTCCTCGGAACACGCGACGGTACGACACCTAAACAGCCCCTCCATTGCGGATACATATATGCCCATCGATTCCTCCGGGCCCTGTGTGCGTCTTCCAATTTCGCTGAGCAGGCGGTCGTCATAATCAGGCGGTAGAAATTCGGCACGCAGTTCTGCCACCAACGCCTGCCACGAGTTGACTCAAGTCCGATTGGCACGGTACCAAACTAGTGCCGTTCCTTCGAACATTTCTACCGCTGACTGAAATAGCGTCTGAGGTGACACCCCTCTGGCCTCCCGCAGCTCTTCCACCCGCTCTAGAAATGCGCTCAGGGACCCGGAGTCCCCACTTGGACACCTCCTGCCCTTTTACCACCATCGGCGTTGCCCTGGGTGTCGAAAATGAAGGACCAGCGTTGTGATCCAGACCCTGGTTTGGTTCACGGAAGCCCACGGTTACTCCCGCGGCCTCATCCCCATTTACGGGTGCCTCCCCTCGCTCGTTCCTTTCATCGCCGTCCCCTACTGCCTCTGCTCCCTCGTTTCTCTCCTCACACTCCGCCTTCACCAGGAGCTCTCTCATAGCCATAATTAAACGGACTCTCAGCTTGTTGGCTTCTTCTCCCATCTCCTCGACTTCGTGATGTGCATTCTGCAACTTTCAAAAAAAAAAATTCAACTTTCGTCTTGATCTTAAGAAATTCCGACGATTGTGACTACCGGCTAGGTCCGTTTGGGTCCCGGGTTAGCTCAATGGAGATTGGGCGTGGGCGCCACTCACTCACCCCAAAAAAGGACTTCGAGCCGTCGAGTGAGCTTACGGCTCACCTGTGTCAATGGAGCACGATTTGGGAGCCGCCTCTATGTTGCGCGACCCCTCAACCGTGGGCAAGACGACGGGCTTCTTGCTTCAATTGCAGCCGATCTAAGTGCGTCGAAGCACAAAGGGATGCTAATCTAATCGAACTCCGCGAGCGCGCAGTTCACACGCGAATGTGACCCAGACAGTCTAACTATCTCACACTACGGTACTTTCCACTACCTTACTCCTCCAACCGTAAGCAAAACGACAAACTTCCTTACTCAATGGCACATTATTTAATTAATTCCAATATAAACAGATATTGATTCCATTGAATTTCGCGGCCAAGAAATTCACACGTTAATCGGAGCAGAAATTTCAACTGTCTTACACTACGATATTTTCAATTTTCTTAACCTATCGCCGAGTTCCACCACTTCACTATTACACTAGTTGTACAAGTAAAGGCGCATGCACGGTAAATACCATATATGTCTTATTAAATTTTCCTGATTATCTTACTGATTTACTTAAGACTACTGTCTTCTTACTAACAACTTATTACTTTCGTCGCCGCACAAAGAAATTCTCGAATTGGCACCTGATGTCTGTCTTGTTACTGTCGCCGTCGCACCCAGAATTCTCGAGCTTGTACCTGATGTCTGATGTTTTATTACTGACGCCATCGCACCCAGAATTCTCGAGTTTGTACTTGATATCTGATGTCTTATTACTGTCGCCGTCGCACAGAGTATTTGCACGTGTGTACTGATTTCACATTTACCGAAAATCCAACTGATTAGCTTCGCTGTCGCACCAAGAATCTCCACGTGTGTACCTGACCAGAATCGAAAATCCAACTGATTAGCTTCGCTGTCGTACCAAGATTCTCGAAAATCCAACTGATTAGTTTCGCTGTCGCACCAAGAATCTCCACGTGCGTACCAAAGAATCCAACAAAAATCCAACTGATTAGCTTCGCTGTCGAGCCAAGAATCCCCACGTGTGTACCTGACTGATTTCACATCTACTGATTTCACATTTACCGAAAATCCAACTG
>OZ022263.1:149328388-149330294 GCA_963978885.1 Nemotelus pantherinus
ATATATATATACAGTACGCCCTCGATAAAAGCAACCGATGAAAATTCGAGCAGTTGCGTTAATTGAGGTTGTTGCAATAAACGAGTCACAAAAAAGTTTTGCTTGAATTAGAATTTAGCATGAAAACTAAAGTGTGAAAAATAAAAGAATATTGTTCGTCGTAAAAGAAAAGTAATATAATTTAATTCATTAAAAAAAATATTTACATGTGTAATACAGTATTTGGTTAAATTGGTTTAAAAAATTGTTAAATGTTCGTTTGCTTTTTCTTGGAGGATACATCAATGTCAACGACCAGCTCTCGCAGTTTTTGAAGAGTCAAGGTATCTCTAGTGAGACAGAGTTTTCTTCAGCCCATTGAAGACAAATGCTAAATGCTTTGATAGCATGTTCTGTTTTGATTTTTGGCCGTGGAGGACTTACACTTGCACCTGTGCTCTCTTCACTCTCGATTTCTTCGGCTTCTAGATTGTGGCAAACAGGCACCTGCTCGATATCGTTTTCCGCAATCCAATTGCTTAATCCCTCTGTGACAAAAGTTTCAGTGGCAAATAAATCTTGAAGCAAGTCATTAATCAATTAAAAGGCTTCCAGCACATTTGCATAGCCGAAGATTTAGCCTTGTCCCATGCAGAAGCCAGGAGGCATATGGCATGCCTCAAATTAAAAGCCTTTATTTTACTCTCCAACTCTGAACTTCGGCTTCCGATTAATGTGCCAAAAGTCCTTTTTTGTAGTACAGTTTTGTCAAGTTGATGACATTTAAACCAAGGAAAAATATGAAAACAGTTTTAAAATTCGACGAAATCAGTTCGAAATAATTTTACCTCTGGCACGAAAGTTGAATGAAACCAATCTTAAAAAATTCGTGTGTCATCTACGCATTTTTGTTGGCCTTGTAAACGACGGGCTTATTTTCGAAATGCTTAAATAATCGAGGATTTACAGCTTTTCCTATAACGAACAATTTGACGTTGTGCGTGCCAGACGCATTAGTGCAAGCAAGAAAAGTGATTCTCTCCTTGCTTACTTTCCTACCAGGAGCAGTAGCTTCTTTGGAACCCACAAACGTTCTGTTTGGCAAAAGCTTAAAAAATAGGCCAGACTCGTCCGCATTGTAAATTTGATCTGGTAACAATTCAAGCTCTTTAATTTTATTTTCAAATTTAATCAAAAATGGTTCGACCAGTTTTGGCTTATTTGACAGCTTTTCTCCGCAAATTTGAAGCATTCGTATTCCATTCCGTTTTTTTAAATTTGAAAACCGGCCATTGCTAGCATTAAAAGCACCTGGTTTTTCTTTAAGTTTTTTGTGAAGCGTGCATGCTTTTGACTTAAGGATTTGTGCGGAAATGGGTACGTTTTGCCTGCGTTGCCTCTGGAACCAATTGTACAAAGCTGTTTCCATCCTTGGATACTCGCAAGCTTTTAAAGTTACGCGCTTTCCCGGTCCAGACTCAGAATTTGATACGAATTTGTTAAGCAAATGTTTTCTCTTTTTTATTCTGCTAATGCTTGACTTGTTACACTTGTATGTTTCACAAAGCGATTTTACTGATGCACCGTCACTCAATTTGGTTAAAATCTCTGCCTTCTGCTTTATAGACAGTTTGGGAACTTTTTTTACGATAGCCATGATTTCTTAATTAAAACAAAGCAATTACCGACCGCGAGAATATTTGCTGAACACTGGTAAGTTAAAAGGCAAATCATAGAGGAAAAAGAAGGAGTGTAGTGTAGTCACACAATTTCATTTTGCCCACAAGCTACAATTCAGGTTAGGTGGGAAAATGTGGGTAAAACACACGCAAACGAAATAAAAAAATAACAAATGGGTTTTGGAAGAAATACGAAATATTTTCCTCTTCGTTTCTTCTTATTCCTTTATGACGTAAATACAATGCAC
>OZ022263.1:149337994-149437994 GCA_963978885.1 Nemotelus pantherinus
AATATTTATATATTATAATACGACACAATAAAATATTACTATTACCTAATATATTCAAATATTAGTAATATCTTAACTAATATGAATATATTAGTCCCACCTCTAGTACCCAGTTTGCCAGACCACCCCACAACATCTCAATTTCAACAGAATTTTTCCCCAACAACCGTTCAACCCCTTTCCAATTACTAGATCAAATCAGATCACGAACAGTTACCCCAAACAATACAGAATAAACCAAATTATACGGAATCCATTCCAACAGAACCCATTTAACCCTCTTTTACAAAGACAAAATATTGTCTCTCAAAACCCTAACCAATTTCCCAATAGACCAAGTAACTCAAACCCATCGAAAGTGGAACCAATGGATATAGGTGCGAACGGGCATTCCAAATTCCGAAACATTGGTCATCAAACACAACAACAAAATACTTGACCACAGAACAACTTCTTTCGACCGACTGGTCCACCTAGGTTTACCAGCAAAGAACTCTTTAATGTGTCTTCTACATATCCCGATCAGTACGAAGAAACGCATTTTCATCCCATACAAACAAACCAATATTTGAGCGCCGTTTAACGTCCACGTACCTTGAATACCCCAATAAATTACTATCAAGAAAGTGACACAGTCTACAACAATGCACAACCAGAAAACACAAAATCAGCCAGATCATAACGAACAAAACTTCCAGCAACTTGACGAATTTTATGACAATCAACATACGAACAGTGAGGTAGATGATGAAAATTTTCCTTTGAATGCCTCGAAGAACTCATCGAGTAAATAGATGTTAATAAACATGGAACAAACCTCCCTTATGTTAATATTGCTTCGCCTTTCGGTCGCCCACTAAAATTCCAGATCGACACAGTAGCATCAGCTTCCTTCATCAACCGTGAATTCGTGCATCCCGATGATCCCGTTGATACTAGCCCAATAATAATCACCACTATTTTAAACCAACACAAACTAGAAAAAACTCTAGCGCACCTGAACCACTAGAAACACTAATGTTCGATGAACAGTAGAAGAATCATGCAGGTTTTAAGTGCATATTCCACCACATGAGCTGCTTATTACGGCCAAACTGTTTCAAACGCCACGTTTTACTTTGGTCTCAAGAATGCATTATAACTCATGTGGTGGAAAGGTTTCAGATATTACCACTGGCATGAATTTCAACGTTTACGAGAACAAAACACGGGTTAATTATATTCTCCATCAGTTGCTTATTTCACAAAATTTTGAAAGCAGCATATAACATCAATGAAGAACATGCGCAGTGCCTGCAGCTGAAGTTCTGTAACTGAAGTTGGTGTTTGGGTCTGCGATCCGAAAAATTTGCAGAAATTTGGGAATTGAAACATTGGTTATTTATTTTCATTGTAAATGTTTCCGGTATGAATACTAACTGTAAGCATTTATTGATACAAAAGTAGCACAACCGACTCGTGCTGGCAACCTTCTGCCAGTATCAAAGCCAAGAATATATCACATCTGCTTCACGTTGTTATATTACATTCGAAGTTATAGGAGTATAAAGAAATTTAGGGTTACCTGCAGCGAGTTTTTTCAAATAATCGAAAGCTTAATATTTGCTGTTTATTGTCACTACAATATCATTACCATTTGAAAATTCTACGATAAAAAAGCTTAATAAAGATATTGCAATTAAAAGCAAAACCAACAATAGCTGGCAACCCTAACGTTGCTTTTCTACCAAATTTGGTCTGAATAATGTTTATAATAGGTTCCATCAATTGTATGAAATTCGTATTGATTTCATGACTGCACTGGAAGCTATAGGGCAAAAAATTTTATTTTCCTGAGCGAATTTTCAAAACCAAAGACACAAAAATTACCATAGCTGGCAGCACCAATCGAATTTTTCAACCAAATTTCCACCAAACAGAGATTAGAGTAAGGTTCAGCTACTGTGTCAATTTCATGAAAATCTGGTAACTTACTCACATTTCATAGGGCAAAAAGCAGTTTTTTTCTTTGTAATTTTTCAAGATGGCGCCACTGGCGCAGAGTTGCCCTATATTCAAAATCGCTTCTATAAGACCTGGTCCTATTTAAGTCCAATGCATTCTATAAATTTCAGCTATATCTGATAATTCGTTCGTGAGTTCTCGTGAACAGAAGTATTTGATGCTAAAAATATAGATTAACTGGGAAAGGGCTACCGTTCTTGTCCGACATGAAATTTCCAAAGTTTTATGTTGAACGTGTAGGTAAAGCATGAAATTTGTATACAGATTAGTTTTATTGTAAGAAACGGACATATTTTAGGATATTCGATGGTTTGAATGTTTTCACTTCCAAATTTTCATTTTTTCAAATTTAAGATACCAAAATTATCATAGCTGGCAGCTCCAACCGAATTTTTCGATCAAATTTCTACCAAACGTGGATTAAAGTAAGGTTCAGCTACTGTGTGCCAAAATCGAACGATTGAATAAGAATTTATAGGGCTAAAAGCAGTTATCTGTTTTAGTGATTTTTCAAGATGGCACCACTAGCACAGAAGCACCCGCATTTAAAAATCACTTCTATCAGACCTGGTCCTACTTACGACCAATACATTCTGTAAATTTCAATTAATTCTGCTCATTGGATCGTGAGTTTCCGTGAACAGAAGTTTTTGATGCTAAAAATCTAGGTAAATTGGGCAAGGGTTACCAGGCGAGCCCGTTATACCATATCAAATTTTTTACTTTGGTTATGTAAACAAAGCATAAGATTTACATATGAGTGGCGTTTTTTTGAAGAAGCGGCATTTGTTCAAGAGAGACGATGATTTGGAGGTTTTCACTTTCAGTGCCTGCCCTAGCTACAGGGTTGCCAGCAGGCTCATTAACTACACAAATCTACAACTAAATAATATCAATATGTCCTAAAAATTTCGTAATGATTGAATAGCTCTGTCAAAAGTTATCGATGCCGAACTCGGTGACATATACATAAGACCCACAGTAATCAAGCCAGGCTTATATATTCCCGAAGGAATTTATTCCGCAAAGAACTGGTATAGTCACCTCGAGATAATCAACTTTTCTACGAATGATCAAGATCTATTCTTAGAGCAACCTCTGAAATTCGAACCCTTTTCTACAAAAAATTATGTAGAGGTTAATATCTTCAACATTGACGTCCCTATGTTGAACGATCCGTCTAAGAATAAAACACAATTACTTCGTACCTCTCACCTAAACAAGGAGGACAAACACCTCATATTGAAAATATGCAGAGAGTACGATGATATATTTTTGCGTGAAAATCCAAAATTGACCTTTGCAAATAAGGCAAAGCACCGCATCCTAACAACGGATGACACACCTATATACACCAAGTCTTACAGATACCCGTATAAAGGCGAAGTTAAGAGACAAATAGATGATATGCTATCACGAGACATAATTCATCAAGCTATTCTCCATGGAGCTCGCCAATCTGGATCGTCCCCAAAAAACTAGACGCCAGTGGAAAACAAAAATAATGCGCCATAATGTCAGAATCTGCATAGCGCGTGGTCCTATGTAACATGGCGCAGCATTTATGGTCCCACACGCTATGTACATAGTACCCTGAGCTATGCAGTATGGCTCCCAGCGCCATAATTACATGGCGCAGAAATTATTGCCCCACACGCTATATTACATAGTACCATGAGCCATGTAATATGGCTTCAGTTGTCATACCGATTCAGATGAATTGAGGTAAGTGCTTTGTTTTGAAGTCGAGCTTCTATTTTACTGTAATAAAATAATTCTTTTCAATTTCAATCTGACCCAAAAACACCCGGGAGATTAGTTAAAGAATGAGCTTAAGCAAGAGTCTAGCTGACAATTTATTCCTTTCATAAGTTACGTTTGAAAAAAATCGATAAGTTTTGATAGGGGAAAATAACGATTCATTCTCGAGTAATGTTATATGCTAATATCAGTGTTATATTACATATCCAATTACTGGCCTCTGCGTTCTAGTTATCTCAAAATTATCTTTTTTATCAAGCGGAAATATATTTCAACCCAGCATTACAATTTTTTTTCATAGTATTCAATGCGTAATTTAAATTTGTTTGATTTTTCCATAGAACTTGCTGGTGTTTATTTTATGAGCAGTATCATAAAGAGTATCATATTTTAAGAAATACCTTTCTTCATCATATCTCTGAAAAAGCATATAGCGCCAGACGCCATAATCTATAGACTTCTGACGCCATGTACATAGTCGATTTCATGGATGTGCATGGCGTTAAGGACTAGATTACATGGCGTGGAGGACTATAGTACATGGCGTGAAGGGATTTAAGCATAGCGTCTGCTCCTATGTACTTTTCGCTATGTACTATGGCGTGTGGCTCTATATTTTATCACAATCCCGAAATCGACTATGTACATGACGCCAGAAGTCTATAAACTATGGCGTCTGGTGCTGTGTGTTTTTTCAGTGTGGCCACTACGAATACATACAAATGCCATTTGGGCTGAAAAAATGCCCCCTCAACATTTCAAAGGGTAATGGATAACATTCTTCAGGACTTGCAAGGCAAGATATGTCTGGTTTATTTGGACGATATTATCGTTTACTCCACCTCACTTCAGGAACACGGAGAAAACTTAAGGAAAGTCATTCACAAGCTTCGCGAAGCTAACCTAAAAATACAGCTCGACAAATCTGAACTTTTACTTAAAGAAATTGCATTTCTCGGGCATTTAGTTACAACTGAAGGAGTTAAACCAAACCCAGACAAAGTAAAAGCTATAAAGGAATTTCCTGTCCCAACAACACAAAAAGAAATGAAAAGGTTCCTTGGACTTCTTGGGTAATGCAGAAAATTTGATTAAAGACTTTACGAAAATAACAAAATCACTAACGCAATGTCTTAAAAAAGGAGGAAAAGTGGAGATCAATCGTCATTTTATAAAGGCATTCAATGCATGCAAAGAACTACTAATGAATGACCCGATATATCAATATACAGTATCCAGATTTCGAAAAACCTTTGACCACAGATGCTAGCAATTTTGCTTTGGGTGCTATTTTGTCACAGCGACCAATCGGCAAGGACAAGCCAATTTGCCACGCTAGCCGTGCGTTAACTGATACCGAAATAAATTACTCCACAATAGAGAAGGAGTTGTTAGCCATTGTGTGGGCTTCAAAAAAATAGCCTGAACATAATTAAATCCCTCAAGCATTTCATTTCCACACACGGTATCCCAAGGAAGATAAAAGCCGACCAAGGTACCGAAATGACAGCCAGTATATTTCAGGACTTTTTTCGGCAATACAACATTGAATTGCACCTTACGTCCTATCAACAAACCAGCAGTAATACCTATGTCGAAAGTCTACACTCAACACTGACAGAAACATACCGAATCATCTTAGATGAACACAAGAAAAGAAACCTAGATACAGATCACAACGATATATTGAACGAAGTACTAATCACGTACAATAACGCCATCCATTCGACTGCGAAACTAACCTCACACGAACTTTTTACGGGACGAACACACATATTCAACAAAACCATAAACTTTAACAATGAGCATGAATACCTTCAAAGACTGAATGAATTCAAATCTCAAATTTACCCCATTATTAAGGACAATGTAGAAAATCTAATAAACAAAAATCTCGAGAAACTTAATCAAAATCGCGAAGATCCTAGGCAGCTGGAAGAAAATAAATTAGTATTGAGAAAAGAGTGCCGTAGAAATAAAATAACCCCAAGATTCAGTCGACATAGAGTTAGAACTAACAATAGGGTAACTTTGATTACAACAAAAAACCAAAAAATACACAAAACAAGAGTTAAAAGAAAACGAAAATTTCAGGTCACCAGAGACAACCGGACGGAAAATGGAAGCACATGACCAACGAAACAATAAAGGACTTTTACCCATCAAACTAGGCACCGCCAGGACAGTACCATCATATAATAACCTACTACATATTATTAAACTCGACGCATGCAGGAAAATTCTAGACAACTTTTACGACTCGCTAATGAGCTTCACCAACATAGAAGAACTCAACAGTACAGCACAAACTATAACATTCAAATTTAACGAGGTTCAACAGAAAATACACTCACTTTTTCCAAGCAAACGGAATAAAACAGGATTAATCAATGGGCTGGGAACTATAATAAAAGAAATAACAGGCAACATGGACGCGGACGACGCTTTACGCATAAGCAAAAACATCGAAACGATAATGTCAAACCAATCGACAGTAAAAGATAATATTAACTTCCAAATTTCACTCAATCACGAAATAATCCAAAGATTCGATAATATTACGAATCATATCAACTCGCAACAAATAGTGATAAAAAAATGTTTAGAACACAGCCAAAACCAAATAAAAAGAAAAAACCACTTGTTCCAACAACTTCAATTACTTAACCAAATTAGCTTCAACACAGATATTTTGAACAATCACTTATCCAATATTGTGGTATCCGTTATTCTGGCCAAACTAAATATAATTTCAATACAAATCCTAAGCAGTAGAGAACTACAGCAAATATTTTTTCTTTTTAATGTCAATAGAGTTAAAGTAATATCAGAGGAAAATATTTACGAGCTACTAAAATTGCAAGCATACTATAATGACATTAATATAATATTTAACGTCCAAATTCCAAATTTATCAAACGATACTTTCATCCTCTTTCATGTTATACCTATCCCCATCCAAAAAACTAAGAAAATTTCAACAAAGCCCTATGTCATCCTTAACCCTAACGATATTCAACAATTCGACGAAAAAAGTCGAACAAACATTTTATTGCCCAACACCGACACACAATGAAAAACACCGAAACCTAAACTGTATCCGGGACTTAGTTAAGAATATCCCAGCGCACTGCGAGTTAACTATCGAGGAAGAATATTCGGAAATCTCGCTGCCGGAACCAAACACTATCCTATTAGTTAACGTCCCCATAACATAAACTCTACATGCAGCAAAAATACCCAAACAGTCAACGGAACCGTACTAGTCCGCTTTGAAAATTGCGACGTCGAGGTTAACGGGATCATATACAACGGACAACCCCAAACGCATAGGGATGAGATCCAAATTTTTCCCGTTCTTTTTAATAAAATAAATTATACAGTAACATAAGAAAAAATCACATTCCAGAAACTCGAACACTTCAACCTGCAAAACAAGGAAGCTATCGAAATCCTCGAAACCAGCGCTCACAACCAACAATATCCTCTTTGGGCCACCTATACTACATGGAACAGCAATCATCATCCTTGGAATCTAGTTCAAATTCGGTCACAGAAGGGACATCGTCACTATTTCGGAAATCGCTCCTTTGCCAGGACCAGCTAATATTCAATTCCTGTCGCCATCGCTTGTTACTAAGGAGGGAGGAGTTACGATACCTACCCAACACGCTAACACGTGCATAGGCTAATCACGTTGCACGCCGCATCATGAATGCTATTCACATCGTACGAATGAACCAGGATTTATATTGCAACATTGCACTTCACTCACAAGCACCCTAATCATATTTCGAAATAGCACTTTTCCAAATTCCCACAGAATTGTACGAAAATTCAGGCACATGTTCTTATGTTGCAGATTATGTTACAATAAATCAGTCTATTGCAAATAAAGCTACAGGTAAAATCTGAATTTGTTTTTGTTCTTGTTCGCCGGTTTCGCGAACTTAAGTCGCGCAACTGAGGAACTACGCTCTGCTACCATGTTGAATAAAACGCAGATCGTCAACTGAAGGGGGCAAACATATATTTTATTCTGGTTTATATAGAAACATAATTGAAAAGTAAGCAACATTTGTGCATATCAAACATAAGCAATTCGTGAAATCGAAATGATTACATTAGCAGAAGAAACTGAATACAATGTTATACAGTATATGCGATATGAAATATATGCGATATCAACAATTCAGACACCAAACTCACTTATGTAACGTCTGTCAAGAGAGAAATTCGTACCACCAGCGAAGAGCCAGTCTATTCGAGATTCTTACCCTATGGCTTGTTTCACACGTACGAGGTTGAAACCCTTTCACACATACACGGTTCTCACACGGTTCATATTAGGTTTTGTGTTTTCTTCCTCAACTTTGCTAGTGACGTCAAATTCATAAAAGTCTTCAAAAATTTCCACACAATCGTTTTCCATGCCTCTTGCGTCTTAAATTTATCTTCATATTTTGCACAAGTTTTGTCCCACAGCGCTACTTTTGATTGCACAGCACAAATCAGCCGATCCACATCAACATCTTATAAATCGCTCATTTTATCAGAAAAACTGCGACTGATAATTTCAAAAAAAAGGATGTAATAATAAAACTAACTAAAACTGACTAAACTAACTAGGTAAAACGTCTAAATATTTCAAATTAAAAGATCCAAACTGATAATTTATAAATTTAAAAAAAATTCAAATGATCCAATCAGTTTAAAACTGAAACTAAACCTTGCATGTGTGAACGCCTTGATTGCTTTCAGTTCCCTGGACACGAATTCACACCTAATAGAAACCTGATGAAACCTATTCGTGCCCAGGGAGTGTTCGGTGCTATACGGTTTCTATTAGGTACCGATTAGAAACCGAAGCACCGTTTCACACTTGTCGGCAGCGACCGAACCGAATTGAACCTCATATGTGTGAAACGAGCCTTAAGCTCTCAAAAATGTCGTCGAATCCGAAATCACGAAACTGCTGATGGATGGAATCATCAGACCATTCAAATCACCATATAACTCACCTGTATGGATGGTCGCGAAATAAATGGATGCTTCTGGCGAGCGCAAATGTAGAGTAGTAATCGATTATTGCATATTAAATTCTATCACAATATCAGATAGATACCCCATTTCTGAAATAAATGAAGTATTGGCAAATTTAGGGAAAAACAGTTTCTACACGACTATCGACTTGAAAAGCGGGTTCCATCAAATTCCTTTAAAGAAATCTGACATTGAGGAAACCGCATTTTCACTAAATAAATGCAAATATTAATTTACTCGTCTTCCATTTGGGCTAAAAAATGCGCCATCTATATTTCAGAGAGCCCTCGACGATATCTTCAGGGAGCACATCGGCATCAGATGTTATGTTTACGTAGATGACATAATTATCTTTGGCAAAACTGAAGCCGAACACTTGAATACTATCAACCTCGTCTTCCAAACCCTCAGCGCTGTTAATATGAAGGTTCAGTTAGATAAAACCGAGTTTCTGAAAGAGTCTGTCAAATTTACCTGGAACCCAGCTTTCGAAATTCACAACCAAAGATTTCAGTCTGTTCAGAAGCAGTTTTTACTGTTCGCTCTAAGAGATCTTTTCAACCCTTATGATTTCAGTAATCTACCACCATACAAATATCGCCTTAAATGTATTAGCTTTTTACCCCTTGTGTCGAGAAGATTAATGTTATCTGCCTGCTTCAGCTTCGATGTCATCAGAGACGTTGTTAATGTCGTCTACTTGAAAGAAAAGTTTGTACTCAATCAGCCCTTGAGAGTCACTAGATCCCAACGATTGCTTATTGAATATCAACAAAACATAACATATGCAGCAAACGAGTCAATAAATAGGTGGTGCGGGCTATTCAATAGCATGAGCGAGAACTTTTCCCCTACGATATCTAAAGCAACTTTTAAAAATAACATTATCAAGGCTCTCTCTTCATAGTCTCCTCCTTCACCCACCATGCTAATTTAAATTTAAATTTGGTATTTATTTTAGGTATTCATTTAGTTATTTGTCATTTATCCATTACTTTATTTGTTTTCTATTTGTAACTAATTTATTTATGCGTTATTTATTAGTCTTGTATTCATATATAGTTTTTTTTTTATTTTGTTTTAAAAAAATACTATTTTATTATATTCTTCTATACATGTACACCTTGCTTGGTGAATAAATAAATAAATAAATGAATTTATTGGATTCATAGTATCCTGAGATGAAATAAAAACCAATCCGAAGATGGTGAAAACAATCTCTAACTTCCCAACTCTTAGCACACTAAAAGAAGCGATCATTCCTCGGCATGGCGGGATACTACCGCCGCTTCATCATGGATTTGGCCAAACTAGCAAGGCCGTTAACATTTCTCCTCAGAAGAGAACTCAGAAGAGAAGAAGGTCGAATATCAAAAACAATGTCTAGTAAAACTAAAATCGATCTAAACAGCGAGGCTTGAGATGCATTCAAAAAAATTAAAAATTATCTGATAACACAAGATGTATCTTTCTGTTTTCCAGATTTCGATTTTGATTTGCATACGGATGCCTCACGGTATGCTTTAGGTGCTGCATTTTCCCAAGGTGGAAGGCCAATAGCTTTTCTCTCTAGAACGTTGAGTAAAACAGGAAAATTACGCCACGAACGAGAAAGAGATGCTGCCCTGAGATGCTTCCAAACCCTCAGCGCTGTTAATATGAAGGTTCAGTTAGATAAAACCGAGTTTCTGAAAGAGTCTGTCAAATTTACCTGGTCGCACAAAATGCAACGACTTTTTCCGCAACTATCTTTATGGCTCTAAAAAAGTAAATATATTTACTGACCATCAGCCTCTTACTTATGTATTGAGTAATAAAAACAACACTAAAATGAAAAGATGGAAAGATATTCTATATCACGTCAACGCGCGCGACTTCTCTGACACAAACGTCAGTGTCGAGCTCCTCAGTGGATACGTATTTCTCGGCTATTTCCTGTGACCCATTACATCTTGTTATTCTTGACGGTTTTCTTAATTTCTGCAAGTGCTTTGGTCATATTGTTTGCTTTCTCTTGGAGACTTTTTTTTTCTTCATTGTGCTCGTGTTTATATTCTTATTGAGTGCGCGAATACTGTTTTTTTCTTTAAAGCCGTTACTTTTTTTGACTACATCATTAACATGCCAAAATCCCACAAGAGGATGCTATCTAAATCTTACACTAACCCAGACACATATCAAACTTACCTGAGACACTTACCGCTTATTTTCCGGACATACCATAATTTATCTGAGACATTGTAGTCGTAAATAACTCAACTACACAATTTGTTGATGGAAATAACTACACGATTCAAGAAACGTCCTTTATTCACAAAGAACGTAATGAGAATGACGAAATACATAACACGCATCTAATTCATTGATGCCAACTACATTGAAAATACATAAGAAAATTACAAACACTAAAACTAATACGAACCACTATTTTCTGGTGGCGCTGCAGGCATGAACGCTACATCACTCCCTCTGCAGTGGTTTGCTAGCCACGATGGAAACCAGCAGGTGGATAAGTTCTGAGTATGTGTTTCGGTGGAGTTATTATCTTTGTCCATATAACCCGCTGGCATCGAGGTCGAAGGGACTTATTGTTGGATGTGTTGGTTGAAGATTGCCGTTGAGATGAACACGTTGCTTGTGTTGATGATCGTTGTCGTTGTTGCACACTTCGACTATGTGACTACGAATGTTCGTACTCGGTATCATGATGTGTAGGCTGTGGTGCCGGAACTTGATAATCGTGTGACGTTTGATCCGAAGCTAAATATGCAGGTTTCAGCCTTTCTGTTGAAACATTTACACATTTGCCGTTTACCTCGATGCTGTACACAATAGCTGAAATACGCTTGATGATTCGATGTGGGCCAGTATAACGTTGACTGAGGGATCTTTTTACAGAATCGACGCGTAAGAAAACGTGGGAACATGCTGTTAGGTCCTTGTGCTCAAATGTGTTGCGCTCGTTTCGGTGCTGAATCGGTGTTGGACGTAATTCACGCATGTCTTCGCGAATTTTACTTCCAAACAAGTGTGGATCATTCTGCTGACTGTCGCTAACGAAGAACTCGCCAGGAAGCCTCAATGTCGCTCCGTACAATAACTCAGCACAGCTTGCTCCTAAATCTTCCTTGAAGGTATTCCGTAGTCCTAATAGCACCGTGGGTAATATGGAAACCCAATTGGAATTATTTTCATGGCACATGATTGCCGACTTCAAAGTTCGGTGCCATCTTTCGACAAGGCCATTGGACGCCGGATGATACGGAGAAGTTCTTATACGTTTGCATCCCAGGAGCTTAGTGAGAGAGTTGAAAAGAGCGGACTCAAATTGCGCTCTCTGATCCGTCGTTATAATGCTCGGCGATCCAAAATGCGATAACCAGTTGGTATAGAATGCTACCGCTACAGTCTCTGCTAACTGATCAGGCAGCGGAATTGCCTCCGGCCAAGGCGAAAAACTTTCAACCATGGTCAGGCAATAACGAAATCCATTGAGAAGGAATCAAAGGTCCAATTAAGTCGTGATGGACGTGATCGAAACGTTTGTCAGGAACGGAAAATGATTGGAACTGATTTCTGACATGTCTGCCTACTTTGGACTTTTGACATGGTATGCACGTGCGTGCCATACGAGTAATTTCTCTCCGCATCCCGGGCCAAACAAATTTCTTGCTAACAGGGGCGGATTTGATCATTTTGCCGCCCTAGGCCTCAGAAATATTTGCCGCCCTTTTCGTGAATTATATGTAACAATGCGCGATTTTTTTTCGATTCCCTAGAATACTTCGCTGTTTTTCGTTGCACCCAAGCTCACAAAAAAGGAATATCAGAGTAAAATCGGCACCGGTTCATTCGTAAAAATTCCCTATTATTGCACCCTTGCGACACAAATAATTGTTAAGGGCCATTCAGACAAGCGTCCACGCGTCGATGCGATCTAGCGTGTTTTGCTTACACGAGTCAATTTGATTTTGATTTTTTGATTTGATAGGCGTGTCTAAAGCGAAGGAGGTGGAGTATGCTGATTCATGTACAATAGATTTTTAAATGATTTCTTTCGCTCAGTGGCATGTGTGGATGATTCGTTGGTGATCATTTAAATATATGTTTTGTGGATGATTATTTTCTTATATAATGATGTGGATAACATATATTTTGCATCCTTAGGTGCATGACTATTACGAAAAAAATTGAATGCATCTGAATATCTTGACACAAACATATATATGTAGGTATATATAGTCATATGGATTAGTATATATAATTTTCTGTCACCAATATATTTATACGGAGCAAAAAAACATCATTATAAGCGTGTAAAATCTTCATCACTTATCGCCTTAGCCCCGCCTTCAAAAAACTGGATTTGAGTTGACTTGACTCGTGTAATCTAAAAAACCATGGACGCGGGGACGCTTGTCTGAATGGCCCTTTAAAACCCACACACGGTAAAGAACGGCCCACACACGGTAAAGAACCTAAAAGTACCGAGAAAAAAAGAACCCAAAAATACAAATTTTTAACAGTCCAAAACCGTATACATCTTTACATCGCATTTAATTCCAACGTCTTCGCTCATATTTTTATAAGTAAGTTTACTATTCCGTTCTAAGTTTGACTGGAGATCAACTATGATCTCGACTACTGTAAATTAATATTCGATATGTTATTAGTCAAGGATGAACCCGAAATATTTTGACCTATGATTTTCTAGATTTCATTTTATAGAAATTTTTTTATAGAATTTAATTTCAGTAATATAGTACAATTTAAAAAACACGTCAAAAATTAAGAGATTCGCATGTAGTTTATATACCCTGTACCATAATAATAAAAAAAAAATTCTCTGAAAAATCAATGCACGCAAATATTTACCTCTGATAAGTTTTTCCAAATTGAAGAGGTATTATTTGGGTTCTCTTAGGATTATTTTTAGGTCTTTTTAGGCTCTTTTTAGGTATTTTCAGATACTTTCTAGGTACTTTTTAGGTATTTTTGAGTTTCTTTGGTCGTTTGCCGTGATCAAATTTCGATATTTATTATGTCAAACTTTTTAATGTCCGAAAAAATAATCAGAGGTGAATTTTTGCGTGCATTGATTTTTTAGAGAATTCGGTTAGCTTGAGTTATTAGGCTCATTCAACTCAGATATATGTACATATACGACAGAAAAAAATCTGCCGTCCCCCAAAAAAATCGAACAGTGCCGGCCCCAGAAAAAATCGAAAATTTGCCGCCCCCGTAATTTGCCGCCCTAGGCCCGGTAGACCCGGGCCTAGTGGCAAATCCGCCCCTGCTTGCTAATATCCCGTAACGCAGCGCGCACACCAGGGTGTGAGCATCGATGGAAGGTGTCAAAAATTCGTTTTCTCAGCGTTGCAGGCACGAAAGGTCGTGGATGTCCCGTTGATACATCACAAACTAGTACGCCTAGATTATCTAAAGTGATACTGCGCAACTGAAGAGAAGTGAAGTTGTTCGCAAGAATATGTTGCAGTTCCGTGTCCTTTTCTTGATGTTCTATAAATTCCTGATTATCAATCGAAGTAGGTAGCATAATTGAATCTATGCGGGAAAATGCATCTGCAATAGAATTGGCTTTTCCATGAACGAATGCGATGTTCGTTGAAAACTGTGAGATGTATGAAAGATGTCTTATCTGACGCGGCGATGCTTTTTCGGCTTTTTGCTCGAAAGCGAAAGTGAGCGGCTTATGGTCAGTCTTAATCACAAAATCTATCCCTCCCAGCATATGCCGAAAATATTTGATGCTGGAGTAAACCGCCAACAACTCGCGATCATAAACGCTGTATTTTTTCTCTGCCGGAGACAGTTTTCTGGAGAAAAACGCCAAAGGAACCCAATGGCCGTTTTGCTGTTGTTCGAGAACAGCGCCAATGGCGATATCAGATGCATCTGTATATAGTGCTAGAGGTTTGCCAGATTGATAATGAACCAGTTGAGTTGCCTCCGCTAGACTTTGTTTACAGCGATCGAAAGATTTTTGTGCTTCCGGGGTCCACTGAATAGGAGATTTATCTCCTTTTGAAGAATCTCGCAAGAACTCAGTGAGTGAGGCTTGAAGTGTCGCGGCTTTCGGGATGAAACGACGATAAAAATTCAATACTCCAAGAAATCGACGTAAGTCTTTTATAGTTTTCGGCAATTTGATATCCTGAATTGCATTGACGCGAGCTGCTGTTGGCGAGACACCTTTACTATTTATAAGATGGCCCAGATATTCGACCTCAGGAACTCCGAAAAGGCATTTAGCTACGTTAAGTATAATGCCGTATTTACTAAGCCGTTCGAACAGTGTTTGCAGGTGACTAAGATGCTGTTCCGATGAGTCCGATGCAACGAGTATATCATCCAGATAGCAAAAACAGAAATTTGAACCTCGAAGCACCTCGTCCATGAACCGTTGAAACGACTGGGCAGCATTCCTGAGTCCAAAGGTCATTACCCTAAACTCGAATAACCCAAATGGAGTACACACGGCCGTTTTAGGAATATCTTCCGGAGCAACGGGTATTTGATGATACGCTCGCAACAAATCTATTTTAGAAAATATTCGTTTTCCTGCCAGGTCCGCTGTTAAATCCTGGATATGACGTATCGGATACATATCTGGCTTAGTTACACTGTTGAGACGCCGATAGTCACCACAAGGGCGCCAAGAATTATCCTTTTTGGGCACCAAGTGCAACGGACTTGCCCAAGAACTATTCGAGGGACGACAATAGCCCTGGTCAAGCATAAGCTGAAATTCGGCTTTCGCTATTTGTAATTTCTCAGGTGAAAGTCTTCGCGGACGATCAGTGACTGGTGGACCACTGGTAGTGATAAAATGATGTACACCGTGCGAAACATGCGTATTACGAATGCTGGGGTTCGTTAGAAGCGGATATTTTTTAAGTAATTTGTGAAATTGCGATTGGCCAGCGACAGAGCAAATTGAACCGTATTTGCTTGAACCGATAGTTCTAGTTGAAAAAATTTTATTGAAAGGGTCGACGATACGCTTGTGTTTGACGTCTACTATGAGCCCGTGAAATTTTAAAAAGTCTGCGCCCAAGATAGGACGCGACACGTCGGCCACGATAAACTTCCACGTAAATACGCGTTTTAAGCCTACAGATGCCTTAAGAATGCGTTCACCAAACGTATTAATTGTAGTACTGTTTGCAGCGAATAGTTTATACGCGGATGGCCTATGTTTTTTTAACTCACTCGGACAAGGAATGACGGAGACATCCGCTCCTGTGTCAACTAAAAAATTTAAGCGTGTATTTTTGTTGAAAATGTGCGGACGATTTTGTTGAGAAATCGCGTCATTGATTGTCTGACTCAATGGCGCGATAATTCGTTTCCCTGGTTGTTTTTACGAAAAGCACATGGGGCACGACAATTTCGCACAGATGCATCGAACTTTTTGTGAAAGTAGCAGATTCGGGATCGCACTTTGAATCTGGGTTGCGAATGATAATGCTTTTGGAAACGAGTATCACGGATTCCGTGTGACTGATTAAGTTCAAGTTTGTTCATACGCGCACGAATTTCACTTAATTCCGTATTGACATTGTTCGCTTGAGTCAACGGCGATTCACGTGAGCGCATGATCGGACCATCATGTACGCGACCAGACACAATTTCAGCTACGAAAGGTTCGCGCACTTCGAAAATCCTATCTGCCATTTCGGCCAGACGCGTCAAATCGACAATATCTGATGCACCGACAATAACCTGGATTCGCGCAGGCAAACGATGAAGCCATAAAGTTTTTAAAAAGCTGTCGGTAACACCTCCTTGGGTTTCGACTGCATCGCCCGAAGAAGCTGTGACGGCTTCAGATCCCCCAGTTCCAATTCTGTAAGAAGCTCTCGTATTTCGGCGTCTTCTGACGCAGCGTAGGCGCTGATTATACGATTTTTGATCGCCTCATACTTATTATGAAGCGGTGGCACTTTAACGATGTCGGCGACCTGACGAAAAACGTCCTGCTCCAATTCCCCGACAACGTGATCGAATTTCGCTGTATCATTCACGACTTTATAAGTGCGGAATTGTGCTTCCACACGCAAAAACCACTCTCTAGGGCACGCTTTCCAAAACGGAGGTATTTTGAAAACGGCGACGCTGCCGACATTTAAAGCAACAGAGTGTTCGGGTGCCGTCGAATCCGATACGCCATCGATGGCGTCGTCATACTGTTCCTCAGACGCCATTTGACAAAATCACAAAGTATTGACTTACTTGTAAATTTCTGCTTAAATGGTTTGCTTTGCGGCTATATCAGCTTTACCGCCAGTCTGGGGTCACCAATTGTAGTCGTAAATAAGTCAACTACACAATTTGTAGATGGAAATAACTACACGATTCAAGAAACGTCCTTTATTCACAAAGAGCGTAATAAGAATGACGAAATACATAGCACGCATCTAATTCATTGATGCCAACTACATTGAAAATATATAAGAAAATTACAAACACTAAAGCTAATACGAACCATTATTTTCTGGTGGCGCTGCAGGCATGAACGCTACAACATCACTTAGAGTTTACACTTTTCAGTAACTATTGTTATTGACCCTTCGTTAATATCGTTAGTAATATCGTTAGTATTTTTGATATTGTTGTGTACACTGAAAACCACACTGACGTCTCGACACTTGTCGAAATGTCACATATACACACATAGCGATTAGAGCGCCCTAATTGCACGCGGTGGTAAATCCTCGGAACTAGATAAATTATTTTTGATTCGCGCAGATTTTTGAAAAACAATAACTGTACTAATATTGTTATAAAAGCTCGAAATGGTTAACAATAAAGAACATTCTCTGCTGGTAAGCCATATCAACTAGCGGCGACCAAGCAATCTGAAAGGAAGTATTGTCTTTCTATTCAAATAAACTTAGCTTTGCGTAGCGGCGGCAAGTATGCCAAGGCAAAGACTTCGCTAGTGAAACTTTGAAGCATAAAAGACTGCTAAATTTGCGTAGCGACGACAGGCTCGCCAAAGCAAATTGATCAGAGCTCTTTTCTCTCTTTTTTGTTGGAAGGGCTATTTGCAGCCTAACATCAGCCCCTAAGACTAATCTTATTACATGGCGACCGTGCCAGCGGCGGACTGGAAAAACAACCTTCCCAAAGAAGGAGGACCGCAGCCACGAGAAGATCCTCGTGTCGTACAAGCGCGGAAGGACGAAGCAAAATTAACTGCGATACCGTACCAGGACACTAGACGCAAAGAAAAGAAACGCGGAGGCAAAAAAGTGTACCTAAGGAGGCTGCGAGCGGCTCTTAGGAGAATAGCGACCGACGAAGATAACCCACCACCCTGGGAACGCCACGGGGAATTATTCCAGCAGAACGAAGAGATAACAAACGAATTGAAAAAAAAAATGAACAAACATAATTATAAAAGCATGAACATATATACATAAAATCAGTTAGAATAGCATGAATTAAATAAAATAAATGAAAATGAATTATTGTTGTAAACTATAGTTAGAAAAAAAATATAATAAATGAAAACAAAACAAAAAACACTATATTTTTATTAGGATACAAAAAAAAAGAAACAAAAATCTATGGTCCATGGTATGGATATTTTTTTTTTAAATGGAAGAGCAGATAAATGCCATATCAAAAATAATAACAAATTTAAAAAAAACTCCGGGTAGAGTATACAAAAGTGATACCATAATAGAAAAATTAAATGATATAGGAGACTTAAGAAAAAAAGTATTAGATATAGAAGATAGTTCAGAATTGCAAAAAATATTCTTGGATAAATGTAGTGTAGCGAAAGAATTGTTAGAGGAAAAATTAGAACAAACAGTAGATAACAAAATGGGAACTTTTAATATAGAAGTAGCATTAAAATCAATACCAACTTTCAATGGAAACCCAAAAGAGGTAGATGCATTTTTAACCATAGTTGGGTTACTAAATGAAAGTCTGAATGAAGAGGAAAATTGAAGTTATTAAATTTCGTTAAAAATGTAAAGTTAGGAGCAATCGTAAAGGTACAGCTAAGTACATTAGAAATAAACAATTATTCAGCGCTAGAAAAACACTTCAAAAATAGGTACAAAAGTAGGAAAACCTTACAGCAAATACACACGCAATTGGCTCAGCTACAACAACGCGGAACTGTAGAAAAAGATGGAGTAAATTGTCTGAGCTTATTAGTGAATTGAGTGATATCCAAATAAATAGCCTAGGACAAATTACAACTGCACAAGAAAAGGCGGTGATGGTAAAGTCTAATGATTCTTACGCGCTTACAATTTTCAAGAATGGATTAAATGAAACTCTTAAGCCTACTATTTTTGCTGCGCAACCTAATACATTTATAGAAGCGATACAGATCGCAACTGAATTTGAGACAAGTAATAGAACACCGGAAAATATAATGTATATTAATAGAAGACCGAATTATAACCAACAATATAACCATAACAATAGAAACACATTTAATAGTAATAACACGTATCATAGCTATAACAATAACTGAAATTACGGCACGAACCAGAATAGAAATTATAGAGACAATCATAATTCGAGACCAAGTGAAATAAACAATTCGAATAACTACAGAAACAACAGAAATACTTATAATAATAGAAATAACGAGTGGAATCAAAATAAGACTTATAGAAATAATAATAATAATAATAATAGAAACAATCATAGCTCAAGGGGTAATGAAGTAAATTATCGAAATCACAGAAACTACGATAACAGCAGAATTAATAACAGAAATTTCAACGATAGGAGACAACGAATAAATATAGTCCAGGGAAACGCGATGAGCCCAAAGGCCAGCGACAACGAACAATAAAAGTTGATCCCGAGACCAAGACAGAAAAAATATTATTACTTAACAGACAGCTCGAGAATTACGTCTCGATTTACTGTAAGGATAATAGAAAATATTTAAAATTATTGGTTGACACTGG
Organism: Nemotelus pantherinus; assembly: GCA_963978885.1. NCBI lineage: Eukaryota > Metazoa > Arthropoda > Insecta > Diptera > Stratiomyidae > Nemotelus > Nemotelus pantherinus. The sequence continues at coordinate 149,357,773 of OZ022263.1, forward strand.
AGCAGATGTGTCACTATGTAAAGCAAGTGCGATTCCGGATGATCAAATCATAAATGAAGACAAAAGATGTAAATTTTCCGGAATAACAGATGAACAAATACAGTCGATTAGAACGACTAATTTAAATTTGAGTATTGATGGAAATGACATCAATTTTCCATTTCAAATAGTGGAAGCTGATTTTCCTATTCTTACGGACGGAATATTAGGAAGGGATTTTCTAACCAAAAAATTAGCGAGAATAAACTACGAAACATACACAATAACAGTAAATATCAATTATGAAGACCATATTATACCCATCGCTACAGGAAAACATAGAGTTACAGTACCACCAAGGTGTGAATACGTCTGTCCCATCGACATTAACATAGAGGAAGATAGTGTAACCACTAACAAAGAAATTAAACCAGGAGTCTATATAGCCAGTTCAATAATCCCAGTAAGAGGCGTCAAACACATTAAGATATTAAACACAAATGAAGAAGCGGTAATACTTGAAAATCTTAAAATTGAAACTGAACCCTTAAGAAACTTCAAACCATGTGAAATGAGTAAATCAGTAGCCCGAAAAATCAGGGACGAACAAAGATTTAAATACATATTAAAACATGTTAAAGTAAATCATCTAAATGCGAAAGACCAGAAGTCTCTATTAGAAATTCTCAGGACATACCAACATATATTTCACTTGGAAGGTGAACCTTTATCCACAAACAACTTCTACACTCAAAAAATACAAGTTACAGATACCACACCGACATACATAAAGAACTACAGGTTACCTCATACACATATTAACGAAATAAACAAACAAGTACAGGAACTGTTAGACAGCAATGTCATCGAGGACTCAACCAGCCCCTACAACTCACCACTACTTTTAACACCGAAGAAGAGTGAAATAGGCGCAAATAAATGGAGACTAGTGTTGATTTTAGAGCACTGAATAAGAAAATAGTCAACGATAAATTCCCTCTAACAAGACTAGAAGATGTTCTAGATAGTCTGGGGAGAGCTAAATATTTCTCTACTTTAGACATGACAAGTTCATTCCATCAAATAGAGCTTACGAAAGAGTCACGACCATTGACAGCCTTCTCAACAAACAAAGGGCACTATCAGTTTAAACGACTACCATTCGGTTTGACAATTTCCTCAAACAGTTTTCAACGCATGCTCACCATAGCTTTGAGTGGACTGGACTCAGCAGCTTTTCTATATGTAGATGATATAATTGTTTTCGGCTGCAGCTTAACACACCATAATTCAAATTTAGTACGAATATTTGAAAGATTGAAAAAATACAATCTTAAAATAAATCCTAAAAAATGCAATTTCTTGAGAAGCGAAGTGGTTTACTTGGGACATCTAATAACCAAGGATGGAGTTCGCACTGACCCCGGGAAACTAGATACAATTAAAAAGTACCCAGTACCAACAAATCCAGACGAAGTCAGAAGATTCGTCGCATTCGCCAATTATTACCGTCGATTCATTCCCGACTTTGCTAAAATAACAAAAGGTTTAAATGACCTGCTAAAAAAAGAAAGTTGAATTCAAGTGGACACAGCAATGTCAAACAACATTTGAATTACTTAAAAGCAAACTAATGAATGCACCAATTCTACAATACCCGGACTTTAGCAAACCATTCATAGTCACAACGGATGCATCAGACTATGCATTAGCCGCAGTACTGGCACAAAGTGACATAGGACAGGACTTACCTATAACTTATGCGAGTAGAACTCTCGTTAAACATGAAATAAACAAATCTACGATAGAAAAAGAATTACTGGCGATTCATTGGGCAATACATTTTTTCAAACCATATCTTTTTGGAAATAAAATTACGGTGGTCACTGACCATAGACCACTCATATCGTTATTCACACACAAAAACCCATCATCAAAAATGACACGCATAAGAGTCGATTTATGTGATTATGATTTCGATATAATATACCGAAAAGGAAAAATGAATGTCAATGCAGATGCACTATCACGCATCAAATTAAACTCAGATACATTAAAAGAAATGATTCCGAAGCAAGAACATAACGTTAAGAACAAAAAGATATTAGCAGTCACAAGAAACATGACCAAAGAGAAATACAACACACCAACGATAGAAGCAAACAAACCAAACCAAAACACAAAGTTTAATGAAACTTATATATGGAACAGCCAATTAATGGCTGACATAAAAAAATTAATAAATTGAAAATTTGAAACGGGGAAAACCACAAAGATAAACATCGGAAATAACCAAGTACAGTTGAATGCAGTGATAATCCATCGGAATTAGTTTCGTTACTGGAGAAGCTGTGAAATATAACTAAGATATACTTAAAAGAAACCGATGAAATATTAAACATAATAGGGAAAAACGAATTCAAAGAGATATTCAATCAATTACAACAGTGTATTCAATCAAAAGACAAAAAAACTCTAAGAATTATAATATACAAACCCCCCAAAAGAATAACAGATAAAATAATACAATTTAAATGGATAAATGATTACCATACAACACCCATAGGAGGACATTTAGGTGTGAGAAAAACGACATTAAAACTCAAACAGAAATACATATGGAAAAATATGAACGAAATGATAAAAACATTTATTAACAATTGTGAAACTTGTGCTAAAAATAAACAGACAAAACATATAAAAGAAAACCAAATTATAACAGACACACCTGCTAACACATTCGAAACAATCGTCATAGACACAGTAGGGCCACTTAGGTTGAGCAACAATTATAGATATATACTCACAATGCAGTGCGAATTATCAAAATATGCTATTGCCTATCCAATAGAATCAAAAGACGCTAAAACTATCGCAAAAACAATGACTGAACAATTAATATTAAAACACGGCCTTTTCAAAAAACTGAAGTCAGATAATGGAACTGAATTCACCAATGAGCTAATGGCAAACATTTGTAGTATGTTAAAAATAGAACAAGTTTTCTCGACACCCTATCACCATGAAACACTCGGGATAGTGGAACGTAATCACAGAGTATTAAACGAATATTTATTTAACTTTACCACTGATTACGAATGGGATAAATGGGTACCTTACTATACTTTTGCATACAACACTAGCCCCCATGTAGACACACAATATTCTCCATACGAACTAGTATATGGCAGATTACCTCATCTACCTAAAGACATAATAGAAAAAGATGAACCTATAAACAATATAGATAATTATGCTAATGAACTAAAACTCAGGTTAAAAAATAGTATTAGTCTAGCACGAAAAATAATCGATAGAGTAAAACACGAAAGAAAAGAATTAGACAATTTTGCAAAACCATCAAACTTGAAAGTAGGAGATTTAGTACTAGTACGAAATATGAATAGAAAGAAATTACAAAACACATACCACAGACCATACGAAATTAAATTCAGAGATGGTGTAAATTCAGATATCTTAATAAACAACAAATGTAAAAGATATCACAATTATTTGTTAAAGCTATACAAGCCACAGACAAGAATAATGATGTAATAAACTATAAGCATACAACTACAAATTTCCACAATCAGATAAAAAAACACACAAAAAAAAACAATAGAATCAAACAATATGTACACTATAAGATAAAATTAAGTCAAAATAAAGAAAATATCAAGAAAAGAAATATGTATATGAAATTGCGAATTAAATAGAATTGAGTCAGAGCAAAATTAAGAATAGCATCAATTTATATGAAATTATAATATATATGAAATTGCGATTAACGAAAAATGAATTAAATAGAATTAAGTCAGAACAAAATTAATAATAGCATCAAATCATATGAAATTGTAATGTGCGAATCCAAAAATTAAAATTCAAAAAATTTTCTTTTCATATAAAAGAAAATTTTTTTTCCCCAAAGAGAGAGGGTGTTGTGTACACTGAAAACTACACTGACGTTTCGACACTTGTCGAAATGTCACATATACACACATAGCGATTAGAGCGCCCTAATTGCACGCAGTGGTAAATCCTCGGAACTAGATAAATTATTTTTGATTCGCGCAGATTTTTTAAAAACAATAACTTAAAACAATAACTTTGAGGCATGAAAGACTGCTAAATTTGCGTAGCGGCGACAGGCTCGCCAAAGCAAATTGGTCAGAGCTCTTTTCCCTCTTTTTTGTTGGAAGGGCTACTTGCAGCCTAACATCAGCCCGTAAGACTGATCTTATTACAATATTATGGCACTATGCACAGCCATCAACTGCCTGGATAAGAAGGATACTTCTCTTTTCGTTATCTGTGCAGGTTCCTGTGCGCAAACGTTCCATTAAAAATGCGTTAGCTTGCCTTAAAAATGCTCTGATGACATTTTAAAACGCGACTCAAATGTTTACTGGTTTTGCGATAAATGCAGGAAACACTCCATGGTATCTTATGTCTCTCGGCTGCGTCGGCGAAATCTGCTATCGACGTTCTCTTTCGTTCCCTTTCGAAATTGACTGAGGATTTTCGCACAACTAGCAATGAGGCTGATGAGCTGCTTCGTACTGCAATAATTTAGCAGTCTTCTGCGCCACCGCATGGAACGTCAGCTGACTACTCCGTTGCAGCCATTGAACGCACACCTGGATCATCTTCTGCCATGCGAACTCGATCACAAACGCAGAACCTTGCGTTAACAGCGAAGGGAGCTCAACAATAACAATTACCCCCAGGTAGTTACCAACAAATGCTGAGCCCATTACTGCATACGCCTCAACCCAGTGTGAACTGGCATATCTGGGCACTCTGCCCCATCTTTATCTTTGGCTAATATGCAAGTGCTGCAACAATCTCTTGATACTGCCAGCGACTCAACCTTTGCCTGTGTCTACTGGCCTACTTTTGCAACCTGCTATTTCTGTGTAATGCGCCAACTCGACCTTGCATCAAGAAACGCCACATCAGATGTTTTCGGCACCAACTTTGATTGCTGGTAATCCTCCTCTACAAGTCTTTGTGACTAGACGATTTCTATGCTTGCCTGACAAACTTTACATCTGGCCACATACCGTTGAATATCGGCACGCATTTTAGGCCAAAAATACCTTTCTGCCACCCGATCGTATGTGCGACTTGCACCCATATGTCCCGCTGTTGGTTCATCGTGACATTCTTGCAGAACCTTTTTCCTGTCCCCTTTGTTAATCACTTGTTTCCATGAGTTTCCTTTGAGATCCGAATAACGATTGAAAACTCTTTTCCACAACAAGTTGCCCTCTATCCGCCAGTCTTTAAGTTGATCTGAATTGTTCTTTACCTTAGCCATCATTCCTAATACCTATCTATCTTCTAACAACCTATCGTTCATAACTGCCGCTACTTCAAGAACCGACCTCGACAAAGCGTCTGGCACTAAATGTTCTTTCCCCTTTCGGTCAACAACGTCATAATCAAACTGCTGAAGCCGAACTGCCCATCTTGTGAGTCTCCCTGCCGGATCCTTCAGGTTATTTAACCACACTAAAGAATGATGATCGGTGACTACTCTAAATTTGGTACCTTCAATATATGGCCGCAATTTCTCTATCGCCCACAAAACGGCCAGGCATTCCTTTTCAGTGGTCGAATATTTCCTCTCTGCTTTGTTTAGGGAACGACTCAAATAACAAATAACTCTTTCACCTTCCGGGAAAACTTGACTTAGTACTGCTCCTAACCCGACGTCTGACGCATCCGTCTGGACAATGAATGGTAAGTTGAAGTCTGGACACGACAGAATCGGAGCAGAAGCCAGTTTCAATTTGCATTTGTTGAAAGCCAGTTAACATTCAGAAGTCCACTGAAAACGCTGGTTTTTCCGAAGCAGATTCGTCAGTGGTGACACCAATGATGAATGATCCGGTATAAACCGCCGGTACCAAGATACCATACCCAAAAACTGTCGAATCTGTTTCACAGATTGGGGTCTGGGTATATTAATCACGCTCTCCACTTTCTCGGAATCGGCGCTTAAATCGTCTTTATCAACTAGATATCCCAAATATTTTAGTTGAGGACGACAGAAATGGCACTTATTCCGGGACAGTTTAAGGCCTGCCTCCCTCAGCCGTTTATATACCTCCTGGAGTATCTCTAAGTGTTTGTCGAACGTCTGGGTGACGATGATGATATCATCCAGATACGTGAAAACGTAGGGTTCCAAAGCAGGACCTAGAACACGATCAATCAACCGTTGCCACGTAGCTGGAGCGTTTGATAATCCAAACGGCATCCTACAAAACTGAAATAAACCCCTACCTGGAATTGTGAAAGCGGTAAACTAACGGGAATCTTTCACCACAGGTACTTGCCAGTAGGCGGACTTTATATCTAGAGTCGAAAGATATTTTGCGTCCCGTAACTTATCCAACGTAGCTGAAACATAGGGTAGAGGATATGCATCCTTTTCAGATACCCGGTTGACTTTGCGAAAATCTACACAAAAACGATATGTGTCATCTTTCTTTTTCATCAACAAAATTGGTGAAGACCATGCACTGGAGGATGGCTCTACTACTCCCAACTTCAACATTTCTTCCAACTCAGCGTTGATGTGTTTTTGAAGAGCTGATGAAACCGGGTAATACCTTTGTTTAATGGGCATCGAATCCGTCTTGATGACGTGCTCCACTAAACTAGTACATCCCAATCCCTTTCCCATTCGCACAAATTCGTCATCCACCAAATTGTCAGATGTGACTCCTCCTCCTGAGAAAGACTGATTCTATCGCGTAAATGTTCAGCTGAAAAAGTAACCGCTTCGTGGATAAAATCCCAACAATCATGTTTTAAATTTAAGGTAATTCCAAACTGCTTTAAAAAATCTACCCCGAGGATCAGTCCATGCGGTAACGAAGGAACCACCAAAACTTCCATCCACCTTGTCGCCCTATATAGCTTAATGAGCACCAACACCTGACCCAGGATGTTACACCGTCCCTCATCTGCCAATCGTACCGCTTGTTGTGTAGTCGTCCTCAGTTCTACTCCCATTTCCTGCAGCTGCTGCCAACCTTTCTGAACCACAATCGTAGTGGACGCACCGGAGTCTACCAAACTCGTTAACTTTCTCCCTAAAATATCCACACCCAGATGAGGACGTACATCCCCTGGCTGTGAAGAAAAAATGTACGCAGATCTTTCTTCTGCGGCTTGTTCCTTACAGTTAATTACGGTGCCCTGTTTGCCGCTTATCGAGCACCGCAGTCGTTTCCCGCTTCCTTCGTTTGGTTTCGGTCCCCTGAGCGCTATGTCGATCGCCTCCCGCGGGAGGTACACTCTGGACACCTTGAACGAATCGTATTTGGTCGGCCGCATCCAAAACAACGTCTCAACTCTGAGCACTGTCTCGCGAAATGCGCCTGACTGCCACAGTTCCAACAAACTCCGTGTGGCCTATCGTTTGATGAAGTAACAACTTCCACTAAACAAGGGTCTGCCTAGGCCAGATCTGGTTCTAAAAGCTTTGCCATCCTTCGATTTGGTGGAGGATTAAAAGCTTCTATCGTGGCCCTCGTCGCTTCCAACTTCCTTCCCAGTTGTACTAGTTCAGCCACCGTAGCTACTGATTGCATTGCTAGCTGCATCTGATAAAAAGCGTTAATGTTTCTCCGTAGGATTTTCATTTCTTCGAACTCACTACACGGTTCTCCTAGCCTTCGAAATAAACCATCCATCACGGCTACATAAATTCCAATAGACTCGCCTTGGCCTTGAGTACGCCGCCGAATCTCATCCCAAAGGCGATCATCATAATCAGCCGGAAGAAATTCGGCCCGTAGCTCACGTCGCAGGTCTTCCCAGCTACAGCACCTGTCTCGATTAGCTCTATACCAAATGAGAGCCTTGCCCTCAAACAAGTCCACCGCGGCATTATATAATTGAGAGGAAGCTAAACCACGGGCAACGCGGAGCTCTTCCACCCGCTCAAGAAAAGCACTCACGGAGCTTGGAGTTTCACCCGTAAACTTGACCCCCCATTTGACAACATTTTGTTGTTTGGAAAAAGCCTCCGTGACAAGCCTTGGGGTTGAACAGAAGGCTGGTCCTTCGAAATTCGCAAGAGACTTTGCCTCCGGTGCCGGTTTTGACTCCAGTACCCCAGTCTTAACTGTTTTCTCTTCGTCTAGCCCCTCGACTTCTTTTGAATCCTCAAGAACAAAGCCTATCCTCATCATTATACGCCGCCGTATCTTGTCTATCTCGTTTGGCAACGCGTTTGTTAACTGGGCCATGTTCTTAAGGCGGCGCAAACCAAACTCCACCTTTGCCTTGAGTCTCAAGTAATCTCTTGACCTCTTAGCGCCAGTGAAGTTTTCTGCCATGCTTTCGACTTCCACTGTCACCGCCTTCATAGCCTCCAAGTCATCCTCATACGTGAATGGATAATCTTTAATCTGTAACGATTCGTCCATTGCCTCCTCTGCTCGTAACGCTGCCCGTAAAGACCTCCGCATCTTATCCGTAGTATCTGCAGGGAGACCCCGAATGGCTAGTTCATAAACCAGCTCATCTTTGACCAACTTGTCCACCAAATACTTGTTTGCCAACGACATGGCTAAATGAACTCCTATAAACTTATAGCTATGTGAAATACCAAAGACAATCAACTATATATTTTACAGAGTTTAAAATTAATTCAACAAATTTACACTCACAATAAACCACGGAACTTCAGCCAGGCAAAGACTGGTCGCCAAATCACTATTGTTATTATGCAATCACACCCGCGAAATCACACTCACTACCATGCGACACAAAATTATCATTAACAATCAAATACACAATTCACAACACACCCGCGATTACCAAAATTGTCATCACTTCACACTCGCGAAACTAAACTTGTCGGCCCCACGTTGGGCGCCAAAAATGTCACGCAATACCGCGGGGAACGCTCGAAGATTTGCCCGACCACAGCCGCAGACGGTCGTGGGAAAAACAGCGCCACTCGTTCGATTTCTATGCGCTCCCTCGTCTACGGAACGAGACGTAGCCTCACGGATAAGCGAGGGAAAAATGTATATATATATATATACATTTTTCCCTCGCTTTTATAGAAAAACAAATACTCTACACTAGGGAGAGTCACTTTTCTTTCACTTTCTAGAGAGTCACTTTTCTTTCCCCTTTCTAATCAATAAAGTCACCAACGATTCGTTTCTACATACATAATATTATTACTAAGGAAAATCAATATTGCAACTATATAATATAAATAGAAACAACCACTACCTGTGGGGGCCCCCTCTTGATGAAGACAGTCTTCTCCGTTGATGGACCTTGAAGCTTCTGTGATACTGCCAGCAAGTTCGTTGAATCCGACAGTTTGTCAAACCAAAACTCGCACTTCGGAACGGCTGGCCTCGAGATGCTTGCTTATTCTTTTTTTCGTTCCTCTTCAATATCCTTTACCAAATCCTCCAGTTGCCTGAATTCATCTTGTAGCCGTTTGTTTTCTTCTGTACGACGTTTCTGTTCAGCCAAGCATTTATTCAATTCTTCGTTACCCGGAACGGTCGGCTTTGACACATTAGCTGACACCAATTGAGCTTGCAGCTGATTGATTTCGTTTTTGAGAGCCTCATTAGCGGCATCTTTGTCAGCTTTCACATTACAAAACTTAGTTTCCAAATTCAATTTAGCTACCTTCACTGCATCCACTTCCTTCCTCAAACTGTTCCTCGAACGTATTCTTCTGTGATACTGCCAGCAAGTTCGTTGAATCCGACAGTTTGCCCAACCAAAACTCGCACTTCGGAACGGCTGGCTTCACTGAATTCACACTAATCAAACGCACGAAACTTGGGTTATTTCGCAAAAGTCGACACTTGAAAATTATGCTTATAGCTCGAAAGTTTTCACAAGCTTCCTATTTGATTGAGTGATTCCGCTTGAGATAGATTCGAAATTCCACTACGATTACTTTCCAACTCGAATTCTCTAACTCAACTAACTCAAAAACTACATTTTTTTTTCTAATTCAAATTTTCAACACCTGTCTTTTTTTTTAGCTTACTGAATTTACAATCTATACAAACATCAAAGTATTAAATTGAATTTGGCAACAACATTATTAATGAACATTTATTTTTAGCTTTCAAACAAACCGTTGGTGAAATATTTTATTTTATTCATTAACCAAGCAAGGTACAAGTTACATAAACAATACAAAGCAAAATAGAAAATCGAAAACTTAATATGAGTATATAAAAGTAATTCGAAAAAAAAAAATTAAATAAATCAAATAATTAACAAATAAATCAATAATAATAAATAAATAACGAATATATAAAACATTGATAAATAGCTTAACATAAGGAGTTGCGGATGGCTTGGAAAAGGGAAGATTTGGAGGATAATTTTGAGACCGTTGGGGAATACAGATTACTTATGCTATTGAATATCCTGCAGCATCTATTAATCGGCTCATTAGCTGCGTAAGTAGTGAAATGTGGATATTCCTTAAGAAAACTAGAGGACCTGGTGCTCCTTACAGGGTTATTTAACACCATTTTATTATTGAGGAACTCAACTCTGATAACGCCTCTAATGACGTCAAATGTGAAGCAGGCTGAAATCATCTTTCTTCTGGATGCAAGTAGCAATAAGTTTAGGTGACCCAGTCGAAACTCATAAGGAGGAAGGGCGCTAAAATCGTAAGGGTTGTATAGATCTCTCAATGCGAAAAGTAAGAATTGCTTTTGTATGGACTCGAGTCTGTTACTGTGGGTCTCAAAAGCCGGATTCCAGCAAATGGAAGCATATTCGAGAATGGGACGTACAAGTGAGACGTATAAGGATCTTCTGACCCACAGGTTACGAAATTCCTTCGCACGCCTTTTGATGAAGCCTAACTGTTTGTTTGCACGGGAAAGCATTTTATCATAATGCAAGGTGAAGCGGAGTCGCTCATCCAAGATAACACCAAGGTCAACAACGTTTTCAACTCGAGCTAACAAATTATTGCCGAGGAAGTACGTATTGTGTGAGACGGTGTGTTTTCGGGAAAAACTTATAACTTGGCACTTAGCAATGTTGAGAGAGAGCTTGTTTTCATTGCACCAATGATCAAGTGAATCAAGTTTAGATTGAAGAAAGAGTGCATCGGATTTAGATTTAATTATGTGATAGACTTTGAGATCGTCGGCATAAAGTAAATGAGGTATATTTGCTAGGACGTCAGATAGGTCAGAAATGAATATATTAAAAAGAAGTGGGCCAAGATGGCTACCTTGTGGTACACCAGAGCTAGCAGAGATATTTTTCGATAAGAGTCCTTGAAATTTTACCAGTTGTGTTCGATTTCGAAGGTAGGAAGTCAGCCAGCTAAGCAAAGATCCGGCAAATCCGAATTTCTGGAGTTTTAGAATTAAGGTAGGGTGGTCAACTCTGTCAAAAGCCTTACTAAAGTCTGTATAGACTGCGTCAATTTGGCATCCTTTCTCCATTTTACACAGCACGTCTGAGATTAGGACTGTCAAATTCGTGGTAGTTGAGCGACCTTTTCTAAAACCATGTTGTTGCTCGTTCAGACGGGAGTCAACAAGTGGAGAAAGTTTATCGCACACAATCTTTTCAAAAAGTTTCGGAATTGAAGATAAGATGGCAATGCCCCTATAATTTCCGATACAGCGTCTATCACCATTTTTGAATATGGGTGTGACATATGAAAGTTTCCTGCAAAATGGGAAAACTCCAGACGAAAGTGATCTGTTGAAAAAAATATGAAAGGGAGTTATAAACTGCTCTACACACTTGCGCAAGAAAGTTGGAGGAAGAAGATCAGGCCCAGGGCCTTTGTTGCAGTCGAGTTCCGAAATAGCTTTACGTATTTCGTCACGTGTAATTTCAAATTGGCCGACATAATCTGTAGGAGTAGGATGAGAGAAAGACAGGTGAGAGTTTGATGGGTCTGGTGCATTAAAAATATTATGGAAACTATCTGCGAATAAATCACAAATCTCATTAGGAGAGAAAGAAGTGATATCATTAAAGAAAATCGACGAGGGATATCCAGTGGTTTTTCGCTTCACATTTACAAAATCGTAAAATTTTTTCGGGTTGCGGATTATATTTTCGCCCGTTGTCTTAATGTAATTGACATAAGCCTCGTGAGACTTTGCTGAAAACTGCTTAGCAACTTCATTATATTCATCCTGAATAGCAGAACTAAAGTCGATATTGTTTTTAGTCCGCTTATAAAGTTTGTTCCTACGATTTCGCAAATGCCTAAGGTCCCTATCAGAGCTTGAGTAGCCTAGTGGGTAGAGCACTGGCTTCTTGCGTGTGAGGTCCCTAGTTCGAATCCAGGTTCGGACGAGGGTCCGCGCACCAAGCTTTGAGTTCACCTAGCTCTGATTAGGTACCTGATTTAAATCAGGGGTAAAGTGAGTCGTGGAACTAATCACTCCACACTCGTATCCACAATGATTAAAAAAATTGTAATGAAGCTCTCTACCAGCTTCAACCCCTAGACCCTTACAAGGGTTGTCGTGGGATTGCTTTACTTTTTTTTAAGGTCCCTATCAAGCGATGGCTCAGACAACTTTTTCTTTTTTTTATCTTAGGTACATATCTTTCAACGGCGTCAAAGATTTTGTTATAAAATGTGGAAATGGCTTCATCAAGATCTAACGTTGAAAGAGTATTCGTCCAATCTATAGTGTCAAGGTGATGGTGAATGCTTTCATAATTAGCACTAAGAAAGTCATATACAATTGAATTATTGTACGCTCTTAAGTAAATAGAATCAGAAATGGGAAGTTCAACTGATTGTGCAGTGTGGTGTAAACTATTTGTAAAAAGATGCTCTGCGTCATTAGTTCGACTTAGCACTACTTCGTCATAAGCGTTAGTGAACACTAGATCTAACCAATTACCATTTTGGTTAGGAGTCGGACAAACTTGCTGCAAATCGTTGCCATAGAAGGTACTCGTCAAGTTGAGGTCGTTGGAATCTGACAGGTTTACAGGGAGAAGGTAAGTATCAATTTCATCGGGAATAAAATATAGATTGGGGCTATTGAAATCTCCCAAAAATATGACTTTGTCTTTTTCGTTAAGAGATGATACGAAGGAAGATACTGATTCACATAGATGGTTGTATACTGATTCGTCGGATCTGGGCAAACTAAATCTGGAATCGGACCAAAAGTGACTCTCCTCTATATTTACCGTTTAAAAACATTAACCAAATATTTAATCCGTAACATCCCTTTCGCAGATTAACACTACACGTAACTTGAATGGTCGTATTCTTGACCTTATCCTAACTAATATTTCCTCTACTGATATATATGTCTCCATCGTGTTCCATCCCCATGTTCTAGTAGACGCTCACCACCCTCCTCTTTCTCTTTATGTTTCATTGTCATATTCCTCAGAGAAAGGAATCTCAGTTGCTCCTCAATACAATTTTCGCAAGGCTAATTACCCAGGAATGGCATCGAAATTTCAAAAAATTAACTGGTGTTCGTTTTTCCGTGGGCTAAATATTGATCATGCACTTTCCAAATTTTATTCCTTCCTCAATGACATTATCTCTACCTATACACCTACTTTCAACCCTCGTAAATCTACAGATCCTCCTTGGTTAACCCAAGGAGTTTCGAGAGCAATCCAACTGAAAAATGTTGCTCAGAAAAAGTTTCGAAGATCGAATTCTGCCTCTAATCTTGCCGTATTTCGGTCCCTGCGATCCTCCGCTAAAATCGAAATGAAACAGGCAATGCACGATTATTTCGCTAGTCTGGAGTCTTCTATTTCTTTTTCCAATACTAAACCTTATTAGTCTTACATTTGGTCCTTGAAGAAAAATTCTTCCATCCCTAACCAAGTAACTTTCAATGGCTCTACCTCCTCGTCTCCACAAGATGTATGTGAGTTTTTCGCTAGCTTCTTTTCTTCCTCTTTTAAAAGTTCTACCTCTCTTGTACATCCCTTGGTTTTTCTTTCCCTTCCCCCTTCTCTTTCTTTTATCCATACTAATCCGATCGAAGTTGAGAATTTATTGCTCAGCCTAGATCAGAATTCCGGTGGTGGTTCTGATTGTATTCCCAATTTTTATGCGTCGGCGATGTCTTCCTCATTGTGCGTCCCCCTCTCTATCCTTTTCAATGTCTATCATCCGGTATTTTTCCTTCTGCCTGGAAAGTTGCTAATATTTACCCAATTTTCAAAACTGGCGATGTTTCCTCCGTCTCCAATTATCGTCCTGTTTCTTTTCTCCCTTGTTTCAGTAAAATCCTTGAAAAAATTGTCTTCTCTAGAATGTATCCCATGATTCATCATATTCTAGCTCCAGAACAGCATGGGTTCGTGAGGGGTAAGTCTACTTTCACTAACCTTATCCTCTTCTCAAACACAGTTGCCCTGGCCTTAGATCGTCAGGAACAAGGAAAACCTTTGATACTGTCGACCATAGAATATTACTCAGTAAAGTTTCACAGTTTGGCTGTTTCGGGCCAATCCTTTCTTGGTTTTTGTCCTATCTCAGTAACCGTGAGTGCAAAGTTACTATTAACAACCTATCCTCTTCTCCCTTTCATCCCTCTTCTGGTGTTCCACAAGGGTCTATCCTTGGTCTTTTACTTTTCTTAATTTTTATTAATGACCTTCTTTCCATTATTGATTCCCCTTGTCTACTGTATGCTGACGATCTGAAATTGTTCCCAGTCATCAGGTCAGCTGATGACTGTATTATTTTCCAGAATGATCTGTGTGCTCTTCTTAATTGGTGCCACCGCAATTCCTTGTCCTTAAATGTTAGCAAATGTAAACATATGACCTTTTCCCTCAATTCATCTCCTATTTATTTTTCTTATTCAGTTCCGCTAACTATCTGTCGTCCGGCAATCAATTTAGAGACTTGCGTGTGACTTAAAAATTTAATTTCCATGTTGCTGAAGTTACCGCTAAAGCCTCCCGAGTCTCTGGATTGGTACTCCGCTCTGCCTCTAAATTCGTTGACATACGTACATGTTAGTTCACTGTGTCCTCAAATATGCTTGTCAAATGTGGTCTCCACGTTTCCTATACCTTTCTGAGGCCATTGAGTGTGTGCAGCGTAGGTTCACACGCTCTTTATTTTTTAAATATAATATCTCTTACTCCTCATATGTTTCCTGTTTGTCCTTTCTTCAAATTCCTTCCTTGGAGTCACGCCGGCTGTTGCTTGACGAGTGCTTCCTGCTCAAATCGCAGAGAGGTATTATATCTGGCTTCACCGATTCATTCCGACCTCGCAGCTCGTTACGGGACAACAAGTCTCAAGAAGTCTTCACTGCTCCGTTCGCGCGTACAAATGTGTACTTCTCTTCTCCTTTCGTCAGAATCCCTTGACGTAATAATGAATTGGGGCTTGGAACTCTGCCACAATCGTTCTATACCTTTAAAAGATATTTAAAAGTATTTGTTCTAGACCTGAGCTTTGGGTCATTAGATTTTTGAATTATATTTTTCTTTTTGTAAACATTAATCTTTATTTTTTTTTTTTATTCTTTTCTTATTTCATTGCCATAATTGGAATTTATATTCTGTTGTGATGAATATTGAAATAAATAAATTAATAATAATAAATCAGATCATATATAAGCCGCGAAATACAAATACAGTGGCCGATGCTCTTTCTATGCTTCCTTCTCAAGCTACAAATATCAATTCAATGACAGCAGCGTCCCAAAGTGACGACAGCTCAAGACAAAATTTAATAATCTCCGTTGAAGCACCTATTAATGCATTCTGCAACCAAATCATATTAGAATTAGGTGACACAACTAGCTATCACTTAAAAACGCCCCACCCACATTATTTCAAGCACACCTTCATCGAAACTCAGTACGCAACCGAAAATCTTATCAAAATTTTCAAAAAATCTCCTTACCCCGGATTACTTAACGGCATCCTTACCAAGGAACAAGTAATGGGCAAAATCCAGGAAATCTATCCACTATGTTTTAGTAACTACAAAATTAGATTTACTGTGCAAATTTCAAAACCTCCAAATTTTCTAGAAAATTCTTATTTTATTAAATATTTCACAAACTACAAAACTTATCTTGTTCCAACGAAGTTTTTCAGACAAAGAGAGCGAACATCCGTTAGTTTTGCTATTTATACGATGTTTCCGAATATTTACCGTTTTAAGCAACATTTTATCAATTACAATCCAAAGTTTAACATGTTAACAAACTTCAAGTTTTCAATCCAAATTGTAACATTTTAACAAACTTCAAGTTTTACTTTGTGAACTAATACTATAAATTAATTTACAATTGCTGACTAGTAAGAGTAAAAGAGATAACAAGAGTTGTCGAGAACATCAGGCGAATCGACAATTTGACAAGTCTCCATTGTGTACAATCGGTGACAGCGACGTTGACAGCAGGTAAGTCAATTTGTTTATTTTAAATTTATTTCGCTAATCAATTTCCTTTTATGTTTTAATTCGAACACACTCCCCCCGCTGGTCTGTCCAGATCAGAACTGCATTCACTCGTTACCCATTGTTTGTATGATCCAGTGACAGTACGCAACTTGGTAAGCTGGGAGGCTGATGGGAGCTAGGATCAGGAGAGGACGTGCCTAGATATAAGGATTGAAAGGGGGGGGGGGGCTCTGACGATACGTACAACACATTAAGATGAATATTTTTTAAGTACTATTATTTTCGAGTCGCGGTTATTCAGTGACCGATTGTATTCACAATTTGTCTTTAATAGTTTCAAAATTCGTTAAATCGACGTTAAGAAATTAATTCAAAGTCTCTAAAATACAACGATGTTTAGTAAAGTCTTCTTCGAGTTTCCATTTACGAATATGTGCAAGTACGAATTAAGTTTAATATCAAATGTTCATTAAAATGCTCGTTGAAATATGCATTCTGAATTCGTTCAAGAGTTTTGTTTAGATATTGGCAACAGTGCAATTTTTGAGATTGGACGTTTATATAATTTCCCGTTAGAAAGTATTGTCACTACTCTGACCAAGGAGTCCTTTCCCGGATGCAATTCTACTATTCTAGCCAACGGCCATTTATAGGACGATAAATTTTCACCTTTAACTAAACATATATCACCAACGCAAGGTTCAATTTCTTTAGCAAGCCATTTTGGACGAGCCTGCAGACGCGATAGATATTCATCTTTCCATCGTTTCCAAAAAGTTTGGATCATTCGCTGCGTGTATTTCCATCTATTAATATAATCAATTTTTTCGTTTAACAAATCATGTTCTGGTGGCATCAATAAGGGACCACCGATAAGAAAATGTGCCGGAGTGAGAACTTCGACATCCATAGCATCATCTGACAGGAGACACAAAGGTCGAGAATTCAAGCAAGCTTCTACTCTGGTTAATACCGTTGACATTTCTTCAAATGTTAGTGCGGCTTCTCCGACAACTCGACGTAAGTGTGCTTTGATCGACTTTACCCCTGCTTCCCATAACCCCCCGAAATGAGGAGAAGCTGGGGGATTGAAATGCCATGTAACATCATCATGAGCGACTACTTCTGCAGCATGCTTGTTATTTTTCTCTATTATCTTACGTAATTCAATATTTGCCCCTACAAAATTGGTTCCGCAGTCACTATAAACGTGACTGCAGAGTCCTCTTCTTCCTATAAAACGCCGGAAGGCAGCCAAAAAGGCTGACGTAGTGAGATCACTAACAAACTCGATATGAATGGCTTTAACAGCAAGGCAGATAAAAATGGCGATGTAACCTTTAAACCTTTTACCACCTCGACTCCGACGGTCACGGTATTCAATAGGGCCGCAAGAATCCACACCGGTGTGCGTGAAAGGCCTAGATATATTAACTCGGGGAGAAGGTAAGTTGCCCATCAACTGTCTCAATAAAACTGGCTTTGCTCGAATACATCTTATACATTTATGCAGTTCCCTTTTAATGCTGGTGCGAGCATCTAAAATCCAATAACGTCTCCTAGACGTATTTAACACCAATTGGGTTTGACCGTGGAGTGTAGTAAGATGAATTTCCCTTATCAAAAGTTCGACAAATTTTCCATTTTTAGGTAAAATGATAGGAAATTTCGCATCATAAGTTAAATTGGCGTTTGTAAGACGTCCTCCAACTCGCAATATATGCTTGTCGTCTAAGAATGGATTCAATTTTATTAATTTGCTATCCTTGCTCACCTGCTCACCCTTCTTTAACCTTCCTATTTCTAACTTAAATTCTGTTTGTTGTACATATTTGATCCAAAACTCCATTGATCGACTAAGTTCCATTGTAGTTAAGAAATCTTGACCTTGATATCGTTTCGATGTATGGTCGAAAAAACGAAAACAGTATGCAGTCACGCGTATTAAACGATTCAAGGTCGAAAACTTATTCAATAGGTCATTCAATTCAATATTGACAATACTAATTACACTTATTAATGTTGTTTTTCTAAGTTCTAAGTTAACATCAGGAACACTAGCTATTTTAGGCCAAAGATCTGTTGTCTGCACTAGCCAGGCAGGACCATTCCACCATAAACGATTATTTAATATATCCTCACACTCTATGCCTCGAGATGCTAAGTCGGCCGGATTCTGTTTTGAAGGAACATACTGCCATGTAGTATTTCCGACAGATTCGAAAATGACCGTAGTTCGATTTGCGACGAACGTTGTCCAGCGGGTTGGATGTCCACGCAACCACGCTAAAACAATTTCAGAGTCCACCCAAAGCCAGATTTTAACGTTTGGCAAGATGATTGTCGTTTTCACCTTTGCCATCAACTTCGATAATAAAACGGCTGCACACAGTTCTAACCGTGGAATCGATACCGGACGAATAGGAGCAACCTTAGTTTTTGAGACTATGAGATGTGAACATGTACTATTACCATTTCTACAAACTAGATATATTGCCGCAGCATACGCTTTAGTTGACGCATCACTGAAGCCGTGCAATTCAAATTTACATTCTTTTGTGTAATTTATCCAGCGAGGTATTCGCAAATTTTCAATTATAGACAATTTATTTTTAAATTTTGTCCACATTTCGTGAATATTTTTCGGCGAAGGTTCATCCCAACCTAATCCCTGTAGCCATAAAGACTGTATGATAATCTTTGCGGTTATTATTATGGGAGCCAGCCATCCAAGTGGATCAAACAACCTGGCTATGTCCGAGAGCAATTGCCGCTTAGAATACACATCTTTATTCCCATTCATTTTTATTCGATAACTAAATTGATCCGACAAGGGATGCCACATAATTCCTAACGATTTATAATTCAAATCTAAGTTTAAATTAAGTGACGTTTGCATCTCAATATCTTCTTGTGATATTCCTTCAAGTATTCTCACATCATTGCTTACCCATTTTCGAAGTGGGAATCCGCCAGCAGCTAATAAATCATGCATCTCCTTCCTTTTGTCTATAGTTTCCTGTAAACTTTGTCCACCGGAGAGCAGGTCATCAACATAAAATGCATAGTTTATAGAATGAGACGCATTAGCATAATTTTGACGTTCATCTTCAGCTAGTTGTTTTAAGGTTCGAATTGCTAAAAAGGGCGCACAAGTCACTCCAAAGGTAACTGTAGTAAGCATGTATTCTTGAATGTCATCCTCCTTATTGAATCTCCATAAGATTCTTTGATATTGAGCGTCTTCATGGTGTATCTTTATTTGCCGATACATCTTCGCGATGTCAGCCATGAAAACAAAACGATAACGTCGCCAATTCATTAAGACTACTAACAAGTCATTTTGTATGGCCGGTCCTGTTAGCAGTACATCATTAAGTGAAACTCCTGAGTTTGTTTTCCTTGACGCATCAAACACTATTCTGCAACTGGTTGTGCTGCTCTCCTTAAAGACTGGATGATGCGGCAGATAGTGAGCTAAACACTCAATTTTACCATTCCTCATAATATGCTCTTGCATAATGTCGACAGAATGCATGTGTCCGAGATCTAAATATTCTTTCATGCATTGACTGTATTTTGCCTTTAATTGCTTGTCCCTTTCAAGGCGTTTTTCTAATGATAAAAAGCTTGAAAGAGCAATGGCTTTCGAGCTACCCAATGAATTTTTCAATTCTTTACTCTTAAGTGGTAACCGTACTGTATATCTTCCTGACTCATGTCGCCGAACACTTTTCGTATATAGCGATTCACACAATTCGTCATCTTGAGATTGGACCACCTGTGGTATAACTTCCTCTAGTTCCCAGAATTTCCGCAACTGTGCGTTGAGTTCCAAATCTTCGCTAATTTCAACCTTGAAGCTTTGTACAGTGTTGCCCGTGTACCCTTCATCCACTTGCCCAAATATAACCCAACCTAACTGAGTGTCCTGAGCTATTGGTCCAGCCGCTAATTGTTTGAACCGTCCAACCACAATTTTAGACACTACATCTGCACCTAACAGGATATCGACCCGACTAGGGCGATCAAAAAATGGGTCAGCCAAATTAAGCTGTTTTAATTCATTCCAATCCCCCGTGTACATTGCACGAGGTGGAATCATATTTGTCAATCTATCCATAATTAATGAATTAAATTCTAAGATCTTATTTCCTGAAATCCTCATTTGAAGCTGTATTTCACCCTTGACTTTATGGTCACTTGAATGTCCTATACCCGACACTATAACGTTTGTTGACCTTCTTTTTATTCCCAACTGTTGAGCTGCTGCTTCAGTAATCAAGCTAACTTGTGATCCTTGGTCTAACAGCGCACGCAATTGAATAGGACCACTCTGCGAAATCAACGTGACCATAGCAGTGGCTAGTAAAACTTCTCGACGTCGGTCGATGGCAGATGAAACATGCACCTCCCGAATTTGTGAATAATTTGGTTGCTGACTCAAATTATTCCCGTTTTCCGACCGATCTCTATGCAAGATGGTATTATGGGCCTTTCCACAACGTGCACACTTAAACTTGCTGGGGCAATTGCGGACAAAGTGTCCCGATTTCAAACAATTCAAGCAAAGTCCATTTTTTTTTACTAATTCAAATTTACTTGTGTGTGACGCCTGCCGAAATTGATCGCAGGCTGTCAATCTATGTGGTGATTTGCACTGATTACAAAGGATGGGTGTTTGTGTTTGCAACGAATGAACAGTTCGAATTTGTGCACTGTTCTTCACAAACTTTGTCTTCCAAATCCCTGACGCTTCGAGTGCCCGAAAACGTTGATGTAGGAATGTTTTTAGTTCTTCAAAGGCTGGCAGATCTTTCCTTAACGCCTGCCCTTGCTCCCACAATTGTCGTGTTTCTTGCGGCAATCTTTGAGCTGTTAAATAAACGATCATCGACTCTCCTAAGTTTCCTAACTTCATAGCTTCTAGGGATTGTACACATTCTACTGTACAATCTAATAGTGTTTTCAACTCTGAAGCTGATTCTGAAGCATTCTTTATGTTAAATAAAGCCTTAAATTTTGCGTTGAGCAACACACGTGGGTTGTCGTAGCGATCACTTAACAATTTCCACGCTGAATCGTAATTGGTTTCGGATACAGCCACATGTTGCAAAAGATTTCCGGCTTCTCCAGAAAGACTACATTTCAAATAATGCAGTTTTTCCACTTTCGATAAAGTGGTTCTAGAGTGAATGAGAGACACAAACAGATCTCGAAAGGTCACCCATTTTTCATAGTCTCCTTTAAATGTAGGAAGAGTGATTCGTGGCAGTCTAAGTTCTGGTTCATCAACCTTGACTTCAGACTTGCCATCAACTTCTTGAAGACTCGACCCAAGTGCTCCCTGTAACAAATCTTCTAGTTCTGACTTCAAATTCAAATGAGTCGAAATAAATTGATCGTGATCTTGCGTGAAATATGGTGAATTTAACTCCTTTTCATCGCTTAATTGATCGGTAATTTTCTCATGGTTAGAAATGAATTTACTGTATAGTGTCAGCAGGCTTGATAGCAAGTTTTGCAGATACGATACAGTTTTTCTTGACTTTGAGTCTTTACGAAAGTTGGTGTTCATTTTACCCAACTGATCCCGAAGCAGCCTTTGCTGCAAAAACAAATTTGAAATTGCAAGAGCCATTTGACGAGCTCAGAAATCACCCTGTTGCTCAATGTTGGCCTTGAACGATTTCGAATGAATTTTGATAACGAATGAATTCACTGTCCACGATATGTGCGATATGAATTATAGATATAAGTAATATAAGTAGATATGTGCGATATGAGCAGTCTAATGACGAACAGTTAACCAACTGTCCTCCTACCTATAAACGAACGATAATACCGTAAACTTTGCCGTAACTAACGGTTTTAATCACGATGCATGACGCGAATGAATTTTGATAATGAATGAATTCACTGTCCACGATATGTGCGATATGAATTATAGATATAAGTAATATAAGTAGATATGTGCGGTATGAGCAGCCTATTGACGAACAGTTAACCAACTGTCCTCCTACCTATAAACGAACGATAATACCGCAAACTTTGCCGTAACCAACGGTTTTAATCACGTTGCATGACGCGAATTTATATGTTTATTTGAAGTATGATTGAAAATTTAAATTACGAACACACTTAACACACATATATAACATGCAAATAAGGAACTTACATGTGGACTTGCCCAACTTCCAAGAGCGATGAACGATGCTCCTCAATGTATCCACCCAGATATACGACAATAGATCCGAAATCAGAACTTCGATATCAATTGACTCCGACAGTAATTCCACCAAGATTCGACAATTTATCCAAAATCAGAACTTCAGTATCAATTGACTCCGACAGTAATTCCACCAAGATTCGACAATTTCAATTGAATCCGGTTCGAAGGACCATGTGCAAATTTCAAAACCTCCAAATTTTCTAGAAAATTCTTATTTTATTAAATATTTCACAAACTACAAAACTTATCTTGTTCCAACGAAGTTTTTCAGACAAAGAGAGCGAACATCCGTTAGTTTTGCTATTTATACGATGTTTCCGAATATTTACCGTTTTAAGCAACATTTTATCAATTACAATCCAAAGTTTAACATGTTAACAAACTTCAAGTTTTCAATCCAAATTGTAACATTTTAACAAACTTCAAGTTTTACTTTGTGAACTAATACTATACATTAATTTACAATTGCTGACTAGTAAGAGTAAAAGAGATAACAAGAGTTGTCGAGAACATCAGGCGAATCGACAATTTGACAAGTCTCCATTGTGTACAATCGATGACAGCGACGTTGACAGCAGGTAAGTCAATTTGTTTATTTTAAATTTATTTCGCTAATCAATTTCCTTTTATGTTTTAATTCGAACACAAAGGAAGGTCAAAGGTGTCCCAAATGAGATAGAACAAGAGGAGATTATTCTAAGCTTCCACAAACGCACATGAAAACAATGCAAATGCACATGAAAACAAACGTCAAATCATAGATAAGTTCTATTTCCCTAAAATGAATCAAAAATTAAGCAGATAATCAAACAATGTAGCACATGTAAAAAAAGCAAATATGACCGTCACTCGAACAATCCCTTTCTGAAATCAACTCCTTTTCCCGAATACCCAGGCCAAATTCTACATATCGACATATATCAAACCGAACCTAGGACAATCTTGACTGCCATTGGTAAATTCTCAAAATTCACGCAATCTCGAATGGTTGAGTCAAGAGCTAAGAGGACCTAAGAAAACCTTTAAGGGAGCTATTATTCAAATACAAAATCAGTAGTGATCAATGGGGAACCATCTCTCAATTCAGCCTTCATAGCTTTTATGATGAGCGATCAGCTCAATATAGATGTCTACAAAACGCCATCTTATAAAAGTGAGGTAAATGGTATAATCGAAAGATTCCATTCCACCCTAACAGAAATCATGAAATACCTAAAAAAAGATGATACTCATAGGTTGTTCGAAGAACTCTTAGAACGATCCGTGTGTGAATACAACTACACTATCCACTCTGTTACTGGGAAAAAGCCAATTGAACTGTTCTACGGTAGGATAGTCTCAACAAACCCAAAACAACTTGAGCAGTCCCGTAAGGACGCCATAAAACAACTGAAAAATAAACAAGTAAAGGACTTGAACTTCCATAGTAAACAAAAACAAAATATTAAAACTTATAATATAGGGAGTTAACATACACCTGAGCTCCACTGAGACAACGCTGAGTCAGCCGATCACACGACTCAACTGATCGAGCATTTCTCAGTCAGCAGATCTCACGAAAATCAATCAATTAAGTATGTAATCGATCTCTATTCTTTGTCATATTGTTTGCTTGATTGAATTGTCACAAATTGATTGTCATAAATAGAACTTACCTGCAAATGTTAGCTTCAGTCGAGAAATACATCTGTAATAATTAAATTCGTGTTTTATATTCTCGCCTCCGTTTAAGAAACGTTAACTGGCGCCCGAGCAGGGACCATTCGTAAAACATAAGAACTACGAATGGGTCACTAAATCACGACGAAGGAAAAGTTCGAAAGTTCAGTCATTATCGCGCATCGTACTTTGGTTGTGCCACGCAGAAAAAACCTTGTAGTTGAAACATAAGAACCGGCTACAGCGTTTCAAATAAAGAAAAGCAGTACACAAGCCTCCTTTGTGTTTTAATCCATTGCTGAGGCTGGTAAAGGAGCTCCTTTTCTCTGCAGGCTGCCAAGTTGGACAATATAATTTCTCCGCGTAATATCGTGTTCGCGTGAAATTCTCATTCGTGCTAAATCGATTACAGTGACTTTAGCGTGGCAGTAAAACGGTGGTGCGTGACTGTGAGAAAACTACACAAAAAGGCTCAAGTGAACGCGAACTGTGCAGTGACAATTGGAGAGCCTAGTGATATATACCGTACCGCAGTAGGGTGTAGCCGAAGTCAAAGATTGCATCTAAAAAGGAGACCTACGGAGTATCCAGGCAACTCACACAATCCAAATCACACTTGCATCAATTCTGTAAGTACTGAACTTTACTTACCTTTTCGCAAAAAAATTTTTTATATAAAAAAGGTCATATTAGCTTTGAAGCGTGAATCAGTGAAAAATTTACTCAACGGACAATAAAAGTGAATTATCGCGTTTTTTATAAAAAAAAAAAACCGTATTACCGTAATTTATAAAAATCCGCGTTAAAATTACAAAAAGTAGTAATACAGTAATCGAAATGGATCAAATTAACGTTATGTTAAACGAGCTTAATGGCGCTGTAAATGCGCAAATGGAAATTTAAAAAAAAAATTATCTATGGGTCAGGGCCTTAGAGGATAAACCAGTTCAGTCTGAGGTCCCATTGACTGTTCCAAGAAAAGAACAGGATCTGAAGGAAATATCAAAGCTACCAGATTCTGTGGAGGAGCTAAATGTTTTCGACGGAAATACATCTCTTGGATTCGCCGTGTCGAAAGTATTTTAAAAGACTATGAAATAGTCGGAACCAAGCCAATATACCGCGCAATTTTGCAAAGTATACGGCAAAAAAATAGGGGAGCTGCAAATCCAGCTCTCATATCTTACAACATATTTGAAGATGATTGGTCGGCCATGAAGAAGTGCTTATCACTTCATTATGCGGATAAGCGAGACATCAGAACACTCGAGCACCAGCTCGGTAGCCTTCGCCAAGGTGCGATGTCAATTGACGCTTTTTACGCTAGAGTTAGCCATCAATTTTCACTTATTATTAATAAGCTGAGAATGGAAGACCATTCAACAGAAACAACAAATGTCCTTGTCGAAACCTATCGTAACCGAGCTTTGGACGTATTTATTAGAGGACTAAATGGAGAACTCTCCAAAATTCTGATGATTCAAAGACCGCAAACGCTTCCTGAAGCCTATACTATATGCTTGGAAGTGCAAAACTTGAACTACCGCAATATGTCTGTCCATAAAAGGGACGCGGTAAATGAAGTCACCGCACCCGTGAACCAAATTTATCCCACTAAAACCGATAATTTTAAACCAAAACCACCCCCCAGACAATTAACTTGGCAAGAGAAAAATGCTGCATATAGTATGCTACACCAAAATCGAAACGAACCTGGTTTTTCCGGTCAGTATAAGGCTCCACCTCCTAGGCCTATTTATCCGAAACCACCGGTACCTATGGATGTCGATCCTTCTGTTCAAACTCGCCTGGTCAATTATATGAACCGGCCACCACACAACTTTACATCTAAAAGATCTAACGATTCTTCTAACGTGGTGCATAAACAACAAAGGCTTTATAACATCCAAACTGAGCCTTACCAAGAAGAGCCAGAATATGAGGAAAATTTGGAGGGTCCTGAACAGAAACAAGAAGTGATCCATGAACCTTTAGACGAAGAAAGAAAGGTTGTGTAGATCCACCTTCGCCCCGGAAACACGATACAATCCTAAATAAAGACAAAGATATCGTGGTTGAAAGCCTGACAAAAATTTGTGAAAAATTAGATAGCCTCGACAGCGGCTTCAACTACCTTTCCGACAAGTTCAATAAGCTTGCCGAACTTCCATTTGTGAAAGAAGCTCCCAATCCCAACTCAGCTCAACCGGAAACTTACTGTCCTAGGGAGCAGCAGTTAACATCATCAAACAGCACCTCCACACCAACAGATTCGAAAGTGCCGGAGCGTCCTATTCTTAAATTTGGCACTACGTGGTCTCGTGAAGCGTGGGACAACAGGATCAAGAGGACTGAAAATGTTCAAAAATCCTACAATAGTAGCAGTGTAAATTATGAAAGAGCGAAAAGTGCTTACGTAGCAGACGTTTCCACAACAAGTTTTTTTGTTAAAGGTGCTCCTAGTTTCGCCGACGAGGCCTGACTTTCTAAGGTGTTGAAGAAAGGGCTCAAAATGAAAAATTGTACATGCAAAGAATTACCAGCCCGATTACGTGGAAACAAGCAAAAATCATTTACTTGCTTCAAATTATCTGTACCAGCTCAATATGCTTGGATATTTCTCAACCACGAGCGTGATGGACATAACTTTTTTACATGGAAAGGAATGAAGTTCAGCCCATGGATTGAAAGAACCAACAAACGAGTCTCCTCCGGACGTCAAAAACCAGCTTTACAACGTAATAAAAATAAGAATACTTATTTAGGTAATTTCTCTATCCCTCCTTTACTTCCTCAATCCTTACCTTCTCCTAGCTTGCCTAAAATTGCAAAACAAAATATTCCTTCTTTCACTTCAACATCACTCGCATCTCTTTCTACGTCACACGACCCTCTCACTTCCCACACGATTTCGGGAAAATTCACTTTAAGCAGTAAAACTAAGTCCTCGCCTCCTACTAATTCAAAAGAAAGTCAGCCCTCCAGCAGTTCACAGGTAACTGAATCTCTCGGTGCAATCGATCCCGCGCCCAATACTGCTCATATGCAATTAAAACCTACCGAAGCCGTGTCGAAATCAATATATTCTAATTTTGTTCGTGGCGATGATCTGATACCATCTCAATCTGGTGCAATCATTATGCCAAAAACTTCTGTCAATCGACCATCTTCACCCAAATACCTCGGCCCACTTGTACCACCTGTCGTAAAGCTGACTGCAACCTCTAAAGATGATCTAGAGAGCAGATACCTCTTGTCTCGTTTCAGAGATCATAAGATTTACGACAATGTCCGTCTTTTCCTTGCATACATGCATGATGCACATGAAACCACGTGTTTTGATGGGAAAACGAAGACTAGGCTCAAAGTTATGATTCAACAGGAGGGTCTTCCCACTGACCTTGAATCTTTAAGAATTATTTTTAATCGCTACCATGAAGAACTTGGAATGTCTCCGGAGCAAGT
Organism: Nemotelus pantherinus; assembly: GCA_963978885.1. Classification (NCBI taxonomy): domain Eukaryota; kingdom Metazoa; phylum Arthropoda; class Insecta; order Diptera; family Stratiomyidae; genus Nemotelus; species Nemotelus pantherinus. The sequence goes on from OZ022263.1 coordinate 149,385,528, forward strand.
CAAACGAGATCTTCTGACTTACCGCTCCTATGTCAATTCCAAACATATTTCTCTGTTACAAAAATCACGCGACGACCAGAAGAAATATTACTCCTAACAACAAAGTTGCTTCTATTCGCCCAAGGTTTCTCTACCACAATTGCGGTGGTATGAGAAGTAAATTAAACAAGCTTTTTCTTGACGCTAAATCTTGCCATTTTAATATACTAACGATAACTGAAACGTGGTTGAACGACTCACATATAAACGAAGAAATTCTTGACACTGATTGGACCATCTATAGAACCGATCGCGACTACCTTTATACTGGAGTTTCAAGAGGAGGCGGTGTACTTATTGCGATTCGCAATATCTTCTCTAGTGAACTTGTTGTGACCAGTTCTTACAAACTTTTTGAACACAAATTCGTCAGAGTCTTATTCGACAAGCATTACCTCTATATTGGTATCGTTTATATTCCACCTCATTCTGATGAAACTACTTACATGGACGTTTGTGACTTGATATCTTCAGTAACAGCTTCCCTACATGACGATGACAAAATAATTGTTCTGGGAGACTTCAATCGTCCAAAAATCAGTTTCGTTCTCGACGAAAATGATGACCGCCCCCTTCCAATCAACCTTTCTGACTCCATTGACTTCAACCTTATAAGTACGTTCTATGGCAACGATTTACAGCAAATAATTCCTATCCCTAACCAAAATGGCAATTCTTAAGATCTTATTTTTACTAACTTTTATGACGAAGTGGTGGTTAGCCCAACTATTGACGCCGAGAATCTTTTCTCAAACACTCTCCATCACTCCGCTTTTACAGTTGAGCTTTCCGCTACAAATATTTCTTTCACCCAATCGTACAATAATGAAATTGTATATGATTTTCAAAATGCTGACTACTTAAGCATTAGAAACTATTTGGACACAGTAGACTGGACAATTTCTCTTTCGTTATTAGATTTAGATGAATCAGTGTCTTCCTTTTATAAAATAATTTTCAATGCCATTCACTTATTCGTACCGAAGCTGAAGAAAAAAAGACAAACTCTCAGAGCCTTGGCTCGACAATAATTTAAGGCGTCTCAGAAACCGTAGAAATAAATTATATAAAGCAATTAAAAATGAAAACTTGCTCAATGAGGGTCTAATCAGATTATACGATCAGCTATCCAACGAATTTTCCATCAAATCCCGCGAAGCGTTTGAGTTCTATGTTAACTCAATGGGGGAAAAAATCATTAGTGATCCCAGGAAGTTTTACGATTTCGTTAACTTGAAAGGTAAAACAACCGGCTATCCCTGTTCGATGTCCCGTGGTAACATGGTTTCTTCCTGCCCACAAGCCATTTGTAACTTTTTTGCTGATCACTTTCAAAATTCTTTTTGCTCGCCAATAACGTCCACTTCTACTATGTCTGCAAGAATCACCACGAGACCTCTTATCGCCGGGTTTGTTCTTACACAAGAGGCTATTATTGAAGCTATTCATCAACTAAAGATCGGCAGAGGACCAGGCCCTGATTTGGTTTCTCCTTCCTTCGTCGTGCAATTTGCTGACCAATTGATCACACCTTTGCACATGGTTTTCAATAAATCCCTCTCCATAGGTGTTTTTCCATCTCTCTGGAAATCTTCATACCTTACGCCTATTTTCAAAAGTGGTGATAAACGATCAGTCGATAACTATCGGGGGATTGCTATTCTATCTGTGATCCCCAAACTTTTTGAGAAGTTAGTTTGTGAAAAACTTACTCGCATAATCGACCCTCTTTTAAATGAGCAACAACATGGATTTCGTAAGGGTAGATCGACTTCTACCAATCTCATGATCCTGGTCTCTGATGTGCTCTGTGAAATGGAAAAAGGAAGTCAAATTGACGCAGTCTATACGGACTTTAGTAAGGCTTTCGACCGGGTTGACCATCAAACTCTAATATACAAGCTTCGCAATTTTGGTATATCAGGGTCTCTTCTTGATTGGCTCCAGTCTTATCTTCGCGATCGAACTCAGCTTGTTAAATTCCAGGGCCACTTATCTAAAAGAGTTTTCGCATCTTCTGGAGTACCGCAAGGCAGTCATCTAGGTCCCCTGCTTTTTAACATCTTCATTTCTGATCTCTCTGAGACATTGCTTGGTATACCCCATCTCTTTTATGCAGACGATTTAAAAATTTACCACAGCGTAAACACGCAATCTGACGCAATTCTTCTACAATCAAAGCTTCAATCTCTCGAACAGTGGTGCAATGTGAATCATTTGAATCTTAACATTAACAAGTGTCATGTAATAAGCTTTTCCCGTAAGAATACGATCAAAAAGTATTCTTACTGCCTTAACAACACCATATTGAATAGGGTTGATCATATTATAGATCTCGGGGTAGTATTGGACAACCAGATGCGGTTCAATCTCCACTATGACAAAATCCTTGCCAGGGCTAATAAACAGCTCGGATTCATTAAGAGACGTGCTAAAGAGTTCAAGAATATATGGGTTACCAAGTCATTATATATCACTCTAGTGCGTCCTCCATTGAAGTATGCCTGCATAATATGGAACCCAGTTTTTGAGGTACATAGTGAGAGAGTAGAATCTGTTCAGAAACAGTTTTTACTTTTCGCTTTGAGGGACCTCTATGATCCAAAAGACTTCCAACATCTTCCTTCTTACAAAACCAGACTGAGCCTACTTAATTTAATGCCTCTCTCTTCTAGAAGAACACTGTTAAGTGCATGCCTAACCTTTGATATTATAAGTGGTGCAGTCAATGTTGAAGCTCTCTCCAACAAAATTATTTTCAATGACCAACCAAGACGCACTAGGTATGCAACTCTGCTCAAGGAGTTCAATCACCACACTAACTATGCATATAACGAGCCCATAAATAGGTGCTGTAGAATTTTCAACTCTATAAGCAGCAACTACGCTTCGGGGTTCTCTAAACACACTTTTAGAACAAACTTATTAAAGACCCTATCAACATCCTAATCCCACTTAATTTGCCCATCAATTTAGCTAAAATCAAAATAAAATATATTAAAGTAAAGTAAAGTAACTAAAATAAAAAGTTGTGTTGTATTTTGTTTTCTAATGTGTTGGAAAAAATTTGTATGTAATTGTTAAGTTGTTATATTGAATTGTTAATGTATGTTGCCTTGTTTGGTAAATAAATTAAATATTGTCCCCGAGATAAATTTTATGATAGACGCCGACGATCAAGCATCCCTTACTTAGAGTATAAAACCCCCAGTGGCGATGTATTAAAATTTCTGGTGGATACTGGTGCCAACAAAAATTTCATAACAGAACAATTAGGAATAAATGCTAAACCGATAGAAAAACCATTCAAAATTCAGTCGGCAGCCGGAGAACTGGAAATTAACCGCAAAATAACAGGAAAATTCTTTGCCTCTTTAGGAATCAGCAAAAGCTTGGTGTTTTACGTTTTGCCCGGACTTAAATCGTTTGACGGGATAATTGGAGACGATGCGCTACGCGAACTAGGTGCAGTAATCGACAGGAAACGAAACACTTTAACTTTGGAACCAGGAGTAGAAATACCTCTCAAATCAAAGCAATTCACTCAAGTCAACAGCCTACAAGTTAGAGATCAGCATCTACACAATTCAACTAGACAAAAATTAAGGGATATCCTGGAGAAACATAAAGCTGTTTTCGGACCAATAAGCGATACTGAAATTGCTGATACTATTGTAGTTGCTGAAATTCGGACTTCAACTGACGAGCCCGTTTATGCTAAAATGTATCCTCCTCCAATGAACTTACGCCCTGAAGTCAACAAGCTTATAAAAAAATTATTAGACGATGGGATAATTAGACCATCTAGAAGCCCTTACAATTCACCCTTGTGGGTAGTTCCGAAGAAGCTTGACGCTTCCGGAGAAAAAAAATACCGCCTAGTAATTGACTTCAAGAAACTAAATTCTGTTACGATTTCAGATACATATCCTATCCCGGATATATCAGGATATATAAAGAGAGAGCATATTGGGAAAATTTGTTATGTGTACATTGACGATATAATTATCTTCGGCGAAAATGAGGAAAACCATTTAAATAATCTCAACACTATTTTCGAAACATTAGAAAGAGCCAATTTAAAAGTAAACTTGGATAAATCCGAATTTTTCAAAGAGCAAACTGAGTTTTTGGGCTATCTTGTAACTCCGGAGGGTATTAAACCGGACCCGAGGAAAGTTGAGGCAATTGATAAAATAAAACCACCAAGTAACTTAAAGGAGCTTAGAGCTTTTTTGCGTCTGGCTTCCTACTATAGGCGTTTTATCAAGGATTATGCCAAGATAGCTAAACCTCTCACCAACCTTACAAGAGGAATAACTTCCCAAACTAAAGCAAGCCAGTCCAAAAATGTGAAAATTTTCTCTGAATAAAGAAGAAATAAAATCATTCAACAACCTTAAAGAGTTTCTTATGTCGGCTGCAATCCTAACGTTTCCTGATTTTGAAAAGCCATTTATCCTCACGACAGACGCTTCAAATCACGCAATTGAAGCAGTTCTGAGTCAAGGAGAAATTGGTAAGGATAAACCTGTAACATATATCTCACGATCTCTTAATCGCACCGAAGAGTATTATGCCACTAATGAAAAAGAGTTGTTGGCAATTGTTTGGGCATTAGATAATCTTCGTAATTATCTTTACGGTGCAAAAAAAATTAAAATAATAACAGACCACCAGCCTCTCACCTTCGCTTTGAGCTCCAAAAATACGAACTCTAAATTAAAAAGATGGAAGGCAAGAATCGAAGAGTACAATTGTGAACTACTGTACCGACCTGGAAAAACTAATGTTGTGGCTGATGCTTTATCCAGACTCAAAACTGAGTGTAACAATCTAACTGGAAGTACCACGGATACCGCGCTAGACAGCTCAACTGAAACCGCTCGTAGCACCACCACAGATACCGCTGAAACTATTCACAGTGCAGAAGCAGATAGTTCAGATTTAATTCCTCATTGCGAAGCGCCAATTAATCTATTCAAAAACCAGATAATTTTCGGGGAAGGTAAAGCGATCGCTTATGAGGAACCACATCTTTCCTACAAGCTACACTACATTGGTACATCCACGCACAGTTGGGACAAGCCAGTAATAATTCAATTGTTAAAGGAGAAACTAAATTTCGGCGTAATCAACGGAATCAAGATACCTGAGGAACGTATCTCTATGTTGCAAGAAATTTACAAAGATTATTTTTCTACAGCCAAAATAAGAATTACCCAGAGATTAGTGGAGGATATTGCAAATGAAGAAAATCAGATGCGCATTATCGATAAAGAAAACCGCAGAGCGCATAGAAATGCCGTAGAGAATAAAGATCAAATATTAGAGCAATATTATTTTCCACAAATAACTAAAAAGATTAAAAAATATATCAAGCAATGCGAAGTGTGTAATTCCTGCAAGTACGATCGACATCCTATAATTCCAGAGCTCCAACCAACACTTGTGCCAACTTATCCATCAGAAATATCGCATATTGACATAATTGAAATCCAAAACAGCTATATTACTTGCATAGATAAATTTTCAAAGTTCGCAAAATTCTTTCATATCAAGGACAAATCTGTACTCCACCTCCGCGGCAAAATCATCAAAATTCTTCACTTTTTTACAGTGACCAAAATCTTAGTAATGGATAATGAAAGTAGCTTCAGCAGCCCAATAATTGAGAATTACATAAAATCGTTAGACATTCAAATTTACAAAACCCCTACAGCTAAAAGTGAAGTTAATGGCATCATTAACTTCACTTTTCATCTATGACAACAGTCATAGAAATGATTAGGTGCCTCAAAATAGAACACCCAGATCTTACCTTGAAGGAAATGGTTGAGGTTGCTGTGGATCGGTATAACAATACCATCCATTCGGTTACAAGCAAAAAACCCGCTGACGTCTTCTTTGGACGCAGCCAAAGAATTAACTATCAAAACCTCATAAACTTTCAAAATAAACTAAACGTTGATCTAGCAGAACAGATAAAACAGCACCAAAACCGGAAAATCCTTCGTGAAAATTTGAAAAGAAGTAAGCCAAAAAAATATAAACCTGGGGACAAGATTTTTGTCGCTGAAAAAAGGAGAAGCGGCAAGCTGAACCCGCCCTACAAAAGAGAAATAGTTGCAAAAGATAATAAAGTTACAGTTACAACCATTTCTGGCAGAAGATTACATAAATCCAACATAAAGAACATCAAATCTGACCAATGATCTCTTTCCAGGATTCTGGCACAATTTCCTCACGCAACACTCAACATATATGAATACAACACACCAATTGTTACAATAAAACAAGGTGAAGGGCGGATTATCGACGGCAACTTTAGGATAATTCATTTGATCAACCTTACCCTGTACGAAGATCTAACCAGCAAACTGGCGTCGGTCATAAAAAATAATGTATCTAACCACAGCAGCATAAAGTCTCAAATCGAATACCAATTGCAAAAAACCTACGGACTTTTGGATGTTTTAAAATTTCGAAATCATAGAAGCGCGTGGTCAATAAATTGGATCGGTTCTGCGTGGAAATGGATCGCGGGGAACCCGGACGCCACAGACTGGGAGCAGGTAATGCAAAATGAGAACCAAATGATTGCGAACAACAACAAACAATTCAAAATTAACAATCGCTTGATGGAAACAGTTAACGCCTTAATTGCTGATTACAATAAGATAACGAACACCATTAATCGTAACGAAAGCGAGAAATTTGAACAAAAAATTTATAACAAAATTAACATCATCCGAGATGAATTAAATGATATACTCTTAGCATCGCAACTTGCCAAGGCAGGAATAGTCAGCTCGAAACTACTAGAAAAAATGGAAATCGATCAGATTTTATCAGAAACCAGTACACTTCCCTACAACAATTACGTCGAGGCAATCGAATTCGCAGAACCTCCAATGGTTGCAACAAACTCAACATTACTTTATGTAATATCTCTTCCAAAAACAACCACACATGAATATAACCATATCCAAATAAGGTCTACCATAAAAGATTCTAAACAATTACACCTACAGTTTAAACCTCTTCTTACCAATTCGCATGAACAGTTCGGAATACTTGAAAAATGTAAAACGATTAAAAATACGACAATCTGCAGAAAGGAACAATTAATTACACTTGGAGATGATACTTGCATTCCACAGCTCCTTCACAGTCGAAACGCAAAATGTGATGTTCTATACAACCAGGACACTATTACTGAGTATATCGGAAATAATATCGTGTTCTTGGCAAATTACAACGGGAATCTAACACATCAAGGGCAGACTAGACGCTTGAAAGGGAATTTCGTTATCCAGCTTTCTAACGACACATTCTACTTAAACGATCAGGAATTCACGAGCAAGGAAATTGTAACTTACCAGATCCTACCACCAATTCTTCAGGCCAATCTTTTCGAAAAAGTTGTTAAACTCGATTTCAAATACCTACATCAGCTTCATTTGGAAAATGTTTCGAAATTGCAAAAGTTCACTACTAATAATGCAATATCAGTCGTTTCAGATATTTTCATCATAATTGCAGTTATAATGACCCTCACTATCATCGTAGCGTGCTACATCAAGCCCAAGTTCAAGGCCACCCAGATTGATACCGTGATACCGTTATCAACATGTAACGTACATCAACAGCCAGACACCATCCGAAGGTCGTTGTACGAATTGAACCCAATAAATGTGAACTTCTAGCTGATCTACGGGCCGTAGATTTTCGCAGGGGGAAGAGTTAACATACACCTGAGCTCCACTGAGACAACGCTGAGTCAGCCGATCACACGACTCAACATGCACCTGATCGAGCATTTCCCAGTCAGCAGATCTCACGAAAATCCAGCCCCTGGACACGGACGGTAGAACTTTCCACCATTAACCCCTTCAAACCCCTCGCGCACAAAGCATGTTAAAGCTGCCTTTACGCCATTTCGCTCTCATTGTCAAATTGGAGGGGAACTACTTGGATTTGACCCGATTTGACAATGAGTAGACAAAAAATTACTACCATCCCCTTCAATGTAAATCTTATGGGCATGTCCACTCCATTTCTACTATCTCACTGCGAAAATCAATCAATTGTTTAAGTATGTAATCGATCTCTATTCTTTGTCATATTGTTTGCTTGATTGAATTGTCACAAATTGATTGTCATAAATAGAACTTACCTGCAAATGTTAGTTTCAGTCGAGAAATACATCTGTAATAATTAAAATCGTGTTTTTTATTCTCGCCTCCGTTTAAGAAACGTTAACTAGGGCAACAAATTTACGTAAAAAATAACAAACAAAAGGAATCAAAATTAAAAAATAGATATCGATTAGAAATAGTGAAGGAAGATAAAAATACATTCGTTGTTATAGAGTCAGGCCGAAAAATACGTAAAAGTTGTGGCGGCAATGTATCGTTACATTGTCCACAATAAAACGACCGCGCCAGCATAAGTGCGAGCATGGCATTCCTCCCGTCGCGATAGCTTTGCACGTAATCTGATACGCATAGCTATCGTCTCGGTCGGAATGTCATGATCCATCACATGTTTACAATGTGCGACTCGAGCTCATATCTACGATTCGAGCTCTGTACATGTACACAAGTGCCGACGAGGCATTTGTGTTTGCGTTTCTGGCTCGAGCTCCGTCCGGACACACAATTGCTGACGCGGCATTTATGTATGTCTGGATGAAGAGGAACTTACGCCTGCGTGGTCAGCACTTATGACCTTCATAAGTGGCCCGCAGGCGGCGATCATTCTCATTCGTTTTCACCTTTCGCATTTGATTAAACCTAGCGCTATTATTGTAAATAAACGTTTTGTTACCAATATCAAAAAGCATTTTAAGTTGCCACAACAGGGCCATAATTGGCGATCCTGCTAAACCAACGACGAACATCGCTCATCCGAGCCGACGAATAACGATCATCCGATCCGACGAACATCGCTCATCCGAGCCACCGACCAACCAATATCCACGCTTTTCCGAGCGGATAAACAACCGACGACAGGACCTCCCACGAATGGGAAACACGGAAAGAAAGCCACTTCAGGGAGACGTCACCAACACACTAATCGTCAATTAATCGTCAATTGACGGTCGAGAGCCAGTGACTCGAGTATCTGCTGGTCTGCATCTTAATAATAAACACCGCGTCCCTGCTGTATATATTGTACAGGGACCACGTCCGAGGCGTAAAAAGGCGAGCCCAAACATCAACCAGCCCATCGGTTTAACAACCACGATGACGGACAACGAGCCCCCGAAGCAAGACCCAACGAAGGACGAGTCTGCGAGCACTGCCCACGACGCCGAGCAGCCCACAGACGTTCAAACACCAGAGGTCAGCCGCATAGCACTTCGAGTTCCGCCTTTTTGGGAGGAAGACGTGGAACTTTGGTTCGAGCAAGTCGAGGCTTACTTTGCGTCAAGCCGCATCACCAGCGACTTGACCAAGTTTCAGAACATTATCGCCAGCCTCGAGATCCGCATCATCCGACAAGTGAGGAGCGCCGTAACCAACCCGCCGGCCGAAGGCAAGTACGACAATCTCAAGCGAGAGATTATCACCGCCTTCACGGAATCGCCACAACAGCGAATCGAGAAGCTCCTATCAGAAGTCGAGCTTGGCGACCAGAGACCTTCACAGTTGCTCAACCAAATGCGAGCACTTGCGGGGACGAGCATTAACGAGACAATGCTGAAACAGATGTGGCTCAACCGACTAGATCTGACCCTGAGGAGCATTCTCTCCGCAAACGATGCCACACTTTCGGACTTAGCCACGATCGCAGACCGAGTCCACAAAGTGACACGAGGATCCAGACCATACACCATCGCTACTGTCACCGAGCAAGTTGCACCAGAAGCCTTTTCACCGGCACTGAGGATCTCTTCCGAGCTAAGCAAACTCACGGGAGAAGTACTGAGACTTGGAAAACGAATTGACGAGCTTCAGTTACAACAAGCAACGCAAAACTTTTCCTGTTCGTGCCACGACTATGGGCACACGAGCCGACGAACACCATGAAGGTCACCGCAACGAGCGAGGACCCCATAAAGAGCGCGTACTCTAACCAAGGAAAGCACCGGACTTTGCTGGTACCACGAACACTACGGTCCAGGCGCCAAGAACTGCAGGCCACCATGCACTCTTGGCAAACAGCAAAAAAATTAATTTCGTCCTCTCCACAAGTGACGACAAAGGCGCGCACCATCCAGCGCCTCAACATCCGCGACGGCAGAACATCATGCGCATTTTTAATCGACACCGGCGCCGATATTTCCGTTATACCGCCAACTATCCGAGAACCCTACAGCCCCGATCCTGGCAAGCAGTTACTCGCAGCCAACGGCTCGGCTATACGAACGTTTGGTAAACGGAAATTAACTCTCGATCTTGGACTGCCGAAGTCAATCACTTGGACATTTGTCATCGCAGACGTCAGCTCACCCATCATCGGAGCTGACTTGCTTGAGCACTACGGACTGCTCGTAGACGTAAGAGGACGTAAAATCATCGAACGTACGACTAACGTCTCAGCCGTGGTGAAAGCCCTGAATAAGGACCTGCCACTAAGAGTCAACACCGAGTCCGCTACCCTACTGAACGAATACCAGGACATTACAGTAGCAGCCCCACGCCGTAAATTCGATTGCACGACGACGCACCACACCGAAACGAAAGGTCCTCCAGTATGCGCAAAAGTACGACGACAAGCTCGGGCTGCCAAAGCTGAATTCGACTACTTACAGCAACTAGGAATCTGTCGACCATCCAAAAGTCCGTTGAGCAGTCCCTTGCACATGGTACGAAAAGCCAATGGTGATTGGCGACCATGCGGGGACTACCGAGCGCTCAACGCCTGCACCGTCCCAGACCGATATCCTATTGGATTTCTCCAGGATTGCACAGCAGCACTGCATGGCATGACAGTCTTCTCTGTCATCGATCTTCAACGAGCGTTCCACCACATTCCAGTCGAACCCACAGACATTCCGAAGACAGCCATCATCACACCATTCGGCTTGTACGAGTTCGTATACATGAGGTTTGGATTATGTAACGCTGGACAAACCTTCCAACGGTTTATGCACGAGGTACTACGAGGACTAGACCACGTATTCGTCTATATTGACGACATTCTGGTATTCTCGCCAGACGAACGGACACATAGACAGTACCACGCAGAAACATTCGATCGACTCCGGAAGTACGCCCTCACAATCAACACAGACACATGCCAGTTCGGCCAATCCGAAGTACGCTTTTTGGGACAAACGATAACATCGCACGGATTGAAACATCTTCCAGAAAGAACGGAAGGCATATCCGCGACTCCAAAGCCCAGCACGGTGCATCAATTGAAATCTTTTCTTGGCATGCTCAACTTTTACCGGCGGGTTCCTGCCAAACGCTGCACAGAACCAACGCCCGCTGCAAAAACTTATAATCGGGAATCGGAAGCGAGATAAGACAGCGCTGGAATGGACTGACGAAGCGGTAACAGCATTCGAGAAGTGCAAAGCAGATTTAAGCAATGCATCATCGCTAGCGCATCCAGCTCCATCAGCAACTTGGTTACTATCCGTAGATGCTTCAGACGAAGGAATCGGAGCCGTACTACATTAGACTACGAAGTCGGGTACATCACCTCTAAGATTCTTTTCACGCAAGCTGACCGACACCCAGCGACGATATAGTACCTACGATAGGGAACTACTGGCGATCCACGAAGCGATCAAGCACTTCCGACACATGCTCGAAGGTAGAGTTTTCACCGTGTTTTCGGACCACAAACCACTACAATTCGCCTTCCAACAACGGCCGGAGAAAGCATCACCGAGGCAACAACGTCAACTGGACTTTATCTCCCAGTTCACGGTTGACATCCGCCACATCCCGGGCCGGGATAACACTATCGCGGATTATTTGTCTCGGGTAAGTGCTATCAACACCATCGGCTTCTTTTCTCTCGCTTCAGCTCAACAACACGATCAGGAACTTCAGCACTTGGTTGAAGATCAAACGGAACAGCTTGAGTGGAAGAAACAGGAGTTGACTGGCTCAAACGCACCGCTACACTGCATCGTCACGAACAACAAGGTTCGACCATATGCACCGTAACAGTTCAGGAGAACGATCATGCACATGATCCATGGCGTTGCCCATCCCGGCATCCGCGCAACGAGAAGACTCATCACCGACCGTTTTTTCTGGCCAGCCATGAACGTTGACATAAACAAACTCGTCCGAAGTTGTATCGCCTGCCAACGAAACAAAGTCGGACGCCACGTGAAGTCCACACTTCAACGCTACACGCTTCCAGATGCCAGGTTCGAGCACATCAACGTCGACCTCATCGGACCACTATCACCAAATGAGGGATACCGATACTGCTTGACCATCATCGACAGGTTCACGCGTTGGCCTGAAGCTGTCCCACTCCAAAACATCACCGCAACATCAGTCGCCGAGGCGCTAGTCAATGCATGGATTAGCCGCTTCGGAGTACCAGCACGGATCACTACCGACCTGGGACGCCAGTTCGAAAGCCAAATCTTTGCTGAGCTGACACGGATTCTGGGGATAAACCACCTGCGGACAACACCATACCATCCTGTTGCCAACGGCATCATCGAGCGATGGCACCGAACAGTCAAAGCCGCCATCCGCTGCCATGACACGCTTGAATGGACGAAAGCTCTCCCACTCGTCCTATTAGGCCTGCGCACTGCATTGAAAGAAGACATCAATGCCACACCCGCTGACATGGTATATGGCACCAGCTTACGACTTCCTGCGCGATCTAAGGTCACGCATGGTGAAATTGCGACCACAGGGCACAGCGCACCACGCACCAACCTCAACCTTCGTACACAAAGATTTACGCACCAGCACTCACGTCTTTGTACGGAACGACAAGGTGAAACCATCCCTAACGCCACCTTACGACGGTCCGTTCCCTGTTCTAAACAGGAAGGAAAAACATTTCAAGGTGGACATCAATGGACGCCCAGCCTCCATCTCCATTGACAGATTGAAGCCCGCATTTTTACTGTCGGAATCAGTTACCACAATGGGAACAGATAACAATGATTCCACGACATAAACAACAACCCGCATAGGACGCAGAGTTCGACCACCCGTACGTTTCAACGTATAGTGACATTATCGTGGTCAAACCCACTGCGGGGGGAGTACTGTGGCGGCAGTGTATCGTTACATTGTCCACAATAAAACGACCGCGCCAGCATAAGTGCGAGCATGGCATTCCTCCCGTCGCGATAGCTTTGCACGTAATCTGATACGCATAGCTATCGTCTCGGTCGGAATGTCATGATCCATCACATGTTTACAATGTGCGACTCGAGCTCATATCTACGATTCGAGCTCCGTACAAGTACACTGTTATATTACAAGTCGAGAGTTCTGTTTAGACTGACTTTATTTCCAAATCTGAATACTTACTTTCTAACTTACACTAATACTTATAAATAACTTACTTAGGAGAGAGAGAAAGTTACAATAATACAAGTGCCTAGGCATAGGCATTTGTGTTTACGTTTCTGGCTCGAGCTCTGTACAGACGCACAAGTGCTGACGATGCATTTGTGTACGTCTGGATAGAGAATCGAGCTCCGTCCGGACACACAATTGCTGACGCAGCATTTATGTATGTCTGGATGAAGAGGAACTTACGCCTGCGTGGTCAGCACTTATGACCTTCATAAGTGGCCCGCAGGCGGCGATCATTTTCATTCGTTTTCGCCTTTCGCATTTGATTAAACCTAGCGCTATTATTGTAAATAAACGTTTTGTTACTGAATTTTTTCTATAGCGAAATGATTCCGCTTTTTGCTAACAAGCACTTGAAACTTGTTAGACGATATACAATACACTTACTAACAAGCTCTTGTTACTTGTTAATAAATCTTGCTACTTGTTGTAAGAGACAACTACTTGTTTGGTTGTTAAAACTCAACTGACTTTATTAATTTGTTTGACTCTATATATACAGAATTACAATTGATGATTCAACCATCGTATTACAATCAATAAAATTAAATAGGAAACATTCTCACAAAATTATTTTGATGACTTTACATTCTTGCTTGCATAAGTACTTTCTACAAATCAGCAAACTGTTACAAGTCATTAATTCTAGTAACCTATATTTATGCACTTGACTGAATTATTATTATGCATGCATGTCTGCAATCAACAACATTTTACTGTTTACATCTAGTTTGGCTCGAACGTGACCTAAATAGTGCATGCTTGTGCAAATGAAATGAAATTTATTGCCAAGTTCAATAATACGAATATTACGTATAGATTATTGTATCTTAACCTAAATGTGAAACTAAAAAGTTACCAATATCAAAAAGCGTTTTAAGTTGCCACAACAGGGCCATAAAGTCATATACGCAACTAAATTAATTTCAGATCGCTTATCATCTTTGTGGGTGCGGATAAAGAAATTCTCGACTACACCAACTCCCAAAAAGTTGTCTTCAAGAAATGGGACCACCAAAATTCAAACTAGAAATTTGCAACTTATCCATATCGTTGAAATAGATAGATACCGAAACTTTACATTCGAAGGATCATCCTATGTTCCCATTCATGCAACACGAAATACATCAGATACAGAACCTACTCGAATTCACGAACAGCCATCATAAACATAAACGTTCAAGCGATCTTGTCGGAAAAGCACTGAAATGAATCGCGGGAACCCCCGATCACGATGATTTTATTGGTATCAAAAATAAATTGGACGATATTATCGAAAATAGCAATAAACGATTTGTCGTCAATGCAGAATGCAACAAAAAGATCAATGGGGTTAGGTTAGGTTAGGTTAAAGTGGCTGCCGGTCTACAGAGGTCTGCCGTCCGACACACGTAGGCACAAAAGAGGCCCGTTGTGATACCACACTAATTAGTGACTCTCTCTTACTCACTAAAATCGGGAAACCATCTGCTTCCCTTGACAAATCGCGTTATCCCTTTTAAATCAACCAGGGATAACTCGGTCAGGTTTGAGAGAAAGGGAGCACCAATTGCCGCCAGCCTTCTCCTTGCCAACGCCGGGCATTGACACAAGAGGTGGAGGACAGATTCATCCTCAGAGCCGCAACTCCGACAGAAATCGTTAAACTGCACTCCCAATCGTTGTGCATGCCGTCCTATGAGGCAATGGCCCGTAAGAACTCCCACTGTGCAGCGTAGAGCGCTTCGAGTTAAGCCTAAAAGCTGCCTGGTGCGACGCGCATCCATGGATACCCAGGACTGCCTTGCTATTGCACAGGATGATTCATCTGCCCAGGACGTCTTAGCATCCTCGAAATATTTTTGCCTAATGGCCAGTTTGACCGATGACATCGGTATACCTATTGAGAGGGAGCAGGAGACCTCCGGTAGCAAGGTTCCAAGCCTTGCTAGCTCATCGGCCTCACAGTTGCCCTGAAAACCCCTATGTCCCGGTACCCAAATCAATTGAACCACTGAATGTCTCGACATCTCCCTGAGAGATGCACGGCATTCAGCAACAATCATGGAAACTGTACAAGGACCAGCAAGGGATTTAATAGCCGCCTGGCTATCTGTGAAAATGCCAATATTAGCCCCGAATATTCGATTACACAGAAGCCAGTCGATTGCCTGTAAAATAGCCGCAACCTCCGCCTGAAAGACACTACAATGGTCTGGTAGACGGAGGGACAGCTTGAGATTCAGCTCATCTGAGTATACACCACTTCCGACTCTATTGTTTAGCTTTGAGCCGTCAGTGTACACATGGATAAGCCCACTTTCGAGGGTGACACCATCACGCCATTCATCCCTACCAGGAATGCGAGTTATGAACTCCAAATCTAGTAGGCACTGCGGAGCGATGTAGTCAACACCCGCTGGAGCGGGAACTCCCTCGACCAAAATCCTCGCATGGCCGAAATCTGTTCTATTCCAAGCCGAGATACAATTTAGTCTCACAGCGGCAAAATTAGCTTGCTGTAAGATAAGTAGATTGGTTGGCAGCCAATGAAGTAGCACGAAGAGTGCCTTAGTTGGGGTGGAGCGGAGCGCACCAGTTACAAGTAGTGCGGCCATTCTCCGCACTTTTTCAATCTGCTGTTTGCAGGTAGCCTTAATAGCACCCTGCCACCAGAACACCACCCCAAACAATAGAATTGGCTCAACCACAGCAGTGTAAAGCCAAGCAACAGTACGAGGTTGTAATCCCCAGTTCGCTCTTATGGCCCTTTTACAGCAGTAAAGTGCATTGAAAGCCTTCCGAGCTCTTTCTGCTACATTGTCATCAATGGGGTTACAAAGGTTACAAATTAAATTTTGAATGTGGTTAAAAAGGATGGTACAAATTTAAATACTTTTGCAACAACATTAACTTTCAAATTAAAAATTATTAAAGAAGAAATGAAACATTATGAAATGAACATTATTCAGTCAATACAGTTGGCTAAATCGAACATTGTTAACCCTTTTGGTCATGGGTGTCGTATTGGTCGAAATTAATTTCCGCTGAAAGAGCAGTGATACATAATATGCAAACTTTCTTAATGTGGTGGCTGAGAGCAGACAGACTATCGGAACGGTAAAAAAGCTTTGGTGGCTAAGAGTAGACATACGACCGCAAAGGGTTAATTATATAGATTTAAATAGAGTTAATTCTAAACAAAGTAGACAAAGATGAAATACCCTATGCAAACATTGTCGAAGCACTAGAATTTGCCAACTTCCTAATTGCTCATAACCAAACTCACCTACCATATTATTACGGTACCAATTACAGAAAAAAACTAACTTTGAAAAGCTGTTAATAAAACCAAACAAAAAGGGAAATATTGGAAGCATTTTTGATTGTGGATGCATTTTAAAGAGTAATAAAACAATTTTTGGAATCATAGGCACATGTAACAGCATTAGTGAAATTTCCATTTGTAAATCAAAAAATATTGTAGACATAAGAAAATCTAAATGTACTGCACAACTGTTGGATAATAAGTTGGCACATTGCAACAAAAGTCACGGTCACCACACCCATCAGTCGAAGAGATAAAATCCGGCATAATTCTTCTAACGACTTCAATGGAAGCGTGAATATAAACGACACCACACAAATTCTTACCTACACATATCTCATCAGGTTCAATAACGCTGTAATCAAAATTAACTATAATCAATTCATAGCGGAACCCTTACCACCCTTACTGCAGACAGAATCCGAAACGGACAGGCTCAAGGAAATCCTTTCGTTGGAAACATCAAAGGAACTTCACACAAACAACACACATCTAATCAACCTCCTCAGAATGCAAAAAAATAAAAGTCAGTGGACCAATTAAGGACTTTTCCTGGCACTATCTATCCTGACCATTTGTACCACTGCATTTACATGGATCAAAACAAAACCAAAAACAAAAATTTTTTTTAATAAAAACGGAAGATTTCAAGCTCCATATGCTGATACAGGGGTGAACCAGATAAAATTCACGAACATCCAATGGTCCAGGGATTTGACAGAATCTACAACATGCCTATTTTTTAATTGAGCGAGGACGCGCAAATCTGAGGG
This sequence comes from Nemotelus pantherinus, assembly GCA_963978885.1. NCBI lineage: Eukaryota > Metazoa > Arthropoda > Insecta > Diptera > Stratiomyidae > Nemotelus > Nemotelus pantherinus. Next base: position 149,403,173 of record OZ022263.1, read on the forward strand.
GGAAGAGTTAACACGAACTCACCTAAAACCATCAACATCTCCAAAGGCCCTCCAATTTCAGGTCAGCACATTGGGAACAAATAACAATCCAAGATGTTGCAATTGCATTTAAAGCAAATGCTCGAAGTACCTATAGTGCAGAGATATTTAACATGGTGCTTCGGAAAAATTAGGGGAAAGCTGGATTTTGGTGTGAACCTTGGAACTGGCGTGCTGAACAAAATGTCAAAAGTCCCCATCGATCTGAGTGCTGCATTACTTTTTATACGTGGTCAAAGGTCACCAAAAGGGACCTTTCCTAAATATCTCAGTAACGGTCACGTCTACAGAACAATTATGTATCACGAATTTGTAGCTTAACAAATTTCCAACAAAAAGGATTTGATAACTTTTTCTTGTAACCATAACCGTTTTTGAGATATATTGATCTAAACATTTGTAACTACTCCAATTAGGTACAATTCAACGGAATATTGTAATTCACACGACATGTGCCGGAAAACATCCAGACGCTGGCTAAGCAGTTCTACTTGAAGCAGAGGTGTCCAGTAGAAATAAGTAGATAATAAGATCAGTTGTAATTTAGCTGTCTAGAAGACAAGAGCATTGGACAAAATATATTTCTTTATTTTGTGTTTTCCTAAATGCTACAAACACCTTCAAACGGGATGAAAGTTTAAACGTGGATACCATTACTTTTACTTGAGATAAATCTGAAATAAAAGCCTTCACGTTGAGAATTGCTGTGGAAGATAGGTTTTAAGCAGATAGGACTTTTGTGTAGCAACATGCAGCGCAATAATGATAGCACTACTAAGCATAAACGTTCTATCTACACATTACTAAGCATAAACATTCTATCTACGGTAGATAGAACGTTTATGCTTAGTAGTGCGACGTTTTTTGTAGATGGGGAGATTTTTCGTTATTGATTTTAACATACTTGCAAAAAAAGATAGGTTTTTCATATTTTGTAGAATGATGTAATTGAGTATATAGTTTTTGAATCCGGTGTTTACTCAAAAATGAAAAAAATGTAGATAGAAGGTTTGCTTAGGAGGGCAATATATGCTCGTTTTATAGCCTCTGTGGATGAAAGAACATGTTGTTTCTTACTTCAGTTACCATAAGCCGATTTTATCCTTTTTAGAATATAATAATGATCGTACAACTGACCTGAATATTGTTGATAAAGATAATGCAAGCAACTCAAACGTTGATAATAATTTGTTACCCACTCAGCCTATTTGGGGGTAGCAACAACCGGCTTGGTCCGTTTGGGTCCCGGGCTGCTCAATGAAGATTGGGTGTGGGCGCCACTCACTCACCCAAAGGTAGGACCACGAGCCGCCGAGTGAGCTTACGGCTCGCCGGTGTCAGTGGGGCCCTGAAAAGACCACGTTCGCGTCCTCACGTCACGCGACCATTAACCAGGATACGAATTTACGAATAATATCCACGACTCTTCCTCTTTGATTTATTCTTTATTCGAATAATTTGTATGACATACCGAAGAATCGCTTTCGAAAGTAATTTAATTTCTTATTTTTAACGACTCTAACGCTAGTTTCCACCAATTTACTCTCCAACAAAACATACAACAATCTACCGATCAGCTATCGAATGTACTTAACCAACTATATGAATAATATCCTACTTAAATCTATTGGTTACTTCAATCTACTAATCCGAAAGATATTCGTGAAATAATTTTTGCCAAACCTTCTTCACCTTCGCCCCTTATATCGCTTTTTCGCACCGAGTGTACCAAATGTACCTGATAGTCGAAAATCGATGATAATCTCACGGCTTCACACCAAATATAAGCCGCTGCCTTGCACCAAATGAATCGAAATGTATCTGATAGTCGAAAATCGATGTTAATCTCACGGCTTCACACCAAATGTATGTCGCTGCCTTGCACCAAATGAATCCAAATGTATCTGATAGTAGAAAATCGATGTTAATCTCACGGCGTCACACCAAATATCATGTCGCTGCGGTTTCACACCAAATATATGTCGCTGCCTTGTTCAAAATGAATCGAAAAGTACCTGATTTTCAAAAGATTGTTGTTAAACTTCCCGCGTCGTACCAAATATCTTGCGCGGCCTTGTACCAAAAGTACCTCATTTTCAAAAGATCGTTGTTAAACTTCCCGCGTCGTACCAAATATCTTGCGCGGCATTGCACTAAAATTACCAGATTTTCAAAAGATCGTTGTTAAACTTCCCGCGTCGTACCAAATATCTTGCGTGGCCTTACACCAAAAGTACCTGATTTTCAAAAGATCGTTGTTAAACTTCCCGCGTCGCACCAAATATGATCCGCTTCTCACATCATGCTCCGCTCGTCAACTCTCTGCCCTCCGGTACTTTTTCATTTACTGTCTTTTCCTTTTACCGTCTTTCTAGGTGAATGTCCCATGCATGCGCCACGAGAGTGCGTCCAGTGCCATGCCCACATCTGCCACCCGAGGCACTCACCAGTTGTCATTGGACGGACCAGGTCTCGGAACGAGTGGCAGTGTTGGGACTTCACTTCTATTCTAGCGGAGTAGATTTTTGCAGAAAAAAGTAGTAAATCCGTAAATTCCGTAGCAAAACCATAAATTATAAAATAGTAAACTGAAGATGGTTGAAACATCAACAGAAATATTTATTTTCTTATCCATACTTAAAACAAAATAAACCATTTCAAATTAATAGTTTTTTCTAGTAGCAAATAATATAAAATTTACATTATGTGAAATATCACACCAGTATCAGTTCAACAAAAATTCAGTCTATAAAAATCTAACAAAAATATTCGCTTTTCAAAGATTTTTTTTCAAACTTAAATCCCACATTGCAAATTCGTGATTAGACAGTGGGAATGTTAGAAATAGAAATCAAATATGTACTTGAATCAATAAAGTTAGTCGTTGACGAGCCGTACACCAGTAAAAACCTGTGATTTTAATTCATTCGCAACAGGTTATGGGCCCAGGTCCGCTTATCAGTTTGGTTTTTGTTATCAGTCAATTCGCCTGTCGCGTTGGTGTGATTATTATTTTTCGTGGCTTTTCGAAATCGAAATAATCGAGGTTAGTTTTGCAGTATGGCAAATTTAATTGCGAGTGTGCCGAAACTGAAAGGGCGATGTAATTATCGTGAGTGGGCTTTTGCGATGAAGCACTATCTTTTGTTAGACGGCTTGCAAAATTCTCTAACCGGCAATGAGACTGATAGTGCAAAAAAAGATCAGGCGAAATCAAAATTAGTGCTGGCGATAGATCCGTCCTTGTATGTGCATATTGCAAATGCGATTGATGCAAAAGAAATCTGGCAGACGTTAGAAAAATTGTTCGCAGATTCGGGTTTTACAAGGCGGATTGGATTATTGCGGACTTTAATTTCTGCACGGTTAGATGATTTCGAGTCGATTGAACTGTACGTGACACATGTTGTCGACACAGCCCAAAAACTGTCGTCGACGGGTTTCAAAATCGACGACGAATGGGTCGGTTCTTTGTTATTAGCTGGTTTGCCGACTCCCAGATTTACGCCAATGATAATGGCGATTGAACACTCTGGAATTAAGACTACGACTGAAGAAATCAAGTCAAAACTTCTTGACGGTGAAATTGGTGATAACCATGAAGGTGCGTTCTTCGCAAAGAAATCTTTCAGGAGAAAGAAAAATTTGATAAAGTGTTTCGAGTGTGGTGAGCATGGGCATATAAAGGCTCGTTGCCCAAACAAAAGAAAACAATCGGATGATAAGCATGAGAAATCCAAAAAACATGTGCATGCTTTCAGTGCCGTATTTTTGACGGGTGATTACGGTAAAAATGACTGGTACATAGATTCCGGTGCCTCTGTGCATTTAACGGTTAATGCAGATCAGTTTATAATTAGAAAACCAGCAAATACAAGTGAAGTAAAGGTGGCCAACAATATGAGCTTACCAATACATTGCCGTGGTGATATTGAACTAGAAACCAATGCGAATGGAAAAATACACAATGTAATTGTGAAAGATGTATTATGTGTACCAGACTTGACTACAAACCTGCTCTCTGTGAGTCAACTAATTAAGAACGGGAATAAAGTGATTTTTGATAAACAGTGCTGCAAAATTTTCAATCGTGATTCGGAATTAATTGCAACTGCTGATTTGGTAGATAATATATATCGGTTGAATATTCAAAAGCAAAACTGCATGCTAGCAAATTCAAGTGTTTCTGCCCAAACATGGCATCGAAGATTTGGTCACATTAACGAAGCTAACTTAAATAGAATGAAGAAAGGGATTGTAAACGGATTGAATATTCAAGGTAAAATAGAAGACAGAAATTGTGTTGTTTGTTGTGAAGGAAAGCAATGTCAAAAATCTTTCAAATCACATGGCAGTAGAGCTAAATTCCTTCTTGAAATAGTTCACGCCGATATTTGTGGCCCTATGGCAAATGTATCGATCGGCGGAGCAAAGTACTTTCTTCTCTTCATTGACGACTACAGCAGAATGGTTTTTGTATACTTTTTGAAGACTAAAGACGAAGCTCTTGACCGATTTAAGGAATTCAAGACTTTAGTTGAAAATCAGACGGAGAGGAAAATAAAGATACTCCGCACCGACAACGGAACTGAATTTGTGAACAGTAATTTTAACAGTTTCTTAATTCGATGTGGGATTATTCATCAAAAGTCCAATCCATACTCCCCTGAGCAAAATGGATCAGCAGAGCGTATGAATCGGACTGTTGTCGAGAAAGCTAAATGCATGCTTTTCGATGCAAATTTGGATATCAAATTTTGGGCAGAAGCAGTGAACACGGCTGTTTATATCATTAATCGTTCTGTCACCTCAGCATTGGTTGATAGAACTCCACATGAAATGTGGACTGGTGTAAAACCAAGCGTGGGATATTTTCGAATTTTTGGTTCCGATGCTATGGTGCATGTTCCGCAGGCAAAGCGAATAAAATGGCAAAAAAAATCAAAGAAGATGATTTTCGTTGGCTACGGGGACAATGTGAAAGGCTATCGACTAATTGACCCAGCAACTATGAAACCGAGCTACAGCCGAGACGTTATTTTTCTAGAAAAGGTTGATAAAGATAGTTCAGATGTACAATTTGATTTAACTGCGAACAACAAATTTTCACTTGATTCTGCGATTATTAAAAAGTCAGAAGTGAATGAAATGGATGACCCAATAGCAGCAGACAATGAAACAGCAGCCAAAGAAGATTCTAAAAATGCAGATGATGAAATAGAAAGTAATTGTATCGATCCAGATTATGCACCGGACGAAAGCATTGATCAGCAGTCAGTTGATACAATACGTAGATCTAATCGTAATCCGAAACCAAGACAATTTGATGGAGTGGTCACGCATATGTGCATTGAAGCAAGACATAGTGATCCATGCAGCGTTAAGGAGGCAATGGACAGTCCTGAAGCATCGAATTGGCTGTTGGCCATGCAAGAAGAAATGGAATCCTTGAAGGACAACATGACCTGGCATATGTGTGAACGACCGAAGGACAAACGCGCAATAAACTGCAAATGGGTATTCAAATCGAAAGTTGATGGGGATGGTAACGTGGTTCGATTCAAAGCGAGACTGGTCGCTAAAGGCTGTTCCCAGAAGGCTGGAATTGATTACCAAGAAATATTTTCACCGGTGGTAAGGCATACTTCCATACGTTATCTTATTTCCATTGCAGCTCAATACGATTTGGATATTTTGCACATGGATGCGGTAACTGCTTTCCTCCAAGGCGATATCGACGCAGACATATACATGGAACAGCCCGTATTGTTTCACGATGGAACTGATCGAGTATGTAAGCTCAATAAGTCAATATATGGTCTTAAGCAGGAAAGTCGGCTGTGGAATCAAAAGTTACATAAGGCGCTTGTTAACGCTAAGTTTAAACAATCTTCTGTTGATCCTTGTGTCTATTTTCGAGTTAAAGATAAAATGATGATTTTTGTCGCTGTGTACGTGGATGATTTGATGATATTTAGTAGCAGCGAAAGGGAAACTTCCGAGCTACAGTCAACTTTGATGAGGGAATTCAAAATGAAGAACCTTGGAGCGGCAGCAAATTGCATAGGCTTTCGAATCACGCGAGACCCTGGCAGACATGAAATATACTTGGATCAAGAGCGCTACATTCGTGAAATCTTGGATAAGTTTGGAATGCAGAACTGCAATCCGGTTTCGACACCAGTTGATCCCAACCAAAAGCTGACTAGGAAAATGTCACCAAAAAACCGAGAAGAAGTAGAGATAATGTCGAAGGTACCGTTCCAAGAAGCTGTAGGGAGTCTTCTATATCTAGCGCATGGTACTCGTCCTGACATCGCGTTCGCAGTTAACAATGTTAGCCGTTTTAATAAAAATCCAGGTAACTCGCATTGGAGTGCGGTGAAACGTATTTTCCGTTATTTGAAAGGGACTGCTAGCTTAAAATTAAAGTTCGGTAACGATATAAATACTCGCTTATTTGGCTATGCGGATGCAGACTGGGCTAGTGAAGTTGATGATAGGCGTTCCTGTACAGGATATGTGTTCCTTCGTAACGGATGTATTTCATGGAACAGTCGACGACAACAAACAGTTGCGCTGTCTTCGACTGAGGCGGAGTATATGAGCTTATCGGCAGCAACTCAGGAAGCCATGTGGCTGCAACAATTTGAAAACGAATTTTGGTCATCTGAACAACCTACGAAGATTTATTGCGACAATCGGAGTGCCATTTGTCTCACGCAAACTGACGCGTACCATCCTCGAAGCAAGCACATCGACGTTCGTCATCATTTCGTTCGGCAGAAGGGCTTGGAAAGAAAAATACGTATAGAACCCGAAAGCACTGAATTTATGGTCGCGGACATATTAACTAAAGGTTTACCTAAAGATAAACACATGTTTTGTATGTCTAAAATGGGATTATTTAATGAATAACCTTTACATTTGAATTTGTGTTTAAGATTGAAATTCGAAATTTATGCTTGAAGTTTGTAATTTTAAATTTGTACTTAAAATGAATTTGATTGCTTAAAATTTAAATTAACTTATAAATGCTTATTTGATTCAGTGGGGGTGTTAGAAATAGAAATCAAATATGTACTTGAATCAATAAAGTTAGTCGTTGACGAGCCGTACACCAGTAAAAACCTGTGATTTTAATTCATTCGCAACAGGGAAACTACCGATAGTAGATACATCAGTTCAACAAAAATTCATTAACACAAATATCATATTTATTTTCTTATCCAAACTCAAAACAAAATACACCATTTCAAATTAATAATTTTAGAAATAGTTAGTAATAATTTTTTTCAAACTTAAATCCCTTATTGCAAATTCGTGAATAGAGAGAGGGAAACTACCTATAGTGGATCCTCAAAATTTCAAAGTCGCTTACAAGCTTTTAGGTCACATCATTAGGTCTGTTCCAGGACTTTCAGTCACTGAATTTTCCTGAATTTTCCTGAATCATGTGGTGGGAGAAATTCATGAAAAGTACGGGAACGCTCTCATTGCATTTCCTGAAAATTGACAAACAAAAGTGTCAGTTTTCGGTTTTTGGAAGAACAATAGTGATTGTACGGTTATCCTGAGCGGTGATAAATTATCGCCACAAAAATATTCGACCTTCATAGCAAAATTACGCAAAAAATATGTTGCTTGCCGCGCACATTTGAAACTATTTACTCGCACCACACCATTTGACACTTTTCAGTATTTTTCAGTAGCTCAGACCCTACTGAATTTTACTGAGAGAGGGGAAATTTTCAGTTTTCAGTAAAACGGAGTACGGGAACAGCTTCATTGCAATTAATCGCGATTAATTGTAATTAATGGTGGTCCGGGAACAGACCTATTATATACATATATCTACAAAGACTTTAGGCGTGTTTTTTTGCTCCTCGATTCAGAACAGAACAGTGTACTGGATAGATTTAGCATTGGAAACAACAAAAACTCCTGCAGTTGTTGACAAGACATGTATGTAGGTATATAATAGGCGTGTTTTTTTGCTCCTATATCCAGTAGAGAATAGAGTATACGCATTGGAAACAAGAACATTCCTGTACCAGTGAATTCACTAGTACAGAAATTCTATTCTTCATTTGTAGTTCAAGTGCTGAACTATAGAATGTGCTGATAGAAAAAAGAAAAAAATCATAAGAAGCTGTCTTTTTTGCTGTGAAGTGGCTTTGGTTTTTTCAAGGTTATGTTGAATGTTTTGGTAGTTAGGAAATTAGAAAAAGCCCTCATATCGTGTAGAAAGTTAAAAGAGGTAATTTTCTGTTAGTTTTTTTTTCTATTTTCTATCGATTGTGGTAGTGTATATGTGGGGAACTCTCAGGTTCACCACAAAGGATGTGGTGCGACCGATGAAATCTAGTTATCACTTTGTAGGTCGTGGCCCTAGTCTTTATTAATACCGCCGTTTGACATATCTATTTTCATGCAAAACCATAAGATAAATATTAGGTGAGGAATTCTTCATATATACTTGTGGGGACCACAAGGTTCGACACAGTGGCGCGGCAGTACCAACATTGTTCACACTGCATAACCATCGTCAGCAGTACTTAGAATTATAACTTCATCTTCATCAGCCGACCGACGAGGTCGTGCCGTGAGCGCGCTCATAGTTTTACTGTCCTGTCATTTAAGTTTCTTAGTAATAAATTGTTTCTTTAGTAACGTATTAGTATGTGTTTACATAATCCGATAATCAGTAGCCCATACGCTACATACTCGTTATTTCATCCCTTTATTTTCAGCTGTTTTATGGTACCACAGCGAATATAGCAACCTATGTCAGTCTTATCGAATGCACTGCTGTTTTGTGCTAGATCGTTGTTTTTGCGGCATAGTTCTATTCTGTTCTGTACCGGAGCAAAAAAACACGCCTAATATAGGGGCTGTGTTCAAGATGCATGCTTTAGGTGCTACGAAAGTATAACATAGCATCACATAGCAGCTAACTGTTAAATAAGGTCTGTTTCCGTACTTTCAGCAAAATGCAGCAGTAACAGAATTTTACAGCTTGATTATTTTTGTGGTGGGGGAACATTTGGAAAAGTACAGAAACGCGCTGCTGCAACTTGCTGCAAGTAAGAAGAAGACACTAAAAGTGACAGCTGCGTTGATTTGAATTTCGAAAAACGTTCTTGCGGACCTTAAATCAGCCTTATCTTTGTAGTATGTATTTTGTAGTATGCAAAATAAAAAAAACAATTGTGAGAAACATTGGTGTCATGATCACAGCCCACACACCAGATGAAGCCATCATATGCATTGGAAACACCTTGTGAACATATCCTTTTTCATCTACAATATTATCATAGTTTGCTCGTGCGCAATTATGAGTTCCATTAATAGATATAACAGTCTCTATTAATGGAGCCCATATCAATATTGATCCGCCTGCGAAACAAAATTTATAATTCATCTATATTATTATGCCTGCAAAATAAAAGAACAGCATATTCCCGCCAACAATACATTTCATTTTCAGTTGCAATGACTAACAAGTTCAAAGTACAAATCAGTTTTGTCCTTATTAAAACCTAGCCTCCACCGAAGTCGATCATATACAAATAAGTGCACACCATGCACTAAATATCCACCATTGGATATTTTGTAATAGCAATAAAAACGTTGTGCGAGAAATATATTCCGTGTTCATTGGAATATTGCACAGAAAAGATTTTTCTTCGCGCGCTCATTTGAATATATATACATTTCAAAGCCTCGCGCCAAGCCCATCGTAGTCGATTTGACAAGCTGCAGCAAAATGCCTCAGCTCAGTTCGGCTGTAATTTTCTTCAACTTGCTGAAAGAGGGGAAGCGATGACGTCAACAAGATTTTATTTGCAGCAAAAGTACGGAAACGACTTGCTGCGAATCTATTATAATATATTATAATAGATTCAAGTACGGAAACAGACCTATAGTCAATTCGGGAGAGAAGCTTTTTTGTGGTATTGAACAGCCAGAGCAGCTTACTTAGCAGCTAAAAGCTACTAAAACAGGAATTTTGAACACACTCAGGGTATAACTCTGTGCAATGACATATTTAATAATCTTCTTCTTCTTATTTCTCGAACGAGTAGTTTTAAAATGTTTTTGAGTCATTAGGTGTTGTAATGAATTTAGAGTTTCTGTCAATTATGCACGGGAAACTATGATTCAACTTAATACGGGTGCGGATTGCATCAAAAAAGTAGTAGATTGCAAACTTAGCGTAGCAGAGTAGTAAATTTTATATTTTTCAATAAAAAGTAGTAAATTTGCTACAATTGTAGCAAAGTCCCAACACTGACGAGTGGGTGTTGTTCCAGCAGTTGACTCAGACCAGCCCCTGGACACGGACGGTATAACTTTCCACCATTAGCCCCTTCAATCCTCTCACGCACAAAGCATGTTAAAGCTGCCTTTACGCCATTTCGACCTCATTGTCAAATTGGAGGGGAACTACTTGGATTTGACTCGATTTGACAAAGAGTTGCTAAAAAATTACTACCATCCCCTTCAATGTAAATCTTATGGGCATGTCCACTCCATTTCTACTATCTCACTGACTCAGACAGTTCTTCGTTTGACGTTTCGGGCTGTCATAGTCAATGGGACAATTCGCCTGTTGACGTTTCGGGATGTCGTATTGTTTGCGTGTTTGGGATCGCGGTCTGTTTACGATTTGGGCGGTGTGGTTGGATATCAGGAGTGTACCTTAGAATTGTAGATATCAGATACGTATCTATTTTTTGTTTCTGTTTATTTTGGACACAGGACTCGTTACTTTGTGAAGATTTTAACTGTTTTCCAGCTCATCTGGTGATCGTCTCAACAGTGTACGCTACCACGAATCGAGCACCCACTTTTGGCCGCTGTAACGAATCGCAACCTCCTTCTGCTCCATCTTCCTGTTCCGTCCCGAATCGGCGTATGAACAATTACGTTGAGTCGCTTGACTCTGTCTTTGGGTTCGGTAAATTTTAAAGCCACATTTGTCAATATGAAAAATAAACTATTTATTCTTCGTACTACTGAATCCTTTTTCTACATGTATTTCCAACATACAATTGTTTCGCACTGACATAAAAATTTTACTTCAACCGTCATCTTTTTTTTCTGAACTAAAAGCTTGCTAAGAAATGGCTAATGTCTAAATTTACAAGTTTTTAACATGAAGTTGACTTGAAATACTGATACATTTATTTGTTGTGCTCGAACATGCCCACTGGGCAACAATCGTTGTATACGAATCAACCATTTGTAATGATTTTCATTGGGTTGGCTGCGAATGCTGGCGAATTAGGCTGAAGTCTTGTGCTTATGCTTGTTGGTCGTCTTCGGTACTTTGATTTTGGACAGGGAGCTAGCAAATCTTTGAAATTGATCGTTTATGAGTACCGCATTTTGTTCGCACAGTTACCACACGAACTAAATCATCATCCCCAGGATGAGTTTTAACTATACGGCCTAATGTCTATTTGTTTGGTGGCAAACGATCGTCTTTTACAACTACCATGTCGTTCGCCGTCAAGTTTTAGTGCTGACAAGCCTATTTTGGTCTGGATTGCAAATGACTAAGCCAATCCGATGACCATTTCGACCAAAATTGTCGGATGATACGCTGAATGATACAGTAACGGCGTGTTGGCGATAGATCCATGATCGATGGTTCAGGTGGTGCTAATAAAGCATCTCCAATAAGGAAATGGCCTGGAGTCAACACCTCAAGATCGTCAGTATTCGCATTTAACGGGCAAATCGGACGTGAATTCAAACAGGATTCAATGCGGACAAGCGCAGTTGAAAGTTCTTCGTACGTTAAACGCAAACCAGTAAACGCACGATGCAGATGACGTTTGGTAGCCTTGACATTGGCTTTCCAAATGCCACCGAAATTCGGGGAATACGGTGGAGTAAAGTGCCATTGGATTCCTTTGTCAGCTAAAATTGGTGCGATAACCTTTTTGACGTCAGCAGCAAATTCAATAGCTTTAGTTTTTAAAACCTTATCAGCTCCAATCAAATTACTGCCACAATCACTGTATATATCATGGCATAAACCCCGTCGACCGACGAAACGATGAAGGGCATTTAAAAATGCGTATGTGTCCATACCAGTGACAGTTTCAAGGTGAATAGCTTTAGTCGCTAGACACACAAAAAGAGCGATGTAACCCTTGTAGGTGGTGTGACCACGGTATCTCGATGCTTTCAATTCGAATGCCCCAGTGTAGTCAACACCAGTAGCTAGAAATGGTCGTACGAAACCGATGACACGATTCTGTGGCAAGTCACCCATTAGCTGCTGAACTGGTTTTGGATCGGCTCTGGCACATTTCACGCATTTTCTCAATTGAATTGCAACGAATTTTCTAGCATAAACTATCCAAAATCGTTTTCGTAGAAACATTAATGATAACGTTGGTCCACCGTGAAGAGTGGCTTGATGAGCTTGATCAATGAGTAATTCAGTGAAACGATTATATTTAGAAGGATGATTGGATGCTTTTGATTGTAAGGCAAACGTGAATTTCGCCCTCTTCCGAGCACCCTCAAAATTCCGTACTGATCGAGGAAAGGAGCTAGGCTTGTAAGAACGCTATTATTTGGCACATATCCATTTTTTGAAATGGTCTTAAGCTCTGATGAAAAGCATTCTCGTTGAACTATTCGAATCAGTGCAAATAAACTGGAGTTAAGCTCTTCTACAGTGCTGGCTCCATAACGCCGGTGGTTTTATGGTACTGTACAATTGTATCTGAATCGCAAAAATTAAACTACGATACGACGAAGTTGCAAAAATGATGAATACTTTGCCAGAAATAGTGACTCAGATCCATTGATGACGACGTTGATTATTTGTTCGACATTTTCTTTTTCCAAAAATGTCCAATCTGTGACTGGCCAAATGCTTTGTGATTGACTCAGCCAGTCGGGCCCATTCCAATACAATTTAGATTCGAGAAGTTGTGCTGGTAAGGAACCACGTGATGAAATGTCGGCTGGGTTATCGTGTGTCGATACGTGATGCCATTGTTTTATATGGGAATCGGTGTGAATCTGCGCAATTCGATTTGCTACAAAGGTTGGCCAACGATTTATGTCACCCCGAATCCAGGATAATACTATCGTGGCGTCAACCCAGTAATATATTGAATCGTGTCCATGGGAATAGAAAGATGCTTAGTTATCCACTTAGTCAACTTTAAACCAAGCACGGCAGCGCATAATTCGATGCGTGGAATGTTGATAGGTGGTTTCGGGGTAACTTTACTTTTTGCAGCAATGATTTTAGTGTGAAAGTTACCCTTTTCATCTTCGATGCGAATATATGAAATGGCAGCGTATGCATGTAATGATCGGTCAGAGAACGTACGCAACTCAGGTCGCCGTACATTTGGTGAAGAGTGTAACCAACGTGGAGCTCTATACGGAAATCTGTTGGCAACTGTTCATCCCATTCCAAGTTGCGGGTCCAAACTCGCTTCAGAAAAATCTTGGCTACGAGGACAACTGGATTGATCAATCTCATTGGATCGAACAACTTTGCGGTGGTTGATAGAACAGTTCGTTTTGTGATGTTTCTTTTCTCTGGAACCAAGTCGAAGTTGATTTGATATCGAAATTAATCAGCTGACGGTTGCCATCGCATGCCTAATGTTTTGAGCATTTCATCACTATTTAATTCCAACGCGGTTGCACTGCCTTGAAGTTCAGTTGGAATTGACTTGAGTAGTTCGGAAGAACTACTAGCCCATTTGTGTAATGCCATACCAGCTGACTCTAAAGCCGCTGCAGTTTGATCACGAATGGCAAGCGTATTGTCAATCGTATGACTGCCGGTGTAAATATCATCGACATATATTTCATTTCGGAGCACATTGACAGCCAAAGGATAATGATCATGCATATCGTGAGCGATTCGGTGCAAAGTTTCGATGGCAGTGTACGGTGCACTGGCTGTACCAAAGGTAACGGTAGTAAGCTTGTATTCTTGCAGCAATCCGTCCAGATTGAACCATAAAATGCGCTGATACTCAGCATCGTCTTCGTGCACATCAATGCATCGATAAATTCGAGTAATATCAGCGGTGATGACGTACTTGTGTAAACGCCAGTTTAATAAAACAGCGAATAAATCGTTCTGAAGTCGTGGACCTGTGCACAGAATGTCATTCAATGATTTCCCATTGGATGATTTGGCTGATACATCGTACACCACACGGCATTTTGTGGTAAGACTATCAATTTTAATGACGGCATGATGTGGTAATGTGCAGCATGTGTAAAAAGGTCGGTTGTATTCGTTGAAACGCAAATGCATGTCATCAGTTGTTGAGACAGGTGTGATTTGCCTCAGATCAAAATACGCTCGAATCGTCTTATGATATTTTTCGTGCACTTCGGGATGACAATTCAATTTCCTTTCGAGCTGATGAAAACGATTTTTAGCTATTTGATGCGATTTGCCGATGATTTGGCTGGGATCAAATAGCGTTTTAAGTGGTAAGCGAACCAAATACTTCCCATTTGGCAGTCTCACGGTTGTACGATTGTAGAAATTACGACACCATTGCTGTTCAGATGTGTATTGTTGATCGGCTGGAATACTTTCCAGCGCGTAAAATTGTTTCACCAATGTGTCCAATTGTTCCAGCGGAACGTGTGAACATTGAACTGTAGCTGGTTCCGTCGATGATTGTATTGGTTTTTCAAATGCCTTGCCAGAAACGAGCCAACCTAGATGAGAATTTTGAGCGATTGGTTCGTTTTGATGACCTTTTCGAAGTCCTTCGAGCAAAATATCAGCATAAGAATCAGATCCAATGAGCATATCGATCGGAGCTGAGCGGTGAAAATCTGGATCGGCCAATTCCAAACCTCGAAGGTGTGGCCAATCATGGTACGTTAAAGACGATGTGGGCAAATTAATGGTAACATTTTGAACAAGCTTCAGCTTCAGCTTCAACACAGCTTCAAAGTGTTTTCGTTGAGGCGTGATTGGTATATAATGTGCATGATTGACCTTCCCACTGATTTCTGTTCATTTGGAAATCTTATAACCGTGTTGCATGGAAGGCTCTTCAATTATAGTGTTTGACAAATACTTTCAGAAATTAGAGCTCCCGTGGAGCCTTGATCAACGAGAGTGCGAATCAAAAACTTTGAGCCATTTGGTTTGATGATTTTGATTATTGCTGTTGGTAGCAAAACATTGGCTGCGGAATGGAACTTTGTTGAGTTGAAAAGCACTGGTGCTGCCTGTTGTGTGTGATTAGTTACGGTGCAAAGCCCCTCGTCGCTTTTATTTTGTCTCGATGCGTTCGCACTAAAACTGCATGTTGATTGTGTTGGCTGATGAATAAGAGTTTGATGTCGTTGGCCACATACATTGCAATTTCTCGCACTGAGACAAGACTTTAATTGGTGCGTGGAACTGAGGTAATTTGAGCAAAGACTTGTATCGACGAAAGCCTTGCGTGCAATATTAGGTGCGTTTTTTTGCTCCGATGCAGTGCAGAGTACAACTATGCCGCAACAAACAACGATCTAGTATAAAACAGCAGTGCTTTCGCTAAGACTGACATAGGTTGCGGTATTCGCTGTGGTAGCAGAAAACAGCTGAAAAAAAGGGAGAAAATAACGAGTATACACTACCACAATCGATAGAAAATAGAAAAAAAAACTAACAGAAAATTCATTCTTTTAATTTTCTACACATTATGAGGGCTTTTTCTAATTTCCTAACTACCAAAACATTCAACATAACCCTGAAAGCCCGAAAGCCACCTGACAGAAAAAAATACAACTTCTCATGAGCTTTTCTTTTTTCTGTCAGCACATTCTACACTTCAACACGTGAACTACAAATGAGGCATAGAATTTCTGTACTAGTGAATTCACTGGTGTAGGAGTGTTGTTGTTTGCAATGCATCTACTCTACTCTCCGCTGGATAGAGGAGCAAAAAAACGCGCCTATTGTCCTTCTGACGAAACGATGGGCAGTTACGAAGAATATGTGGGCCTTGACAGAACACACAGATAACGGTTGCTGTGTGGTCATTTACATTGGACATATGATGAATGCGAGTGTCGGATCGATGCGACGCGTGGGGCGATGGATTTGACCCGATTTTGGATTGTTCTGTATTGTTTTAGGGTGCAAATTCGAGGCTGTTCGATGTAAATCAATGGGTTGCGATCGTAAATCAATAGCTTCGAGGGTACGATATCGAGCGGTTAGAAAATCGGCGAGAGCTTTAAATGTAGGAATTTCAGTAGACTCTCCCAATTTTTGTTCCCATAATTGTATTGTGAGTTTTGGCAATTTCTCAATCAATAAATGTGCAAAAACATGGCCACAATCATCCACTTCGACTTTCAGTTACTTCAATGCATTCAAACATGTACGGGATGTTTCGACTAACTGTTTCAGATCGGTTGCATTTTCCTTGGTAACGACTGGTTGCAAAGTGAATAGGTGCATAAAATGCGTGAACAACACTCGACTGTAGTGATAGCGTTCGATAACGGAATTCCAAGCTTCATCATAATTTGCTGTGGTAAGCGGCATTTCACGAATATCACTATCTAAAGTGTTCTTCAAAGCCTGTTTGAGCAAATGAAAATCGTTTGGATTTGATTGTTATTATGCACCAAACGCAAAAATGAGTCGTAAAATGCTGGCCAATCGGTGTACTTGCCGGAAAATTCTGGCGCCGGCATGCCCGAAAAACGTGTGAATGACATTGCAGGCAACTGTTGTGATATTGAGCCATTTACCACAGTGGAATTCAAATCAATCGACGCCTCAGTTGTTGTTGCAGTCGGTTTTGGTTGTGAAAATTTCGTACCAAAATCCTCGATTAATTCACTACAAACCTCAAGATACTTCTCTTCAAATTGATCGGTATAATCCTGTGTATAATAATCATTACTTGCCTCTAACTCACTTTGAACAAGCGGCTGATGCCGTTGATTGAATTGAGAGCGAAGTTCTTTAAGTGTGTTGAGCCTTTCTTCAAAGTAGGACCTTGTGCGACGAGAATCACCGGTTTTCTTATGATTCGTGGAACATTTGGCGACCCTTTGCAAAGCATCAATTTGAAGAGCAATTAGACTATCTAAATCTTCATCAATAACAGACATCTTAGCTGGTACGATGATCAAAACGATGGAATGAAGAACAACCAGTACCATTCGAATAAGCTGTCTAAATGCGATGTCGAATGTATTTGAACAATTGAGAGTTTGACCGAAACGATACGAAATCCGAAGCAAGAGAAATCACTAGTTGAAAATGCACTTGATGATTGCACCTTTATCGAGGGATCGAGCTGAGATTTCCTCACAAGCAAGACAAATGTGAATTCCTCATCCGGGGCACCTTGAACAATTACGTTGAGTCGCTTGACACTGTCTTTGGGTTCGGTAACTTTTAAAACCACATTTGTCAATATGTAAAATTAACTATTTATTCTTCTTACTACTGAATCCTTTTTCTACATGTATTTCCAACATACAATTGTTTCGCACTGACATAAAAATTTTACTTCAACCGTCATCTTTTTTTTCTGAACTAAAAGCTTGCTAAGAAACGGCTAATGTCTAAATTTACAAGTTTTTAACATGAAGTTGGCTTGAAATACTGATACATTTATTTTTTGTGCTGGAACAGCGTATGCCGCAGGCGGATTGTTTCTCGACGCTTCTTAACGTAACGCACGAGTGCGATTATGGTGAGCCTTCGATGATTTGTGGCGGTGCGAAGGAAATGACGCCTGTTGACTGCCTTACGAATTCATTGGAATAGGATCGAGTGTGGAGAAAGGTGTGTTCGCGGACAAATCCATCGCGTACTAGGATCGTTTCCTTTCAAGGACTGATTCCTTTCAAGTTTGACGGTGACAACGGTAAGAGCAAGGCTTATTCATGTGCGGGGTCTCTAAATTCGTGACGGGTCGTTCTGACTGCAGTTCACTGTTCTTTCACCGACGTCGAGGGCGGGAGAGTTACGGCGATAGTTCCGGAGTTTGTAACTAGTGAGTTTTGTGCCCGGCGTTCCACTAGTCGTATATTTAGCTTCGTTATCGTGCATCCCAACTACCCGTCCATTCAATATCTTTATTATATTGCTCTTTTGGGACTGAGACTCCGTCGAATAATTGGTCGTCATTGCGTGCCATATATATATATATATATATATATATATATATATATATATATATATATATATATATATATATATATATATATATATATATATATATATATATATATATATATATATATATATATATATATATATATATATATATATATATATATATATATATATATATATATATATATATATATATATATATATATATATATATATATATATATATATATGTATAAATAATCAATTAGTTGTAAGTGCATTTATCTCAAAATTGTTTTTGTGTGTATTGGGCTTAAAAAAATTACCAAAAAAAAAAACAAAACTACAAAAAAATTACAAAATTACAATATTTACAAAAATGTATTTGAATAAAATGCATAGATCAATTAATTAGTAGAGTACAAAACTAATTTTATTGATTTAAACATTGAAATTTTCAATTTCATAATTTTAAGTTATCACTTCTGTCGGCACTCCCCAATGACTGCCCACTGTTTTGTATTTCTTTTATATTTAAATTTAGTGTCGGCCCATAAGCTATTGTCAGAATGAAAACGCATGCAATTAGTACGACAGTTAAACACAGAATGAATTTATTCTTGTCAATCCTATGAATATAAGTTTACAAGTTACTAATTAAAACGGACCTCAGCTCAATCTTCCCAATAATTTCGTTTATCAGTAATTGTGGATTACATTTTCACCGATAATTTTAATTTATTCGTCATAAGCTCCGTGTTAATTCACGTGAATTTTTTCAGCTAACACATCCGTAATTGTCAATTATTTTTCACCAAATCTTCTAGTGTGCAGACTGTTTTTGAGTGTTTCAATGCATATTACCATTGTAGATTATTTCATATGCAAGTTTCATGTCTGATTTCGATTAAAACCTAAAGATTTCATTCAGGGCAACCTAAGCGAAAGCTCAGCGAATGCAAACACATTTTCAAGTTTTCTGCTCGGGGTAGTTTTTTGCAATTCTACGTTAATCTGCTCTGCATAGGTGCAAAAAACGCGGCTAATAATCAACAGCAGTCGTACCAACCGTTTAGAACATTCTTACTGTTATCAGCACACTCTACATGTAAGCTTATAAACAACCGCTTCCGAGCACATTTCTACCTCAGTGACGTGATATGTGGAGGGTTTTGTTGTTATATTCAATATACTTAACCAAATTTGATCTGCTCCGGTGTGCAAACAAACGCACCTATTATTTCAACACCTAGTGCCGACGAATCGACACTTGGGGTGTTGTTGATTTCGCTGAACTTTTCGTTCATAGAATTGAACTTGTTCTCAATCGATTTCACTGCACTCTACAGTTTTGATTTCGGTGAATTTATCCAGGTAATGTATGCATCAACTGCAGCGTGAAATTGTTTTTGTTGCTTTTGTTTTTTATGTTTTCTAATGTAGCAAATACATATTGGCTAAGGCCAGGCCAGGCCAACTGCTTGAGAGCTTGTGAGTCAACATGTGGACGGCATTTGCCGGGTCGCCACTAAATCCCTTTGACTCGTGTCCAAAACCCACTCCGAGCGGAAGTCGCACAAACGCCGGCGAGTCCTGTCAAAGTCGTTTATCTGGACCGTTCACACGCTGGCGTATGGCTGCTTTGGCTTTGCTTTGGCTTATTGGCTCTGAATTGAGATTTTTGCTTGGAAAGTAAATTATTTTTCTATGTCAAATGATGTGACCTTCCATATACGTATGTTACCAATCCTTTGATACATCCGCTCCATGAAGCTTCCGGTTGCAAAAGGCCTTGCACGTCACATATTTAATTCTAATTGATTCCGTAAGAGTAAAAACGTAACCCTTTTGTTCAAATCCGGTGCAATGTGCTTGCTGAAATGTTTCGACTCGATTACACTTTGACTTTTTGAAGTCCTTGCAATAAAACACAAACTTTAGCCATGGAATTGGTGAAGTTTGTTTTAATGAGATGGCTAGAATTCAAAGATTTTTTTTTTTACTTTTCGCTATGCATTTTTATATGGAAATTGAAAAAAAAAACAAAAAAAAAAAAACAAAAACATAACCAATGACATGAATAACACATTTCTTTAACTTCCAGAAAATCTAACAATCTTCTCACAAACTATCAGTATCGAAGATGCTAGCTATGTCAACAATTTTCTGAACAATTCAAACGCAGTCCCAGAATTAATCGAATACTATGAGCTTGTCGAAGACGTTTCAACACAAAATTCGCCGCAATCCGATCTTATCTATCCGGATCCGGAAGAAGTGAATAAGAAAATTAAAATATTGAATAGTAACCGGATAGTTCAACCAGCCATCGAATCGTCAAGAAGTAGCAGCAGCAGCAGTAGTGCTAAGAGTAAGGAAATCGATACAAGGGATAACGATTTCAAGGGACGTGATTTAATTGATAATATCATGTATATTTATTATGGATCAAATACGACAATGAAAAATGGTTTGGGTAGTAGTATAGTAGTTGGTGGATCTGTTCTGGCATTAGCTGCCCAGATACTATGTTCGATATTGATGATATTGAGGAATAGGTAAGTAAAAGTATTGTTCGATATATAAATGAATACAAGAAAAGCTTAAGAGAGAGCGTTAATTTGAATGAAATAAGACAGTCGCGAAATTTCGTGAATAGATACAAGTGCTTTATGAATTTATCTTCTTCAATATCTTTTGTAATTCTTACCGAAGAAACCTTTAGAATTGAAAGTTAAAGAACCGAAAGATAAGTACAGCCTATTATTTCTTAGTTCGCGCCTTTGATCAGATTACAATCGAAATATGAAACAGTCAATTGAAATTTAATGCAGTATATACTTAGCATTGCTCACGGAAATCTCCTTTTGAAAATATGTCAACAAATGTACCAGGGCTAATCCAAAAGTAGTGATTCCAGTTCGCATAAAATTAAAAAAAAAATTCTATCTATATACCCACTACGTCAGCATAAAAAAACATATAAATAGGCCACGATTCCAGGGAGGTACATTCATTTGAATATAAACCGTTGAAGAGAGAACATCAAAATGGAGAAAAATGAAATAAGAGTTGTCACTAAGTACCTGTATTTGAAAAAAATGTCTACTAAAGACATACACAACGACTTGGTGGAAATAGCTCTGCTCTTCCATATTCCACCGTTGTACCGCTGGGCCACAGATTTTAAGCTGAAAATGAACACCGCGAACAAAATGAACATCCACGTCCTTCACTGAAGAAAACGTGAAAAACCCCTAGCGCATCAGAACCGCTAGACATACTAATGTTCGAAGAACAGTAGAGGATTTTTGCAGATTTTGAGTGTTTATTCCCCCACTAGCTACTTAAGACCTATACACCCAAAGTAATAATAGACACTAACCCAATTTAATTTCGATGACTTCATCGCAAGTTACAGCGATAGGAAGGTGTTTGTGATGGCCATCCGAAAAATGTTCAGACCTTAGAAAATTTAGACATTGTTCACGATGTGAATACTTAATGTAAGCATTTATTGGTACGAAAATAGCAAAAACACCTCGCGTTGGCAACCCTTTGCTAGCACCGAAGCCAAAAATATATCACATCTGCCTCACGTTGAAGTCGACCTATTCTGCGAATTTCATTTCGCTCCAAAGACTCCATTGGAAAATTATAGGGATACAAAGAAATTTAGAGCTACCACCCGCAAAAGTTTTCAAATTTTCTATATCGTAATATTTGCTGTTGATTTTCTCTACAAGATCACTATGATTTGAAAATTTTATGATAAAATCGCTTTCTAAAGATATGTCAAAAAAATACAAAACTAACCATAGCTGGCAACCCTATCATTGTTTTCCAACTAGATTTTCACTGAATATTGCATACAGAAGTTTGATTTGCCATATCAATTTCCACCAAAACTACCATAGCTGGCAGCTCCATTCTAATTTTTCAATTAATTTTCTATCAAACTTGCCTTGGGGTAAGATTCAGCTACTGCGTGAATTTCGTCAAAATCTAATGCCTGAATCAGAATTTGTACTGCCAAAAGCAGTTATTTTTCTTAGTGGTTTTTCAAGATGGTACCACTGGCACAGAATTGCCCAAATTTCAAAATCGCTTCTATCAGACCTGGTCTTACGTAAGACCTATACATTCTGTAAATTTCAACTGTATCTGATTATATGATCGTGAGTTCCCGTGAACATAAGTTTTTGATGCTAAAAATATAGGTAAATTGAGGAAGGGTTGCCGTTCTTGTCCGATGTGGAATTTCGAAAGTTTTACTTTGACTGTGTAGACTAAGCATAAGATTTGCACATGAGTGAATTTTTTTTCTTAAAAGCGAAAACCTTTCAAAAGAGTCGATGGTTTTCAGGTTTTCAATTTCAGCGCCTACAGGGTTGCCACCACGTACAAAAAAACCATATAAGTATACAACTCAGTAACATCAACATGTTTTGTAAGTTTTATAATGATTCAATAGCTTTGTCAAAAGTTATCGCAATTCAAAAACTCTAGCGCATCCGAACCGCTAGAAAACTAATTTTCGAAGAAATTGTTTTTGAGTGACAAAAAAATGTGTAAAGACGTAATACACTTTTTTGTAGAATCATATCAACCATTCCTTATCTCAAGCAACAAAACTCAACTATAACACAAATGATGAAAATGTTCAGTGCTGGCAACACTTTTCCAACGAAGCAGCAATAAGTTTACTATAACAAGCTCATACTTAAATCAACTTATCTTTAGAATTTCGTTCTCATCGGAGGATTTCATCGAAAGTTTCAGCGGTTAAACGTTCTGCCATCCGAAAAATGTTCAAAACTCGGAAAATTTAAAAATTGGTTTCTTATTTTTATCGCAAATGCTTTGCATATGAGTATGTAATTTCAAACATCTGTTGGTGCAATATTTACGAAAATTGCTAATGCTGGTTACCCTGTGTCAGCAGCAGAGCAAAATATATACCAAATCTGCTTCACGTTAAGTTAAACCCAACCAGTAAATTTCGTTTCGATTGAATCACTGCGCTGGAAGCTATACGGGTGAAAAGAATTTTAGGGTTGCCACCCTCAAAACTTTTCAAATTTTTAAAGCGTTAATATTTGTTGTTAATTTTCATTGCAGAATTATTCCCATTTGCAAATCTAATGACATAATCGCTCAGTAAAGAAATTCCACAAAACTAAACTACAAAAATGGTCATAGCTGGCAGCCCTTTCATGGTTTTTGTACGAAATTCCTACGACATTTACTTCACATTAAGGTCCATTTACTGCACGAACTTCGTTTTGATGTCTGCACTGGACCGGAAGCTATAGGGAAAAAAGCTTTATTTTGCTGAGCAAATTTGCAAGATTTATGAGACAAAAATCACCATAGCTGGCAGCCCTATTCTAATTTTTCAACCAAATTTTCACCAAATGTTACATAAAGTAAGATCCAAGTACTGTGTGAGTTTTGTTAGAATCTGATGGCTGAATCGGAAGTTACAGGCCAAAAAGCTGTTTTTTTTCTCAGTGATTTTTCAAGATGGTACCACTGCCCCAGGGTTGCTCGCATTTCAAAATCACTTCTGTCAGACCTGGTCCTAGCTAATATCAACATGTCCTGTAAATTTCATTAAGATCGGATAATCCGGTCGTCAGTTCCCGTGAACAGAACTTTCGAGTGCTGAAAATAGAGGTAATTTGGTGATGGGTTGCCGTTCTTGTGCAAATCGGAATTTTCAAAATTTCAATTTGACATGATGGAAAAAGGTTCAAATTTATCAATGATTTGAATTTTTTGTCAATAATCAAAAATTTTTGAGGAGGGTCAATGATTTGAGGGATTTTTTTCAGGAGCCTGCCGTAGCTACAGGGTTAGCTGCACTATCTTGAAAATCCATGTGTGTTTAATCTTAGCCAACGTTAATACGCCTTACGAATTTCACGGTGATCCAATGTTTTTGTCAGAAGTAATGACAAATCAAAATTTGAAAAAAAATCCTTGCCTACTTTTAGGCACTTAGCACCCACACACGGCTCAAAAATTTCAATTCTTTACCATACACAAGCTTAGAACATAATTAGTTTTCATTCCCAATACTTTTTTTTTTAACAAAAATTTACACTGCTTGGAAATATAGGAGTACCTCAAAATTCACTAAAACGCTCGCCGCCGTCAAAAGGTTTAGGATATCTGAATTTGAGAAAGTCGTGGACCTACCTACTATATTTATCTACATTCTCCGAAAATTTCAGGTTAATCGAATCGGCCACTCCATATATATATATATATATATATATATATATATATATATATATATATATATATATATATATATATATATATATATATATATATATTATATATATATATATATATATATATATATATATATATATATATATATATATATATATATATATATATATATATATATATATATATATATATATATATATATATATATATATATATATATATATATATATATATATAACGATTATATATATATATATATATATATATTAACGATTATATATATATATATATATATATATATATATATATATATATATATATATATATATATATATATAATATATATATATATATATATATATATATATATATATATATATATATATATATATATATATATATATATATATATATATATATATATATATATATATATATATATATATATATATATATATATATATATATATATATATATGTAAGGTGTAAATATTAACATGGCAATGACGTGACAACTTTAACTAAAAAGGACATCGCGTTAAATAAGTAGTCGACGAAACGTAATAATGACGACTAGACGTCTTTTCTTTTTTTCTCGCTGAACAACGTCAAGATTTTATTGATCATATACGATTCTGAACAACGTCAAGATTTTATTGATTTTATACGATTTCATTACGATTTGATTGATTTGATTTATAATTAATTTAAATAAAAGCTATTTAAATATATTAAAAAGAACGTTTACATTTTCAGAAGTGGGATCGAAAGGATAACGCTTTCGTAGACGTAGTGTAGACGTAGACTTATTTTATGCGGTGGTCCTATTGTCATATTGGTGCTCGATAAACTGAAATAAAAAAAAAAATGATTAAGATAACCACATTGCGGGTGCACGAATTGAACAAATTATTGGAAATCAACGGGTTGCCGTTAACTGGCACAAAGACGGAGAAATTAGGAAGACTTTATGAAGTCTATGAGAACGGCGAAGTGGAGAAAGAAGAGATGGAAACGGCAAGGGAAGATATTGATGTTGCAACGCAGTTAAATGAATTGCGACAAATTGTGGTTGGGTTGGCGCAAACTGTTAGCAATTTGGCACAAAGTCAAGATCAGCGTACATGTTCTGAACCATCAATTAACGAAATTGCATTTACGAACAATTCGCGTAATCAAAATTCGGTGAACGAAATTGCTCAGACGATTCCGACGTTCGATCCTAGTAATGAGTTGTGTTTGGACGCAGAACAGTTTGTGAAGCACGTAGAAAATGCGTATCGGGCCTACGGGTGGGAGGAAAAATGTTTACTCCTTGCCGTGTTCAGTAAGCTGAAGGGTGCTGCTAGACTTTGGTTGGACGCCTCCCCAGAGTTGCCCGTAAAATGGAACAATTTTAAAGCTGAACTGATTGCAGAATTTGATATCGACGCTAATGAAGCTGAGATACATCATAAAATGCAAAATTCTGTGCGTGCCAATTCTGAAAGCATGATTGACTATTCTTTTCGAATGTCGGCTCTGGGAAGAAAGTTCGGTATCAGTGAGCAAGCGATTGTAAAATATACCCGTGATGGTTTACGAGATCGTGAGTTACAAAATTCAATTGCCGCGATAAAGATAAACTCTGTAAAAGAACTCCGTGAATTAATAAAAGAGTTCTTACAAAATACGTCGAGAAACAAAATTTCTAACGTAGAAAACAGTACAAGATACAGTAATAATTCGAAGACACCAAATAGTACGGCATTCAATGAGCGTGGTGATGTGCGTAGTCTATTTAAGGATGAGAAAACAGATCGAAACCAGCGAAAGTGCTATAATTGTAATGAAACTGGGCACATTTCCCGAGACTGCAAACTGCCACCACGCCGAAATCGATGCAAGGATTGCGACAAGGTACATCCAAGGTCGGAAGCTATGAATTGCGGACACAAATTGGCTAGAAGAGCTGATGTTGTAAATTTGGAGACGATACTAACGAAGTATGGTAAAGCAAACGGAAGGCCTTGTCAAATATTTTTCGATACAGGTAGCCAATGCAGCTTGGTACGAGCGACGAAAGCCAGAGAAATAAGCAAAAATTGGGAAAACTGTCTCATAAAAATAAAAGGGGTAGGCGGAGCCATTACCATACTTAAACCTAAAGTTACGGCGGAAATCACATTAGATAGAACTAAACTCAACGTCAACTTGTACGTCATTGATGATAGCGCAATTTCTTCTGATGTGCTTCTCGGACAAGACATTTTCGCAGATAATTTAATCAACGCAAAAATTACCAAAAATTCATTATCAATCAGAGCAGAAGATGAAACTAGAAATATATTCCATGATCGAATGCTGATACGAAGAGAAGATATATTGTGCGGTCCTGTCAAAGACGACGATTTTAATCAATTAGCCTGCCTTGTTAACGAATTCAGAGACGTCTTTGCAAATGGAATCGGAGAAATTGGTTGCACGAACGAAATTGAAATGAAGATTGAAGTCTCAGACAGTACACCTGTAGTTCAAAGACCGTACCGTATACCCGAGCCAAAAAGAGCTAACGTAACTCGAATGATTCAGGAGCTGTTAGACCACAACATTATTTTGAGGTCAAAATCCGAGTATGCAAGTCCCATGGTGTTGGTTAAGAAAAAGAGTGGTGATGACCGTTTATGTGTAGACTTCCGACTCCTGAATCAGTTGACTGTCAAAGAGAATTTTCCTACACCCAATATCGAAGAACGATTGCACGAAGCTATGGCGTATACTTGTTTTTCTGTGCTCGACCTAAATAGTGGATACTACCAGGTGCCAATAGCAGAATCGAGCAGAAAATATACTGCTTTTATAACCCCGGATGGACTATATGAATTCAAACGCATGCCGTTTGGATTGAAGAACGCTCCAGCAGTGTTTCAACGTCTCATGTCGTCACTTAAGGAAAAGACTCAGGAAGGTGACATGATCCATTATATGGACGACATTTTGGTTGGCAGTAATTCAACGGAAAATATGCTTGAAAAACTTGAAAGGGTATTTTCAGCTCTGCGTTCGTTAGGGCTTACACTCAATATCAAGAAGTGTATGTTTTTAAAACAGTCTATTCAATTTTTGGGACACGAATTATCCAAGGACGGAATAAAACCCGGTGAGATCAAAACTTCAGCAATCCGTAATTTTCCTGTACCTAAAAACGCAACGGAAATTCGACAATTTCTTGGACTTAGTGGATACTTCCGAAAGTTCGTACCCGGCTTTGCCATCCGAGCAGAACCATTACGTAAGCTTACGCATATAAATGAAGAATTCGTGTGGGAGAACGAACAGCAGAAAGCATTTGATGATCTGAAAAACACATTAGTCAGTCAACCACTAATATCAGCATATCGAGTCGAAGCTCAGCACGAAGTTCACACGGATGCGAGCTCCATAGGCTTGGCAGGTGTATTGCTTCAAAGAAGCAACGATGAATTGAGTCCAATCGCATATTATAGTAGGTCAACGACAAATAACGAAAAGAGCTTCCATAGCTACGAATTAGAGACTTTAGCTGCCGTCGAGTCCCTGGAGCGCTTTAAGTATTACATATATGGGAAGAAGGTAAAGCTGGTGACCGATTGCAGCGCCATTAAAACAGCTATGCAAAAGAGAGAACTACTTCCACGTATTGCAAGATGGTGGTTACGCATCCAGGAATTTGATTTGGAAATCGAACATCGAGCTGGCATTAAAATGGCTCATGTCGACGCCTTGAGCCGAAAACCGGATGAAAAGGAAAGCGAATTAGATACAGCTTCTCTTAAAATATCAAAGGTCCAACTTGAAACAAGCGATTGGTTGTACAGTATGCAGTTTCAAGATGAACGTCTGAAGCAAATAGTCGAACAAATGAAAGCAAGCGGAAAAACGTACCACGATGGTTATGTGATGTATAAAGAAAGACTTTTCAAAAAGGAAAAGGAGAAGAAATTATGGGTTGTTCCAAAATCCTTGCGATGGAACATTGTGCGAGACAACCATGACAACGCCGGTCATCTTAGTGTAGACCGCACGATAGAAAGGATAATGTGTATCGAATGCGCATATCATAAGCAAGTAGCTGGGAGGAAGGAAGGCGAGTATCACTATGACGAAATCGAGCCAATAGCTTTTCAAACAGTACA
Source organism: Nemotelus pantherinus (assembly GCA_963978885.1). Classification (NCBI taxonomy): domain Eukaryota; kingdom Metazoa; phylum Arthropoda; class Insecta; order Diptera; family Stratiomyidae; genus Nemotelus; species Nemotelus pantherinus. The sequence continues at coordinate 149,431,742 of OZ022263.1, forward strand.
CATTGATCATTTGGGTCCTTTTCCACGAAGCAGTAAAGGCAACGAGCACGTAATGATGATGGTTGACGCATTCACTAAATATACCATATGCAAAGCCGTGAAAAGTACTGCAACTAAGCACGTTGTCAGCTTTCTAGATGAAGTGACTGGATACTTTGGCGTACCGAAACGTATTATCTCCGACAGAGGAACATCATTCACATCAAACCAATTCAAGAAATATTGTCAGGACAACGATATCCGACATGTATTAAATGCTGTAAGGACACCCAGAGCGAACGGACAGGTAGAGCGAGCCAACAGAACTTTACTGTCGATGTTATTGCCGTCAACAAATAACGATAAGCACTGGGATCGAAACTTACGAACGATTCAATATGTCATTAATGGCTCAATAAACAAGAGCAGCGGTAAAGCCCCAAGCGAGTTATTATTCGGATTCAAACCACGAGATATATTAGGAAACAAATTAATTCTAGCGTTACATGATGGCGAATTCAGATCTGACGATGAAATTGCAAGAATGAGAGAAGAGTCTGCAAATCGAATTACTGAGCAACGAAAAAAGGCGAAGCAGCGATTTGACAATACTCACGGAAAGCCAAAGGTGTATAAGTTAGGTGATCTTGTGCTCGTAGAGAAGGAACCAGCTAGTACGGGTGGCTCACGCAAATTAGAGCCACGTTATAAAGGACCATTTGAAGTCACCAAAGTTTTGGGTCATGATCGATACGTAGTGGAAGACCTCAAGGGTTCTCATAGGACTAAACAACACTATTCATCAGTTTACGCTTCGGACAAGATGAAACCCTGGTGCACGCTACCCAGTTGTAGTGACGATGGAGAAGACGAAAGCGAACGGGAAGACGAAAGCGAACGGGAAGACGAAAGCGAACGGGAAGACGAAAGCGAATGAGGAGATGCACAACAAAAAAAAAAAAAAATAAAGGAATCAACTCGAGGGCGCGTTGATGATCAGGATGGTCGAACTGTAAGGCGTAAATATTAACATGGCAATGACGTGACAACTTTAACTAAAAAGGACATCTCGTTAAATAAGTAGTCGACGAAACGTAATAATGACGACTAGACGTCTTTTCTTTTTTTCTCGCTGAACAACGTCAAGATTTTATTGATCATATACGATTCTGAACAACGTCAAGATTTTATTGATTTTATACGATTTCATTACGATTTGATTGATTTGATTTATAATTAATTTAAATAAAAGCTATTTAAATATATCAAAAAGAACGTTTACATTTTCAGAAGTGGGATCGAAAGGATAACGCTTTCGTAGACGTAGTGTAGACGTAGACTTATTTTATGCGGTGGTCCTATTGTCATATTGGTGCTCGATAAACTGAAATAAAAAAAAAAATGATTAAGATAACCACATTGCGGGTGCACGAATTGAACAAATTATTGGAAATCAACGGGTTGCCGTTAACTGGCACAAAGACGGAGAAATTAGGAAGACTTTATGAAGTCTATGAGAACGGCGAAGTGGAGAAAGAAGAGATGGAAACGGCAAGGGAAGATATTGATGTTGCAACGCAGTTAAATGAATTGCGACAAATTGTGGTTGGGTTGGCGCAAACTGTTAGCAATTTGGCACAAAGTCAAGATCAGCGTACATGTTCTGAACCATCAATTAACGAAATTGCATTTACGAACAATTCGCGTAATCAAAATTCGGTGAACGAAATTGCTCAGACGATTCCGACGTTCGATCCTAGTAATGAGTTGTGTTTGGACGCAGAACAGTTTGTGAAGCACGTAGAAAATGCGTATCGGGCCTACGGGTGGGAGGAAAAATGTTTACTCCTTGCCGTGTTCAGTAAGCTGAAGGGTGCTGCTAGACTTTGGTTGGACGCCTCCCCAGAGTTGCCCGTAAAATGGAACAATTTTAAAGCTGAACTGATTGCAGAATTTGATATCGACGCTAATGAAGCTGAGATACATCATAAAATGCAAAATTCTGTGCGTGCCAATTCTGAAAGCATGATTGACTATTCTTTTCGAATGTCGGCTCTGGGAAGAAAGTTCGGTATCAGTGAGCAAGCGATTGTAAAATATACCCGTGATGGTTTACGAGATCGTGAGTTACAAAATTCAATTGCCGCGATAAAGATAAACTCTGTAAAAGAACTCCGTGAATTAATAAAAGAGTTCTTACAAAATACGTCGAGAAACAAAATTTCTAACGTAGAAAACAGTACAAGATACAGTAATAATTCGAAGACACCAAATAGTACGGCATTCAATGAGCGTGGTGATGTGCGTAGTCTATTTAAGGATGAGAAAACAGATCGAAACCAGCGAAAGTGCTATAATTGTAATGAAACTGGGCACATTTCCCGAGACTGCAAACTGCCACCACGCCGAAATCGATGCAAGGATTGCGACAAGGTACATCCAAGGTCGGAAGCTATGAATTGCGGACACAAATTGGCTAGAAGAGCTGATGTTGTAAATTTGGAGACGATACTAACGAAGTATGGTAAAGCAAACGGAAGGCCTTGTCAAATATTTTTCGATACAGGTAGCCAATGCAGCTTGGTACGAGCGACGAAAGCCAGAGAAATAAGCAAAAATTGGGAAAACTGTCTCATAAAAATAAAAGGGGTAGGCGGAGCCATTACCATACTTAAACCTAAAGTTACGGCGGAAATCACATTAGATAGAACTAAACTCAACGTCAACTTGTACGTCATTGATGATAGCGCAATTTCTTCTGATGTGCTTCTCGGACAAGACATTTTCGCAGATAATTTAATCAACGCAAAAATTACCAAAAATTCATTATCAATCAGAGCAGAAGATGAAACTAGAAATATATTCCATGATCGAATGCTGATACGAAGAGAAGATATATTGTGCGGTCCTGTCAAAGACGACGATTTTAATCAATTAGCCTGCCTTGTTAACGAATTCAGAGACGTCTTTGCAAATGGAATCGGAGAAATTGGTTGCACGAACGAAATTGAAATGAAGATTGAAGTCTCAGACAGTACACCTGTAGTTCAAAGACCGTACCGTATCATCATCATCGATGGCGCGACAGCCCAAATCGGGCCTTGGCCTCCAGTAACGTTCGCCTCCAATCGTCTCGATCCTGCGACCTGGTTCTCCAATTATTGAACCCCAGTATTGACCTGCTGTCTGCGTCTATCGTGTCTTCCCAACGTTTCCTCGGCTTACCAACTGGACGCTTCCCTTGTGCTTTGCCTTCCAACGTTCTTTTAGGTAGTCTATTGGCCTCCATCCTTGCGACGTGGCCGGCCCATTGTAATTTCCGTAATTTAATGCATGTGGATACAGGTGGGTCGTCGTATATATGGTACAACTCATTGTTGTATCGCATTCTCCACTCTGTCCCTTCTTGTATGGGGCCAAAGATTCGTCGTAGCACTTTGCGCTCGAATACGTCCAGCGCCTTTTCGGAGTCCGTAGTCAAAGTCCAGGCTTCGCTTCCATAGAGAAGCACAGGTTTAACGAGTGTTTTGTATATGCGAAGCTTATTATTCCTGTGCACGTTCGTAGACTTGATTATGGGGAGTATGGAATAGTACGCCTTGTTTGCTGCATTTATTCGCCGTAAAATTTCGTCCTTTTCACTGCCTGATTTATCAAGGTGGACTCCTAAGTAGATGAAGCTATCTACATTTTCGATGTTGTAGTCTCCTAAGGTCAAGTTTTGTCTGATTGGCGCCATTTTTCTTGTTTGGGTCATTAGTTTGGTTTTATCTTCGTTGACCCGTAGATTTATTTTTTTGGCTTCTGACTCCAAACTTAGGAAAGCTTCCTTTGCTTCTGGTATGGTCCGTGCCATAATGTTGACGTCATCGGCGAATGCTACTATTTGCGTGGACTTGAACAGTAGTGTGCCTGTTGTATCAGCTGGTATTCTTCTGATGACGTATTCCAGAGCAAGGTTGAATAGCATCGGGGCAAGTCCATCTCCTTGCTTTAAGCCTGAGTTGGTGTGGAAGCTGTTGGATAGGTCACTGTTGACTTTGACCTGAGATTCGGCGTTCATCATTGTCACTTTAGTCATGCGGACGAGTTTTGTTGGAATTCCCAAGTCAAGCATGATTCGGTAAAGTATATTTCTGTCTACACTATCGTATGCTTGCTTGAAATCTACGAAGACCTGGTGCACGTCGATATTATACTCCCAGCATTTTTCAAGCACCTGTTTGACTGAGAATATTTGATCTATCGTAGATCGTCCGGACCTGAAGCCGCCTTGATACTCTCCTATGATGTTATCATAGAAGGGCTTCATTTTACGTTCAATAATTTTGGACAAAACTTTATAGGACGAGCATAATAAAGCGATGCCTCTGTAGTTTTCGCAACTTAATTTGTCTCCTTTTTTAAAAATGGGGCATATAATACTTTTTCGCCAATCATTTGGCAACTGTTCTGCTGCCCAAATTTTTAATATTAATTGGTGGAGAATGTTGCAAAGAAGAGTTCCACCATTTCTGAGTAATTCGGGAGGTATTCCATCTATTCCCGGAGCTTTGTTTATTCGAAGGTAACGTATGGCTGCCTGAACTTCTTCGAATGTTGGTGGAGAGATGTAAATGTCCTGAACTGCTTCTGGGATATTTGGATCTGCTGAGTTTGTCGTCGGCGCGGGATTAAGCAGCTGATTAAAATACCGTGCCCATCTTTCTTTAATCTCGACCGAGTTACTGATGATGGATCCACTTTCATGCTTACAAAGGCTCGTTCGCGGTTTGTATCCCTCGCGTAGCTGTTTGATTGAGGAATACGCAGCTCGTAGATCATTATAGGTCATGTTTTCGTTCAGTTTCTGGATCTTGTTGTTGGTAAGTTGGCGTTTCTTTTGGCGACACATTTTTTTTGCCTGTCGGCGGAGGATGTTATAGTTTTCGGTTTTAGCGCGTGTTGGTCGTTGGATTAACTCTTTGTAAGCCTCATTTCTCTTTTTAATAGCATCTTGACACTCGTTATCAAACCAGTCATTCCGAGGATTTTGGCGTTTATGTCCTAAGGTCTTTTCTGCTACTGTTTTGATTCCTTCTTTTACCTTTGTCCACATGGTTTCGATATCTGCGTCGTGTTCTCCCGACAGAGGGATATCTTGGAGTAGATTTCCGAGCGTCGACATGTATGTAGTAGCTACCGAGTTTTCATTGAGTTTTTCTAGGTCGGCTACCGAGTTTTCATTGAGTTTTTCTAGGTCGTAGGACCGTACCGTATACCCGAGCCAAAAAGAGCTAACGTAACTCGAATGATTCAGGAGCTGTTAGACCACAACATTATTTTGAGGTCAAAATCCGAGTATGCAAGTCCCATGGTGTTGGTTAAGAAAAAGAGTGGTGATGACCGTTTATGTGTAGACTTCCGACTCCTGAATCAGTTGACTGTCAAAGAGAATTTTCCTACACCCAATATCGAAGAACGATTGCACGAAGCTATGGCGTATACTTGTTTTTCTGTGCTCGACCTAAATAGTGGATACTACCAGGTGCCAATAGCAGAATCGAGCAGAAAATATACTGCTTTTATAACCCCGGATGGACTATATGAATTCAAACGCATGCCGTTTGGATTGAAGAACGCTCCAGCAGTGTTTCAACGTCTCATGTCGTCACTTAAGGAAAAGACTCAGGAAGGTGACATGATCCATTATATGGACGACATTTTGGTTGGCAGTAATTCAACGGAAAATATGCTTGAAAAACTTGAAAGGGTATTTTCAGCTCTGCGTTCGTTAGGGCTTACACTCAATATCAAGAAGTGTATGTTTTTAAAACAGTCTATTCAATTTTTGGGACACGAATTATCCAAGGACGGAATAAAACCCGGTGAGATCAAAACTTCAGCAATCCGTAATTTTCCTGTACCTAAAAACGCAACGGAAATTCGACAATTTCTTGGACTTAGTGGATACTTCCGAAAGTTCGTACCCGGCTTTGCCATCCGAGCAGAACCATTACGTAAGCTTACGCATATAAATGAAGAATTCGTGTGGGAGAACGAACAGCAGAAAGCATTTGATGATCTGAAAAACACATTAGTCAGTCAACCACTAATATCAGCATATCGAGTCGAAGCTCAGCACGAAGTTCACACGGATGCGAGCTCCATAGGCTTGGCAGGTGTATTGCTTCAAAGAAGCAACGATGAATTGAGTCCAATCGCATATTATAGTAGGTCAACGACAAATAACGAAAAGAGCTTCCATAGCTACGAATTAGAGACTTTAGCTGCC
>OZ022263.1:149442994-149635494 GCA_963978885.1 Nemotelus pantherinus
TTTGCAGCAAGTCTCTCCAACTCCCAACCAAAACGGTCATTGGTTGGATCTTGTGTTTACAAACGCCTATGACGAAGTAGTGGTAAGCCCAACTAATGATGCAGAGCATCTCTTTTCAAATAGTTTACACCACACTGCACTATCAGTTGAACTTCCCACTCCTGATTCTATTTACTTAAAAACGTACAATAATTCAATTGTATCTGACTTTCTTAACGCTGACTACGACAGTATTCACCATGTACTTGACTCTATAGATTGGACGAATACTCTTTCAGCGCTAGATCTTGAGGAAGCCATTTCCACTTTTTACGATAAAATATTTGACGCCGTTGAAAGATATGTACCTAAGATTAAAAAAAAGAAAAAATTGTCTGAACCATGGCTTGATAGGGAACTTAGGCATTTGCGAAATCTTAGAAACAAACTATATAAACGATTAAAGGAAAATATTGATGTCAATCCTACTATTCAGGAAGCTTATAATGAAGTAGTTAAGGAATTCTCGACAAAGTCTCGCGATGCTTATGCCAATTATATTAAGAAAACCGGTGAAAGTATAATCCACGACCCAAAAAAATTCTTTGATTTTGTAAATATGAAGCGGAAAGTCACTGGTTATCCATTGTCAATGTCCTATAATAATATCACCTCTGCTTCTCCTAAAGATATCTGCGATTTATTCGCAGATAATTTCCAGAGAATTTTCACTGTATCAGACCCATCTAACTCAAATGTTTCTCCTTCTAATTCAGCACCAACCACTTTTCTCAGCCAAATTAAAATATTACGCGAAGAAATACGTAAAGCTATATTGGAGCTCGATTGCAACAAAGGCCCTGGTCCTGATCTCCTTCCGCCGACCTTCCTACGGAGGTGTGTAGAGCAGCTAATAACACCCCTGCATATATTCTTTGACAGATCACTTTCATGCGGTGTTTTCCCATCCTGCTGGAAACTTTAATATGTGACACCAATTTTCAAAAATGGCGATAGACGCTGCGTCGAAAATTACAGGGGCATTGCCATTTTATCTTCCATTCCAAAACTTTTTGAAAAAATTGTTTACATTAAACTTTCCCCACTAGTTGACTCCCGTCTGAATGAGCAACAGCATGGCTTTAGAAAAGGTTACTCAACTATCACAAACTTGACAATCCTAGTTTCGGACGTTTTGTGTAAAATGGAAAAAGGCTATCAAATTGACGCAGTCTACACTGACTTTAGCAAAGCTTTTGACAGAGTTGACCATTCTATATTGATCCTTAAGCTGCACAAATTCGGACTTGCCGGATCTTTACTAAGCTGGCTCAGTTCCTACCTCCACAACCGAATACAACTCGTTAAATTTCAAGGAATTTTATCAAACAATATATTTGCTACCTCTGGTTTTCCACAAGGTAGTCATCTTGGCCCACTTCTCTTTAACATATTCATTTCGGATCTATCTGACGCCATGTCAAACATTCCTCACCTACTTTATGCAGACGACCTCAAACTCTACCACACCATTGAATCTAAATCTGATGCACTTTTCCTTCAATCCAAGCTTAATTCTCTTGTTCAGTGGTGCAATATATACAAGCTCTCGCTGAATATTGATAAGTGCCAAATCATAAGTTTTAGCCGTAAATGCATGGTTACGCAGAATACCTACTTTCTCGGCAACAACTTATTAACTCGCGTTGATAGCGTTGTTGATCTCAGTGTTGTGATGGATGTGAAACTTCGTTTCACCTTGCACTACGACAAAATTCTTTCCCGTGCGAATAAGCAGCTCGGCTTTATTAAACGACGTGCCAAGGAGTTTAAAAATTTGTGGGCCACAAGATCATTATACACTGCACTTGTACGCCCTCTTCTCGAATACGCCTGTATTATTTGGAACCCAGCCTTTGAAATTCACAATAACAGACTCGAGTCCATTCAAAAACAATTTTTACTTTTCGCCCTAAGAGATCTGTACAACCCTTACGATTTCGAAAATTTACCGCCACATGAGTTTAGACTGGGTCATTTCAACTTAACTTCACTTGCATCTAGAAGAATAATGATATCGGCCTGCTTCACATTTGACGTAATTAGAGGCGTTATTAGAGTTGAGTTCCTTAATAGTAAATTTGTGATAAATATCCCCTTAAGGAACACCAGGTCCAATCGTTTGCTAAAGGAATATTCACATTCTACCATATATGCAGCTAATGAGCCGGTGAATAGATGCTGCAGGGTCTTCAATGGCTTTAGCAACCTTTATTCCCCAACGATTTCCAAACTATCCTACAAATCTTCCCTTATCCAAGCCATTTGTACACAATAACTTTTAAGCTCTTGTTTAATTAGCGTTTTCAATTGTTATTCTTTTATTTCCTTGTTATTTTACTTATTGTCTATTTTAAACTTATTTGTTTACTCCATTAGTTATTTATTTATTTATGTGTTATTTTTTTGTACCTTACACTTTTTTATTTCCTTTTTATTTTACTTTTTGTCTATTTTAAACTTATTTGTTTACTCCATTAGTTATTTATTTATTAATGTGTTATTTATTTGTACCTTACTCTTTTTTGTTTGTTTTTAAATAATTAGATATTTCATATTTTTTTTATGTATGTATATGTATTTATGCCTTGTTTGGCTAATAAATAAAATAAAATATTGAATGGTGAACGTTTGTTCGTGTTTTGGTAAACTCAGCTAGCGTTGTAATCAATTCACCCAATTTAATGAACGCATCTTGTTCCACCTCCGATGCCACCGAAGTCATCTGTTGAGTTTGGCTCTTAGGTGCTTGCAGACTTCCTCCGAGTTCATTTGCAGGTCTAGGAGGTGTACGTAGCACCAGTGATTTCCTCCGAAATGGGTTCTCTCTCTCAGTAATTGGTTTCCTTGTAGATATATCTGTTATGGAAGCCAAGCTGACCACCTTCATTACATTGCAGTCGCTGGATAACGACGACCGGGAGCCTGCTTGCTCACTCCCCTCTGCCGCCGGTACTGGGCATCCGTTTCCCTGCACCCTAAGTTTACTCCTAGACTTATCTTCCATGTTTGGTTTTTTATTCAGGGTTCCTTCCCATAGCGTTTTACCTACCGCCAGGTTATATAGTTACGTGATGACGCCATATTTCGTCATGTCACAGCGGAGATCATTGGCACTCAGGTATTTATGGAGACTCATGTCGCCCCTGAGACTCTGCCTTCTCTGCCGACCTTTGTCCGCGACTGCTTATTGGTTATTCACAGTAAACCCTCATAGAGGGTGCTCCCCTATTCACAACCTTGGGGACGCGTTCGGGTCCCCGGTCTGAGGGCACTGTCGAAAACTCAACAACCGAATATATATATATATATATATATATATATATATATATATATATATATATATATATAGATATATATATATATATATATATATATATATATATATATATATATATATATATATATATATATATATATATATATATATATATATATATATATATATATATATATATATATATATATATATATATATATATATATATATATATATATATATATATATATATATATATATATATATATAAGCTGTGTTTAATGAGCTGCTCTAGGTTGAGCTAGGTTGAGATATTTCAACAAAATGTGTTTAATGAGCAATTCGGCTGCTCTAACTTGCCCGAAGTTGCTCTGATTTGTGTTTCATGAGTCTTCTCTAAGTTGAACTAGAGCACTTTAGAGCACGATTTTTACTCTACTTTTTTTGGTAGAGCAAGTTCGAGCAAGCAACCAGCTGTTTTCCAACTGTCACGGAACCGACTTTCAACAAAAAATTGTTACTGAAGTGCAGTTTTTTCTCAGTGAATTGACAGGTTGACCTTCTGACAAGTAATGAATTTTGAGAATTGCCTCTCAGCTGCTCTCACTTGCTCGACTTTTTTCTGCCTCTCAATTGCTCTGATTTGCTCGACTTTTTTTTGACAGCCGCGCTACTATAACTTGCCTTGAGATGCTCTGCTTTTTTTTCGTGCTCATTAAACACAGCTATATATATATATATATATATATATATATATATATATATATATATATATATATATATATATATATATTATATATATATATATATATATATATATATATATATATATATATATATATATATATATATATATATATATATATATATATATATAGATATATATATATATATATATATATATATATATATATATATATAGATATATATATATATACAGGGGTTTTCTCAGGAATTTTTCATGGGGGGTGTGTTCAGAATTTTAGGAGGGGTGTCCCTTTGGAACAAAGGGCACAAAGGTCCCTTTGAGTAGGAAAATTGTCCGTGTTAGGGGGGTGTATGCACTTTCCAGGTGGGGTATTAGGGGGGTGTTAGGGGGGTGTAGGAAAATCTCTGTATATATATATATATAGATATATATATATATATATATATATATATATATATATATATATATATATATATATAAAGATATATATATGTATATATATATATATATATATATATATATATATATATATATATATATATATATATATATATAAAGATATATATATATATATATATATATATATATATATATATATATATATATAAAGATATATATATATATATATATATATATATATATATATATATATATATACATATAAAGATATATATATATATATATATATATATATATATATATATATATATATATATATATATGTATATATATATATATATATATATATATATATATATATATAGATATATATCTATATATATATATATATATATATATATATATATATATATATATATATAGATATATATCTATACATATATATATATATATATATATATATATATATATATATATATATATATATATATATATATATATATATATATCTCTCTCTCTATATCTCTATATATATATATATATCTATATATATATATATATATATCTATATCTCTATATATATATATATATATATATATATATATATATATATATATATATATATATATATATATATATATATATATATATATATATATATATATATATATATATATATATATATATATATATATATATATATATATATATATATATATAAAAAGAGGGTCGAGAACGCGTTGACGACGAACCACGTCCAGGACGGCCATCAACATCAACTGATGATCAACACGTCAATAATCAGTGAAAACCATTTTAAAAGATCATTTGGGCCTAAGAAAAGTGAAAGCACGATTGGTTCCAAAATTACTCAATTTTCTTGAAAAACAGCGTCGAGTTGACGTCTGTCAAACAATGCTTTCCGACTAACAAGATGTCATAAAACGTATTATAACTGGCGACGAGACTTGGTGAGTCGAAGCCGAAAAAACCACGTCAAAGCAAGTCAAAAATCAAGGTCTTGTTGACAGTTTTCTTCGATCATCGAGGTGTGGTGCACTCCGATTTCCTTCCGACCGGCCAAACTGTCACCAAGGAATACTATTTGAGTGTTATGCGTCGTTTGCGCGAAGGAATTCGTAAAAAGAGGCCGGAATTATGGGCCGACAACTCTTGGTTTTTGCACCACGACAATGCACCGTCGCATACCGCATTGATTCTTCGTGAGTTTCGCGCCAAAAATTCAACCAATATCGTTCCACAACCACCGTATTCGCCTGATTTAGCTTCGTGCGACTTCTGGCTGTTCAGCAAACTCAAGCGACCGCTCCGGGGAAACCGTTTTGAGTCAATTGAAGACATTAAACGTGAATCGCTACGCGCATTGAAGGCTATTCCGGAAATTGAATTTAACAACTGTTACGAGGATTGGAAAAAACGTTGGCATAAGTGTATTGCGGCCGGGGGGATTACTTTGAGGGGGACGAAATAGATTTGCCAGAATAAATAAAGAATTTTAAAATTATGAACAAAGTCTTACTATTTTTTGCCCACAGTAGTATATATATATATATATATATATATATATATATATATATATATATATTATAATACTGGATTTTATAGTTAGGCCGAAATTAAAACACGCGTACTCACGCCGATATCTCGTTTTTTCTTGAACAAAGACTTCTTCTTCTTCTTCTTCTTCTTTGACATTTTTCATTCTTCACTTACTGTCACTAGCGACATCTATACTTAGATCTAATAACTATATTCAAATATGTACAATTCTACTCTTACATTTCGTCCAACCTGACAGCAGGTCGACCACGACCAATACTAATGTAATTATTGGCATTAACTTCTTCTCAGGCTTGCTTCCTTCCATCTATGCAACTTCGCAGCCTCCACTATTCCATCATAAGGCCTTTGGGTAATCTGGCTATTCTCAATATCGGTTACTCTATAACGATCATGGGGGAACACCTGCTTCACTACATAGGGGCCGCGATATTTAGGTATAAATTTTTTATTTTTCCCAGCGGTCACGTCAATATTGCGTAAAACTACAAAGTCACCGACTCTATATCGCTTCACTGTTGTACTCTTCTTGGCATGGTAGTCCTCATTATACCTTTGGGACCTCACAATGGCATTTTGGGCAGCGAACCTTACTTGCTTTAAGTCCCTTTTTACCCCGTCGTTAGTCATGTCCGCGATAAATTCAGTCATCTCATCAACCTCTGGTCCCCACTGACATACACCAAACAAGAGTTCACTCGGACTATAACCCGTAGACTTATGCCGCGTGTTGTTTAAACTATACTCAGCCCTGGACAACATCTGCGTCCAGTCTGCGTGCTCAAGGGGCTCAGTAATTTTCCCTAACATGCTCTTAATAACTCGATTCACTCTTTCTACCTGGCCATTTGCCTGCGGAGATGCGACAGCGGTCTTAATATGTCCTATATTCCGTTTCTTCAAATATTCGCTAAACTCTAAGGACGTGAAACACGTTCCCCTATCTGAAATGATACGGCGGGGCCGACTATAATATTCGAAATACCTATTCAAACAGGCCAATACCTCCCGAGTACTAGTACTGTTAACTGGGTATAACTTAACCATTTTTGTAAAAGCATCAATTACCACCAAAATATGTTTCCTCTTGGACCTAACTGAGGGTAGGGGGCCAAAGTGATCTATGTGCAACGTATCAAAAGGCACAGGTTTCTTCTCGATGCTATAAAGATTTCTTTCTGAAGACCTCACGGGTGCAGAGTACATAATACACTTTACACAATTCTTAATGAACCTATCTACTTTTTCATACATCTTTGGAAACCAATAATTACGTCTGATTTGTTCATATGTTTTTTCCACTCCCATATGCCCAATCTTTTCATGAATTAGCCTCATAATATTGTCTTCAGTCTCCCGCGGAACGTAAAGACCAAGGTGTCCATTCCTATCTTTCCTAAATACCAATCCGTTTTGCATTTCAAACTTATCCACCGATCCAACCTCAAGGGCATCCCTGATTCTAACTATATCAGCATCCCTATTTTGAGTAATTTGTATTTGGAGACTACCCTCTTCCTCATCGACAGCGGCGACAAATCGACATCGGACTTCTGGGACACTTTCGTTTTTCCTTCGCTGGACAGCGGCAACAGTCATATCCATGACCTCAGGCTCCTTAATCGATCTACTTGGTTCATGACAGCGGCTTAAAGCATCCACATGTCCCATGGAAATACCATGACGGTGCTCCAAGATATAATCATAAGACTGCAGCTCCAGTGCCCACCTAGAAATTCTGGGATTCACCAACTTCCTTTCCAACGTAAGCCTCACAGAATTGCAATCTGTCACTATTTTAAACAATATCCCTTCCAAATATACCCGAAATCTTCTTAGAGCATATATAATGGCGAGTGTCTCCATTTCGAAACTATGGTATTTGCTTTCAGCGGGAGTAGCTGTTTTAGAGAAAAACATCACAGGATGGAATTTATTATCCGATTGCCTCTGAAGCAGAACGGCGCCAAAACCTAAAGAACTGGCATCACAATGCAACTCAGTCTCATTCTTTGGATCATAAATTGCTAATACTGGACTTTCCGTTAATTTTTTACGCAGCAGGAAGAAAGCTTCTCGACACCTATCCGTCATTTCAAATGGTATGTTCTCTCTCGTTAATGCGGTAAGGGGCTTCGCGAGTTCAGCGTAGGATTGGACAAACTTCCTGAAATAGGAGAACAGTCCCAAGCACGACCTCAATTCCTTAATGTTTCTTGGCATCGGATACCCTGATATAGCGTCAATATGGTCGGTGCTAGGCTTTATCCCCTCCTTGGACACTAAATACCCTAAGTAATTTAATTCTTCAAACCCAAACTGACATTTAGATAGCTTCAACTCCAATTGCCTCTGACGTACCCGACGCAACACTTTCCCCAAAACCTCCAAATGCTCGTCTAACGATTCGGTAGCAATGATCAAGTCATCCATATAAACTATCAATCTGCCTTCTTTAATAAAATCTTTGAATATCTCTGAAATAAAACGCTGAAAGACAGACGGAGCATTCTTCAAACCAAAAGGCATCCTAAGGTATTCGAACTGTCCCTGCGGCACAACAAAAGAAGTATACTTCACTGATTCTGGTGACATTCTTACATGAAAGAATCCATTCCGCAAATCGAGCGTACTAAAGTACTTCTTATTTCCTAGGAACTCAATACAATCCTCTAGCAGCGGTAGTGGGTAATTGTCACGGGCGGTAACCTTATTCAAGCTCCTATAGTCGACACACATTCGGACTTCCCCTTGTTTTTTAGGGACCAAAACAACTGCCGAAGCATACGGCGACTCGCTTGGCCTAATAATCTTCTTTGCCAACATATCGTCTAAAAGCTCCTGAACTAGACCTCTTTCCCTATAAGACAAACGTCGAGGGGCCGAATAAAGCGGCGTATCATTCAACAATCTGATTTGCATCTGATAATCATATGGTTCAACCTCAGTTTCTGATGAGCAGACATAATTAGTATAGACTATCTCTTTAATTCTTATTCTCTCATTTAACGACAGCTGATTCCCTATTTTCAAACTATCTTCTGAAACATAATCTTCGACCTCATCTATAACAGCGCCTATCAGCAGCGGAGATGAACATCTACCAGACTTTTCCCCAGTTAGCCTAGCGCTTCTTCCTTCAACATTACCTTCTGACAGAATAGTGGCGGCGGAACTGGGCTTTTCTTCCCCAACATTCATGGGCTTCTTATTTTTATCAGAAGAAATTAATGCAGAATCAATTGTGGTTTTTGGGTAACTAGACGGAAATACAGACTCACATTCTTCTAGTATATTTCTTACTTCTTTATTTAATTCTACTTGGCACAATCTTATTTTAAAAGTTCTCAAAAAATCTCGGCCCAAAATGAGCGGGATGCTTAAGGCACTATTAGGTAATACATGTAACTTAATTTTTCGCTTTACATTTCTAAATTCTACATGACATCTAATCTCGCTTAGGGCTTCGATACGCTTGTTGCCAATACCTCGCAGTTCTGTTTTCACTCGTCGTTCTCGGAATACATAAGGGACCTCTGATTTTCGGACAAAGCTAACGGGGCTACCCGTATCAAACAAAGACAATAATTTAGTTTGACCACAATTGATTCTAAAAAATAAACTTACATAATTTATTGCACTGACCGTCGTTGGCTCTCCTGTAATGGTGGCATCGTCGTCATCTTCGTCTATGTCGTCTGACCTCGAATTGTGAAAGTGCGTCGTACCAGCTACCTGACTCCTCACCGGTCTCAATTCCTTCGGCGGGTTCCTACATTGTCTGTGGTTGTGGCCCATGCCCCAACATCTGAAGCACGAATTCAGCGGCCTCTTCTCATATGGACACTTGCTCTGGTAGTGCCCAAACATGCAGCAGTTAAAGCAGCGCGTCTGCCGCAGGTCTTCGGGTGCTTCCGTAACCATCCTAGGGACTTCCTGCAGCATACTTTGGCCTCTATTGTACCTTCCTGCCGACTGCCCAGTTGTGACGGTGGAAACATCAGTCCTTCTGGCCCTCTGTCTGGCTTGTCTGTTCGCCATAATCCTCTTCTCGTGTGCAACTACGGCTTCCTTCAGCGACTCCACCGTCCTGCTGTTCGCCAGGAGCAATGTGGCATCTTCCCGCGGAAGTCTCATTCCATCCACCATTAGGTTAATTACTTCCTGCTCAGTTAACGTGCTACGACGTGCCAAACCCTGCATAACCAGCACATAGCGGTGCAGGGATTCAGTTTCGCTCCTCCAACTTCTTCCTTGAAGTAATTCGATTACGTCCGTTGTGGTCATTACTTGGCCAAATTCGCGAATTAACTCCTTCTTCAGGTCTTCATAAGTCACCGCAGTGCTTCCAGCCATATGGTCCTGTGCTGCATCTATCAATCGGCTTCGCAGCGCCATAAATTTAAAAATGTCATTGCATTCGGCAATTTTGAATAATGCCTCCAAATCAGCTATAAGCTTATGGACGTCGTATACCGATGACTTGTCGCCACTGAATGCCGGAATGACATCTCCTATGTCCCTAAGTGTCATTTTGGTTTTCCCTTCTACTACCGAGCTTTTTGCCCGCTTAGCCTCCAATTGCTCGACCTCTGCCTTCAATCGTAAAATTTCTTCCTTTTTCCTAAGCATCATCAGCTCACAGTCTAGCTCGGCCATCTTATCAGACATATGTGCGTCTGGCTTTTCTAACATCTGATTGGTATGAGGCAGCGGAATTTGGGCATTCTGTGGCCATTGCCAAGACATCGGCAGCGACATATGTGCCATTCGCAGCGGTGGCGTATCTTCGTCATATGGCGGCGGCTCTTTCCTGGCTTGCTGCGGTGGCGTCCTAGCATCGACTTCCTGCAGCGGCGTTGGTACTTCGGCTCTCGTTGACTTCATTTCTTCGGCGAACGGCGGCGACGCGCGATCGTGTTGCAGCGGTAAACTCATCGGTGACCATTCCTCAAGCAGCGGCACTTGCATCATGCTTCGTAATTGTCTCTCGGCATCGGTTTCCAGCGGCGGCATCGACACATCAGCTCCCAGCGGCGGCATCTCTTGGGCATACGGCGGCGGTGTTTGATCATCTGGCAGCGACTTCATTGGCAATTGTTCCTCTTGCTGCGGCTGCGGCGGCGTCTCGACATCAGCTTTCTGCGGCGGCGGCGTCTGTTTTTTAGTTTTTGGTGATGGCGTCCCCTTCTGAGTGGCTTCTGCCAATTGACGCAGCAACTGCACACTTGCGGCTGGTGGCACTTTTACTCCACTTTTCTTTAATAATTGCATCAATTCGTTCCGATTATTAGAGTTAAAGGCCATTTCGGACCCCACACCTGATTTATAATACTGGATTTTATAGTTAGGCCGAAATTAAAACACGCGTACTCACGCCGATATCTCGTTTTTTCTTGAACAAAGACTTCTTCTTCTTCTTCTTCTTCTTTGACATTTTTCATTCTTCACTTACTGTCACTAGCGACATCTATACTTAGATCTAATAACTATATTCAAATATGTACAATTCTACTCTTACAATATATATATATATATATATATATATATATATGTAAGAGTAGAATTGTACATATTTGAATATAGTTATTAGATCTAAGTATAGATGTCGCTAGTGACAGTAAGTGAAGAATGAAAAATGTCAAATAAGAAGAAGAAGAAGTCTTTGTTCAAGAATAAACGAGATATCGGCGTGAGTACGCGTGTTTTTAATTTCGGCCTAACTATAAAATCCAGTATTATAAATCAGGTGTGGGGTCCGAAATGGCCTTTAACTCTAATAATCGGAACGAATTGATGCAATTATTAAAGAAAAGTGGAGTAAAAGTGCCACCAGCCGCAAGTGTGCAGTTGCTGCGTCAATTGGCAGAAGCCACTCAGAAGGGGACGCCATCACCAAAAACTAAAAAACAGACGCCGCCGCCGCAGAAAGCTGATGTCGAGACGCCGCCGCAGCCGCAGCCGCAGCAAGAGGAACAATTGCGAATGAAGCCGCTGCCAGATGATCAAACACCGCCGCCGTATGCCCAAGAGATGCCGCCGCTGGGAGCTGATGTGTCGATGCCGCCGCTGGAAACCGATGCCGAGAGACAATTACGAAGCATGATGCAAGTGCCGCTGCTTGAGGAATGGTCACCGATGAGTTTACCGCTGCAACACGATCGCCCGTCGCCGCCGTTCGCCGAAGAAATGAAGTCGACGAGAGCCGAAGTACCAACGCCGCTGCAGGAAGTAGATGCTAGGACGCCACCGCAGCAAGCCAGGAAAGAGCCGCCGCCATATGACGAAGATACGCCACCGCTGCGAATGGCACATATGTCGCTGCCGATGTCTTGGCAATGGCCACAGAATGCCCAAATTCCGCTGCCTCATACCAATCAGATGTCAGAAAAGCCAGACGCACATATATCTGATAAGATGGCCGAGCTGGATTGTGAGCTGATGATGCTTAGGAAAAAGGAGGAAATTTTACGATTGAAGGCAGAGGTCGAGCAATTGGAAGCTAAGCGGGCAAAAAGCTCGGTAGTAGAAGGGAAAACCAAAATGACACTTAGGGACATAGGAGATGTCATTCCGGCATTCAGTGGCGACAAGTCATCGGTATACGACGTCCATAAGCTTATAGCTGATTTGGAGGCATTATTCAAAATTGCCGAATGCAATGACATTTTTAAATTTATGGCGCTGCGAAGCCGATTGATAGATGCAGCACAGGACCATATGGCTGGAAGCACTGCGGTGACTTATGAAGACCTGAAGAAGGAGTTAATTCGCGAATTTGGTCAAGTAATGACCACAACTGACGTAATCGAATTACTCCAAGGAAGAAGTTGGAGGAGCGAAACTGAATCCCTGCATCGCTATGTGCTGGTTATGCAGGGTTTGGCACGTCGTAGCACGTTAACTGAGCAGGAATTAATTAACCTAATGGTGGATGGAATGAGACTTCCGCGGGAAGATGCCACATTGCTCCTGGCGAACAGCAGGACTGTGGAGTCGCTGAAGGAAGCCGTAGTTGCACACGAGAAGAGGATTATGGCGAACAGACAAGCCAGACAGAGGGCCAGAAGGACTGATGTTTCCACCGTCACAACTGGGCAGTCGGCAGGAAGGTACAATAGAGGCCAAAGTATGCTGCAGGAAGTCCCTAGGATGGTTACGGAAGCACCCGAAGACCTGCGGCAGACGCGCTGCTTTAACTGCTGCATGTTTGGGCACTACCAGAGCAAGTGTCCATATGAGAAGAGGCCGCTGAATTCGTGCTTCAGATGTTGGGGCATGGGCCACAACCACAGACAATGTAGGAACCCGCCGAAGGAATTGAGACCGGTGAGGAGTCAGGTAGCTGGTACGACGCACTTTCACAATTCGAGGTCAGACGACATAGACGAGGATGACGACGATGCCACCATTACAGGAGAGCCAACGACGGTCAGTGCAATAAATTATGTAAGTTTATTTTTTAGAATCAATTGTGGTCAAACTAAATTATTGTCTTTGTTTGATACGGGTAGCCCCGTTAGCTTTATCCGAAAATCAGAGGTCCCTTATGTATTCCGAGAACGACGAGTGAAAACAGAGCTGCGAGGTATTGGCAACAAGCGTATCGAAGCCCTAAGCGAGATTAGATGTCATGTAGAATTTAGAAATGTAAAGCGAAAAATTAAGTTACATGTATTACCTAATAGTGCCTTAAGCATCCCGCTCATTTTGGGCCGAGATTTTTTGAGAACTTTTAAAATAAGATTGTGCCAAGTAGAATTAAATAAAGAAGTAAGAAATATACTAGAAGAATGTGAGTCTGTATTTCCGTCTAGTTACCCAAAAACCACAATTGATTCTGCATTAATTCCTTCTGATAAAAATAAGAAGCCCATGAATGTTGGGGAAGAAAAGCCCAGTTCCGCCGCCACTATTCTGTCAGAAGGTAATGTTGAAGGAAGAAGCGCTAGGCTAACTGGGGAAAAGTCTGGTAGATGTTCATCTCCGCTGCTGATAGGTGCTGTTATAGATGAGGTCGAAGATTATGTTTCAGAAGATAGTTTGAAAATAGGGAATCAGCTGTCGTTAAGTGAGAGAATAAGAATTAAAGAGATAGTCTATACTAATTATGTCTGCTCATCAGAAACTGAGGTTGAACTATATGATTATCAGATGCAAATCAGATTGTTGAATGATACGCCGCTTTATTCGGCCCCTCGACGTTTGTCTTATAGGGAAAGAGGTCTAGTTCAGGAGCTTTTAGACGATATGTTGGCAAAGAAGATTATTAGGCCAAGCGAGTCGCCGTATGCTTCAGCAGTTGTTTTGGTCCCTAAAAAACAAGGGGAAGTCCGAATGTGTGTCGACTATAGGAGCTTGAATAAGGTTACCGCCCGTGACAATTACCCACTACCGCTGCTAGAGGATTGTATTGAATTCCTAGGAAATAAGAAGTACTTTAGTACGCTCGATTTGCGGAATGGATTCTTTCACGTAAGAATGTCACCAGAATCAGTGAAGTATACTTCTTTTGTTGTGCCGCAGGGACAGTTCGAATACCTTAGGATGCCTTTTGGTTTGAAGAATGCTCCGTCTGTCTTTCAGCGTTTTATTTCAGAGATATTCAAAGATTTTATTAAAGAAGGCAGATTGATAGTTTATATGGATGACTTGATCATTGCTACCGAATCGTTAGACGAGCATTTGGAGGTATTGGGGAAAGTGTTGCGTCGGGTACGTCAGAGGCAATTGGAGTTGAAGTTATCTAAATGTCAGTTTGGGTTTGAAGAATTAAATTACTTAGGGTATTTAGTGTCCAAGGAGGGGATAAAGCCTAGCACCGACCATATTGACGCTATATCAGGGTATCCGATGCCAAGAAACATTAAGGAATTGAGGTCGTGCTTGGGACTGTTCTCCTATTTCAGGAAGTTTGTCCAATCCTACGCTGAACTCGCGAAGCCCCTTACCGCATTAACGAGAGAGAACATACCATTTGAAATGACGGATAGGTGTCGAGAAGCTTTCTTCCTGCTGCGTAAAAAATTAACGGAAAGTCCAGTATTAGCAATTTATGATCCGAAAAATGAGACTGAGTTGCATTGTGATGCCAGTTCTTTAGGTTTTGGCGCCGTTCTGCTTCAGAGGCAATCGGATAATAAATTCCATCCTGTGATGTTTTTCTCTAAAACAGCTACTCCCGCTGAAAGCAAATACCATAGTTTCGAAATGGAGACACTCGCCATTATATATGCTCTAAGAAGATTTAGGGTATATTTGGAGGGGATATTGTTTAAAATAGTAACAGATTGCAATTCTGTGAGGCTTACGTTGGAAAGGAAGTTGGTGAATCCCAGAATTTCTAGGTGGGCACTGGAGCTGCAGTCTTATGATTATATCTTGGAGCACCGTCATGGTATTTCCATGGGACATGTGGATGCTTTAAGCCGCTGTCATGAACCAAGTAGATCGATTAAGGAGCCTGAGGTCATGGATATGACTGTTGCCGCTGTCCAGGGAAGGAAAAACGAAAGTGTCCCAGAAGTCCGATGTCGATTTGTCGCCGCTGTCGATGAGGAAGAGGGTAGTCTCCAAATACAAATTACTCAAAATAGGGATGCTGATATAGTTAGAATCAGGGATGCCCTTGAGGTTGGATCGGTGGATAAGTTTGAAATGCAAAACGGATTGGTATTTAGGAAAGATAGGAATGGACACCTTGGTCTTTACGTTCCGCGGGAGACTGAAGACAATATTATGAGGCTAATTCATGAAAAGATTGGGCATATGGGAGTGGAAAAAACATATGAACAAATCAGACGTAATTATTGGTTTCCAAAGATGTATGAAAAAGTAGATAGGTTCATTAAGAATTGTGTAAAGTGTATTATGTACTCTGCACCCGTGAGGTCTTCAGAAAGAAATCTTTATAGCATCGAGAAGAAACCTGTGCCTTTTGATACGTTGCACATAGATCACTTTGGCCCCCTACCCTCAGTTAGGTCCAAGAGGAAACATATTTTGGTGGTAATTGATGCTTTTACAAAAATGGTTAAGTTATACCCAGTGAACAGTACTAGTACTCGGGAGGTATTGGCCTGTTTGAATAGGTATTTCGAATATTATAGTCGGCCCCGCCGTATCATTTCAGATAGGGGAACGTGTTTCACGTCCTTAGAGTTTAGCGAATATTTGAAGAAACGGAATATAGGACATATTAAGACCGCTGTCGCATCTCCGCAGGCAAATGGCCAGGTCGAAAGAGTGAATCGAGTTATTAAGAGCATGTTAGGGAAGATTACTGAGCCCCTTGAGCATGCAGACTGGACGCAGATGTTGTCTAGGGCTGAGTATAGTTTGAACAATACGCGGCATAAGTCTACGGGTTATAGTCCGAGTGAACTCTTGTTTGGTGTATGTCAGTGGGGACCAGAGGTTGATGAGATGACTGAATTTATCGCGGACATGACTAACGACGGGGTAAAAAGGGACTTAAAGCAAGTAAGGTTCGCTGCCCAAAATGCCATTGTGAGGTCCCAAAGGTATAATGAGGACTACCATGCCAAGAAGAGTACAACAGTGAAGCGATATAGAGTCGGCGACTTTGTAGTTTTACGCAATATTGACGTGACCGCTGGGAAAAATAAAAAATTTATACCTAAATATCGCGGCCCCTATGTAGTGAAGCAGGTGTTCCCCCATGATCGTTATAGAGTAACCGATATTGAGAATAGCCAGATTACCCAAAGGCCTTATGATGGAATAGTGGAGGCTGCGAAGTTGCATAGATGGAAGGAAGCAAGCCTGAGAAGAAGTTAATGCCAATAATTACATTAGTATTGGTCGTGGTCGACCTGCTGTCAGGTTGGACGAAATGTAAGAGTAGAATTGTACATATTTGAATATAGTTATTAGATCTAAGTATAGATGTCGCTAGTGACAGTAAGTGAAGAATGAAAAATGTCAAATAAGAAGAAGAAGAAGTCTTTGTTCAAGAATAAACGAGATATCGGCGTGAGTACGCGTGTTTTTAATTTCGGCCTAACTATAAAATCCAGTATTATATATATATATATATATATATATATATATATATATATATATATATATATATATATATATATATATATATATATATATATATATATATATATATATATATATATATATATATATATATATATATATATATATATATATATATATATATATATATATATATATATATATATATATATATATATATATATATATATATATATATATATATATATATATATATATATATATATATATATATATATATATATATATATATATATATATATATATATATATATATATATATATATGTATATATATATATATATATATATATATATATATATATATATATATATATATATATATATATATATATATATATATATATATATTTATATACATAATGTTTTCGAACATTAGTTGTAAAATAAGAATCATATGCATTGTCGGTCAAGAACAATTGTGTAAGAAGCACATGCATTATACTCCGTGACCTACAATGCAATGTACAATAAACTCAAAACAATTCATATGCGATATATTTGTAAACTGCGATCGAATTATTGACCGCGATGAAATGTGCATATTTGACGCATTCAGCAAGTATGCATTAATTGATGTTTTTTATATGCGGTTATGTTGTATGTAGGTTAAGAGAACAATTTATGTTATTCTGCATGAAGTGTATTTTGTATTTAGAATTTATATTTAGTTTAAATTAGCAATTCATGTTATGATGCATTGTCCATAGGTAGGAAATAAGGCTGTTAAATTAATGATATAAGAAGAGTGATTTCAGAAGAATAAAATGAGTTTCTCACCAACCAGTGTTGCGTTTTAATACATTCAGAATTTATTCGGTGCACAAGTTAAAGTGCTTGGGTATCTAGATTCTACCAGGTGTACAGGTTCAAGTGCTTGTACATCTTTTGTTCAAATGTGCAAGCTGATGTAGTTCAAGTGCCGCATCAGCATCAAACGCATAGTTTACATTAGTAAAAACTCGAAGATGTCGTGTTGCCGAAACGAAGAGTGACCATCAGGCATGTAGCAAAGGTCACAGGTATCTCGTATGGCAATTTTGAAAGAATCGTTGCCAACGAACTACATGTGACGAAAGTCTCTGAGCATTGGGTGACGAGAAAGTCTCTGCGCATTGGGTGACGAGAATATTAACCGACGAGCAAAATAACAAATGACTCGAAATTTCGAGGGTGAATCAGGAGAATTTTTTGTCACTTTGACAGACATGGGTGCACCATTTTGATCCAGAAACCAAACTAAAATCGATGACCTTTTCACCTATGAAGAAATTTAAAATATCGAGCTAGGCAGAGAAGGCTATGCATCAGTTTTTTGGGACACTGAAGAAATTATTATGGTGGAATGTTTGGAAAAGAAAGCTATTTACTACCCCGGCCAAATAAAAAGATTGCGGGAGGCTATTAAGAAAAGTAGACGAGGCAAACTGCGAGCCCGAGTGATGTTTCATCAAGAACACGCACTGGCTCACAAGGCTGATGCTGCAACGGCTGCAATTCAAGAAACAGGATTCGAACTGCTTGAACAACAGCTCTCTTCGCCAAATCTGGCTCCCAGTGACTTCTACCTCCTCCATCGCCTCAAGGAACACCTTTCGAGCAAGAAATTTGAAGATTATAGCGAAGTGATGACCGCTGTTGAGGCGTTTTGGGAGAGTAGGGACAAATCATTTTTTCCTAAGCTTATCTTGGAAAAAAGATGGACTAAATGTTGTCACGGGGTGTGCGATTTCCGTGAGTTGTTTGAAAAAAAAATAAACTCGACCGTTCTCTGAAAGAGAGAACGATGGAGATTGAGCCGCAATAACAAAGCACTAAATTACCGGATACTATTGTTTTAATTAGTCTACTATGTTTTAATTAGTTTGTTTAAATTAGTCTAAGAAGTTGGGAAGCACAGCGGATACGAAATCGACGAAATATAACTGGAACGAGCATTGCGCGAATACGTCGAGTCAGAACAACACCAAGAACACAATTGGACACCAGATATTAACAACCCGCAGACTAAAAGCGTGATATAGGCCGAGATATAAATATAGATACACATTACAGAGCAGCGTATGGGCCGTGTTGTTCGGATCGGTGAACCCGGACCTAGGGCAACGATTGACCCAATTATAACTGCCTTGGGATAGTCGCCTCTGACATGGATTATATTTGCGACCGACGAGCAGACCTGAGGCAGCGGCAAAGATTATTAATTACGTGCACTATAGCAGCACTAGTGCCCAATTACAATAAATCGTCTAAAAACCTTAAAGATCCGGAAAAGAAAATCAGAACGCAGCAAAGACGACGATGACTTTCGTTTTGCACACAAATTTCCGCGGCCAAACCGATCAATAGTGGTATGAATTCACAAGGGAAAAGCGACATTACTTACCTTCACTCACAGGAATGAGCAGACGAGGTCGACGAAGTAAGATTTGAGCTGTTACATCCGAATAAATCTTTATGTTGTTGTCGAGGAGTCAGGCAGTGTGTTGACAACGAGAAATGTCACGAGATGTCAACTGACTTTTCGGAATGTGAGGGGAGATCATGGTGTCCCAAAAGTGGATCTCGTGGTGGAATTGGAATTCAACCCCCAGTTAGGTGAAAATGAACTCAGTTGAGTACGATCAACGGGTTTAAAAACCCCGCTGCCGCGAAAAATCTTCCTGGGCACCGGGAAGTGAAAAATCGGTCTCTTTGGAATTGAACTGGGTAAGTGGACGGAAGTCCCAAAGCTGAGGCGATCGATCGATAGTTGAAAAACTCTTTTGTCTTTTTTTGAATTGTACTGGAGCCGGGACGGACCCGAATGGGAGCCAACTATCAATCGGAATATTAAATGCACTATCAATCGGGAGCCGAAAGATCGATCGTATGAGGGGTTCGACGTAGACCTTTGGAGATTTTGCGCATGATATTCCTATACGTGTTGCGAGTAAGTTTTCCAATACGAGGAGTGTGAACAGCAGATTGGCGAGACGACAGATACGAATCGAGGAAAATTCTAAGCTGGAGTGTTGTACATCGATTGGAGGCGCGAGTCGGCGATTAAGGCCCCCGCCGAGGGAGAATTTTCTTTCAAACGATCCCGGGATAAATAAGGTCAGATAGTTTGTAAGGTTATTATTACTGTACCTATATAATTTATTGAAAGTTTTATATTTTGGAATTAGAGTATAAGTGAGATTACCATTAATGGTAACGCGTCGAATTTCTCCATCGAATTATAGTGAAGTAGAGATAATAAACTTCGGTATTGTAAATTCGGTAGCATTTGGTGTATTAGATTCGTTGGTGGTATTTTGAAATCCGTAGCCCGCTTCTCGCTTCAGGGTAGCGGACGGAAGGCGCGTTTTTGGTTTTCGAAGCGAGTGGCGCCCTACCCACCCCATTCTCGCGAGCAAAGGCCGCCTGAAAACCGCCGGGGGCCCCGCCGGGGTAGTTGAAACTTTGATCGCGTTGTAACAAATTGGCGTAACATTCGCGTAATAAATTGGCGCCCAACGTGCTAAGGTTTAAGAATTGTAGATATGCGTGAATTCTGAATCGAATTAGTGGAATTATTAAATTGAATTAAATAGCGGGTACGAAAACGTGACAATACGGCTCGTCGTATGTAGTATTGTTTGGAAGCGGTCATAACTGGCATAATGGACATAACTGGGCTAACGGTCATAGCCGGCTAACGGTCATAGCCGGCTAACGGTCATAACTGTCGTAACGGCATATAGTAGTACGGATAAGAGGAAAGTTAGAACTGTTCTGTTTTGGAGTGGCGTTACCGTAGATAGGCGCGAAAATTCGTTTCCTTTTTCGGGAGTCGATCGTATTTCAATTGATTTTATACGGGAAACGGTGGAGATTGACGAAATAGGTTATATTGGAACTATTCGGCCTCATCTCATATTTCATATTATATTTCATAAGATAACATTTTGAATTCTGGAGTTATAGCGTGTAGCCTTGAATGAAAAAAAAAGAATTTCGATTTGAGTGTGTGTATTTGAGAGCATGTAATGAAGAAGTGATTTTAGTAAATGAGGAAACCGATTGCTAGAAACAGTAGAGTATTAGTTCTGTACTATTCGAGGTGCTCCGTTGACCGTAGCTTTACACTACTCGTATCAGAGTATTGCTGTGCTATTAGGGTTTTGGCAAGGGAGGATTAGAACTGCCAGATTCGAATTGTGGTGATATCGGCAGAGGCGGTATAGTGGTTATTTTGTAGGATATACCGTTGAAAATTGAATATTAGTTTTACTTAACAAGTTTTCATATATATATATATATATATATATTTATGATATTGAGTAGAGTAGGTAGAAGACTGGCTGCTTGAGGTGGCTAACCAGTGTCGAGAGAAGAAGGCAGTGAGGTAGCAAATATTGGCGATCAATTTTAAGTCGATGGAGTGGTTCTAGGAGTTAAGAGTTGGGAGTTTACGGTCAGTGCTGTGAAAGTCAATTCTATTTGCGTACAGAACAAAATTTAACCTCTTTTACATACTTCCGGTGCAGTGAAGTGATTTCAATCGAGTTGTAGCTTAGGCGAGCGGACTCCTTGTTCAACCCTTCTCCCTTTTTGCGTTCGGCGGAACAGGAGGTATGAAGATCCTAGTAGATAGATTAAGTAAAGATGAGCTCACCTATGAGCTTGCCATCCGTGGTTTTCCGGCGGACACGGTGGAGAACATGAGGAAGACGCTGTGAGCCACGCTGAAAGCGGAGTCTGCGTTGGACACCTCATACGTGGAACCAGCGTATCCATTTGATTTTCAAACTGACAACGCAGAATTGTCGGCCAAGGCTTTGGAGGTTGAGGAGTTAGTGCCGAGGGTGTCGGGGGAAAAAGCCGCGTCTGACTTGGTAATAACGAGAGTGAAAATCGAGTTTGCTTTTCGGCGACTCAGCAATATGCAGGCAGTCACTCCGGAATAGATCGATGATGCGAGGAAACTTCGCAACCGATTCATAATTGCGATGGGCACCATGGTGTCCAAGACGGAGGAGGCTAGCGAGGACGAAGTGGAACTTCCTGCTGGCGGACAAGATATGATCGCTCCCTCGGAGGTGAAATTGTCGAAGGTAGCGGAGGTGGCGAAATGGGGACTCAAGTTTAGCGGAGATTCATCGGGTTCGGTGAATGCGTTTTTGGAACGGGTGGAAGAGTTGCGACTGGCTAGGGGGCTAACTAAGCAGCAGCTCTTTAGGGCGGCGGTGGACCTTTTTGACTCCCGAGCCCTGATTTGGTTTCGGGCCAACCGAGGTCTAGTAGGGAGCTGGGATGAGCTGGTTTAGGAGCTCAAGGCGGAATTCCTTTCATCAGATTACGAGGACCGACTATGGGAGGAAATTCGAAGACGAACCCAGGGTGAGGGGGAGTCAATGGGGGTCGCTTGAAGACGAGTTGCTCCCAGCAAGAGAAACTACGCTTGTTGCGTCGAAATATTGCCCCATTTTACCAGCAGCAGCTGTGTTTGACGCCGGTGACGTCTATCGCCGAGCTGATAAAAATGGGCCGGACTCTGGATGCCACTAGTAGTGATGGGAAATTTCGTTACTTTTGAGTAATGATAACGAATCATTACTTTCAAGCGTAGTAATCATTACTTTTATATCGTTACTCATTACTATTACTACCATCTGCAAGAACAACTCTTGGAAAAATGTGAACTCTTACGTGCATGCTATTTTTGGAAGATTTTAAAAAAACATTCATCAGTAACACAACAATTTTATTCTGAATTCTATGAAAAAAACACTCTTAACAAATAACAAAAACACTTAATACCAATCTTAATGTAAATTTAAATAGTTTTTATTGGAATTTAAAAAAATAATCATTCGCACATTTTTTGGTTTAAGTCTACTCCTCCTGTCCGATATTATCTGGCCTGTTTTCGAAAATATTCGCTCGCTGGGAACAGAAGTTGCAGGTACACCTAAATATTTCTAGTTGATGTGCTTGGCATTGAACTTGTTATAGATTCTTCAATACCTTCAACGCTTGAAGTTTGAATGACATCAATTGAATCTTGTATGATAGTTCGCTCAGCTTCTTCCTTCAGTTCGTCCTTCATTCTCAATACAGCCAAAGCTGATTCATCGCTGAACCCATACTTTTGGAAACGCGGGTCTAAATATGTTGCTTTGGTTAAATTGGAGTGACATTCTATCTTCCGAAATTTTTCATTCATGGCAAGCAATAAATCTTCGAGCAGCATAATCGAATCAGATTTTTTCAAAGACAGTTTTATTCTGTTTAAAGTATCAGTTAATCCTTTAGATAATATTATTACTTTGGACACCGAGACTTCTGATTCAGTACTTATTTCTTTCGTGATTTGCTCAAATGGTCTCAGCACCGCACACATTTCCTTTAAGGAGTGCCACTCTTCGGAAGCTAAAGTTTCAAAATATCTATGAAGAGCACCTAAAGAAGCTTCTATTGGTTCCTGTATTTCACAAAATCTTTCGAACATATATAGCGTCGAATTCCATCTTGTGGGTACATCATTTTTAAGCTTTAGTGGTGTCTGCGCTGGTTTAATTTGAATTTGGAAAGTTTTCAATTTTTCAGCAGCAACTTAGCTCTTATGAAAATATTCGACTATCGCCTTCACTTTCATTTGTAGTGGTTTAATTTTTGTTACCGCATTTTGAACAAAGTATGCGCAAAGCATGGTATGTGTGACCATCTAGTGTTTCTGATTGCTGCTACCATATTAGCTGCATTGGAATTTTATACCCTGGTTCCAATCCTCTGCTTGGAATTTTATACCCTGGTTCCAATGTGGTTATCAATTCTCGAAAACCTTCATCTTCGACAATAGAAAATGACTGCAAATCTTTCACTATCATATTAATTACCGTTTGATTCAGCTTTTTTTGACGGCTTATTGAAACTGGTTGTGCCAAATAAGCAGGGAGCCTTGATTGGATGCTAGACCGCTGCTGAGCTGCCAATGAAGAGATGATTGGCGTGTCTGCAATTGATGACGGATTTTCTGCCGATGATGATGAAGCAGCTTCTTGCGGATTCGAAATAGACGGCTCAATATTCGTGGTCCTAGCTGGCCTCGAAACTATTCCCCCTGAAATTTTCAAAGGATATGTAAAATGCAGCCATTAGTATACAGATAAACAACCAGACGAAATTCTCTAAGACATAACACATAAGCATCCACAAGGGAGTGTATACGGGAGTAGTAGCGTGAAAGGGTGTGGTATGATCATGGGATAGTCGCCTCTGACATGGATTATATTCGCGATCGACGAGCAGACCTGAGGCGGCGGCAAAGACTATTAATTACGTGCACTATAGCAGCACTAGTGCCAAATTACAATAAATCGTCTAAAAACCTTAAAGATCCGGAAAAGAAGATCAGCAGAACGCAGCAAAGACGACGATGACTTTCGTTTTGCACACAAATTTCCGCGGCCAAACCGATCAATAGTGGTATGATTCACAAGGGAAAAGCGACATTACTTACCTTCACTCACAGGAATAAGCAGACGGAGCTGTTACATCCGAATAAATCTTTATGTTGTTGTCGAGGAGTCAGGCGTTGTGTTGACAACGAGAAACCGGGAACCTGGGCACCGGGAAGTGAAAAATCGGTCTCTTTGGAATTGAACTGGGTAAGTGGACGGAAGTCCCAAAGCTGAGGCGATCGATCGATAGTTGAAAAACTCTTTTTGAATTGTACTGGAGCCGGGACGGAGCCGAATGGGAGCCAACTATCAATCAGAATATTAAATCCACTATCAATCGGGAGTCGAAACGGGAGACGTAGACCTTTGGAGATTTTGCACATGATATTCCTATACGAGTTGGGAGTAAGTTTTCCAATACGAGGAGTGCGAACAGCAGATTGGCGAGACGACCGATACGAATCGAGGAAAATTCTAAGCTGGAGTGCTGTACATCGATTGGAGGCGCGAGTCGGCGATTAAGGGCACCAGCGAGGGAAAATTTTCTTTCAAACGATCCCGGGATAAAAGGTCAGATAGTTTGTAAGGTTATTATTACTGTATATGATTTATTGAAAGTGTTAAATTTTGGAATTAGACTATAAGCGAGATTACCATTAATGGTAACGCGTCGAATTTCTCCATCGAATTATAGTGAGGTAGAGATAATAAACTTCGGTATTATAATTCCGGTAGCGTTTGGTGCATTAGATTCGTTGGTGTTATTTTGAAATCCGTAGCCCGCTTCTCACTTCAGGGTAGCGGACGGAAGGCGCATTTTCAGTTTTCGAAGCGATTGGCGCTCTACTCACCCCCTTCTCGCGAGCAAAGGCCGCCTGAAAACCGCCGCCCCGGGGGCCCCGCCGGGGTAGTTGAAACTTTGATCGCGTTGTTCATTGACAACGGTAACAATGTATTAACTTTAATAAGTATTTTTCTAAGTTTAATCTTGGTGTATATTGATTATCATTACTTTTGGATCAACCCTCGTATATATTACTCCTACATGCTAAGCCCAACAACAAAACGAAAAGTTTAGAGAATTGATAAAAGCTTTCTTTCAACGCATCAGAGCCCTTTCATTATTTCCCACTTGCACGTGTCTACCATCATTTTGAAATTTTTTCGTTTCAGACGACTTCGTCGACAAAATGCCCTATTTTCAATATTTCTCAATTTCGTCCTGATCCTACTGATGTCCAATCTAATTTTCGTGGTGGGCGTACAGGCAACAAAAAGTGAATTTCGTTGTGGTATGATAGCGATTCTTCTGCACTATTGTCATCTCAGTACAGCAGTCTGGGGTCTTATATATATCTACATAATCTACGACAATATCGTTAACGATTGTGGAATCAACTTAAAGTACAACTATTTTATGGCATATGGTGCTCCAGCTATTTACGTACTTGTAAGTTTTGTTTTAATGTTTTTTTCAGACAACATGAGAGTAAGTATATACTCAGTTACCATTATAATACATGAATGACCTAGTCTTTAACGGTTTTTTTTTGTTCAATTGGTTTTTATCAATTTACTCACTAATTTCGTCACATACCGCACAAACTTTCATTCTCGCGATTGCCTGCCACTGTTTTGCGGGTCTCACTTTAATTTCACTCCGATATCCGTACAATTTGGATTTTCCCGCGGACGCCCCATTTAAACACATACATTTTTCACGACATTTTGCTCACTTACTGCGACGTCATCATTCTGCATGACGGCCCGTACTTCTAGAAGGCATTGAATAAACCCTCGTAGATTTAATTTTAACGTTGCTTCCATGCACCTATTGGTTCTCCCATTATTTTAATTTTATAGTGCTACCATCTCAGCTGCGTGAGATGTTTGCAATTCGTTTTTGAGAAAATTTATTTAAAAAATGCTTATACATGATTTTTTTCTCAATTTCTAAAAAGTTTATGCCAGCCAAATATAAAGGAAGCAATGATTCCCTTGCTTCCATGAACGCCACGCCACTGGGATCCTTGCTTGAATCTGGTCAGTATCCATTCAAAACATCTAGGCTATCCTAGCCGAAGAAGAGGTTCTGGGAAGAAAACTACTATACCTCTGACTGTACCTCTAACAACAGGCGTACAATGTCTTCATAGGCGAATGCAAGCCGTCCGTTCTTATGGCAGGCTTCCAGGCGAAGGGTCTGTTGTATTTCTTCCTCTAAGATATCAGGACTTGACTTTATTGTCCTCAAGGCAATTGAAGTTAGCGCGGAAATATTGCACTGACATTTAACAGATCTTAATGACGGTTTCTTTATTTTTCGACATAAGCCTGTGCCATATCTAGATGTAAGTATTTTTTTCTATCTACCTCCGTAATTTTCTTTACTTTTCAAGTAATTGCGACAATGCCTTCCGATCTGCCCAATTCTTCAGCTATTCCAAAGTAAATGCCGGCGCAGAAGACAAGGGGCGCGCATAAGGCGCCAAAACATCTGAAGCAACGTCAACCTAGTAAGAGGCAGCGTTCAGTACTCCCTAGCGGAGCCTTACAGGGTGTAAAAATGGCGATCATGCCGAAAAATTTCTTGTAGGACTTCTAACGAACGTCTACATGGACGAGGTACAGAAAGCCCTTGAAGACAGACTGCTAGCGAAGGTAGAAGGAGCTTCCATAATATTACCTACACAGTAAGCTACCTGTCCCTTCATTGCAAGGAATGATCAATCGCCGAATGAATAAAGGTGGAAGCCCTTAGCAAAGAGCCGTGGGAGAAGCCATCCTGTGGACAATGGATAAATCGTTGATCCCTAACTCCAAGACTCTTGTTGGCTTCTTCCCCAACTCAGCAGATCTGGTAACGGACAAAATCCTGACGCGTGTTGAATATTAAAATAAAGAGAGAGGGGAAAATTTCTAGAACTGAGGCAGGTACGCTATGTTAGGTATAACAGCAGACCAAGCCTCAGTCTCCAAAATAACTGAGGGAGACGGTAACGTTAAATTCCATTTAGGGCAAGTTCAGTTGACCTGCCACCAGTATGGAGTGCAGTGAAACCAATATTCAGGCAACATTAGGTCCTAGCGTTTCCAAACCGTCTAAAGATTTAGGTTGAAGTGTCTACAAGAGAACCTGCATCATGACAAAATGGCCTCGATGGAAAGAGGCAGTAAGCACAAATTTTATTAGCACAAATCTTAACTTTCCTCTAATACCAGGCTTCACCAACAGGAACACCGCAGCAATCCAAGCACAGGCTCCCAGTAAAGATGGTATATTAGATGCAATACTTTGATGCAATACTTCTTGAGGATTAGGAGCCATGCCCAAGTAACAACATCAAAGGACTAGTAGACCACTGTAGAAAAGAGAACAAAATCCTAATAATTAGCTGTGATGCCAATGCATATAGCACGGTATAGGGAAGCAGTGATGTAAATGCTAGAGGTGAACCAGTCTTATAATCCCTCATAAACAGTAATTGAGGTGAAGCTAATAAGGCCAAGATGACAACGTTCGTAACAGTTAACAGACAAGAAATATTAGACCTCACTTTGGTTTCAAACAATGTAGGGCAGCTAGTGAAGAAGTTGAATATCCTAACAGAGGCTTCGTTCTTCGATAATAGACACGTAACTTTTAAACTGGGAAAATATAGCGTAAAAATGGTCAAGTTCAGACGACCAAAGTGCACTGATTGGGAAGACTAAGGACTGGGCAAAATCATCAGGATAATCCTCGAACCCTTTCATGATAACTGTCTCGAAAAACGAATACCTCTAAAACAAGAATGCTTTGGTGGAACAGGGAGTGAGGAAAGCTCCGAAGAGCTATGAGAAAAGAGTTCAAGAGGGTGAAAAGCACAGACCTACAAACAGAAACTCGCAGAATAAAACAAAGAGCTAGTAAAATACAAATGAAAGGCTTTGAGTAATTTCTGTAAGAGTCTGAGTTTCTGGAACAGCATACCAGGAACTGCAAGAATACAGAAAGCTAGGTCCAAAGGCAACAAACGGCAAATACGGCATATTTTACTACTTCAAACTCCAGGTGGATATTGACGGCTACCTTCGGGGACACACAGGAAGTGTTGATCAACAAACATTTCCCAGATCAAATTTATCGTTAAAAGCTAGATATATTTTAATTTCCTGACAGATATCGATATTTTTAGGGTGATTATTCAGTATCTTTCGGAAGAAGAGGGCAGATTATCCTCGAAATACCGATATCTATTAAGGAAAAATTGGTATTTAAATTAAAATATTTATGAAAGCTAGAAAACATTGGGAAATCCTTCAAACCCTTAAAGTAACCATATTGATGGCCGTGAAGAAGCTGATCAGCCTTTATATAAGCAGTGAAGATGCTACCGAAATGGCAAATCAACTTAGTCAGCCACACATGAGCTGGTACAAATAATAGAAAAAGCTTTGGATAGTCAGGAAATCGGACTATGCGTTTTCATGGTCGTAGAAGGAGCATGTAACAACACAAGCTACAACTCGCTGCATCATACAATCTAGACGGTAGAAGCCCCTCAACAGATAGGTTTATTTACCAAGGTTTATTTGCGGAACTGGGAGAAGCAAAGCTAAGGGCGAACCTTGAAAGCTGATGTTCGCAATAACGGGTACCCCTTCTATAGTCTCTACTGATTGACGACCTTCTTAGAACCCTCAACAGATGGATATAGTAATAATAGGCTCACACTCCTATACTTTAAGATGACACATCAAGCGTCAAAGAATGGTCTGCGAACTGATTACAAGAACAATGAGCTCCACCGCGGGGGTATGGATGGAGGCCCTTCTAAACCTTTAACCACTGCACCTTAAAATTCAAGAGTAAGCCGCAAAACAAGGGATAAGCCTACAATAAACCTGCAGGCACAAGCCAGGATACCTAAAGGGCCATCTTAGTATCCTGGAAGACATCAGAACCACAAAAGAAATGTTTATCTTTAGCGATCAGCTAAAGTTTAGGGCAATCTTCGAGAAAAGATTCAATGTCACAATATCATCAAGAAACAAATGGGACGCCTCGCAGAAAGGAGAGCGCACTCGAAAATGGATTGTGGAGTGGCAGCAGCGGTCGTAGGACCCAGATGCCAAACGCATTTCACCTTCTCTAAGGAGACCTCTATCTATCAACTGGAATTATCTGTTCTACTAAAGGCCACGATTATAATAAAGATAAGGAATACTTGCCTTCCTTAAAACATAGCATTGAGGACGCACAACGGACCCAGAAGGTCATAGCACCAGGGACCATCTGGTTTTTTATTTACAGAGCTCAAACCGTTATTATAAGATTATTCACCACGTGTATTAGAACAGTCTTGAGTGCCACTATTTTGCATTGTTTTTTGAGAAAACGCAAACATTTAAATTTTAAAAATTTTTATTTTATTTAATTCTCATAAAATGACTAAAAACACCGAATTAATTTTTGCGCTCTAAGACATTTTGATTCAAATGCTTTTGTTCTCTTTTTCCAACCGTTTCAATAGTTTTCATGCGCCATTTCAAGCACAAGCTATGAAATTGTCGAATATTGTTGGATGTCCGTACAACGTGGTATGATTGTTAATTTCATGATACCAGTATCAGGTATAATTGTTGCGTCAACAATATTGGGAACGTTATGTCTTCGGGAAATTGCCAAAAAACAACGTGAAGTGATTGCCGAAAGTATTGAAAATATCTTGGAAAATGCAGCAAAATGTCACGAGATTAATGTGGGAACTGTAATTGAGACAGATAAATGTTGTGATATGGATGATAAGGTCAGTTTGATTAGAGACGGACAAGTTTTAATTATTTTTGATAAAGTTTATGCAATAATAGCTAGTAAATCAGAGTTAATCAAACCATTTGCACTCACTCAATCTCTGTTTGTTTATTCCAGTCTATTGATGTCTACCGTAAGAGCGAGTACTATGACTCGAAATTCGATCTAGGAGTCCTGTCTATTGTGGATCTT
Organism: Nemotelus pantherinus; assembly: GCA_963978885.1. Classification (NCBI taxonomy): domain Eukaryota; kingdom Metazoa; phylum Arthropoda; class Insecta; order Diptera; family Stratiomyidae; genus Nemotelus; species Nemotelus pantherinus. The sequence continues at coordinate 149,473,467 of OZ022263.1, forward strand.
TCGTTGCAAAGTTCGGCGGATGTTCAGGATTTCACTGACTTCAAACGTGTAGTTAAATTTTGGCTATTTTTTCAACCGACTTTTGCAGTATGCTGGTTTTTTGGAGCGGTTGCGCTTGAAAATCAAGAATCTTGTGTGATGCCAATTATTTTCGTTACATCCTATAATATTATGGTAACTACCGCTGCTCATTTTCAATCTCATTGATATTGATTTTTTTCTGTCTTAGAACTGGTATCTTCTCATTCGATCTCCCTACATATGTCCTATAGTTCAAGATCAACAACAAACTGAAAAGTTTCAAACAAATGAATCAAACAATGAGGAAACTAATCAACAATCTGCTTGTACCGATACAATACCGCTATTGTGCGCACCAAACAATTTACAAAATGGTCAAAAAACTGCCGTTGTCGATGATGCTATGAATGATTTAAATATTTCCAATAGTGTCGGGAATGTATGTAATGTTAATGTTGGCGGAGGAGGCGCTACTACTGATTCGATAGCAAGCTGGAATACCTATCTTTCAATCGGTGACTTGTCGATTAACTTGGATTCAATAAGCACTATAAGCAATTAAATCGACCAAATTATGGACACCTTGTAATAATCAAAATGATAGATTTGTAGTAAACCATACAATATGCATTATACATACTATACATAACAATAACATTTACAGAAATGTAGATTAGAAGAAAATCAAGAAAACCCAATGACAAACAACAGACATTTTGTAAGAAAGAAAAAAAAACGAAGAAACAATGAAATTATGAAGAAAAACAACACGTGATTTGAGAGTAAAATGGAAGTTAAGATACAATAATTTAGAAATAGATATACATATATATAGTATTGAATATGTTTACAAATCAGTGAATTTATTTTAATTATTGCTTTGGGGGATTTATTAATCTTGAAAAATAACAATTGTTAATGTCTTCTCAATATTTTTACGTTTTAGTGTAGACACTTTATTCCAATGTTCCAAAAACTTTTGTTTGCTAATTAAATATATCCTCCAAACATATTTCATCTGATTCTATTTATTTAGTTCTTTCTAAGACATTATTCCAGCTAAAAATGTTAATTTTTGTTCTATTTAGTACGTATGCTGTTAGAAAAAATGCTTGAAAACCAAAACTGATAGACCAATTTAAATCTTTAGATGTGATCAAAATTCACTGGACGATATATTGTCAAATACTATCATAAAAAAACTAAATTGTTGTGCCATTGCGGACGATTTTGTACTCTTGGAGTTTCAATTGATTTAACAAGTTTGATTTTGAACTGTTACCTATATATTGGGTCATATAAAAAGTCTCCGCGGTTTTTCGTCACTAGATGGTGTTGATGCCTATATATCAGGTAACACTCACCAAATCGTCTGAAACAAACATATACTTAAAGGTAAGTACGCAGTCGTGCCTGAATTCCGGTCACTCGATTTTACTATCTATTTCTACACGAAAACATTTTCTTGTAGAGAAGTGTAGAAAATTGAGACGAAGTGACAGTTAAGTGTGTTGATGTTTGCCATTTGTATTTGGAATTTTCAGCAAGCAGAATAATCGATAATGATTTCGCGAGTTTGCTGTTTATGAACATCGCATTTGTAGTGGCTGAGTCGTTAGAAAATAATAAAAAGAAGAAATCATCAATGAGGGTTATCTCTTATCTTATTGAGAGAGAAAAACAAAAGGAGGATTTAACAAAGATGTAAGAATTGCATGGGACGACGCAGTGAAGGACGACTTTTACAGCACCTTAGAACGCACCGTTGACGCATTACCCTCGAATGACGTGAAAATTGTTCTAGGTGACTTCAATGCAAAAATCGGCCGCGAGAAGGCTCATAAAGGAACCACAGGAGGACACAGCCTTCATCCAACTACGAACGAAAACGGGCAGCTTCTGATTGACTTCGCAGCTAGCAGGAACCTTCTTGTAAGCTGAACTTACTTCCCACATCGAGACATACACAAACGAACGTGGGCATCACCAGATGGTCGCACCTACAATCAAACATACCACGTTCTCGTAGAAAAAAGGGTGGCCACCAGCATTCTTGATGTCCGAACACTACGTGGCACGAACTGTAACTCCGACCATTACCTTATCAGAGCGAAATACCGATGTCGTATTTCGAGGTGTGAAAAGCACTCAAACTCACGAATACCGAAATACGACCTAGAAAAACTCAAGGAGAACTCGGTAGCTATAACATACATGTCGACGCTCGAAAATCTACTCCAGGATATCCCACTGGCGGGAGAAAACGACACAGAAATCGAAACCATGTGGACAAAGGTAAAAGAAGGAATCAAAACAGTAGCAGAAAGGACCCTAGGACATAAACGCCAAAACCCTCGGAATGACTGGTTTGATACTGAGTGTCAAGATGCTATTAAAAAGAGGAATGAGGCTTACAAAGAATTAATTCAACGACCAACACGCGCTAAAACCGAAAATTATAACATCCTCCGGCGACAGGCAAAAAAATATGTCGCAAAAAAAACGCCAACTTACCAACGACAAGATCCATAAACTGAACGAAAACATGACCTATAATGATCTACGAGCTGCATATTCCTCAATCAAACAGCTACGCGAGGGATACAAATCGCAAACGAGCCTTTATAAGGATGAAAGTGGATCCATCATCAGTAACTCGGTCGAGATTAAAGAAAGATGGGCACGGTATTTTAAACAGCTGCCTTATCCCGCGCCGACGACAAACTCAGCAGATACAAATATTCCAGAAGCAGATCAGGGCATTTACATCCCTCCACCAACATTCGAAGAAGTTCAGGCAGCCATACGTTACCTTCGAATAAACAAAGCTCCGGGAATAGATAGAATACCTCCCGAATTACTCAGAAAAAAAAGAATCGTAGATTTAATTTTAACGTTGCTTCCATGCACCTATTGGTTCTCCCATTATTTTAATTTTATAGTGCTACCATCTCAGCTGCGTGAGATGTTTGCAATTCGTTTTTGAGAAAATTTATTTAAAAAATGCTTATACATGATTTTTTTCTCAATTTCTAAAAAGTTTATGCCAGCCAAATATAAAGGAAGCAATGATTCCCTTGCTTCCATGAACGCCACGCCACTGGGATCCTTGCTTGAATCTGGTCAGTATCCATTCAAAACATCTAGGCTATCCTAGCCGAAGAAGAGGTTCTGGGAAGAAAACTACTATACCTCTGACTGTACCTCTAACAACAGGCGTACAATGTCTTCATAGGCGAATGCAAGCCGTCCGTTCTTATGGCAGGCTTCCAGGCGAAGGGTCTGTTGTATTTCTTCCTCTAAGATATCAGGACTTGACTTTATTGTCCTCAAGGCAATTGAAGTTAGCGCGGAAATATTGCACTGACATTTAACAGATCTTAATGACGGTTTCTTTATTTTTCGACATAAGCCTGTGCCATATCTAGATGTAAGTATTTTTTTCTATCTACCTCCGTAATTTTCTTTACTTTTCAAGTAATTGCGACAATGCCTTCCGATCTGCCCAATTCTTCAGCTATTCCAAAGTAAATGCCGGCGCAGAAGACAAGGGGCGCGCATAAGGCGCCAAAACATCTGAAGCAACGTCAACCTAGTAAGAGGCAGCGTTCAGTACTCCCTAGCGGAGCCTTACAGGGTGTAAAAATGGCGATCATGCCGAAAAATTTCTTGTAGGACTTCTAACGAACGTCTACATGGACGAGGTACAGAAAGCCCTTGAAGACAGACTGCTAGCGAAGGTAGAAGGAGCTTCCATAATATTACCTACACAGTAAGCTACCTGTCCCTTCATTGCAAGGAATGATCAATCGCCGAATGAATAAAGGTGGAAGCCCTTAGCAAAGAGCCGTGGGAGAAGCCATCCTGTGGACAATGGATAAATCGTTGATCCCTAACTCCAAGACTCTTGTTGGCTTCTTCCCCAACTCAGCAGATCTGGTAACGGACAAAATCCTGACGCGTGTTGAATATTAAAATAAAGAGAGAGGGGAAAATTTCTAGAACTGAGGCAGGTACGCTATGTTAGGTATAACAGCAGACCAAGCCTCAGTCTCCAAAATAACTGAGGGAGACGGTAACGTTAAATTCCATTTAGGGCAAGTTCAGTTGACCTGCCACCAGTATGGAGTGCAGTGAAACCAATATTCAGGCAACATTAGGTCCTAGCGTTTCCAAACCGTCTAAAGATTTAGGTTGAAGTGTCTACAAGAGAACCTGCATCATGACAAAATGGCCTCGATGGAAAGAGGCAGTAAGCACAAATTTTATTAGCACAAATCTTAACTTTCCTCTAATACCAGGCTTCACCAACAGGAACACCGCAGCAATCCAAGCACAGGCTCCCAGTAAAGATGGTATATTAGATGCAATACTTTGATGCAATACTTCTTGAGGATTAGGAGCCATGCCCAAGTAACAACATCAAAGGACTAGTAGACCACTGTAGAAAAGAGAACAAAATCCTAATAATTAGCTGTGATGCCAATGCATATAGCACGGTATAGGGAAGCAGTGATGTAAATGCTAGAGGTGAACCAGTCTTATAATCCCTCATAAACAGTAATTGAGGTGAAGCTAATAAGGCCAAGATGACAACGTTCGTAACAGTTAACAGACAAGAAATATTAGACCTCACTTTGGTTTCAAACAATGTAGGGCAGCTAGTGAAGAAGTTGAATATCCTAACAGAGGCTTCGTTCTTCGATAATAGACACGTAACTTTTAAACTGGGAAAATATAGCGTAAAAATGGTCAAGTTCAGACGACCAAAGTGCACTGATTGGGAAGACTAAGGACTGGGCAAAATCATCAGGATAATCCTCGAACCCTTTCATGATAACTGTCTCGAAAAACGAATACCTCTAAAACAAGAATGCTTTGGTGGAACAGGGAGTGAGGAAAGCTCCGAAGAGCTATGAGAAAAGAGTTCAAGAGGGTGAAAAGCACAGACCTACAAACAGAAACTCGCAGAATAAAACAAAGAGCTAGTAAAATACAAATGAAAGGCTTTGAGTAATTTCTGTAAGAGTCTGAGTTTCTGGAACAGCATACCAGGAACTGCAAGAATACAGAAAGCTAGGTCCAAAGGCAACAAACGGCAAATACGGCATATTTTACTACTTCAAACTCCAGGTGGATATTGACGGCTACCTTCGGGGACACACAGGAAGTGTTGATCAACAAACATTTCCCAGATCAAATTTATCGTTAAAAGCTAGATATATTTTAATTTCCTGACAGATATCGATATTTTTAGGGTGATTATTCAGTATCTTTCGGAAGAAGAGGGCAGATTATCCTCGAAATACCGATATCTATTAAGGAAAAATTGGTATTTAAATTAAAATATTTATGAAAGCTAGAAAACATTGGGAAATCCTTCAAACCCTTAAAGTAACCATATTGATGGCCGTGAAGAAGCTGATCAGCCTTTATATAAGCAGTGAAGATGCTACCGAAATGGCAAATCAACTTAGTCAGCCACACATGAGCTGGTACAAATAATAGAAAAAGCTTTGGATAGTCAGGAAATCGGACTATGCGTTTTCATGGTCGTAGAAGGAGCATGTAACAACACAAGCTACAACTCGCTGCATCATACAATCTAGACGGTAGAAGCCCCTCAACAGATAGGTTTATTTACCAAGGTTTATTTGCGGAACTGGGAGAAGCAAAGCTAAGGGCGAACCTTGAAAGCTGATGTTCGCAATAACGGGTACCCCTTCTATAGTCTCTACTGATTGACGACCTTCTTAGAACCCTCAACAGATGGATATAGTAATAATAGGCTCACACTCCTATACTTTAAGATGACACATCAAGCGTCAAAGAATGGTCTGCGAACTGATTACAAGAACAATGAGCTCCACCGCGGGGGTATGGATGGAGGCCCTTCTAAACCTTTAACCACTGCACCTTAAAATTCAAGAGTAAGCCGCAAAACAAGGGATAAGCCTACAATAAACCTGCAGGCACAAGCCAGGATACCTAAAGGGCCATCTTAGTATCCTGGAAGACATCAGAACCACAAAAGAAATGTTTATCTTTAGCGATCAGCTAAAGTTTAGGGCAATCTTCGAGAAAAGATTCAATGTCACAATATCATCAAGAAACAAATGGGACGCCTCGCAGAAAGGAGAGCGCACTCGAAAATGGATTGTGGAGTGGCAGCAGCGGTCGTAGGACCCAGATGCCAAACGCATTTCACCTTCTCTAAGGAGACCTCTATCTATCAACTGGAATTATCTGTTCTACTAAAGGCCACGATTATAATAAAGATAAGGAATACTTGCCTTCCTTAAAACATAGCATTGAGGACGCACAACGGACCCAGAAGGTCATAGCACCAGGGACCATCTGGTTTTTTATTTACAGAGCTCAAACCGTTATTATAAGATTATTCACCACGTGTATTAGAACAGTCTTGAGTGCCACTATTTTGCATTGTTTTTTGAGAAAACGCAAACATTTAAATTTTAAAAATTTTTATTTTATTTAATTCTCATAAAATGACTAAAAACACCGAATTAATTTTTGCGCTCTAAGACATTTTGATTCAAATGCTTTTGTTCTCTTTTTCCAACCGTTTCAATAGTTTTCATGCGCCATTTCAAGCACAAGCTATGAAATTGTCGAATATTGTTGGATGTCCGTACAACGTGGTATGATTGTTAATTTCATGATACCAGTATCAGGTATAATTGTTGCGTCAACAATATTGGGAACGTTATGTCTTCGGGAAATTGCCAAAAAACAACGTGAAGTGATTGCCGAAAGTATTGAAAATATCTTGGAAAATGCAGCAAAATGTCACGAGATTAATGTGGGAACTGTAATTGAGACAGATAAATGTTGTGATATGGATGATAAGGTCAGTTTGATTAGAGACGGACAAGTTTTAATTATTTTTGATAAAGTTTATGCAATAATAGCTAGTAAATCAGAGTTAATCAAACCATTTGCACTCACTCAATCTCTGTTTGTTTATTCCAGTCTATTGATGTCTACCGTAAGAGCGAGTACTATGACTCGAAATTCGATCTAGGAGTCCTGTCTATTGTGGATCTTTCGTTGCAAAGTTCGGCGGATGTTCAGGATTTCACTGACTTCAAACGTGTAGTTAAATTTTGGCTATTTTTTCAACCGACTTTTGCAGTATGCTGGTTTTTTGGAGCGGTTGCGCTTGAAAATCAAGAATCTTGTGTGATGCCAATTATTTTCGTTACATCCTATAATATTATGGTAACTACCGCTGCTCATTTTCAATCTCATTGATATTGATTTTTTTCTGTCTTAGAACTGGTATCTTCTCATTCGATCTCCCTACATATGTCCTATAGTTCAAGATCAACAACAAACTGAAAAGTTTCAAACAAATGAATCAAACAATGAGGAAACTAATCAACAATCTGCTTGTACCGATACAATACCGCTATTGTGCGCACCAAACAATTTACAAAATGGTCAAAAAACTGCCGTTGTCGATGATGCTATGAATGATTTAAATATTTCCAATAGTGTCGGGAATGTATGTAATGTTAATGTTGGCGGAGGAGGCGCTACTACTGATTCGATAGCAAGCTGGAATACCTATCTTTCAATCGGTGACTTGTCGATTAACTTGGATTCAATAAGCACTATAAGCAATTAAATCGACCAAATTATGGACACCTTGTAATAATCAAAATGATAGATTTGTAGTAAACCATACAATATGCATTATACATACTATACATAACAATAACATTTACAGAAATGTAGATTAGAAGAAAATCAAGAAAACCCAATGACAAACAACAGACATTTTGTAAGAAAGAAAAAAAAACGAAGAAACAATGAAATTATGAAGAAAAACAACACGTGATTTGAGAGTAAAATGGAAGTTAAGATACAATAATTTAGAAATAGATATACATATATATAGTATTGAATATGTTTACAAATCAGTGAATTTATTTTAATTATTGCTTTGGGGGATTTATTAATCTTGAAAAATAACAATTGTTAATGTCTTCTCAATATTTTTACGTTTTAGTGTAGACACTTTATTCCAATGTTCCAAAAACTTTTGTTTGCTAATTAAATATATCCTCCAAACATATTTCATCTGATTCTATTTATTTAGTTCTTTCTAAGACATTATTCCAGCTAAAAATGTTAATTTTTGTTCTATTTAGTACGTATGCTGTTAGAAAAAATGCTTGAAAACCAAAACTGATAGACCAATTTAAATCTTTAGATGTGATCAAAATTCACTGGACGATATATTGTCAAATACTATCATAAAAAAACTAAATTGTTGTGCCATTGCGGACGATTTTGTACTCTTGGAGTTTCAATTGATTTAACAAGTTTGATTTTGAACTGTTACCTATATATTGGGTCATATAAAAAGTCTCCGCGGTTTTTCGTCACTAGATGGTGTTGATGCCTATATATCAGGTAACACTCACCAAATCGTCTGAAACAAACATATACTTAAAGGTAAGTACGCAGTCGTGCCTGAATTCCGGTCACTCGATTTTACTATCTATTTCTACACGAAAACATTTTCTTGTAGAGAAGTGTAGAAAATTGAGACGAAGTGACAGTTAAGTGTGTTGATGTTTGCCATTTGTATTTGGAATTTTCAGCAAGCAGAATAATCGATAATGATTTCGCGAGTTTGCTGTTTATGAACATCGCATTTGTAGTGGCTGAGTCGTTAGAAAATAATAAAAAGAAGAAATCATCAATGAGGGTTATCTCTTATCTTATTGAGAGAGAAAAACAAAAGGAGGATTTAACAAAGATGTAAGAATTGCATGGGACGACGCAGTGAAGGACGACTTTTACAGCACCTTAGAACGCACCGTTGACGCATTACCCTCGAATGACGTGAAAATTGTTCTAGGTGACTTCAATGCAAAAATCGGCCGCGAGAAGGCTCATAAAGGAACCACAGGAGGACACAGCCTTCATCCAACTACGAACGAAAACGGGCAGCTTCTGATTGACTTCGCAGCTAGCAGGAACCTTCTTGTAAGCTGAACTTACTTCCCACATCGAGACATACACAAACGAACGTGGGCATCACCAGATGGTCGCACCTACAATCAAACATACCACGTTCTCGTAGAAAAAAGGGTGGCCACCAGCATTCTTGATGTCCGAACACTACGTGGCACGAACTGTAACTCCGACCATTACCTTATCAGAGCGAAATACCGATGTCGTATTTCGAGGTGTGAAAAGCACTCAAACTCACGAATACCGAAATACGACCTAGAAAAACTCAAGGAGAACTCGGTAGCTATAACATACATGTCGACGCTCGAAAATCTACTCCAGGATATCCCACTGGCGGGAGAAAACGACACAGAAATCGAAACCATGTGGACAAAGGTAAAAGAAGGAATCAAAACAGTAGCAGAAAGGACCCTAGGACATAAACGCCAAAACCCTCGGAATGACTGGTTTGATACTGAGTGTCAAGATGCTATTAAAAAGAGGAATGAGGCTTACAAAGAATTAATTCAACGACCAACACGCGCTAAAACCGAAAATTATAACATCCTCCGGCGACAGGCAAAAAAATATGTCGCAAAAAAAACGCCAACTTACCAACGACAAGATCCATAAACTGAACGAAAACATGACCTATAATGATCTACGAGCTGCATATTCCTCAATCAAACAGCTACGCGAGGGATACAAATCGCAAACGAGCCTTTATAAGGATGAAAGTGGATCCATCATCAGTAACTCGGTCGAGATTAAAGAAAGATGGGCACGGTATTTTAAACAGCTGCCTTATCCCGCGCCGACGACAAACTCAGCAGATACAAATATTCCAGAAGCAGATCAGGGCATTTACATCCCTCCACCAACATTCGAAGAAGTTCAGGCAGCCATACGTTACCTTCGAATAAACAAAGCTCCGGGAATAGATAGAATACCTCCCGAATTACTCAGAAACGGTGGAACTCCTCTTTGCAACATTCTCCACCAATTGATATTAAAAATTTGGGCAGCAGAACAGTTGCCAAATGATTGGCGAAAAAGTATTATATGCCCCATTTACAAAAAGGAGACAAATTACGTTGCGAAAACTACAGAGGCATCGCTTTATTATGCTCGTCCTATAAAGTGTTGTTCAAAATTATAGAACGCAAAATGAATCCCTTCTATGATAACATCATAGGAGAGTATCAAGGTGGCTTCAGGTCCAGACGGTCTACGATTGATCAAATATTCTCAGTCAAACAGGTGCTTGAAAAATGCTGGGAGTATAATATCGACGTGCACCAGGTCTTCGTAGATTTAAAGCAAGCATACGATAGTGTAGACAGGAATACACTTTACCGAATCATGCTTGACTTGGGAATTCCAGCAAAACTCGTCCGCATGACTAAGGTGACAATGCTGAACGCCGAATCTCAGGTCAAAGTCAACTGTGACCTAACCAGCAGCTTCCACACGAACTCAGGCTTAAAACAAGGAGATGGACTTGCCCCGATGCTATTCAACCTTGCTCTGGAAAACGTCATCAGAAAAATACCAGCTGATACTACAGGCACACTACTGTTCAAGTCCACGCAAATAGTAGCATTCGCCGATGACGTCAACATTATGGCACGGACCATACCAGAAGCAAAAGAAGCTTTCCTAAGTTTGGAGTCAGAAGCCAAGGAAATAAATCTACGGGTCAACGAAGATAAAACCAAACTAATGACCCAAACAAGAAAAATGGCGCCAATCAGACAAAACTTGACCTTAGGTGACTACAACATCGAAAATGTAGATAGCTTCATCTACTTAGGAGTCCACCTTGATAGATCAGGCAGTGAAAAGGACGAAATTTTACGGCGAATAAATGCAGCAAACAAGGCGTACTATTCCATACTCCCCATAATCAAGTCTACGAACGTGCACAGGAATAATAAGCTTCGCATATACAAAACACTCATTAAACCTGTGCTTCTCTATGGAAGCGAAGCCTGGACTTAGACTATGGACTCCGAAAAGGCGCTGGACGTATTCGAGCGCAAAGTGCTACGACGAATTTTCGGCCCCATACAAGAAGGGACAGAGTGGAGAATACGATACAACAATGAGTTGTACCATATATACGACGACCCACCTGCATCCACATGCATTAAATTAAAAAAGTTACAATGGGCCGGCCACGTCGGAAGGATGGAGGCCAATAGACTACCGAAAAGAACGTTGGAAGGCAGAGCACAAGGGAAGCATCCAGTTGGTAAGCCGAGGAAACGTTGGGAAGACACGATAGACGCAGACAGCAGATCAATACTGGGGTTCAACAATTGGAGAACCAGGTCGCAGGATCGTGACGATTGGAGGCGGACGTTACTGGAGGCCAAGGCCCGATTTGGGCTGTCGCGCCATCGATGATGATGATGAAGAATTGCATGCTAGTACAAATATACAAATACTTATATGCAAACAAATTGTTTTTTCCAGTTGTAAGACGGAGAAACAACCACATGCTTTTAAAGAGCATTTTGACGTGGATGTTGAATGTTGTTGAATTTGTGGTGGTTCAGACTGCAGGAGCATATTGTACATGGCTGTAATATTCCCTTCATTGAAAAGTACAAGTCTTCAGCACGCTTTACCTTTAAATTTTTCCTTAACAACATAAACACCGCATTCAGATGAAGATTGGCGGCATGTAAATTGGAAATCAATTTTCTTCTATAATAACATTCAGATTTTATCGACTGCACGATAAATCTTATATGTTGCTCATCTATAAATTTTGCAAAGTTCGAGGCTCATCAATACTGCTTTATTACGAACCAAATCGAAGTTTATCTACAAAGCAACTTATAGGAGCATATTTTCAAACTAACTTCACGTTAAATGCCATTGCTCTGAAAGCAAATAAGCGTTATTTTTTCTAATAAAACAAATATGTAATCAATTTAATAATTGTTTATTTCAAATATATTTACTTTGCACTAATACATTATTTTCATCCATCCATTTCATACTGCGTACACATGCGCTGCTCAAAACTTCCCTAAGATGGACTAATACAATCATCCAACCAGCAAATTAATCTGTATCCAAGCAAAAGTATCTACAAAAAAAGTACTGCTTGCTGAAAAATAATTGTTTCTTGTTCTGCAGTAATTACCCTACACATAAAATTAGTAAATTTGTCGACAGAAAGTGTCGACCTAACTACTGAAAAAATTAAATTAATTCAAATTCGACGCGCGTTCAAAATGGCCAAAATGATTGCTTTTCGTGACCAAATAAATAGCAGACCATTTAATTCCGGTACCTCGTGCCTGAAAAACTCTCCACTTGTGCTGTAGAGCCACCTACGAGCAAAGAGCAACACTGAAATTCTGACACTTTTCAGGCAACTTTTCGGCACGGGCTGCGTACCGATTTTTCCAATTGACATGAAAAAAATTTCAGGTGCCGAAATTCCGTCACTCTTTTCCCATGCATTTTAAAGAGGAACAGGAATTCAGGCACGGCTGCGTACTTACCTTAAAAGGTGAAATTTCAGGATGCATTTTTTGTGAATATCTTTTTCTAATTCGTTGCTCGTGTAAAAAGTTATATTGATTTGAAAATGAGTAAAATACCTGAAGAAATACGCTATATGATGCTTTTTTACTATAAAAAAGATAAAAACCCAGCAAAAATATGCCGAATAATTTGTGAAGTGTACGGTAAGAATGTTTTGAGTGAACGAAGGCCCTAGAAGTGGTTTGCTCGATTCAATTCCGGAAATTTCGATGTGAAAGCTGCACCTCGCTCTGGTCGACCAGTCACTGGAAAAGCCGATGAAATTTTGCAAATGGTGGAGCAAGACCGACATGCGAGCTGTCAGGAAGTAGCGGAGGCACTAAACATTAACCACATGGCAGTTTGGAATCATTTGAAAAAAGCAGGCTACACAAAGAAGCTCAATATTTAGGCGCCACATGAATTAACGCAAGGAAATTTGATTGACCAAATTACTGCAAGGGAAACGTTCTTAAACGCAATGAAATCGAACCTCTTTTGAAGCAAATCATTACTGGGGATGAAAAGTGGGTGAAATACTAGAATATCAAACGCAAGCGATCAGGTCAAAGGCTGGTGACCTTCCACAATTGACTTCAAAGCCTGGATTGTCGGCAAAGAAGTTTATGTTGAGTGTTTGCTGAGATTGGAAGGGAATTGTCCATTATGAGCTGCTGCAACTTATCAAAACTATCAACTCGATCCTTTACTGTGCACAGCTCGTGCATTTGAATGAAGCAATCCAGAAAAGCGACCAGAATTGGCCAACAGAAAGAGAGTTGTGTTCCACCACGATAATGCGCGGCCACCCACATCTTTGATGACACGGAACAAATTGACGGAACTTGGTTGGGAAGTTTTGATACACCCACCGTATAGCCCGGACCTTGCACCGTCTGATAACTATTTGTTTCGGTCTCTGCAAAACTCACTTGATGGTAAGAAACTGGCCAACCGGATCGCTGCTAAAAATCATTTGGCCAAACTTGTCAACGATAAACCACAGAAGCTCTACACCGATGGAATTATGAAGCTACCCGAAAAATGGCAAAAGGTCATAGTATATAACGGCCAATATGTACTTGATTAAAATTTATTTTCAATAAACAAAATGTTTGTTCAAAAATGTACCAAAAAAACGCGAAGACTTTATGTGACCCAATATTTTTCCAACTAATCTGACAATTGTCATTTTCACTAGCACACCTAACTATCTCAAACCCAAATTACTTCATTCCTATTTTACCAAACAAAATGAATTTCTGTTCGTTACATACCCTACCTATAGTTAAGTGAAAGAAATCAGACAAAAACTCTTTTAACGAATTTAAATCGAAATTTTAAAACTTCCTGCGGACAATTGCAATTAGTTAAATTTGAAAAAACTACTACAGCACAAAATAAAAAAAACTCTAGCGCACCTGAGCCGCTAGAAATACCAATTTTCGCTCAACAATAGGATTCGGAGCGATAAATGCAGATAAGCGATTTGGAATACACCACCAGAGAAACGCAAACTCTCCATCCTTTATCATTTGTTCTCCAGAGCAATCTAACTGAAAAAAAGTCTAGCGCATCAGAACCGCTAGAAAACTAATTTTCGAAGAAATTATCTTTGAGGAATTTAAAAATGTGTGAAGACGTTATACACTTCTTTGTAGTATCATATCAACCATTTCTTACTCAAAGGAACAAATATCATTTTCTGACAGCATTTCCTACAACACAAATGATGAAAATGTTCAGTGCGGGCAACATTTGTCCAACACAGCAGCAATAAATCTACCATAGCATGCTCATGCATAATCAATCTATCCTTTGAATTTCGTTTTCATCCCAGGATATCATCGAAAGTTTCAGCGATTAAACTATGTTTGGGGTTGCCATCCGAAAAATTTCCAAAACTCGGAAAATTTAAATATCGGTTGCTTATTTTGTTGTAAATGCTTTGCTTACGAATACAAAATGGAAGCATATGTTGGTGCAATATTTACGAAATTGTCTGGTGCTGGTAATCATGTGCTAGCACCATAGCTGCTTCACGTTGTATTTAACCCATCCTACGAATTTCGTTTCGATTGAATGGCTGCGCTGTAATTTATAGGAGTGAATATAATTTTAGGGCTACCACCCTCCAAACTATTTAAATTTTTGAAACGTAAATATTTGTTGCTAATTGTCATTGCAGGATCATTCCCATTTGGAAATTTTATGACAACATCGCTCGATAAAAAAATGTCAATAAATTATGAAATTCATCATAGCTCGCAACATTTTCACAATTTTTCAACGAAATTTCTACAGCACTAGAAATGCAACAAGATCCACTCATCACATTAGTTTCGTTTTGATTTCGTCACTGCATCGGAAGTTATATGGAAAAAACCTTTATTTTCCTGAGCAAATTTACAATATTTGGGAGACGAAAATTGCCATAGCTGGCGACCCTTTACTAATTTTTGAACCAACTTTCTATGAGATCTATCTTAGAGTAACGTTCACCTACTGCGTAAATCTTGTTAAAATCTGGAGGCTAAATCGGAAGCTATAGGCCAAAAACCACTTTCTTTCTCAATGATTTTTCCAAATGGCACCACTGCCACAGTGTTGCCCGTATTTCAAAACCATTTCTATCAGACCTGGTCCTAGTTAATACCAACATGTCCTGTAAATTTCATATTGGTCGCATTATCCGATCGTCAGTTCTCGTGAACAGAAGTTTTGAGTGCTGAAAATAGAGATTATTTGATCACGAGTTGCCGTTCTCGGTTACTGCGGAATTTTTGAAATTTTTATTTAAGTCAATATTTATCAATAATTTGAATTTATTTTCAAAAATCAAAAATTTTTCAGGAGACTCGACGATTTGAAGGACTCTTGAAAGTCCATGTGTATTAAATTCTTGTCTACATCAGTACGCTTTGCAAATTTCACGTTGATCCATTGTTTTTCTTAGAAGTTATGACAAATCGAAATTTGAAAAAAAATCCTTGCCTACTTTTAGGCACTCAGCGCCTACACCAGGCTCAAAATTTTCAATCCTTTATCATAGACAAACTATAAACTTAATAAGTTTTCATTCCTTATACTTTTTTCTAACAAAAATTTACACTGCTTGGAAATATAGGAGTACCTGAAAATTCACTAAAATGCCCGCCGCCACCAAAAGGTTTAAGATATCTGAGTTCTAGTAAGTCATGGACCTACCTGTTATATACATCTATGTTCTCCGAAAAATTCAGCTCAATCGGATCGGCCACTCCAGATATTATCTCCCGTAATCATTTTGCTTAGATTTATATATATATATAGCTGTGTTTATTGAGCTGCTCTAGGTTGAGCTAGGTTGAGATATTTCAACAAAATGTGTTTAATGAGCAATTCGGTTGCTCTAACTTGCCCGAAGTTGATATGGTTTGTGTTTCATGAGTCTGCTCTAAGTTGAACTAGAGCACTATTTTTACTCTACTTTTTTTGGTAGAACAAGTTCGGGCAAGCAACCAGCTGTTTTCTAACTGTCACGGAACCGACTTTCAACAAAAAATTGTTACTGAAGTGCAGTTTTTTGCTAGTGAATTGACAGGTTGACCTTCTGACAAATACTAATCACTCGCATTTACATTAATCTCTCTGATTTATAAACTGTCAGGCTGAGCTTCTGACACTTTGAGAATTTTTGCCTGCAAAGTGTTCCATAGGATTTCGTGCTCTCAATTGCTCGAACTTGCTCTACTTTTTTTGACAGCTGCACTCCTAAAACTTGCCTTGAGATGTTCTGCTTTTTTTTCGTGCTCATTAAACACAGCTTATATATATATATATATATATATATATATATATATATATATATATATATATATATATATATGTATATATATATATATATATATATATATATATATATATATATATATATATATATATATATATATATATATATATATGTATATATATATATATATATATATATATATATATATATATATATATATATATATATATATATATATGTATATATATATATATATATATATATATATATATATATATATATATATATATATATATATATATATATATATATATATATACTTAGTCCTGCCATAAGTTCTGTCACATAATTTCTCACATTGGCAACAACTTTATTTTATGAGTGACATTTCAATATCGGCCAGTTTTATAAACGTCATAATGTTGTTGACAGTTGATGGTCATTTAAAGTTTGTTCGTTAACGTGTGAAGATGGAATGGGGTGTAAAAGAAAACCGAATTGCAGTGATTGCACTACATAAGTGTGGAAAATCCGCGAGTGAAATTTTCAAGTTGTTGTGCCCGTTAAAAATAACGCAAAGATTTGTGTATCGTGCGATCCAGAGATATAACGAGATCCAGACTATTGAAGATCGACCTCGTTCTGGACGTCCGCGTGATATACGTTCTTCTGCCATCAAAGCGGTCGAGAGTCGAATTCGTCGAAATCCGCTTCGTAAACAACGAATCATGGCTCGAGAGATGAACATCTCCACCCGAAGTATGTCTCGCATCATAAAATCGGACCTCGGGATGAGTGCCTTTCGACGATCAACGGGACATTTGCTGACTGAGCAGTTGAAGCAAATTAGGAGCACCAGATCGAAAGAGCTCCTTCGACGATACGGCAACAACAAACATCGAGAAATTTTATTTACCGATGAAAAAATTTTTATGGTGGAGGAACATTTCAACCGCCAAAATGATAAGGTGTATGCCCACAGCTCCAGAGAAGCCCAAGAAGTTGCCACTAGGGTACAGCGAGGACATCATCCAGCATCAGTCATGGTATGGTGGGGTGTCAGCTACGAAGGGGTCACCGAGCTTCATTTTTGCAAAAAAGGCGTAAAAACTGCAGCGAAAAATTATCAAACGGACATCCTGGAGGGATGTGTGAAGCCGCTGAACTCTACGCTATTCAACAACCGACATTGGGTTTTCCAGCAAGATTCTGCGCCAGCCCACAAAGCTCAAACCACACAAGCGTGGTTGGAAACCAATATTCCAGAGTTTATAAGGGCGACGGAATGGCCTTCTGGGAGCCCAGATTTGAATCCCCTGGACTACAAACTGTGGGCGGAGTTAGAATCCATGGTGTGCACGAGAAGACACCCAAATATCGAGAGCCTTAAGCGATCTTTGACAGAAGCAGTAGCTAATTTTCCGCTAGAAACAGTGCGTACTGCTATCGATGACTGGCCCAACAGATTAAAGAGCTGTGTAAAGGCTAAAGGCGGCCACTTTGAATAATTTGTTGCTTATTTTACTACCATTAGTATGCCAAAATAAAATATATTTTCCTTTGTCAAAAACTCTTTTTCATTTATACAAAAATTGCCCATATACGTGTGACAGAACTTATGGCACGACTATGTATATATTTATGTATATATATATATATATATAATATATATATATATATATATATATATATATATATATATATATATATATATATATATATATATATATATATATATATATATATATATATATATATATATGTTTATATATATATATGTTTACATATATATATATATATATATATATATATATATATATATATATATATATTTATATATATATATATATATATATACATATATATATATATATATATATACATATATATATATATATATATATATATATATATATATATATATATATATATATATATATATATATATATATATATATATATATATATATGACGAATTTTCGCGAAGCGAGTTTAATACTTATGTTCTTCAAAATTAGTAAAAACTCTAGCGCACCTGAACCGCTAGAAATACTACTTTTCGATGAACAGTAGAAGAATCGTGCAGATTTTGAGTCCATATTCTACAACACTTGCATGAATTTCAAGATTTAGGAAAGCCAAACACTGCAAAGCTTTAAAAGCAGCATAACATAACATAAACAAAGAAAATGCTTAGTACTTGCAATACTTTACCAGCACTCCAACTAAAAGTCTCCCATAGTTACCTCACGTCAAAATTATCCGATTTAAAGATGTTTTAATATATGCTGCCACTATTTTCAAATTTATTCCTCATCTCCTGTGTCACAAAAGCGCAAAAACTTCTTTTCATTTCAATTTCCAATTGAAAATGACGTTTAAACTGCATGTCAGCTGTGAACGCACGGCCATTTTGCCTTAGTCACTATCTTGCTATCCTCCAGACTGCGAGCAGCAAATAGCTGCTACCTTAGCAGCTATGCCGGAATCTTGGACAGCCCGACTGCCAAATAGCAAGCATCAGAAAGGAGCTATTTCGTGACATTGGACAGCCAGAGCTGCTAAAATAGCAGCTAATAGCTGCTATAGCATGCACATTGAACACATCCCCGATGACTGCAAAGAAATTTAGGGTAACCAGTCGCAAAAATTTTCCAACTTTCGAAAACTTGATATTTGTTGTTTATTGTCACTACAAGATCATTACCGTTTAAAAATTTTACGATAAAATCGCTTAGTAAAGACATTGCAATCAAATACAAAACTAACAATAACTGGCAACCCCATCATGAGTTCTTAACCGGCTTTCGTCTGAATAATGCCTTTAAGTAGTTCCATTTATCAGATGAAATTCTTTGTGATTTCATGACTGCACTGGAAGTTATAGGGCAAAAATCTATATTTTTCTGAGTGAATTTTCAAAACCTAAGGCACCAAAATTACCATAGCTGGCAGCACCAACTGAATTTTAAAACCAAATTTCTAGCAAATACGCTTTAGAGTAAGGTTCAGCTACTGTCTCAATTTCATGAAAATCTGGTGACTGAATTAGAATTCATAGGGCAAAAAGCAGTTTTTTTTCTTCATAATTTTTTAAGATGACACTACTAGCACAGAGTTTCCCGCATTCGCAAATCGCTTCTATCAGACCTGGTCCTACTTCAAACCAATACATTCTGTGAATTTCAACTGTATCTGATAATTGGGTCGTGAGTTCTCGTGAATATAAGTTTTTGATGCTTAAAATATAGGTAAATTGGAGGAGGGCTACCGTTCTTGTCCGATGTGCAATTTCAAAAGTTTTGCTTTGGTTATATAAACAAAGCATAAGATTTTTATATGAGTTGATTTTCACTGTAAAGCACGAACATTTTTCAGGAGAGTCGATGGTTTGAAGGTTTTTATTTTCAATGTCCGGCGTAGCTGCAGGGTTGCCAGCACGTCCACATAAAACTACACCAGTCTACAACTTAGTAATATCAATACGTTCTTCAAATTTCATAATGACCTGAAAATTTGGTCAAAAATTATCGCAGTTCAAAATTTTTCCCAATCTCATTTCTGACGCCTAGCGCACACGTAAAGCTAAAAATTTCAAAAGTATTGTCATATTCTTTTTTTTTCACTTAGTGGTTCACTTTCTGTGAACCGGGGGTTGGCCTTTTTTACGGTTTACAGAAAAAAAACTGTTATTTTATAACGTTTATTTCAAAAATCAAAGCTAACAATTGACTGCCCTGTTCGAGTGCTTGATGAGAACTGAACTATAAGCATGACAGTATGAGAGCGAAACTTACTAATAAAATTAATGTAGAGTTTTTACATAGGATTAATGATAATTGAGACATACTTCAACACTCTCCCTAAAACTCTACATGATCAAAAATTTAATTCAATTTTAATTCCAGAAAACAATTTATTGTTTCACTTTAATTCTACTATTTCTTTCTTAACTAGACCTAGCTTTTCTCTTAGATATATAAATCTTGGCTTTGGCAGACCCTTTGTTAGTACATCGGCTACTTGTTCATCAGACTTCAGATACATTACATTTACTTCTGATTTTTCATACAAGTCTCGTACAAAATGATATTTTATGTCTATGTGCTTGCTACGCTGATGAAACTCTGGATATTTTATCAACTTAATTGCACTCATATTATCAATATGCAAAATATAATCTTTAATTTCTAAAATATAATCTTTAATTTTAAATCGAAATCGAAAAACAATTTCTTCAACCATAAAATTTCTTTACTAGCGGCGCGGCGGCTGCACTAATATATTCAGCTTCTGTAGTAGACTGAGCTACGCATTGTTGGAGTTTGCTTTGCCAAGTAATAGATGCATTTGCATATTTACAAACAATACCTGTAGTAGATTTTCGCGAGTCAGTGTAACCACCAAAGTCAGCATCGCAATAAGCTTCAAAATCACCATCTTTGCAATACAATAATCCTAAATCGATCGTGCCTTTTAAATATCTTATAGTTCTTTTGACTAAAGCCCAGTGTGCAGCTGTTGGGTTCTCAAGTGCTCTGGATGCACAATTTACAGGAAAACTTATGTCTGGTCTACTAATTACTTGCAAATACATGAGTGAGCCGACAGCCTCACGATAGGGTACATTACATTCCTTTTTTTGAAAAGGTTTGTGCTCCATCCAACTTCAATCGGTGTTGAAACAGGGTTAGCATTATCCAAATTAAATTTTTCTATGAGTCTTTTTATATAGTTTTGTTGACTGATAAATACAGAACCATCTTTCAACCTAAGAATTTTAATTCCAACGAAGTTTTTTACTTCTTCTTCAACTGTAGTTTCAAATTCATTATTTAATTCAGACAAAAAATAATTGGCAAGTTGTTCCTGTGTGGCAGCCAACAGCCCATCATCAACATAAACAGCCAAGAACATTTTCTCATCTCCGTTTTTATATATATACAAACTGGGATCACCTGTGCTTTTTCGAAAGCCGAATTTATTAACAAAATTCGAAAAATGTTCCGTCCAGCACCTTGGTGCTTGTTTCAAACCGTATAAACTTTTGAGTAGTTTACATACCCTATTCGTTCCATCTACAAAACCTTTTGGCTGCTTCATGAAAATATCCTCATCTAATTTTCCAAATTTTCCATGCAAAAAGGCTGTTTTAATGTCAAACTGACGCAATAGCAATTTACCACGAGCAGCTACACTTAACAGTGCTCTAACTGTATCAAAACGAACAACCGGGCTAAATGTTTCATTATAGTTAATCCCTTTAACTGAGAATAACCTTTGATCACTAACCGAGCTTTATAACGCTCTGTACCATCCGGATTTAGCTTTGTTCTAAATACCCAACAACTATCGATAACTTTGTGATTTGTAGGTTTTTCAACGAGTATCCACGTTTTATTTTTATGTAAAGAATCAAATTCATCTTGCATTGGTGTTTTCCATTTTTCCTTATTCTCAGATTTAATAGCTTCATTATAGCTTAGTGGATTGGTCTCAGAGAAAAAGGTGATAGGAGAACCCAAAAAGTCTGGTTGCCTAATCGTGTTCCTATCTCTCAAATTACGAGTCTCTATAGTTGACTCCGAGTCACTCACATCACTAGATTCTAGACTCTCCACTTTAGTTTTTGGAATATCGCTGACTTCGGGCTCTGATATTGAAATATCAGGAACACATAATAACTTCGAGTCCATTAAACTACCACGAGCGCGTTGTGCATAAACTTTATTAGAGGTCAAACTTTCTTCTTTAAACAAAACATCACGACTCAAAATTATATCATGTTTTTCCGGAACGTAAACGCGATAGCCTTTGCCATTTTCTATGTAGCCAACAAAATATCCTTTCATCGACTTTTTGTTAAGTTTAGATCTTTTTTCTTTTGGAATATGCACGAAACATTCTGTACCAAATACTTTAAATTTTGATATATTCATGGGTTTATCATACCATAGCTCAAAAGGAGTTTTATTATCTATTTTCGTTGGACCTGTTCTATTGATAACATACACGGCTGTAATCATTGCTTCAGCCCATAAAAACAGCGGTAATTCTGGTTTTGCATACAGCATTGATCGCGCAGCTTCAACTATAATACGATTTTCACGTTCCGCTACACCGTTTTGTTCTGGTGTGTAAGGAATATTGACAGAATGCGTTATGCCTTTACTCCCCAAAAATACATTTATATTACTATTAATAAACTCTTTACCACCATCACTATGAATTTCTTTCACAGAGACTCCAAATTGATTTTCGATGCCCACGCAGAATAATTTTAATTTATCAAAAACTTCTGATTTATTACGCAAAAAATAAATTTGTCTAAATCCAGAGAAATCATCTTTGAAAACTACATAATAACGCCGCCTGCCAAGAGATTCAACTTCCATAGGGCCACAGACATCTGCATAAATAACTTCACTTACTTGCTTAGTGCGTTCAACTTCAACCTCAAACTTAACCTGTGATGTTTGCCATATGCACAGCCATCATAAAACTCATTTGCATCACTTACGACAAACCCGAATCTTTTTAAATAATTTTCGACATGCCTTTTATTTTGATGACAAAGCCTTCCATGCCATAACCGAAGTGAATCTACTTTATTTGCAACAAAATATTCTTTAGGAAGTAAAACTCTTAAATTCATTTTGTATAATGTTCCGCAATCAGAACCTGTGGCCACTATTTCATTGTTAAGCATAGTACTGAGTTCGATTTCACGTGAAATTTTCATACAAAATTTCACGTGAAATCTGCTTCGGCGAAAATTTAGCTTGAAAATAAGCAAGTTTGGTACTGTGTTCTTAGCATGAAAAGTTGCTTTGAAGTTGCTTTCGCGTCGAAAACGTAGATGGCACTGAAACATGTCTCCAATCATATCACGCCAATTTAGTTAAGGCCTATCGCAAAAGCAATTAACCTACAAGATGGCGGACCTAAGCTACTTTTCCCAACCAGTCCACACAGTGATGTTTTTTTATGGTTATAAAGAAATTCACGAGATCCACCTACAGGAGATATGAGGAAACTCATATGTCATGTCAATCAATGTTGTTTTGGGATCTTCCACAAGCAATTTAGATATAAAAAGTCTTTAGCATCAGACCTCAATTCATCGGGACACTGATCCGAAATATCGTTTGTGTAAAAGAATTTGCAGATTATCAAAATTTGATGATTTTTAAAGTGGAATAAATCCTACCAACCACAAACGGCAATTGTTTACAATTCACATTGCCGAGAGTAGGTGGCAGGTATTCCAAATTGCAAAGTTCTCGCGTATACAGCACAATAAACACATCACTTTCACGACACTTATCCGAAATACCTTTTACGCGACAAAAACTTCGAAACCAGTCTCCGGATAGTAGGAAAATAGACTCTATTCGCGGATTCAACCGAGCAGCACCATTCACATTGACCTAGTTTATGCGAGAGCCCAATGTAATCCCGATTCGGGATTATCCCAAATATCGCGTCGTATAAACGGGCAAAATTGGGATTGGGATTTTATGAAATTCGAATTGCGTATAACCATAGAAACTTGTTTTGCGGAATAGGTTACACTCACATTGAAAGTGTATTGTATAAATGTGACGATAGGAAGTTTAGGTTACGTTGAACATTTCAGTTAATGTACGAAGAAGGCAATAGGTCTGTTCCCGTACTAAGATTAATTGCAATTAATTGCAATGAAGCGTACTAAAACGGAGTAAAAAACTCGGTTTTAGTACGCTTCATTGCAATTAATTGCAATTAATCGTAGTACGGGAACAGACCTAATGACTATGAAGAGACGTTTAGGGATAGCTGACGACTTTTAAATGCTCCATTCGGCGTTCCACAATGTTGTGGAAAATACAGCAGGCGGTAGTAATTTGCGGTACTTGTTCTATTGCGAAAATAAACGAAACGACATTAGTTTTATCCAAATGCACAAAACAAGCGCCATCACATATTTCATATGTGTAATGTGTAAATCTGCTCAAAACAAGACCCGCCATGTTGAAGAATCACTTTTATTGACACATTTCATATGCACACTCACACATAGTCATCGGGCGTACACCCAACTGTTCGGGTTTAAGCTGAAATCCGAATTTGACCGTTTATACATGAGAGTAGAAAACTAAGAGGAGCGGCCTACCCCATCCTTCTGGCCCTACATTCCTATCTGTGTAATAGGACAAAAACGCGCTCTTTCATTCTCTCTGGCTTGGGCCTGGTTGGGCTTAGCTGTCAAATTTTGCTGTCAAATGTACGCGCCGCCGGTTGTGGTTTCAGTGGAAGCTATTTAAAACACGATTAATTGTGTTGTACTGCAGTGATTTTAAACTTGATTAGTGGTTTCAGTTTATAATCATATTCGATTTTTGTGTTTTAGTGCGTAAATCGCGAAATAGCAATAAATATAAACAAGAAAAACATGTAAAAGTGAGTAGATAGTTCTTGCTAAAATAAGCAAGGTTTCAGCGTGATTGTAGTGACTTTTTTTAAAAAAAACTATTCAATATCTACGTAATACGGTCTAATATTATCTCAGTGCGCAAGAAATCCGCGGGACTTCTGCAGGTTTCGTGTAAAGTGAAAGAAAAGTTTGTGCACCGATGAATTGTTTACATTGTCGGAAGTGACTTTTGCATCGCCGTGGTTACTATGGTTTCGGTCAGTGGCGCAGCTCATCATATCTTTATGAAGCTAGAGAAAATTGTGTAAGTTGCTAAAATAAATCAAAATTAAACAGCTATGATATAAAATGTTTGATTAGCTTTCGGTAGTTTTGATATTTAATAGACTTGTCACATGTCTCTCATGTACGTTGGTTTTACTTCTCATGTAAAACCAACGAGGTTTAAATCAACAATGACCAAATTCCACTGAACCCGGTCCCAAGTCCGATTGCAAAAGGTATAAGATGCTACAAATTTGATAATTTCTGAACGTTATACTTATGTTGTATATTTTCAAACAAGAAAACATGTGTATTTCGTTTCAAAAACATGTTGCTTATGTGCAATTCGGGAAACACTTATGATACCTGAAAGCAAACAAATGAGCATTGTCCCGGCATTTGAAAATTCTGTTGAATTTCAAGACTTCACACAGCAATAAAATGTGCAAGGTTCGAATTTTACTCTCTGTTAAAACACGCATGTATTTAAGAATCAGCAGACAAGTTTATGTGAGAATGTTTTGTTTCAAGCAAACACGTAAAAGCAAACATGCAGACGCAATAGTCGTATTCAAAGTTTTGCGCCAAGTGTTTGCCCCATCTCAAATCACGAAAAATTAAATTAACTACGCCGTAGTCATTTTTACGTTTTTATGTTTGTATGCGATTTTTGCCCTGTTGGCTTTACTGATGTTCCTCTCCTCATTAGTTCTCTACTCTCATGTTTATACGACGTTCTGACTGGTATAACCCCAAATCGGGAGTACATTGGGATCTCGCATAAACTAGGTCAATGCTAATATTTACTAATTGTCAGAGAAATGTCAAACAATTGTCATTATGCAATTCCCAATAAATCTTAATAACGAGAGGACTACACCATTTTAAAAAGTAGCTTAATACCTGTCAGATTGCAAGTCGCGATAGGCCTTTTATATGAAGGCCATGGTGCAGTTCATTCTTTTGAGCGGAAAAGTGACATTTGGTGTTTCAATTTGAAAATGGAGCAGTGCAAATGTCTTTCCAATAAGAAAATCGATCGAAAAGTGAAATTCTTGACATTTTATCCGTCAGAAATGAGCATTGTCTCTGCTTTTCTCCATTGCCAAAATTTTCGCTCGAAAGAATGACCAGATAATGGAGACATGTCAAAATTTCACGTGAACTCGAACTCAGTACCAGCCTTTACATGTAAATGTACATTTTTTACCGCTATCCGTAATTGAAAAATTGATACCTCTTTTAGCAACAACCTTAACCAAAAACAAATTTCTTTTCATTTTGGGTAGAAACAACACATTGTGCATAGTACCAGGTATCCATTTTCCGTTTACGATAGTTTCTATTTCAATATTACCTGAACCGTACGCAAATATCTCGTCACCATTACCGACAGTTACATTCACTGGTTTTTCCAAAAAACTTCAAGTTCTGGAACCAGACACGGCGATATGGCATGTGCTCTGAAGCTCTCGTGTCAACGATTGAGCTGTGTGCGTCGCTGGACCAGTTGATATAACTATAATAACAGGTTGTAAGGTACCGTGCCGTTTTGACGTGAGCAGAGCGAGTTTTTGAGATTCGAGCGATTACGAAATTATCCCGCAAATCAAGTGGACGGGTCGTGAATTGTGCTAGTCGAGTTCTTGAAATTTTTATTGTTTGAAAGTTAATAAATATATTTTTATAATTGTACATCAAAGTGGCGAGTTCCTAAACCGTCGTAAGAAACATTAGTTTGAAAGTAAAATAAATATGTTTTACAATTGTGCATCAAAGTGTTGAGTTCCGGAGCCATCGTGAGAAACATTGGTCCTTCGAACTGGATCAAGTGTGGTGAGTCACATTTGTATCAAATTCCCTTTCTGCTTCCTTTCTATTATCTCCTTTCTATATTTCTATATTTCCTGTTTATTGCCTTCATTGCGTTACATTCTTTCTGATAAAATGTATGACAATGTGCGTGAAATTTGCGATTGAAATATAAACCTACGATTGATCATTTGTTAATTTTCGCTAATGAGAGCTGCAGTGCATAGTTAAAATACAGTACAGTTGATAATTACGCTGGCCGGCTTAATGTTTTATTGAAATTTTCTCTTACCACATTGAATAACGGCACATTTGATAAGCTAACTGCTTCGAATAGCAAGCAGCAATCGAACCACGTGTAACTGAAAATTTAAACCAAATTATTGTAGGTGTTATTTCTGATACCAGCATTAAAACTAAGGCCATAACGTAAACTATTATCTACGCACGATAATAATTTCGCGAGTTTAGTCAAAGAAAGTGAAATGTCCGAAAAAATTGAGTTGCTGATTATGAAACAGACTGCGAACATGGATTCATTCGACAGATTTGTCGTGAATTTTCGAAAATGTTCCAAGGCAAATTTAACTCCCAGTTATTTAAAAGGGCGGATAGAGGGTTTAGCCGATTTGTGGAGACAATTCAAGGAACTTCATTGAAAGATTCTCCTCAAGGTTGATGATACTCCCAAAGCGCTTCCATATTTTCAAAATGATTCATGTTCTCATTATGAAGAAATATACTACGATTATTTTGGAAAGATAACTAACTTGCGAGACCAAGGGGTTTCACCAGCAACGAGTTCCACAACACGAGAGATCAATCTTCGGCCAATCACCTTGCCAATATTTTCGGGGAAATACTCTGAATGGCAACCATTCAGCGATCTAGTCCAAGCGCTCGTGGGTAATAACCATCAATTGACTGGTGTACAAAAACTACACTATTTGAGAAGTTCAGTTTCAGGCGAAACCGAACATCTTTTAACATCGTACAATATGGTCGAAACGAGTTTCGAACCCACCTGGAATGCGTTATGCAAAAGATTCAGCAACAACCGGCTGCTAATCAATGCTCAACTCGCAATTCTATTCAACAATTCATCGATATCAAGAGAATCAGCAGCAACAATTCGAAACCTTTTAGATTCAACAAACGAAAGTTTATCAGCGTTGAAGTCATTGATGGTGAGAGTGGATGATTGTGATCTTGCCATTATTTACGTCCAATCATCACGTCTACCATCTGAACGCGAACAATGTGGGAAGAGAAACTCAGTCTGAGTACTGAACCTCCCACTCTCACTCAATACTTAGGATTTCTTGAAACAAGATTCCGAACTTTAGAGGCCGTCTCGTCAGCCTTTTCAAATACGCCATGTAAAACAACCAGCCTGCAAAAACACGTAGTATTAGTTTCTACAAACTCAATCACCTGCTCGTATTGCAAGCAACATCATCATATGAGAAAGTGCCAACTATTCCAAGCACTGCCTTACGATCAACGTCTGCAGATCGTGAGAAACAAATCTTTATGTTTCAACTGCTTAGCAACGGATCACTCAAGCAAAATGTGCCCTAGCAAACGAAGTTGTGTACACTGCGGACGTCGACACCATACATCAATCCACGAAGATTCGAATCAACAACTCAATAGCCCAAACTCCTCAGGAAACCGGAATCTAGTTTCTTCTTATGTGGTCAATCAATCAATTGACACGGTATTATTAGCGACTGCGCTTGTTAAGATACCATCTAACGGAACAGAGTTCATACTGAGAGCGTTAATCGATCCTGGCTCGCAAGTTAGCTTCATCACTACAGCGGCTATGCAACGTCTGCGACTCAAACCCCTGAACATTATCACGAAGATGACGATTTGACAGGAATAGGAAATACCAAAACAGGACACTCACAAAAGGTTGTACACTTTAAGATCAAATCCATAACTTCAAAGGAATTCATTTTGCCTCTGGAAGCAATAGCTCTTCCATCACTGACCGGTCGACTACCACAGACTCGACTCTCATCCGCTCGTTTCAGCCATTTAAGAAATCTAGACTTGGCAGTCCTCTATATTATCAGCCAAGCAATATTGATTTGATCCTGGGTTCGGACGCATACCCAAATATCATCAAAGAGGGAATTAAGAAGGGTCCCTCCAATACTCCAATCGCACAAAATTCCGCCTTAGGTTGGATATTGATGGGCCCAGTTCGTAATGAACCACGAACATCAATTAAAGCATACTCGTTCTTTAACCAATTAGAACTTGACTCATAATTACGTCGATTCTGGGAGTTAGAGGAAGTAGAAACCGTATGTCACCGCGATGAAGACACTGTTCGATGCGAAGATGATTTTAAGTCCACTCACAAACGAAACGCCCAAGGACGTTTCATTACCGTTCAAAACTAATCCAGCGGAGTTGGGTTCATCCTTCAAATCAGCTAGTTCACAATTAATCTCGCTCGAACGCCGACTATGCAGACATGCAAAATTGAGATCTGACTACGAGAGGTGCCTGGGCGAATATATTGAATTAAACCATATGGAGAAAATTCCAGAAGAAGACATCAAGACTAAACTAAGTTATTATCTGCCTCATCACGGTGTCGTCAAAGAAACAAGTGTGACAACTAAATTGCGAGTGGTATTCAACACATCCTGCAAATCCGACAAAGGCAATTCCTTAAACGATATACTTCATGTCGGTCCCAGCTTACAACAGGATCTATCAGGCATCATCACCCGTTGGAGAATGCATCGGATAGTTTTTGCGGCAGACATGGAAAAAATGTACCGGCAGGTCCTCATTTTGGAAACTGACCGCGATTTTCAGCGAATACTGTGGCGTCGTGATCCATCTTCACCTGTCGAACACTTTCGACTTAGCACAGTGACTTTCGGAGTTAGTTCAGCGCCTTTCCTCGCCATGCGTGTGGTTCAACAATTAGTTGATGACGAAGGTTTACAGTTCCCTCTCGCTTCAAAAATTTTAACCACAGGCCTATATGTCGATAATGTAATGGGGGAGCTAATAATCTAAGGGATGTGCTTCGGACACAAGAAGAGTTAATCTCACTACTAAGTCGAGGTGGTTTCCATCTCGACAATGGGCGTCAAATGATCCACTGGTTCTCAAAACCATTCCCGAAGAAGATTGGTTAAAGTCAAATCCACTTCAGTTCCAAGACACCACTGCGTCCACAGTCAAGACACTTGGTCTAGAGTGGAACCATATGACCGACAATTTTCTTCTCAAATTTCATACGGAACACCACTCGGAGATATGTACAAAGAGATCTATGTTGTCATATATTGCAAAATAATTCGACCCCTTAGGCTGGTATGCGCTTGTGACAGTTACGGCGATGATCTTAATCCATAAATTGTGGCTGTTAGGCTTGAGCTGGGACCAATCACTGCCGGAAAAGTACAAGGTCGAGTGGAATAAATTTAAAAATGATCTACCATAGTTGGAGGAAGTGAAAATATCCCGTTGGCTCCAAACGGAAAATCAATCAGAATTTGAACTCCACGGATTTTGCGATGCTTCAGAGGAAGCATGCAGTGCAGCCGTCTATTTAAGAGTAATTGGATCAAACCGTACAGGCGTTAACGTAACGTTAATCATGGCCAAAACCAAGGTCCCGCCTATTAAAACTATTTCGCTTCCACGTTTAGAACTCAGCGAGGCCGCCCTTCTTGCAAAACTACTATCATGCGTCATAAGAATCCTTGAACAACACGAAGTTCCCGTACATTGCTGGACTGACTCAACAATTGTGCTTGCCTGGCTTGCCAAACTCCCTTGCAGTTGGAAGACGTTCATCGCAAATCGTACAAGTACAATTCGAGAGCTGATACCCATGGCCATCTGGCATCATGTAATTTCCAGGATATCCGTAAAATTAGTTCTTTTGTAGCACAGACTTCCATAGATAAAGGTACAATTATGAACCTTTCCGATTTCTCTTCCTACACTAAACTCATCCGAGTTACAGCATACGCTCTGCGATTTATTCAACAATGTAGAAGGCAAAGGTCGATTCATCAGGCAAGTTTCCTGTCATCGCAGGAACTAGATACCGCCTCTTCTTACTGGATCCGTGCCGTTCAAAGAGCGGAATACAACGAAGAAATCCAATCACTAAAAATAACAACAAAAATCAATGACAAAAGCAAAATCAAAGGATTCATACCTTTCTTAGACAAAGATGACATCTTACGGATTGGCGGGCGACTACACCATTCACATTTATCTTACAAAGAACGACATCCAATAATTCTCCCACATGGAAGCCATCTCACAAAATTGCTCATTTCCATTCACCATTTAAAAACTCTGCACGGAGGACTGACCGCAACACTTAGCAGCATCCGGCGAAAATAT
The DNA here is from genome assembly GCA_963978885.1 of Nemotelus pantherinus. Taxonomy (NCBI): domain Eukaryota; kingdom Metazoa; phylum Arthropoda; class Insecta; order Diptera; family Stratiomyidae; genus Nemotelus; species Nemotelus pantherinus. The sequence goes on from OZ022263.1 coordinate 149,504,678, forward strand.
TGGGCTCCAAAATTACGTAATACAATCAAGACGCACATACATCGATGTATAAAATGTTTTCGTCTATCAAAGGAAGGCGCAACTCAATTGATGGGCAATTTACCGAGCGAACGTATTACTCCAGCTCCTCCTTTCAAAAATACTGGCATAGATTATGCAGGACCACTGACGATACGAATGTCAAAGGGTCGGAATCCGAAAACTCACAAGGGCTACATCGCACTATTTATTTGCTTCGTTACCAAAGCTATTCATTTAGAAGCGGTGAGTGATGCCGACAGATGCCTTTTTGGCCGCATTACGACGATTCATTGGACGAAGAGGACACTGCAAAAATATCTTCACTGACTGTGGTACGAATTTCGTAGGAGCCAAGGCATCACTTCAAAAAACATTCATTACAAGCCTACATAAAGCCACGCGTGAAGTTGCGGAACTGTTGGCCAATGATGGCATTAACTGCGTGCATTATTCTTTGAAAACCACTTTATTCGTGTACTTCATAATTATAACTAACTCTTATCTCTAACAGGTATTTTATCAAGTTCTCTAAGCATGCATATTGCATAGCTGAACAGGTTCTATCCAATACACTACAATAAATCTAATCGTATCCAACTACTACATCTTCCCCTCTTTAAATTCATTTTGCTTATACTTATAGCTATGCACATATTTCTTTTGTTTCATTTAAATTCACATATTTTATTCACACGTAAGTAATTATTCTCTTAAGTGACAACTGATAACCTGATCCGTTTCTTGCTAGTCCAAATATTACATTGTTATTTTTACATTATTAAATTGTTTCTAAGCCAGTTATCATTACATTTTGTAATACGATATTTCTGTACGAATTCTAATGTACACAATATATTTTCTTATTCAATGGCCAAAAATGTGCAACATTCTTCTATTGCTTCGAAATCTAAAACCAATTTATTGTCTTGATCTCAAAACTGACGAATTTCTACGAACAACTGTTCCAACTGTTTTCGATCCAATACGAACGCGGTGACTCATGTCTTGCAAGTACCTTTCCTTTTTCCCAGAATTTGTTACCTTGTACCAGTGCTGCCAACTAAAAATCCGGCGAGTAAGTAGATTTCCAACAGAAAAGTAAGTAGAACAGCAAAAACGGTAAGTAGAAAAATAGTTTTAATTTTCTTTAAATATCGGGCATGATTTTTTTATTAAAACAAATCAGATACATTTTATTTATTATTATTTTTATAAAAGTATACATGTTTCAGGAAAATTTCTTAATTATGTCAGGCGTTACTTTAAAGTCATAACAGTTTGAATTATTCATTTTCAACAGAGCTTTTACTTGCAGATATTGAAAATAAAAGCACACAGTGCATCAAATGCACCCTGATCAACTATTGTAATTGACTTTATATGAGTCCAAAATTCTTCTGTGTTCTCTTAATTCCAATCACTTTCTTCTAAAGAACAATTACATTAAGATTTTGTAATAATCCGGAACTGAAGTGAATTAAATTGGTCAACTAAACTGGATACAACAGATTCTAGTGAAAGCCATCCTGTTTGCGAGGGAAGAGGAATCTAAGTAGTTTCATATCAAAAAGTGTTTGCAATGACTTGAAGTTCGAAAAGCGCTTGGATCTTCTCAGATAATTACATAGGTCTCTTGCCAAATTTCCCATATATCCTGGTAGCTTTTCACATGCTTAAAAAGCACAGAGGTGGAAACAGTGGCAGACACATTTTCTTGCATTAAAATATCAGGAGCCTCATCTATAATGAGTGAAAATTTAGACTTATTTAAAATTCCAGCCAATTTTTCCACATAATTTGCCCCCAAAACATTCATCAGAATAGCAGTAAACTTCGTACGACCGCACCTATGTAAATCGTTTAAGAATTTCAGAGTCCAATGCCATTGCACTTAGAAACCGCGGAAAATATTCCATAAAAGTAAATGACAAATTGTGCGCTGCCAAAAAGAGAACAGAACCAGTGAGGTAGTAGGAAACAACTTACGGTGAAGGACACACTTTCAAATGGAAAACGGTGTGCAAGCAAAAGTTTGTTCTGTTCAGCCCCTGGACGTGGACGGTATAGCTTTCCACCATTAGCCTCTTCAATCTTCTCGCGCACAAAGCATGTTAAAAATGCGTAGCACTCATTGTCAAATTGGAGGGGAACTACTTGGATTTGACCCGATTTGACAATGAGTAGCTAAAAAATTACTACCATCTCCTTCAATGTAAATCTTATGGGCATGTCCACTCCATTTCTACTACCTCACTGGATCAACTAGGTTTGTCATAATGTTAAATGTCTATATCCAAAACGGTGGTTCCCGGAGAACACATGATTTATTTCACTTTATATTTCTCATGCTCATAGAGGTATAAGACGTTAAGAGTGGTGGTAAAGAAGCATTCTGTCTCGAGGCCACCCATATCCACAAATTATTCCAATACAACAAAATATCTTTCGGGGTGTAGATCAGTTGCTCGTTTTGGGGGCATTAACTTGGTGCGCATATTTGAAAAAAGGGGAAATATTAAAATTCAAAGATAATTATTCGTATATTTAAAATTTGAAGGTAATCTGCACTCTACAGCGTGGTCGGTCATTGTTCTTCGGTATTAATATTTGTCAATAAATTGAAATATATGACCTCTCTCTTTAAATTAATATATTTGCTTCTATAAAGTAGAACGAAACGAATCTTATTGTTGAATTGTTGAAGAACTATATATTATTATCTTGAAAAATTTTCATTTTCATTAACGCTATTTAACCACTGTACGCAGATTAATTAGAGTATTATTTTCATTTCATTACGTTTGCTTACAATGAAAAATCTGAATGCAAATGAGATGCTAAATTTTCTACTACCTCCCTCTTCCTTTTTAACCGGGCTTGGGACCGGCTTTGGCGGAATTAAGGCACTACGCAGATTTTTTTGGGCTCTTATTATTTACATGAACTCATTCTTCTAAAATTAATCTGAATTTATGATAGTCGAAACCATGGCATTTTAATAAATTTCTTATTTTAACCTATGTTATAATAATTAGCAACACAAATTTTCCCAAAAATTAAAATTTCTTCTTTGTGAAATACACTATTAATTGTAGATTTTTTCCTGCACGAATTTTATTTAGTTCGTGCGACATTTTTTTTTGAATTCCTCAAACTAATATCGGTTGCCCCAATGGATAGACTTCTAAGCCTACTTCATTGGCATTTCCGCCATTTTGGAATTCAAGAGAAACTGTCAGATACCCAAGTGTCAGATTGGTGGCCAGAAGACGAGCACTTGAGTCCGCATCGCAAAATTGCACTAAAATTACTGGTTTCCGGCGTCGTCAAGTATCTGAATCTTTTTAATTTCGATTACAGACTTTACCATAAGGGAAATGGTGTGTACTTACCTGCAGAAAGATTACCCAGGCAGGCAGGAGCGCGTATTTTTGAACAACATATTACGCGTCAGGTCAATGGATACACCAGCGAGACGGCTTAGGCATTGACTTTGTACATATTAGTAGTAAATATTAGTGTGATAAGAAAAAAAAATATAATAGGAAAATAGAAGAATAGGTAGCTTAAGTAACGCTCCTTTCGACGATGCAGCCGCACGCCAGCAAGCCCCGAAGTTTACAACCAAAACAATAACACATGACCGCAATCATCGTGACTCGGAAGCGTAACAGCCACGAGAGGAGCAATTCACCCAAACGACCCTTACCTGAGAATCACCTTCCATATCTGACGTCGAAGGGTGGAGGATGCCCGATTTGGGACATTTCGGAATCCGCTGAGGGATTAACATGAACCTTTTTCGTCGTGTTCACCTTTCCGGCCACCAAAAAACGATTGTAATGATCAGAGCAGCAATGACCACGCAGCCAACGAATATCCTTGATGATACAATCCGACCTATTCCCCTGCATTTGCTTTCCGGTCCTAGACCCTCGGACAAAAGGTATCCTCCATCGAAATGCCTTCGCTACCGCTGCAGTTGTATATTATCGCGCGATTCGTGAAAACGACAGATCGATTTATTTTGATAAACACACTAAACTATCGACGAAACGTCAAAAGCAATGATCGGCGACAGGGACGCCGCCAAGCGGCTGGAAGCGTCGTTATTTCCAGCCGAATGGAAGAAATCGGAAGGAATTCTATACAAGAGCTTTACGTTCGATGCACCCAAGTGCAACAGTGCATTGCCCCCAAATGCAGAATGGATGGTAAAATAAGGGAAAACGGTTCCCACGAATTCCGCTAAAGCGGGAAATTGATAGTCCACCGAGGCTAGGTGGAAGCTGTAATGTGAGGAGAAGCTCTTTTTTGGTGATTGGCGGCGGTAAGAATCAGTCGAGGAAAAAAAGACGATAGGAATTGGCTAAAAATTATCTTTTTCTTTCCACGTTATCGACGATCTGTGATTTGCGGCGGCGGAAAAACGACAGCGTCTGCGCTCGACATCAATTTTGTCTAACAAATTGAGGAAAGAAAAAGGAGTTACGGAAGCTAAACGAAGACACCGACTGCGGGTCTGAAATTTGGGTGCAACATCAGCACAGAAGACGGCAGCGTGGGTTTGGACCATCGATGAATTGGTTGAGGCGGCGGTTTTGATCGAATACGACGAACGAAGCGAAAGCGGCGGCTCGGCGCGAATCTCGTCGGCATTTTGAAAGCGCCTGAGACACCCCGACGGAGCTACTTTTGGGACAGCAAGTAAGACTGTGCGACAATTCCTACACCGAGCTCGAATTTCTCCATACGACGGGACCGACGACGAAGACGACGCATCAATTGGGGGAAGCCCCGATAGTATATAAGGTACGTTAGCTTTTAATTGGTAGAGTGTAGTTGGGCTATAGGCCGTTAGGAGTGATTATTGGCGATAGGTAGTTTAGGGTGGTTAGCGTCTATCTGTGTAACGTTAGGTATCGGCGCCGTAATCGGTAGATAGCAAAAGTGAATTCCTTTTCTTTTGGACAGAAATAAAGTGTGTAAAAACTTGTGTAATCACCGGTGTATTTGTTCGAGATTAAATTTTGTGGAAGGAGAAGTGTTGCCCGCCCGAATTCTCGTTTCGCGGAGACGGGCTGGAAGACAGCGCGGGTTTTGAAACGAGTGGCGCCCGAATCCACCCATCTCGGTGTGAGCGAGCCGCCCGTGGCTGTCGCCCCTTTCCCCAGTAGAAGGAGAAGGGGTCGCATTACCGTCCGGGGAGGTCGGTAACAAACACTTCACTTCACATTTCGTTACCGGTGTTTAGATAGTAATTGAAGGTGTCACTGGCACTTTTAACTTTATCTTGTACTTCTTATAATTTTATACACTTCTCGACACTCGCGACGCTATATTTGTTTTGAAAACGCAGCTCGTTCTAGTTAATTTTATCTCAAAACCAAATAGCATACTTAAAAATTGTTTGGTTTGTGTGTGTGTTTGGTTCGAGATTGACTCCTGGGTACTTGACAGCAGCCCTGAAAGCTTGACAGGTGAAGGCGAGGGGGAGAAGAAACGCTCGAGACACACACCTACAGGCGTTTACACGGATACCGCCACTCTAAAGTCTTATACCTCTATTCTCATGCTCACTGAGATAGTATATAATGGAGTCGACATTCACTGTATCACTTTCCACCAATAGCCCCCGTGACCGACGGCAAATCGACAATCCAAAGGCGTATGCAATTTCAATTTTTCATTTTTTCGTAGGGGTCGAGAAAAACATGTGGCATATGAAAATGCAAAGTACTTTACTTGAAGTCGCAATCTATGTGTATGTAAAATTTCTAGTTAAATATAATTATTATTACGATAAAATGCAAAAATACAAAAATACCTTAGTGTTTGACTTTGAATATATAATTCAGTTTACGCACATGCCTATGAAAAATTAAACTATGAATTTCGAAATTATGGCTTTAGTGAAATTAATACATTAATAATAATAGCGATGAATATAACTTACTGGGGAAGAACAAAACCATATGCTGTTCGATAATAATGTAAGCTTCTACTTTTAGTAAAATTAAAAAGTGTTCTGTCTTTGGTGAATGAGTTGATTAACTTTAAATATGATGTATTATAATGTGTTTGTAACATGAACTCATTGAAAAATATGAAATGTTAAGCATTAATTTATTAAAAAATATGAATTTTTCTATAAAGTCCAATATATATGGAAATGTACAATTTGGTTTTCTTTTGAGATTTTGCTACTTTCTTGTTCCTTCCTTAATTTTGCAGTATATAGCATCTTCAATTATTGTGTCCACAATTCAAGTTCTATAATTCATTTTCTCTTGAATAAGATAAGAATCTATAAATCATGTATTGAAATAAAGCTATCGATCACAGCCGGTAAAAGATATTATGCGTGGAATTTAATATAAAACGCGAAAACATAATTAGGCATTTTAAGAGGAGTTTTAAAATTAAACCTCAAAATTGGAAATGGACAAGAGCCTCCCTCTTTCTTTTTCAACCGGACTTGGGACACGGCTTTGGCGAAATTATGGCTTTCGTCCAACTTCGTAGCAGAAAATAAATAAATAAACCTATGCATGAGTATTATTCCAAAAGAACACTAAATCCAAAATCATGATCTACTGACCAATTCAGAAAAACCATTTTGACTGGAACCTTAGCTTTCGAAAGAACCTTCGCATGCCGAAATAAATTAAATTACAACTCACTGTGGTCACAAATTCCTTGGCGCTCATATTTGTACTGCCACCCTCACCCGCCATATTTACAATATGTTTCTAAAAATAAAAATATGTAAGCAATTTTTAAAATTATATAAAGCAAGCTTACATTTTTTACGAAAAAACTGCCACAATCCATTTTTTCAACTCTACAGATTACCCATTAAAAATACAATTATGGATTATGAAACTATAACTGCAATGAAATTAATGCATTTTATAATAATAATGATGTGCATGACTTACGAGGGAAGGATCAACGCTGATGCTATTCGTTACTGATGTAAGCTCGAGGCTTGTACTATAATTCTGTGAAAATTTAAAATATGGTGCTATGTATAAGATAATATATTTTGAATATCACAATTTATAATATTTAATATATATATATATATATATATATATATATATATATATATATATATATATATATATATATATATATGTATATAATGTGTACATATATATATATATATATATATATATATATATATATATATATATATATATATATATATATATATATATATATATATATATATATATATAATGTATATATATATATATATTTGTATATATATAAACATATATATATATATATATATATATATATATATATATATATATATATATATATATATATATATATATATACAAACCTTACCGTGTCCATCCAATTATCCACATTTTCCACACACGAGTTAACTATCATAGGATTATTCTGAAAGTGGAATATATTGTGTTTCAACTCTATGCGAACGTTCAAATTGCCTACAAATGAATTATTTTGATGCTCTTTATTAACTACCGGAATCGCAAGGGCAGTAAGTCTTGTTGCCCGGCCGGCTTTAATTAAATGCTGCTCAGCGAAATGTTTCGAATAAATACGAGTAAGTTTCGTTATTGCAACTTCCGGCATATTTTTAGCAGTTTTTCATACAATTTTTCCAATTCGTTTTCAGGAAATCTAAATAAATTAACCCATATTACTATTCCATAAACTGCCCCCAAGCTTACAATGAACGCCACTACTTTGATTATTCAAAACACTAAATGTCATGATGGCAAACAAAATGTAAACAATTATTTTATGGCTTTTAAAATCACATATTTTTTTAATGAAACACCAATTACATTGTAATATTTTTTGCAAATTAGGACAGTAGACTGTTGTTAATGTTTTATTTTGACCACTTACTTGTGAAATGAAAGTCCAGGTTGTCGATTCTTCATCCTATTCGCACGGGTTGGCACTATGCACTTCATTTTGCTTTCCTGGTTTCGCACTAAATTGTCACAAAAAATAACTATATGCTTTCGCTTGAGCTTTGTAATTCACACGCGTTTCAGCTATTTGTACTGTAACAATTAAGTTTATTACTTCAAAAAAGGCAAATTACTTTTGCACTTGCACGGCACTCGCGACGCGTTTGATTGTCAGGTTGACACTGTTGTAGTCCTGCAGGGGAAATTGACATTATAATAGAAAAATTTTGATACCTTCCCCTCCAGTGTGTTTCGTATGGTCATGTCAACTCCATTTATATACTATCTCTGTGCTCATGCAATAGAGGTATAAGACTTTAGAGTGGCGGTATCCGTGTAAACGCCTGTAGGTGTGTGTCTCGAGCATTCTTCTCCCCCTCGCCTTCACCTCTCAAGCTTTACGGGGTGCTGTCAAGTACCCAGGAGTCAATGTCAAATCGCACATACAAACAAACCAAACAATTTTCAAGTATGCTATTGATTTTGAGATGAAATTAGCTTGAACAAGCTGTGTTTTCAAACCAAATTTAGTGACGCGAGTGCTGAGAAGTGTAGAAACTCATTAGAAGTATAAGATACGGTTAAAAGTGGCAGTGACATCTTCAGTTTCTATCAAAACACCGGCAACGAAATATGAAGTGAAGTGTTGTTCAAAAAATACGGGCTCCTGCCTGCCTGGGTGAACTTTCTACAGGTAAGTACTTACCATTTACCTTATGGTAAAGTGTGTAATCCAAATTAAGTAGATTTGAGTACTTGGTGTGGCTGAAAACCAGTAATTTTAGTGCAATTGTGTGATGCCGACTCAAGTGCTCGTCTGCTGGCCCACGTATCTGACACCTGGGTACCTGACAGTTTCTCTTGGATTCCAAAATGGCGGAAATGCCAATGAAGTAGGCTTATAAGAACATTCACAGGGGCAACTGATTTTAGTTTGAAGAATTAAAAAAAAATGTCGGTCGACCTAAATAAAATTCGAACAGAAAAAAAATCTACGATTATTAGTAGCGTACATTTACAAGGAAAAAATTATAATTTTTGGAAAAATTTGTGCTGTTTACTAATATAACATATGCTAAAATAAGAAATTTATTAAAATGGTATGGTTTCGACTATCATTAATTCAGGTTAATTTTAGAAGAATGAATTCATGTAAATAAAAAGAGCCTAAAAAAATCTGCGTTTTGCCTTAATTCCGCCGAAGCCGGTCCCAAGCCCGGTTAAAAAGGAAGAGGGAGGTAGTAGAAAATTTGGCACCTCATTTGCATACAAAAGTTCAGATTTATCATTGTAAGCAAACGTAATGAAATGATAATAATTTTCTCATTAACCTGCGCACAGTGGTTAAATAGCGTTAATGCAATTAATGAAAATGTTGCAAGATAATAATATATAGCTCAACAATTCAACAATAAGATTCGTTTCGTTCTACTTTTTAGAAGTAAATATTTTAATTTAATGACTAATTTTTACTTGAGAAGCCATCGATTTCAATTTATTTAAAAATATTAATACTGAAGAACAATGACCGGCCACAATGTAGAGTGCAGATTACCTTCAAATTTTAAATATGCGCATATTGTTCCTTGAATTTTAATATTTTCCTATTTTTTCAAATATGCGCGCCAAGTTACTGCCCCCAAAACGAGCAACTGATCTACACCCCGAAAGATATTTCGTTGTATTGAAATAATTTGTGGATATGGGTGACCTCGAGACAGAATGCTTCTCTACCACCACTCTTAATGTCTTATACCTCTATGGCTCATGCTATGCAACTCTGTGTCTTGTTCTTGTTCTTTTTAGAGTCGTGTTGTGTGAAAGCTTTAAAGTTTTGAGCTACATATTTGTATTGAAAATTTGAGTCAGAATTAGAAATCATAAATTTAACTTTTACTAACTGTTTTGTAGCAAATACATAGAGGAAAGAAACAAACAACAAAAGTTTGTTTCTTTCAACAAAACAAAAGTAACTCACCTAGAGCAAATATAAGTAGATTAGTAAGTAGATAGGTTATAAAAGGAAAAAGTAAGTAGATCGAGAAGCATAGTAAGTAGGTTTGTTATGAAGGGCAAAAGTAAGTAGATATACTTACTTTTAGCTAGAGTTGGCAGCACTGCCTTGTACCCAGATTTGTTGGTTTGGAGAAAGTTCCCTTATAGATTTTGCAGTTCGATTTTAATATTTCTGATTTCGACAGTTATTACTAATGTTCGAAGAAGAAAATTAGTATTAAAATCACTTTGGCCAAAAATTCATATTTATATATATATTTATATAAATATATATATATATTTATATATATATATATATATATTATATATATATATATATATATATATATATATATATATATATATATATATATATATATATATATATATATATATATATATAATCAAAAAATTTCAGTGAAAAAATCTCAGGAACGCGCCATCCGATTGAGCTGAAATTTTCAGGACACATTGTTGTATATGCAGAATAGTGCCAGGTCTCACAAAAAGTTAATAATCTTTAACCCTTTGGCGCCGGCGGCCATTTTAGTGATTTTTTAAAAATATACCTATTATTCCGTACACAAATAATTTTTGCAAAAATAAAGTTGACGACATAAATTTCGAACAAGTTTTACATGTGAATCGGATAATGTTTTGGAATTTTTTAACCCCATGTGTGCGCTGGGTGCCTTAAAAGAGAACGGGAAAATATGAAAATTTTTAAATTGCGATAACTTTTGACAGAGCTATTCCATGATTACGAAATTTTCAGGACATGTTCGTTTTATTTAGTTGTAGATTAGTGTACGTTTTAATGAGCGTGCTAGCAACCCTGTAGCTAGGGCAGGCACTGAAAGTGAAAACCTCCAAATCATCGTCTCTCTTGAAAAAATGTCGTTTCTTCAAAAAAAAAAAAAGCCACTCATATGTAAATTTTGTGCTTTGTTTACATAGACAAAAAACTCTAAACTCTGTTTGATAGAAATTTGGTTGAAAAATTCTATTGGTGCTGCCAGCTACGGTAATTTTTGTGTCTTTAGTTTTGAACATTCGCTCAGGAAAATAAAACTTTTTGCACTATAACTTCCAGTGCAGTCATGAAATCAATACGAATTTCATACAATTACTGGAACCTATTATAAACATTATTCAAGCCAAATGTGGTTGAAAAGCCACGATAGGGTTGCCAGCTATTGTTGGTTTTGTGTTTGTTTGCAATATCTTTATTAAGCGGTTTTATCGTAGAATTTTCAATTGGTTATGATATTTTAGTGACAATAAACAGCAAATATTAAGCTTTCGATTATTTGAAAAAACTCGCTGCAGGTAACCCTAAATTTCTTTATACTCCTATAACTTCGAATGTAATATAACAACGTGAAGCAGATGTGATATATTTTTGGCTTTGATACTGGCGAAAGGTTGCCAGCACCAGTAGGTTGTGCTACTTTTGTATCAATAAATGCTTACAGTTAGTATTCATACCGGAAACATTTACAATGAAAATAAATAACCGATGTTTCAATTCCCAAAGTTCTGCAAATTTTTCGAATCGCAGCCCCAAACACCAACTTCAGTTGGCACTGAGCGTTTTCTTCATTGATGTTATATGAGATGCTGCTTTCAAAGTTTTGTGAAATAAGCAACTGATAACGAATATAATTAACCCGTGTTTTGCTCTCATAAACGTTGAAATTCATGCCAGTGGTAATATCTGAAACCTTCTACCATATGAGTTATAATGCATTCTTGAGACAAAAGTAAAACGTGGCATTTGAAACAATTTGGCCGTAATAAGCAGGTGGTGGAATATGTGGTGGAATATGCATGTGGTGGAATATGCACTCAAAACCTGCACAATTCTTCTACTGTTCTTCGAATTTTAGTGTTTCTAGCGGTTCAGGTGCGCTAGAGTTTTTTTTGTGTGTATTGTTTCTAACTGACTGGTATGGCTTTCAAATAATTTTTTGCGACCTTTAACTAAAGTTCTTTTCTTTCTACCAAATAAGATTTCAGCGGGGGACTTGTTCGAGCCTTTAATTGGCGTATTACGATATTTTAAAAGACTGAGCCATAATTCTTGATTAGATTCAATTGTTTTTCGAATTAAGTTTTTGGCTATGCTAACCGATTTTTCTGCCAAGCCATTTGCTTGTGAGTAGATTGGGCTTGTAGTGACGATATCTGTGTCAAATCGCATGCAAAATTTTTTGAATTCATATGATCCGAATGGCATATTATCTGCTATAATAGTTCTAGGAATTCCATGATAGGAGAATAAGTGCTTTAATTTCGTTATCACTTCACTTGTAGTTTTATTTCTAAGCAACAAAATATCTATATATTTTGAAAAATAATCATTAATTATCAAGTAAGGTTTTTTACTATCATATTTTCAATTACTTCATTCAGGCCTGGCCAAAAAATGAGGGTTCGAGCCCGACTTTTTGTCTTCTCAATCCCCAGATGAGGCTCGTGAAGTTGCCGAAGAACTTCTTGACGCATGGTTCGGGGAACGATAACTCTATCATGAAGAAACACTACACCTTCATCTAAGGTGAGATCATTTTTCAACTTGTAAAACCCTTTAACGTTATCTGGAACGTTAATCTTCTTTTCGGGCCAACCTTCTTTCAAATATTTAACAATAACTTGGAACTCTGGATCCCTGACAGTTTCTTTTTTGAGCATTTCTTTACGACTATCACTTACATTTAAAGAATGCACGAACAAATCAATATCGTGGATTTCTGATTCCCCATTAGATTTATCAAAATGCCTGGACAGCAAATCTGCAACGAGCATTTGTCTGCCCGGTAAGTAAGTTATCTTTAAATCATATTTAAATAAGCGAAGTATCATTCTTTGAAGTCGTGGACTAGCAATCTTCGATAGATCTTTGGTAACTAGGCCTAAGATAGGTGCTTTCCATAAATAAAATAATGAAATTTTGTGCAAGCAAAAACTATTGCCAGAAGCTCTTTTTCAATTTGTGAGTATCTCGTTTCAGTATCTGAGAAACTCCTTGATGCAAACCATACTGGTTTTCCGTCTTGAAGAAGACACGCACCCAGCCCAAATTGAGAAGCATCGCACTGAATTGCGATGGACTTTGAAGGATCCCAAATTTTTAAACTTGGAGCATTTATAACTAAGTTTTTTACTTCAAGCAAACATTTGTGGTGAATATGTTCCCACTTAAAAATTTTGTCTTTACGTAATAATTCCCTTAATGGTTGCTTGATCTGCGATAAATTTTTCCAATTTTCTCAATAGTTTTCACCCGATCAGGATCACAGGCGATACCTTGTCCTGATATTACATGACCCAAAAACTTGACTGACTTTACTTTACATTGCAATTTTTCTTCATTAAATTTCATTCCTAACTTTCGTGCCCTGTTAATAATTTTCTCTAAAATCTCATCATGTTCTTGTTCTGTCTCCGTAGCAATAAGTATGTCATCAAGATAAATAGTAACATTGGGAATACCCTTGAAATTCTCTTCATTTAACGTTTGAAATAGTTCTGGGGCTGTTTTTATTCCAAACGGTAGTCTTTTAAAACAGTAGCAGCCAAATGGCGTGCTAAAAGTACATAGCTGACTTGATTTTTCATCAAGTTCTATTTGCCAATACCCATCTTTCAAATCAAGAACCGTAAAAAAGTTTTTATTAGTCAATTTTTCACTTATTTCATGAAACGATGGAAGAGGATGATTTAAAGGCTTTATGGCCTTATTTAAATCCCTCGGATCTAAACATAATCTGATTTTTTTATTTGGTTTCTCTACCACAACTACATTTGATATCCACTCAACCGCATCTGTAACTTTCTCAATTACATTTAATTGTTCCAGTCTTGTTAGTTCTTCTTTAACTGCTGCCCTAATAGCTAGCGGTAATTTTCGTGCAGGCTTTGCCACGGGCGTAGAGTTTTCAAAAATTTCTACTTTTATATTTGTTGCAAACTTTCCTAAACCTTCAAATACATTACGGTTGTCTGCTATTATTTTGCTTTTCGTTAAGGGCTTTTCCAACTGATTAATACGCTTGATTAAATTGAAATCTATACAAGAATGGAGCCCTAAAATGGGAATTCTACTACTTTCCGTTACGACAAACTCTACGCTCTTCATAATATTGCGCATAGAGCATTCTACAACTACGGTACCTAAAGTTTTGTTTTCGTGTCCCCATATGCTTGTAATTTCGCTTCTGAAGTACTCAAATATGGCCTCTTAAGTTTTCTGTACACCTCATATGGCAAGACATTCTCCTCCGCACCCGTATCTAGTTTAATTTCAATCACAATATTTTCAATCTTTATTGGTTCAGTCCAAACTGAGCCAATATTTTTAATTTTACTCACGGTATCAATAAAAAAATTATTATCAGTTCTATTTTCAATGCTGCTTACTTTTAGTTCGCCTACCTCATTACTTTTAAAATTCCGGTTTGAATTACAGGCTACTGCAAAATGATTTCGGCCATTACACTTGTTGCAAAATTTTCCGTATGCTGGACATTTCCTTGGCTCATGCCTTCTCAAACAAAATTTGCACTTTTTTAATATCGCTGTCTGCTGTCTAACGTCTAATGGCTTTACAATTCCAAATTTATTCTTTTTTCTAAAATCAAACGTATCAGTTCTAAAATTAACTTTATGGTTTACATTACCCAAGTTAGATCTGCTTACTGCATACACTGGCATTCCCGATTTCTTTTGAAACTGAGCTGCTTGATTACTTGTTATTTCCGCTGCTCTCGCTAAGTTAATTGTTCTCGCCAAATTCAAATCCGCTATTTCCAGGAATATCTTCTGTAGCTGCCTATCATTCGTACCCATGACGATTCTTTCTTCTAGTTCTCCGAAACAACATGTCTTAACCAGCTTCTTTATATCCATTACCCCCGTCCCAGACATGACCAGAAATATTTCCGGAAATATTTCCAGAAACATTTCCGAAACATTTCCAGAAATATTTCCGACAATATTTCTCTCGCCGGCCTACACATGACCGGAAAGTTCATTCATGGTTTGCGTGAGCCAGAGCTCAAGTCAGAACTGCCGCTTTTGAGGCTGCATATCTTGTCAATATTGAAAAGCAAGACGGCTCAATGTGACCATCTATGCAGCCCCATTCTATTTTTTCCACATGTATCGCAGCCATACCTAGCTACAATACCATTCTCGGCCCTTCAAAAGCTCCCTTTTCACCCAAATAATGCAAGTCTCATTAAACTTGCACTCACAACGGCAGCTCAGTGCCGAAATTACGTCACACCCTTGCGACTTTCCGAGACTTTCCCATCGTCGAGCGGAAAGTCGCGGAAAGTCCACTGCGTAATAAGTCCACAGCAAAGCGATCAGCTGTTGAACTTTCCGACTGATCGTCGGAAAGTCTCGGAAAGTCACATGGCTGTGACGAAATTTCGGCACTGTGCTTCCGTTGTGAATGCAAGTTTTATGAAACTTTCATTTTTTGTGGGAAAAAGTAGGTTTTGAGGGACCGAGAATAGTATGATAGCGAGGTATGGCTATGGTGCATATGCCGAAAATAGAATGGAGCTGCATAGATGGTCACATTGAGCCGTCTTGCTATTTAATTTTGACGGGATATGCAGATTCAAAAGCGGCAGCTCTGATTTGAGCTACGATTGCCGGTAACCATGAATGAACTTTCCGTTCATGTGTAGGACGGCGAGAGAAATATTGTCGGAAATATTTCTGGAAATGTTTCTGGAAATATTTCCGGAAATATTTCTGGTCAAGTGTGGGAGCGGCCTTAGAAATGTATCAAGAGGCTCATTTCGATTCTGAACCCGATTATTGAACACAAAACTCTCGTAGGTTTCATTCTTCTGAGGATGGCAAAATCACTCGAAGGATTTGGTCACTTTCTCAAAATTCTTTTTTTCTTCGTCCGATAGATTAAAAGTATTGAAAACTGCAACGGCTTTTGGGCCTATCGCATTCAGAAATACCGCTACTTTCACTATGTCCGGCTTCTTGTCCAATTCAGCTGCTGTGCAAAATATTTGAAAATTTTGCCAAAAAGTTCGCCAACTCTCCGCAAGATTCGATCCTTCCAGATTTAGTTCATCCACTTTTCTTATATACTCCATTGCGACTATTTTTTCAATGTATTTAATCCCTTTTGGTGGTCTTCCACGTGGCTTCGGCAAGCGGTTTTCACTGTGCACTTTCCGTATTATTCCCATTCGCCAACACTATACTTGTATTTCTGTATTTATTTCACTGCCACACTTTCAACTTATTTATTCTGGCTACTTTTACCATTTTCTAATTTTAATCTTAATTGCCATTATCAAATTTCTAATTTTCCAGTTTGTACCGGCTGCGCCATGTATTATTCTTTGAAAACCACTTTATTCGTGTACTTCATAATTATAATTAACTCTTATCTCTAACAGGTATTTTATCAAGTTCTCTAAGCATGCATATTGCATAGCTGAACAGGTTCTATCCAATACACTACAATTGTACTAAATCTAATCGTATCCAACTACTACACTGGGTGTTCATTCCACCAGGGTCCCCACATTTCGGAGGCTTATGGGAGGCCGGAATCCGTTCAATGAAGCACCACCTTCGACGAATAATGGGAAATACTATTCTCACCTATGAGGAACTAACAACTGTCCTGATCCAAATAGAGGCATGCCTCAACTCCAGACCTTTAAGTCCTTTGACGGATAATCCAGCTGAACTCACACCACTCACGCCAGGACATTTTCTAATAGGACGAGCTTTAACCGCCCCTCCACAAGACGATCTTGCTAACACAAAGATAATCGGTTTACGACGTTGGATCCTGACTCAGAAAATCCAACAAGATTTTTGGAAACGGTGGCAAAGTGAATATCTACACACCCTGCAACATCGACAGAAATGGAAAAATGCTCGACCGAACTTAAAGGTCGGACAACTAGTAATAGTCAAGGATGAACGTCTACCTCCTCTCAAGTGGATGTTGGGACGTATATCTGCAGTGTATCCAGGCTCAGATGGCTTAGTTCAAGTGGTTGATCTGAAAACTGCTAGCTCAACAATACGAAGGCCGATTCATAAAATTTGCCCTTTTCCAGACCACAACGAGTAGAAACCATGAATACAACTTTAATCAAAACACATCAACTACAAAATTAACATAAAACTATCAACTTTCTGAATTTGAATTAATAAAGGCAAAGAACTGCCGATTATTATATTAAATAACGCTAATTGACGCTTATACTGAACACCTTATTTCCTCCTTCCTCTATCCACTCCACGATCCACTGCAACGAGATGGCGAGTCGGAGCGCCTTAACTCCTTGTCCGAGGATGGCACAATATTCGCACGGAGGAAATGCCGTGAAATATTGGGTCATCAATACCGCTTGGTACACTGCCAGAAACTAATATCATCCTAGGAAACACAGTATCACGGTAAATAATAATTCTATAAACTTATCAAAATTTATTTTCATGTCATGAAATCATCCCACCATTCTCGACATCCGGTACAAGCCGATGGGCAGCTAAATTTGAAACGCACACGCTTCAAGGCCCGGGAGAATGTCTACGATTGAGCTGTGTGCATCGCTGGACCAGTTGAAAATAATAATAATAATAAATAAAATAATATAACTATAATAACAAGTTGTAAGGTACCGTGCCGTTTTGACGTGAGCAGAGCGAGTTTTTGAGATTCGAGCGATTACGAAATTATCCCGCTAATCAATTGGACGGGTCGTGAATTGTGCTAGTCGAGTTGCGGAGTTCTTGAAATTTTTATTGTTTGAAAGTTAATAAAAATATTTTTTTATAATTGTACATCAAAGTGTTGAGTTCCTAAACCATCGTTAGAAACATTAGTTTGAAAGGAAAATAAATATATTTTACAATTCTGCATCAAAGTGTTGAGTTCCTGAGGCATCGTGAGAAACATCCCGAATCGATTAACCATTGGAATTCGTCACCATCAGCAGACCCACTAATACCAGTAAATGCTTGCCTTTCCGCTACATGTTTCTCCGAAATAACGTTACTCCGAGAATTCCTACCATGCATTTTTTCCACTTTCTTCGAACAATTTTTCTTGAAATGATCCTGTGAACCACAAAAATGACATCCAGGGCAATTTCTTTTCATGTGACCAGGCTTTCCACAATTGAAGCAAACGATTTCTGTGCGTTTTCTGAACAAATTCTTCTGGTTGTTCACTTCGTTATGGTTTTTCATCGATTCTTTATACCTTTTTGGATTCGCTACTAAAGCAACTCGATCTTCCTGAGCTTGTTGTTGAGTTCTCATCTCTTCTGACAGCAGTCGCGTAGTTAAATTTTCAAATGTTTTCTTCTTATCTTCAACCGAATCCCACGCACTATGGAAATGATTGAGTTTTGGTGGTAACGTAGAAAGAACTCGCGCCATTAGCATGGAATCTGAAGTTTTAGCATCGAGTGCTTTCATTTTTGTCGCTAGTTGTTCGAGCCTTATGAGGTTATGCGCAACTTTTTCACTATCATCCCACTTGAACTCAAAGAATTGCTTCTGCACTAGTTCTAAATTTTCATCGCTTTTCAGATCAAACACCGCACTCAATTTTAACCACATTTCTCGAGCAGTAGTACAATTCAATAGAAGATCTAACGGTTTTCTCTCTACTGTTGTTACGATCATTTTTCTAGCTGTTTTATCTGCTTTCAAAAACTTCGTGACCTTTGATTGATAATCAGTTTCAGCTACCGTAGGCCGCACCAAGACGCCTTCGCAAACATCTAATAGATCCTGATCTTCCTCCAGCAACGTTCGAATGACGAATTTCCAACAATCCCAATTGTCCTTGTTTCGAAGCTTTTCAATTTTGAATCTTTCGATCTCCATAATCAAGATTCAGCATTATAGTTCGATGCACAAAATAATAAATTTTTAGAACAACGAGTCTGGGCCCATAACCTTTTACGGTTTACAGAAAAAACTGTTATTTTATAACGTTTATTTCAAAAATCAAAGTTAACAACTGACTGCCCTGTTCGAGTGCTTGATGAGAACTGAACTATAAGCATGACAGTATAAGCATGACAGTATGAGAGCGAAACTTACTAATACAATTAATGTAGAGTTTTTACATAGGATTAATGATAACTGAGACATACTCCAACAGCCTTGTCCTATCGGCACCAGCCATCGGGTTCGACTTTTTATAACACTTGGTTTTTATTTAATTTATTATTTTGAAAATTTTAACCACGCGGTTTTAATACAAAACTTATTATTTTGAAATCAATACGTTCGTTCCATTTTCAATATACACAAGCCAATCACAAACACTAAACACAAAGGCCTCAAACAACGCGACGACGCGTACATGCAGTTCAAGACACGATTGTCAATTCCAGAGAAAGACCGTCCTACGGAGAAAAACAATCAATGCAGCTCTCCGGCTACAACCTTCCACCACAAGAGAAAACCCGCAAATAATTGTCATATTCACATTCAAAACACGTTTGAAATTCATTCTTTCAATTTTAATTTTGCGAAAGTTGTTTTTTGACAGAAAAATAGGTATATTTAAAGTATCCAAAGACAAAAGGTTAAAGATTATTAACTTTTTGTGAGACCTGGCACTATTCTGCATATGCACCAATGTATCCTGAAAATTTCAGTTCATGCGTTCCCGAAATTTTTGGATGATACATTTGTTGCGATGCTGAAAATATATAAAAATTATAGTAAAAACAAAAAGTAAATATTAATATACCAACACTCAGCACGTCGTGACATCTCGGCAGGTGACAGTTGCCAGTTTGCAAATAACTGACAGCCGAAACGTTTCATTACCGCATGTTCCGCAATATGTCTGAACGAATACCATATCACTGTACCAATGCCTCCTAGAAGTACGGGCCGTAATGCAGAATAATGACGTCACATAAAACTGTCAAAATGCCGCGAAAAACACACGCAGTCTTATGGGATGTCCGCGGGCAAATGTACAGGTTGTGTTGAAGTGAATGAAGTGCAAAAAAGTAAGATTCGCGGAACAGTGCTAGTGAACAGCTAAAACACAAATTAATGCGGTGCGTGCGGTATAATTGGAAAAATTTGCTACGAAATGTTTATCAGTTGGTGTTCGGGTTTGCTATGTTTCGTGTCGATTTACTGTCGATACAATTAATTGATACAAAATGCAAGTTATGACTAAATATTATTATAACGCGTCTACGCACATAAAACTAATGTTTTATTTATATTATATCTCCGTGTATATCGGCACTGCCAGATGGAAATGTCAAAACGCACGGCTAAATTGACGTCATAGCTAAAACGATTACGTAGCCTGATGGCCCGTACTTCTAGGAGGCATTAGGTCTGTTCCCGCACTACGATTAATTACGATTAATCGCGACTAATTGCAATGAAGCCGTTTTATATTTTTTGCAACATATTTTTTGCGTAATTTTGCTATGAAGGTTGAATATTTTTGTGGCGATAATTTATCACCGCTTAGGATGACTTTGTAATCACTATAATTCTTCCAAAAACCGAAAACTGACACTTTTGGTTGTCAATTTTCAGGGAATGCAATGAGAGTGTTCCAGTACTTTCATGAATTTCCACCACCACATGATTCAGGAAAATTCAGTGACTGAAAAAACGGAAACAGACCTATTGACGGTACCAATGGAATGAGTACACGCAGTTCAAGGTACAAGTATGAAAATATCTGTAAAGGAAAAGTCCCGAAAATTCCGGTACTTGGAAAATTTCGGCATTTTGGTAGACGAAAGGGATTCTTTGTTGGAACGTCGAGAAGTTCGGACGTAAGTGAAAAGATAGCGTACAGAAAAATTGCGGAAAAATCAAAAATTTTGGGAATTGAAGATATTGAAGGCAATCTAAATTTTTCAAAACTGTAAGGGCAGTGGAATGAAAAAAACTCTAGCGCACCTGAACCCCTAGAAAACTAATTTTCGAAGAAATTGTCTTTGAGTGACAAAAAAGTCTGGAAAGACGTAATACACTGTTTTGTAGAATCATATCAACCATTCCTTATTCAAAGCAACAAAACTCAACTATAACACAAATGATGAAAATGTTCAGTGCTGGCAGCACTTTCCCAATGAAGCAGCAATAAGTTTACCTGAACAAGCTCATACTTGAATCAACTTATCCTTTGAATTTCGTTCTCATCGGAGGATTTAATCGAAAGTTTTAGCGGTTAAACGTTGTTTGAGGCTGACATCCGAAAAATGCTCTAAACTCGGAAAATTTAAAAATTGGTTTCTTATTTTTATCGCAAATGCTTTCCATATGAGTATGTAATTTGAAGCATCTGTTGGTGCAATAGTTACGAAAATGGCTAATGCTGGCTACCCTGTGTCAGCAGCAAAACAAAAATATACCAAATCTGCTTCACGTTAAGTTAAACCCAACCAGTAAATTTGATTTCGATTGAATCAATGCGCTGGAAGGTATACGGGTGAAAAGAATTTTAGGGTAACCACCCTCAAAACTTTTCAAATTTTTAAAACGTTAATATTTGTTGTTAAATTTCATTGCAGGATATTCCTCAATTGCAAATCTAATGACATACTCGCTCAGTAAAGAAATTTCACAAAATTACATAAATGGTAATAGCTGGCAGTCCTCTCATGATTTTTGTACGAAATTCCTACGACATTTATTTCATATTAAGGTCCATTTACTGCATGAACTTCGTTTTGATTTCTACACTTGACCGGAAGTTATAGGGAAAAAAGCTTTATTTTGCTGAGCAAATTTGCAAGATTTATGAGACAAAAATCACCACAGCTGCCAGCCCTATACTAATTTTTCAACCAAATTTTCACCAAATGTTACATAGAGTAAAATCCAAGTACTGTGTGAATTTTGTTAAAATTTGATGGCTGAATCGGAAGTTATAGGCAAAAAACTGGTTTTTTTTCTCAGTGATTTTTCAAGATGGTACCACTACCACAGGATTGCCCGCATTTCAAAATCACTTCTATCAGACTTGGTCCTAGCTAATACCAGCATGTTCTGTAAATTTCATTATGATCGGATAATCCGGTCGTCAGTTCTCGTGATCAGAGCTTTCGAGTGCTGAAAATAGAGGTAATTTGGTGATGGGTTGCCGTTCTTGTGCAAATCGGAATTTTGAAAATTTTCTCTTGAAATGAAGGACAAAGGATAAAATTTATCAAAAATTTGAAATTTTTGTCAAAAATCAAAAATTTTTCAGGATGGTCAATGATTTGAAGGATTTTTTTCAGCAGCCTGCCACTTCTACAAGGTTACCCGCTTTATGTTGAAAATCTATATGTGCTAAATTTTAGTCAACATCAATACATCCTGTTATTTTTACGATGATCCATTGTTTTTCTTACACGTAATGACAAATCAAAATTTGATAAAAATTCCTTGCCTAATTTTAGGCACCCTGCACCCACACACGGCTCAAAATTTCCAATTCTATATCATTGACAAGCTTAAAACATAATTAATTCTCATTCCCAATACCTTTCTTTAACAAAAATTTACACTGCTTGGAAATATAAGAGTACCTCAAAATTCACTAAAACGCTCGCCGCCGCCGCCAAAATGTTTAGGATATCTGAATTTGAGAAAATCATGGACCTACCTACTATATACATCTACGTTCTCCGAAAATTTCAGCTCAATCAGATCGGCCACTCCAGAGATTATCTGCCTTAATCATTTTGTTGATATATATATATATATATATATATATATATATATATATATATATATATATATATATATATATATATATACATATATATATTGTAGCGAAAATGTGGTTGCGAATTGGCCTTAGCACAACTTAGAACCAGACCGAAGTCCAGAACCAAGAGTGCTAAGGTCCAATATCTCCCTTAATCATTTTGCTGATATATATATATATATATATATATATATATATATATATATATATATATATACCCCAGTTGGCTCAAGGGGTAGAACGTCGGACTCCCACGCGGGAGGTACGGAGTTCAATCCCAGGCACGGCTTTTTCACCAATAAAAAAAAAAAAAAAGTCTGTATATCCAGCTGGGGTAGATCGTCCATAGGAAGATGGTAATTCCGATGGACCCTCCTTTCCCCATCCCAATCCCATTTTCCTATCACCCACGCCATACACCCACTAACCCCCCACCCCTTACCAACCCGCAACGAGACAGCGTGGTAAGGTATCGTCTCACCCCCCCTACAATCATGACAGAAAAGAGGAAGGACAGGCCCTCATTCTCCGTAGGCCAGAATGGTCCTAGGACGGGTAGCTCCCAGGAAAAAACCAGGAAGGCAGAGGGTGCTAAGAATCCGCGGAGGTTAAACCGCTACCAACAACATCTTACGTTGCATCTAGCAACTTACAACTGCCGAACACTATCGGGTCAGGCAAAATTGATAGAACTAGAAGAGGAAGCAAAGAAGATCAAATGGGATATCATTGGACTAAGTGAGACCAGGCGTAAGGACGAAGGCCTAATCACACTTGAATCAGGCAATACCCTGTATTACAAAGGGACCCAATCAGGAAGAACTAGCGGCGTAGGATTTCTAATCAACAAAAAATGGAAGGATAGGATAGTCAGCGTAACGAATATTTCTGACCGAGTCGCAAGTTTGATCATCAGACTCTCTCAAAGGTACACGCTGCAAATCATCCAAGTCTATGCACCAACGACAAGTCACACAGATGATGAAATAGAGGAATTCTATAACGAAGTTAATCAGGCCTGGGACAGCAACAACAGTCACTTCAAGTATGTGTTGGGCGACTGGAACGCCATAGTAGGTGAAAGGAAAATCAACGAAAAACTGGTAGGCGAATTCGGGTTAGGTCAGAGGAACGAAAGAGGGGAAAGGCTGGTACAATTCGCCCACCAGCGCACCCTGTATGTAGCCAATTCCTTCTTCAAGAAAAACCCTAACAGGAAATGGACATGGCAGGCCCCCAATAGAACCACGAGGAATGAAATCGACCTAGTACTCTCAAGCAATCTTAACACGATCAAGGATGTATCAGTACTTAACAGATTCAGAGCGGGTAGTGACCACCGTCTAGTTAGAGCAAAAATCGACCTAAATCTGAAATCAGAGCGCTTCAAACTAATAAGGAAACCAATAAGACCAGGCTTCAATACGGAAAATATTAGAAACAACATCACCAGATATCAGACATTGCTAGAAGAAGAGTGCCAAAGCCAAGACCAAGACGTTACACATCTCACAAATGCCATAATCAAATGCGCAAAAGAAATAGGAGGCCCACAAGTAGACAACCGACACCATAAACTCTCGAGCACGACGAAACAACTACTTAAGAAGAGAAGAGAAATGAAGGCCACAACAAACATCCAAAACATAGAATACACCGAACTATGCAAACTAGTCAGGAAAAAGATATCCGAAGACATCAGCACATACAACGAAAAATTGGTAGAAAATGCTATAGAATGCAATAAGAGCCTGAAAAAGACCAGGGGAGCCCTTGTAGTCGGCAAAAAACAAATAATAGCACTTAAGCATGGAAATATAAGGGTAACCGACAGGCAAGAAATAATAGAGATAGTAACAAAATTCTATAGTGACCTATACAGAGCCCCGTTATTACCGGACCCCATTGCTACACCACCACTAACACCAAATGGAGAGGACACTCCAGCAGTCCTAACAGAGGAAGTGGAACTAGCGCTGAGGCATATGAAGAATGGGAAATCAGCTGGCAATGATGGCATAACCACGGAATTACTAAAATATGAAGAAGAAAAAAATCTGGGGAAAACTAGCAGGCATTTACACCAACTGCATAAGACGAAGGCAAATACCCGAACAATGGAACAGTGCCAACATAATACTCATCCATAAAAAGGGCTGCAAAGAGGACATTAAGAACTACAGGCCAATAAGTCTGCTACCAGTGTTCTACAAACTGTTCACAAAGATCATCAGTAACAGAATACAACAAAACCTAGATGATAGCCAGCCACGAGAACAGGCGGGTTTCAGGAGTGGATTTAGCACAATAGACCATATCCACTCACTGAGGGAGCTGATGAGTAGGACAAAGGAATACGAACTCCCATTAGCACTGGCCTTCATAGATTTCGAGAAAGCTTTCGACTCGGTACACCCGGAAGCAGTAATAGAATCCCTAATAAACCAGGGGGTAGAAAGACCTTACGTGGAAACATTAGCCAACATCTACAGAAACGCCAGAGCTAAAATCAAGATCTTCCAAGACACTGGAGAGTTTCCCACAACAAAAGGAGTTAGGCAGGGCGATGCAATTTCACCCAAACTGTTCTCAGCAACACTGGAAAACATCTTCAGGACTTTGAACTGGGATGGAAGGGGCCTGAACATAAATGGCGAACGCCTACACCACTTAAGATTCGCGGATGACATTGTCATCATCGCCGGTAGTCAGGAAGACCTACAGGCCCGATTAAACGAGCTTAACTTAGCCAGTAGAATAGCGGGACTCAGAATGAACTTGAATAAGACCAAGGTCATGCTGAACGACAAAATAGAAAGCCATGAGGACTTTGTAATAGACGACACCAAACTAGAGATTGTTGACGAATACGTGTACTTAGGTCAACTAATACATAAATCGGGATCACTAATACCAGAGATCAATAGAAGGATCAAACTGGCCTGGAGCGCGTTCGGAAGAAACAACATGGTATTCAAATCAAAGAAAATTAGTCTTCAACTTAAGAAGAAACTATTCGATCAATGCATTCTACCAGCAATGACTTACGGATGCGAGACCTGGATACTATCTACAGATGCCACAAGGAAACTTCAGGTCGCACAGGGTTAAGTCCTTGAAATGGCAATGGGCAGGACACGTAGCAAGAAGAACTGATAATAGATGGACCACTATACTAACCCAATGGTACCCCAGGGGCACAAAGAGGCCGAGAAAAAGACCAAACCTCAGATGGGACCATTACATCAGGAAAATAGCTGGCATAAACTGGATGCAACAAGCCAGAAACAGACCAGAATGGAGGAGTTTGAGAAATCAATATGTTAGGGAGGCTGCACCACAATAAAAATGTACAAACATAAAATATATGTGGTAGAATAAGCTGGAAATGATGATGATGATGATGATATATATATATATATATATATATATATATATATATATATATATATATATATATATATATATATATATTGTAGCGAAAATGTGATTGCGAATTGGCCTTAGCACAACTTAGAACCAGACCGAAGTCCAGAACCAAGAGTGCTAAGGTCCAATATCTCCCTTAATCATTTTGCTGATATATATATATATATATATATATATATATATATATATATATATATATATATATATATATATATATATATATATATATATATATTGTAGCAAAAATGTGGTTGCAAATTGGCCTTAGCACAACTTAGAACCAGACCGAAGTCCAGAACCAAAAGTGCTAAGGTCCAAAAGTAGAAAGGCTAATGCCATTCAAGAGGCAAAACAAAAAACAAAAAGAATTGCCCCGAGAGCAGGGTGCCCTAGAAATGGCCGTGAAGGCCCCTCGTTCGCATTAGCGGAGCACCCTTTAACCAACCCCGACAGATGCTGGGGTGTCGCTTTGCTAGCTCGCTGCGGCTGGGGTAGGTTCTTGACAAAATGGGGTTGATTAGCTCTCAGAAGAAACGGGATGCTACGTGATATTCATCCGTCATGAATTCGTAGCCGCAAACTGGTATTTAAAATACCCAGGGACAAAAGGGGCATAGTTCCGTAAAGGAAACCACCCAGGCTCTGCAACATGGACTGACTAAGCTGACACAGTGCTCGTGACGACGCACGGAGCCAAAAATTGAAAATTCTACAAAAGGAAACCAGGGAAAAGTGCTACCTCTCTTTTCAGAGGAGCCCGGGTGAGGCAGACAGCCCCGGACCCCCGATGGTAGTGGAACCCTGGCCCCGATGGTCTGGGGTCCTCCACCCACTGATACTGGCCATCAAATTCAAAAATTCAAAAATCTACATCAAAACAACAAGTACTGAAACTAATAGGGGTGGACAGTATCCCTCCCTTTAAAGTCGCTGGTAATCACGAAAACTATTTATTCATAGGCCAGCCAGGCCTCGCGCGGACCCTGAAAAGAAGAAAAGTCTTCTCGGGCTCTTGCCCAATAAGAAGGCCGGTGTTTAAATTCAACACTACAACATTATTTTATTCCGTTGTTATCAAATAAAAGGAATTCAAACCACAAATAGAAAGTAAGTTACTAACTCTTATATAGTTTGTTGTTCTTTTGTTACTAATGTTCGAAGAACAATAGTATTAAACTCGTTTCGCCGAAAATTCATATTTCTTTATATATGTATGTATATATATATATATATATATATATATATATATATATATATATATATATATATATATATATATATATATATAT
Organism: Nemotelus pantherinus; assembly: GCA_963978885.1. Taxonomy (NCBI): domain Eukaryota; kingdom Metazoa; phylum Arthropoda; class Insecta; order Diptera; family Stratiomyidae; genus Nemotelus; species Nemotelus pantherinus. Next base: position 149,532,136 of record OZ022263.1, read on the forward strand.
ATATATATATCAGCAAAATGATTAAGGGAGATAATCTCTGGAGTGGCCGCTCCGATTGAGCTGAAATTTTCGGAGAACGTAGACGTATATAGTAAGTAGGTCCATGACTTTCTCAAATTCAAATATCTTAATCTTTTATATCTTAATATCTTAAATATCTTAAAAAATATCTTAATATCTTAAACTCCTATATTTCCAAGCAGTGTACATTTTTGTTAAAGAAAAGTATTGGGAATGAAAACTAATTATGTTCTAAGCTTGTTTATGATAAAGAATTGGAAATTTTGAGCCGTGTGTGAGTGCAGGGTGCCTAAAAGTAGACAAGGATTTTTTTTCAAATTTTGATTTGTCATTACTTGTAAGAAAAACAATGGATCATCGTGAAAATTACAGAGCGTATTGATGTTGATTAAAATATGGCATATATAGGTTTTCAGCATAAAGCGGGTAACCCTGTAGCTGTGGCAGGCTGCTGAAAAAAATCCTTCAAATCATTGACCTTCCTGAAAAATTTTTGATTTTTGACAAAAATTTCAAATCTTTGATAAATTTTATCTTTTGTCCTTCATCTCAAGATAAAATTTTCAAAATTCCGATTTGCTTAAGAACGGCAACCCATCACCAAATTACCTCTATTTTCAGCACTCGAAAGTTCTGTTCACGAGAACTGACGACCGGATAATTCCATCATAATGAAATTTACAGGACATGTTGGTATTAGCTAGGACCAGGTCTGATAGAAGTTATTTTGAAATGCGGGCAACCCTGTGGCAGTGGTACCATCTTGAAAAACGACTGAGAAAAAAAACATCTTTTTGGCTTATAACTTCCGATTCAGCCATCAAATTTTAACAAAATTTACACAATATTTGGATGTTACTTTATGTAACATGTGGTGAAAATTTGGTTGAAAAATTAGTATAGGGCTGGCAGCTGTGGTGATTTTTGTCTCAGAAATCTTGCAAATTTGCTCAGCAAAATAAAGCTTTTTTCCCTATAACTTCCGGTCCAGTGTAGAAATCAAAACGAAGTTCAGGCAGTAAATGGACCTTAATGTGAGGTAAATGTCGTAGGAATTTCGTACAAAAATCATGAAAGGGCTGCCAGCTATGACTATTTTTGTAATTTTGTGGAATTTCTTTACGGAGCGATTATGTCAGTAGATTTCCAATTGAGAATGATCCTGCAATGAAAATTTACAACAAATATTGAAAAGTTTTAAGGGTGGTTACCCTAAAATTACCCTAAAACCTTCCAGCGCAGTGATTCAATCGAAACGAAATTTACTGGTTGGGTTTAACTTAACGTGAAGCAGATTTGATATATATTTTGCTTTGCTGCTGACACAGGCTAACCAGCAATGTGCCATTTCCGTTAATATTGCACCAACAGATGCTTCAAATTACGTTCTCATATGCTAAGCATATGCGATAAAAATAAGGAATCAATTTCTAAATTTTCCGAGTTTTGAACATTTTTCGGATGGCAGCCTCAAACAACGTTTAACCGTTGAAACTTTCGATGAAATCCTCCGATGAGAACGAAATTCAAAGGATAAGTTGATTTAAGTATGAGCTTGTTATGGTCAACTTATTGCTGCTTCGTTCGGAAAGTGTTACCAGCACTGAACATTTTCATCATTTGTGTTATAGTTGAGTTTTGTTGCTTTGGATAAGGAATGGTTGACATGGTTCTACAAAACAGTGTATTACGTCTTTCCAGACTTTTTTGTCACTCAAAGACAATTTCTTCGAAAATTAGTTTTCCAGCGGTTCAGGTGCGCTAGAGTTTTTTTTTCTTTACTCTACTAAGCATGTACCTTTTTATATCTTATCTTTCGCTAAATCTTTTTTAGTAGTCGCCTGAATGCAAGAAGCCTTTGCGTGTTCAATCCAACAAATCAAAGAAAACTATTAACTTTTCGAGCATAACCAAAAAAACTCTAGCGCACCTGAACCGCTAGAAACACTAATGTTCGAAGAACAGTAGAAGAATTGTGCAGGTTTTGAGTGCATATTCCACCACATGTGCTGCTTATTACGACCAAACTGTTTCAAATGCCACGTTTTACTTCGGTCTCAAGAATGCATTATAACTCATATGGTGGAAGGTTTCAGATATTACCACTGGCATGAATTTCAACGTTTATCAGAGCCAAAGACGGGTTAATTATATTCGTTATCAGTTGCTTATTTCACATAATTTTGAAAGCAGCATCTCATATAACATCAATGAAGAAAATGCTCAGTGCCTGCAGCACTGTAACTGAAGTTGATGTTTGGGGCTGCGATCCGAAAAATTTGCAAAACTTTGCGAATTGTAACATTGATTATTTATTTTCATTGTAAATGTTTCCAGCTATTGTTACCGCCGATCTTCTTTATTACCTTTTTAGGTAAGAACTTCCGGTCCAGCTTTGCATTGTAGTGCGCGGCTGCGTCACTTTGCCGGAAGTTGCGCCTGTAGACCACTTCGCCAGGCTGGTATGTAACCAACCTGGAACGAAGGTCTTAGGCCTTGGCATTTCGAGACTGGGCCTTGGTGGTGAGGTTGCGGATGGTCTGGAGTAGAAGTGCCAGGTGGTCAGGAGGTGGCAGAATCGTTTCGGGGTCATCCAAGAGATGGAGTTGCCGCAACAGATGGTAAGTGCGGCCATGGGTGACCATTGGTTGCCCGAAGACTGCCTGATAGGGCGAAGTCCCTATAGTCGCGTGAGAGGCTATGCGCAAGTAATTTCTGAAAGTTTGGCGTCTCACTCCTTTTGAGCAGGATCAGCACAAGACCGAATTGCTGCCAGTATGGATCTGTTAAGATATTCCGAGGCGTTAGATTGAGGGGAATATACGGCGGTGAAGGTGTGTCCGATATCGAATTCCTGTAAAAAGATTCTGAATAACGAAGACTGAAATTGCACACCATTGTCCGATACGATGGTTTCTGGAACTCCAACAAGATGGAATATCCTCTTCGCTGATGTTTCCACTACTGCCTTTGCAGTGAATTTTCGAAGCGGCTCGATAAATGGGAACCGCGAGAGATGGTCTAGGATGACGAGGGCTCCTATGTTGCTAGATTTGGACCTAGGGTAGGGGCCTATAATATTTATATACAAGCGTTGGAATATGCGCTCGGGTACGGACTGAAGCATCATTGGTGGTCGAAGGGTGTGTGAAGGAGTTTTCGTGGTTTTACAGGTGAGGCATGATCCCACATATTCACTGACTTGAGCGGCCATCCGTGGCCAGTAAAACCATTGCCGCAGTCGGCCGAGAGTTTTGGCCACGCCACCATGCGCGCTCAAGGGTGGGTCGTGCGCTCTCTTCACTAATTCTGCCGTCATTTTTGACGGCACCCACAATTTCCAAGCCAACTGGTCTTGAAGTCCGTTTCTGGTCGCATATTCGGTTCGCTTGTATACGAACCCGTCTACTACTTTTAGGTCCGGCAGTTGGTGTTGTTGTGCCTGGACTTTCGCCGCTAGCTCCATATAAGAAGCACTTTTGAAATGCGGCGAAGTCAAATTTAGCTCCATTGGAGTCTCCTCGCATTCCGCCGGCGTCAACGCCTCGGCAGAGAACATGCGTGACAAGGAGTCCGGCTCTACGTTTTGGCTTCCCTTTCGGTGGGTGATGGTGAAGTTAAATCCTTGGAGTTTAAGGGCCCACCGGGCTAAGCGACCATTTAGGTCCGATTGGTGCATTAGCCATTTTAAAGAAGCATGGTCGGTCACGATTTCAAATTCATGACCTTCCACGTAGGCACGGAACTTCTTGATTGCCAACACCGCTGCCAGACATTCTTGCTCAGTGACGGTGTAGTTTCGCTGAGCGGGATTCAATTTGTGGGACATATAGGCGACGGGGGCTTCGTCTCCTTCTTCCGTCCGTTGCACTAGCACGGCACCTACTCCATGTTGACTTGCGTCACATTGAATGGAGAAGGGCTTGTTGAAGTCGGGGCTGTGCAACACTGGAGCCGAAGCAAGGCTCACTTTCAATTGCTTGAAAGCATTTAGCCTCTCGTCGGTCCACACAAATTGAGTCCTCTTCGAAAGCATGTCTGTCAGTGGTGTTGACAAAGACGCATATTCCCTGACGAAGCGTCGATACCAGCCGCAGATTCCCAAAAATCTCCGCAGCTGCTTCGTGGTCGTTGGAAGAGGGAAATCCATAAAGGATCTCACCTTGTCGGGGTCTGTCCGGATCGTTCCATTACCAACAATGTGGCCAAGGTACTTTACCTCGCGCAAGAGGGACTTACTCTTCTCCACATTGATAGTAAAGCCAGCTTGTCGCAGATGAAATGCGACCTGGTGCAGTACCTTCAGGTGTTCGTCGAAGGCCTCGGTTATCACCAACAAGTCATCCAAGTACACGAACACTTGGTGCTTAAGATGCGGAGGGATCACTTTGTCCATGAGTCGCGACATCGTTTGGGGTGCGTTGCACAAGCCAAACGGCATCACGACAAAGTGATACAAGGGTCGCCCGGGCACAGTGAAAGCCGTCTTCTCCCTCGACCGTTCCTCCAAAGGAATCTGCCAGAAGGCATCTTTCAGATCCAGGCTCGTAATAAAAGTGGCCTTAGGGAGTCTACTTAAGATGCCGTCTATCAGTGGTAAGGGATAGGCGTCTTTCACTGTGACCGAGTTAACCTTTCTCGCATCCAAGCACAGGCGTACCTTGGAGGGCTTGACCACTAGGGTCACTGGCGAGGACCACGCACTCTTGGACTCTTCGATCACGCCCAGCGCGAGCATACGATCAATCTCTTTGTATAAGAGCTTTTCGACAGCTGGCGAAACAGAGAAGTGTCTCTGTTTAATCGGTTTCTGATCGCCAGTGTCGATTTCGTGCTCGATCAGCGCTGTTTTTCCCAAACCCTCTACGGCGAACGACGGGAAGCTAGCAATCACAGACGTAAGTCTGTGACGCTGCCCCGGTGAGAGAGGGTGGGCGTGATCGTCGAGTTGTTCGAGGCTGCTAGTGGTGTTGACTCGTTGGGATGGCGCAAACAGGTCTGCTGCTAAGGCGAACTGGCGCACGAAATCCACTCCTAGATATAAGTTTTGGCTAAGAGTGGGAATTATCCAGAGCGTCAGGGACTTAGTAACTCCCCTGAACGTGATGTCGGCTGACACTCGGCCTACGGCTTGATTTTGTGTGCCGTCTGCAGTTTTCAACCCGAGAGAAGCTCTTTTCCAATTAAAAGCGTTCCTCTCGAGGAATGACTTTGCCAAGTCAGCCGCCATCACGCTCACGGAAGCTCCCGTGTCGATCAAGCCTGCAGTTGGTTAGTCAAACAGCAGAACCTGTGCGTATGGACGGACGTCACCTGAAAGCACGTCCATCAGAGTGGCACAGTTGAGCTGGTAGCGCCAATGCCGAAAGCGAGAATAGAATGCTCTCATCCTCAGCGTTGAGCGCTTGGGTTTGGAACGAATAGGTTTCGGTCGTGCAATTTTAGAACTGAAGATTCGGTCTCGGACCGCCGTATATTGCTGCCATCTTAGGTGGTATGGCAGAAAAGCCAAAGGTGTAGGAGGCTCTGCCTGTAAGTGTGGTATCGATAAGGTGTTGGGTTCCCCACACGTCTGGATTCTAGTATTATTGGTGGTTGGGCCACAGGATGGAGGTGTTGCGTCATTCGTCCTGTCTACCTGCTGGAACGTGGTGGAGATTGCATGCTCTGGGGAGGCGTGAGATCTTGTTCCGCGCTCCCTGCGGTAAGTTTTTTGCTTGGCAGTTAGTACAATTTGGCTTGTATGTATCTGCCTTTCCGCAGCCATAACAGAAGATGGTTCTGGCCTCCATGCAATCATCAAAACAGTGTCCCACTTGCTTACAATTCCAGCAAGTAGGCAGGACCGTGACTGCTTCCACTCCATGCTCTTCAGGTGAGTTTTCAAACTGGTCCAGCGAGTCTTCTTCACGTAATTCTTCAGCAGCGTTTCTCCATTGAGAAGGACGGCGTCGACCTCCGAGCTCCATTGCAAAATTCTCCGCACTGATGACGGCCTGACGGAGCAGACGAACGGAAGGAAAATGAATTTGAAGCAGACCACGACGAATATCTGGTAGTAAATTGCGCTTAAGCATGTCAGCCAAGTCAGCGTCGTCGGTGGGGCGCTGAAGGCGGTCAACTAACTTATATATTGCCGCACTGAAATCGTCGAAACTTTCATTCTGTCCCTGATTTCTATTCCGAATTTGCTCCATCAGGTCGGCATCCGTGAAGCGATCCCCGAAATGATCGCTCAGGGCCGACTCCAGATCCCTCCACCTAAAGTCGCGTCTGGTCTGGTGGAACCTCCAGAACCAATCAGCGGCTGGTCCAGTCAAAAGAGGGTGAATATGCTGGCATAAGATATTCAAATTTCCGCCCAGTGTATTTCTTGTGAGAGCCGCTACCCTGTAAATAAAAATGTCAACTGATACAGAAGATTCGCTACCCGAGAACTTGAGACCCCACCCACCAATAATACTAGCCACCTTATCGTGGTGAAACTGTACATTGTTGCCACGAGAGGTGCGAGGTGAATAGGAACGCTGAACGGATACGAACGATTGCGCGCGAGGGTTTAGTCTCGGCGACTCTACATTCCCAGCTTGGGACGGAAGGTTCAATTCGGCCATGCGCTCCAGCATCGCGCGCATGTCAATCTGCAGATCTGTAATTTGTTGCTGCAGTCCGCTTAATTCTCGGTGCACTATAGAGCACACTCCGGCGGCTTCTGAGGGTACGTCAGATATTGGGGACACTTTCGATGACGGGCCAAGTGGCTGAACTAAACCTTCCGCCCCCGACTCGGCTTGCAGATCGAAGTCCCTGATGTCTAATTCTTCGGATCACATGCCTCCGGTTTTTACTCCCGGCCGTTGCGACTTAGGCCGAGCCTCTCGTGGCATAGATGCTGCAGCAGTGGGGGCCTGTCTGGCTCCTAAGGGGAGACTCAATGGTCCACGGCACAGCGGGTAATCCGTATGGTTTCTAAGCCATTGCTCCAGGCACGTTTCGTGGAAAGTGTGTCCACATTTTGTGGTATACGTGACCTGGGCAGCAGCGAATGACTGCTGGCATATGGAGCACTGAGCCTCCACTGTGGTGCCAGACAGGTCCTCACTACTGTGTCTTAGCGGCATTGTCAAGTTAGAGAAAAATCTCCAGTGTTGGGTTCTGAAACTTCAAAGATTAAATGCACGATAACGTGACTAACGAAAATAATACGTTTAAAACTAAAGTTGGGTTACTGATAATCCAGGCAGCAACCATGTGCACAACAATGTGTGACTAACTCTTTTGAATAAGTAACTTAATAGCTAATAGGCCAAAGTGCCAAGTTCAAAATATATATAAGTGTGTGCACACCAGTTGGTGTGTCTAACTCTCAAAAGTAGAAAATTTGGATAGACTCCAATTTGGGCAAAATCTCAAAACTTCTATTGTTGCCAAAAAAGTTGAAAGGGAATGATTTGAATTAGCAAAATTCGATTTAAAAAAAATTTACGCAAAAATCTATAATAGTGGGCCTTCTATTAAACGAAACCCGGTCCATTCTTCTCCCCTTTCAGGTCCGCTGGCTGGCTGGCTTTTCGAATCAGAACGCAAAGATGAAATTTTTAATTACGAACAATGTTTAAGCGTGAAATAAATGTTTACATGTGAAAAATGTTTAAGTGAAAAATATTTTTACATGTGAAAAATGTTTAAGTGAAAAATATTTAAGTTTGGCAATCAATTTGGGTCAATTCCAAAAGGGAATCGCCCAGTATGGGAGACTGTTCGCCCACCCGAAATTCCTCGAAAAGAGAGGAGCAAAGGATCAAAAACAACTATGTTGTTGCTTGACTCAACTTCAGCAAATGGTTCAAGTCTGGACAAGCTGCAGGGACGTGTAGGCGGCACCACGCCAACCCCACGTAATCCACCACAGCTTGAACCAAACCCAAGTAAAAAGCCGAAGCTGGGTATAGACAACAAGAATGTCAAAATTTGGGTCAGCTTCCCAACATAAAGTGGGGCAGGGGCCCTTCGGATGACCGGGACAGGAGTGGCGGTAAACCTCCACAACCTGTTATCTGCGGCCAACCTCCAGGTTGCACCCAGAGCCAAAAAGCTCTACAGACAGCACAACGAGAAGCTGCCCAAGAGGTAAGCTAAAAGGAATGAAGTTAATAGGATAGGAGGAGAGGGATGTTTGCGGCTATTAGGGAAAGAGCGAGCAATGCAGGTCTTAATAAAAAGGGTTTGTTCTCTCGAACGAAGTAATATCGAATCGCAAAGGGGGCGATTCTAAGACCTGCTAGTGAGAATGGAAATTGTGGGGTGGAAGACGTAAAGTCTTAAGGGGAGTATGAGTCGAGGCTCATAACTATTTTCTCACTCTTGTGGGTTGCCCAAAACAAGTTTCGGGCCCCACGTTGGGCGCCATTTGTAGCGTATATGTGGTTGGGAATGGGCCTTAGCATAACTTAGAACCAGACCGAAGTCCAGAACCAAGAGTGCTAAGGTCCAAAAGTGGAATGGCTAATGCCATTCAAGAGGCAAAAAAAAAAAAAAGAATTGCCCCGAGAGCAGGGCGCCCTAGAAATGGCCGTGAAGACCCCTTGTTCGCATTAGCGGAGCACCCTTTAACCAACCCCGACGGATGCTGGGGTGCCGCTTTGCTAGCTCGCTGCGGCTGGGGTGGGTTCTTGACAAAATGGGGTTGATTAGCTCTCAGAAGAAACGGGATGCTACGTGATGCTCATCCGTCATGAATTCGTAGCCGCAAACTGGTATATAAAATACCTAGGGACAAAAGGGGCATAGTTCCGTAAAGGAAACCACCCACGCTCTGCAACATGGGCTGACTAAGCAGACCCAGTGCTCGTGACAACGCATGGAGCCAAAAATTGAAAATTCTACAAAAGGAAACCAGGGAAAAGTGCTACCTCTCTTTTCAGAGGAGCCCGGGTGAAGCAGACAGCCCCGGGCCCCCGATGGTAGTGGAGCCCTGACCTCGATGGTCTGGGGTCCTCCACCCACTGATACTGGCCATCAAATTCAAAAATTCAAAAATCTACATCAAAACAACAAGTACTGAAACTAATAGGTGTGGCCAGTATCCCTCCCTTTAAAGTCGCTGGTAATCACGAAAACTATTTATTCATAGGCCAGCCAGGCCTCGCGCGGACCCTGAAAAGAAGAAAAGTCTTCTCGGGCTCTTGCCCAATAAGAAGGCCGGTGTTTAAATTCAACACAAAAACATTATTTTATTCCGTTGTTATCAAATAAAAGGAATTCAAACCACAAATAGAAAGTAAGTTACTAACTCTTATCTTATATAGATTGTTGTTCTTTTGTTTTTCTTTACTCTACTAAGCATGTGCCTTTTTATATCTTATCTTTCGCTAAATCTTTTTTAGTAGTCGCCTGAATGCAAGAAGCCTTTGCGCGTTCAATCCAACAAATCAAAGAAAACTATTAACTTTTCGAGCATAACCAAAAAAAGAAAAGGGTTCATCGATATTTGCGACTATCACAAGTGTCGCCAGAACCAAAAACCATTATCAACCAAATTACACTATTGCAAGAATAACAATTAAAGTACTCGAATGAAAATATTGTCGTTGATTTGTGGTTGGCAACTAGGGGCGCTGCTGTAGGCAATGCCTTGGTTCTCTTACACCTTAATTTGAACCATGAATTTTTTTTTCATAATAATGGAACCATTCTCTAATGTATATATATTTTCTATTCTTTGGCAAAAATTAATTTTCTCTTTTTACTAATGTTCGAATAAGAACATTAGTATTAAAATCACTTTGGCCAAAAATTCATATTTCTATATATATATATATATATATATATATATATATATATATATATATATATATATATATATATATATATATATATATATATATATATATATATATATATATATATATATATCTATCTATATATATATATATATAGATATATATATATATATATATATATATATATATATATATATATTGTATATATATATATAATATATATATATATATATATATATATATATATATATATATATATATATATATATATATATATATATATATATATCATCAAAAAATTTCAGTGAAAAAATCTCAGGAACGCGCCATCCGATTGAGCTGAAATTTTCAGGACACATTGGTGTATATACAGAATAGTGCCAGGTCTCACAAAAAGTTAATAATCTTTAACCCTTTGGCGCCGGCGGTTATTTTAGTGATATTTTTAATATACCTATTATTTCGTACACAAATAATTTTTGCAAAAATAAAGTTGACGAAATAAATTTTGAACGTGTTTTACATGTGAATCGGATAATGTTTTGGAATTGTTTAACCCCATGTGTGCGCTGGATGCCTAAAAACAGAACAGGAAAACTTGAAAATTTTTAAATTGCGATAACTTTTGACCGAGTTATTCAATCATTACGAAACTTTTAGGACATATTGGTATTATTAAGTTGTAGATTTTTGTAGCTTTTGATGAGCGTGCTGACAACCCTATAGCTAGGGCAGGCACTGAAAGTGAAAACCTTCAAATCATCGTCTCTCTTGAAAAACTGCCGTTCTTTCAAAAAAAAGCCACTCATATGTAAATCTTGTGCTTTGTTTACCTAAACAAAAAAAAAATTGATATGGTATAACGGGCACGCCTGGTAACCCTTGCCCAATATATCTATATTTTTAGCATCAAAAACTTCTCTTCACGGAAACTCACGATCCAATGAGCAGAATTAATTGAAATTTGCAGAATGTATTGGTCCTATATAGGACCAGGTCTGATAGAAGTGATTTTGAAATGCGGGTGATTCTGTGCCAGTGGTGCCATCTTGAAAAATCACTAAAAAAGATAACTGCTTTTAGCCCTATAAATTCTGATTGAATCGTTCGATTTTGACGAAATTCACACAGTAGCTGGACCTTATTTAAAACCACGTTTGGTAGAAATTTGGTTGAAAAATTCGGTTGGAGCTGCCAGCTATGATAATTTTGGTGTCTTAAATTTGAAAAAATAAAAACTTGGAAGTGAAAACATTAAACCATCGAATTTCCAAAAACTGTCCGTTTCTTACAATAAAACCAATCTGTATACAAATCTTATGCTTTATCTACACGTTCAAAGTAAAACTTTGGAAATTTCATGTCGGACAAGAACGGTAACCCTTTCCCAGTCAACCTATATTTTTAGCATCAAAAACTTCTGTTCACGGGAACTCACGAATCAATAATCAGATACCATTGACATTTACAGAATGCATTGGAATTAAGTAAAACCAGGTCTGATAGAAGCGATTTTGAATTGTGGGCAACTCTGTGCCAGTGGTGCCATCTTGAAAAATTACAAAGAAAAAAAATGCTTTTTCCCTATGAAATTTGAATAAGTTACCAGATTTTGATGAAATTGACACAGTAGCTGAACCTTACTCTAAACTCTGTTTGATAGAAATTTGGTTGAAAAATTCGATTGGTGCTGCCAGCTATGGTAATTTTTGTGTCTTTGGTTTTGAAAATTCGATCAGGAAAATAAAACTTTTTGCCCTATAACTTCCAGTGCAGTCATGAAATCAATACGAATTTCATACAATTAATTGAACCCAATATAAACATTATTCAGGCCTAATTTGGTTGAAAAGCCACGATAGAGTTGCCAGCTATTGTTGGTTTTGTGTTTGTTTGCAATATCTTTATTAAGCGGTTTTATCGTAGAATTTTCAATTGGTAATGATATTGCAGTGATAATAAACAGCAAATATTAAGCTTTCCATTATTTGAAAAAACTCGCTGCAGGTAATCCTAAATTTCTTTATACTCCTATAACTTCGAATGTAATATAACAACGTGAAGCAGATGTGATATATTTTTGGCTTTGATACTGGCGAAAGGTTGCCAGCACGAGTTGGTATTATAGTTAGTATAGTTAGTATTCATACCGGAAACATTTACAATGAAAATAAATAACCGATGTTTCAATTCCCAAAGTTCTGCAAATTTTTCGGATCGCAGCTCCAAACACCAACTTCAGTTACAGTGCTGCAGGCACTGAGCATTTTCTTCATTGATGTTATATGAGATGCTGCTTTCGAAATTTTGTGAAATAAGCAACTGATAACAAATATAATTAACCCGTGTTTTGCTCTCATAAACGTTGAAATTCATACCAGTGGTAACATCTGAAACCTTCTACCATATGAGTTATAATGCATTCTTGAGACCAAAGTAGAACGTGGCGTTTGAAACAGTTTGGCCGTAATAAGCAGCTCGTGTGGTGGAATATGCACTCAAAACCTGCACGATTCTTCTACTGTTCTTCGAACATTAGTGTTTCTAGCGGTTCAGGTGCGCTAGAGTTTTTTTTTTCTTTGTATCTTCTAAGCCCTATGCTAATAGTTACGAGTATGTACTTCGAATAGGCGTCGCCCACAATAAAAACTATCGAAGGAGTAGACGTAAATTGAGCTCAATTCCGGTTCCTGAACACGGGCTAGGTTCGACGGGGAAGAAATCAAGGACCGTATCATTCGATAAGCTTAGAAGCAACCTTCCTATAAGGCAACAAAGTGTGCAACCGTAATTTATTTCAATAATTAACGAAGAGTATTAACTCTAATCCATCTTGACTCTATATGTTAGTCTTATACGAATAGAATAATGCTTACACGTAAATACAATATCTTGGCAGAGTTCGGTTTTGACTCTCTTAGAGATCACACCTAGCAGCGTTCCGAGTGTACTTACATCGTATTCGAGCTATTGTGCCATTGCGAATTCGGTTTTTATTCTAATTTTAACCTAGAATATATTAATAGTGAAGCGTTGTCTTTCTCCTGAGGGCGATGCCCTGATGGCGAAAAGAAAAGTTACGAAGTCTGGCTCTGCCAAATCTAACGGAAACTTCTTTGCTCCGCTAAGCCAGCTTATTGACGACGAAAGTGAAAGTGTTTCATTGCCAGCGCGCGTGACTTATTCGCCTCCAATAACTATCATTGGTACCTCCCGCGCAGCTGTGGAATCTTTAATTCAAGGCTCCAATATCACGCAGTACGTAATTAAACATACCAGCATTGGTATAAAAGTTTGCTCACTTCTCGCGGAAGACTACAATCAGCTTCAAACTAAGCTGATCAACGAAAATGCGAAATTTTTTACGCATGATGATAGTGCGCGAAAATCGTTCAAAATCGTTCTAACAGGCTTACACTCAGTCACTCCTGCCGAGCTAGCAGACGAACACAAAACAAAGGGAATTACATGCCCGGACATTAAAAGTTTAAGTGTAAGATCTCCGCGCTATGCTGATCAAGCAACTTTTGTTCTAACTTTTCCCCGTGGATCGGTCAAAATCGCTGACCTTAATCAAAAAGCTAAATACTTATTCCACACTGTGGTGAAATTCAGCCGCTATCAGAAACGGCTTTCTGGGCCTGTGCGTTGTTTTAACTGTCAGACCTATGGGCACGCGTTGGCCGGGTGTCACCTTAAAACAATTTGTAGTTTATGCGCAAAAACACATAAATCAACAGAGTGCCCTATTCGCGACGATATTAATGCGAAACGACTTTGTGCCAACTGCTCCGGGGACCACCCAGCTAGTTCTAACCTCTGTCCTAGCCGTCTCAAGTACATTGAGCTTCAAGCTCGATTACGAACTAAACGAAGCAAAACCGACATTCAACCTACATCGCACGTTGATATCAGCAACAAGAACCTGTTCCCTGCGCTTAATCTAAGCAGTGGCACTAGACCAAAGACAACAATGATGACGACAACTCCATCATCTGCCCTGAACTATGCCACGGTAGCCAGCGCAGGCGTACGTCTTAACAATGACCTGTTCACTTGCAGTGAAATAATCAACCTGACAAACGAGCTTTTAACTAAGCTTAAACCTTGTATAAACAAAGAGCAGCAATTTTGAGTGGTTGCAGAGCTTACAATTAAGTACTTATATAATGGGTATTAATATTATAATGTGGAATGCTCGTAGAATTTGCCCACTAGAGAAACGTCTTGAATTCTTCTCGTATTTGAAAACGAATAAGATTGATGTTGCTGTCATTACTGAAACGTGGTTGAAAGACAGTAACTCCATTTCTGATGAAAGTTACTTAATTTATCGCACCGATCGCTCTTTCCTTCATGGCGGTGGTGTGGCAATTGCCGTCCATCGTTCTATTAGCCACTGTGCGAGACCACCATTAAAAACCTCTCTAATTGAAACCTGCTGCGTGGAACTAAACTGCCTTGAGCGTAATTTCCTTCTAATTGGAGCCTATTTTCCAGGCGGAAATAGCAACCGTACTAAAGAACGTCTGTTTAAAAACGATCTGAAAGTGTTCGACCGCATTGAGAACAATTTTTTAATTGCAGGGGATTTGAACTGTAGGAGCAAAGATTGGAATTGCTCTCGTAACAATCGCTGGGGGAGCATACTTGAGCACAAACTTACATTTTCTGCGTTCAACATTCTTTTTACTCCAACTTCTACTTTTTACCCTAAATCTAGAGGCAATCCATCTACGATCGATGTAATATTGACTAATTGCATTCAATATGTATCTCCTCCATTTGCCCGAACTGCTCTATCTTCGGACCACCTTCCGGTTCACTTTAGCATTCTCGACGCAGGGATTGGAAAAGCTTGTTTAAAAAAATTTGTCTTCCATAGAGCAAATTGGGAAAAATTTTCGCGCGTCACTGGTGAACTAACCAATTTGAGGCAGCTAGACCTCTCTACGCCACGACTTAGTGACATCGACGAGCACATAATAAAGTTCAATAGCATTTTACTATCTGCAGCACAAAGTTCAATCCCTGTGACTTCAGCTAAACCGTCGTGCACAAACTTATCTCTGGATACTAGTATTAAAACTCTCATTTCCTGGCGTAATTTTTTACGCAGACAATGGCAGCGTTCACGGCAATCATTTCTGAAGAAGGAAAAAAAAGCCATTTTTGTGCTTCGTAACAAAGAGTGGAACAGCAAACTAAAATCACTAGAGAAAGGTAGCAAAAGCTTTTGGAACATAGCTAAAGCTCTCAAAAAGAAGTGCTCTCAATTTTTCCCAATTAAAGTTGACGGCGTGCCCGTTCCAAATAACGTGTCTAAGGCTCTAGCCTTTGCTCAACATATGCACCAGGTTCACTTGTCAGCCATTATTAATAGCGATAGTGACACTGAAGCTCAAGTGGCTTCTTCTTTCGATGCTATCGAAAGTAGTAGCAGCTCCTCTTTCCCCTTCATGTCTGTCTCCTCTCTAAAGAGTATCATAGCTGATTTAAAATCAAGTAAGGCTCCGGGCAACGACAACATCTACACTTTATTTCTAAAAAATATGCACAGGAAAGCGTTTATATACCTATCAAAGTTACTAAATGCTTGCCTTGTAACATCTTACTTCCCGACTGCCTGGAAAATTGCAAAAGTTATTTGGATCCCGAAACCTAACAAACCCAAGTCCGAAATCGGCAGCTACAGGCCAATAAGCCTAATAAGTGTGATTGGAAAAGTATTCGAACGCTTCATCAAGATTCAGCTCCAAACCTTTATTGAGTCGCAAAATATCTACCCCAAAGAGCAGTTTGGTTTCAGAAGCGGGCACAGCACAATTCATCAAGTTCGAAGGGTAACAAATATAATCACTACGAACTTTGGACTAAAAAAGTCAACTGGTTTGCTTACTCTCGACTTGGAAAAGGCATTTGACTGCGTCTGGCATCAAGGGTTAATCCATAAAATGCGATTACTTAATTTTTCTCTGTACCTTACTAAAATAATCATGGACTTCCTGCGCGATAGATACTTTTATGTTGATATCAATGGCTCGGAATCAATTAAGTTCCCGATACCAGCTGGTGTTCCACAAGGCTCGGCGCTAAGCCCCATATTATTTAACATCTTCTTATATGACATACCACTACCAGCCAATTGCATTATTAGTCTATTTGCTGACGACACAGCCCTTTTGTCATCAAATCACTGTCCGGTATCTGTAAAAACCTCACTAGAAAACGGGTTCGCAACACTGTCAAATTATTTCAACAGATGGAAATTGAGAATAAACCCTACTAAAACCGAGGCAATATTCTTTACTTGGAAACGCAAGCAATGCCTACTCCCCAGTTCTCTTAATGTAGATGGTAACATTGTCGGCTGGAACCCGGAATATATAAAATATCTAGGAATTTACCTTGACAAAAAGCTTACCTTCAAAGCCCATATCGGGCTTACCATAAAAAAATGTGACCTTTTGGTCAAATCTTTGTATCCGTTAGTAAATAGGCGCTCGCAGTTGTCTATAGCAAACAAATTGATTTTATTCAAAACAGTTTTTCAGCCTGTCATGCTCTATGGTGCTCCGGTTTGGGGGCGCTGTGCTGCTACTCACATCAAAAAGTTACAAATTAAACAGAACAAAATTCTGAAAATGCTCCTAAATCTCCCGTTTTTCTATTCGACCAACTCTTTACATTCGGTTTCAAAGCAGTCCCTTATTTCAAGCAGCATTAACCGCATTAATACCAAATTTTTAAACACTTGTGTTGCATCAGACAATCCTATGGTTCGAGCTCTAGTGCAATGAACTTCAACTTTAAGAGCATCCACATTATAAATGACTCTCATTTAAATCCGACAACCTTAAATCAGCAACAATGCTGCTCTTTTGTTTCTTTGCTTAAGTTAGTATGTAGTTAGCACTAAGATATTAAAGTAAGTTTTATATTACAATTCATTCAAATAAAAGGTTTTCCCCGTTTCCTTTTACATATCCAATGTAATTACACAAAAATTCATTCTGCTAAGATGCATGTTAATACAGTTGTTTAGGATTGCAAGAGCCAAAGCTCGATTCACCTACTGGAATATTTTGTACAAATTGTAGTATATTTAATGTATGGTTGAATAAATAAATCTAAATCTAAAATCAATATCTTGGCATGTTATATGCTAATAGAATAAAAACAATATTTTTCTTTCTTTAGTCTCAATAATAATGAGAAAAGTAATAACATAATGTCGCGAGTAGGGTCAACACTCCAAAAGAACCCAAATGTCAAATAATTGGGTTTGCTCCAAGCAGCAAATTTTCGTGAGTAAATCTAGCTTCTACGCATAAGAACCCTTATACTTCGATATGGGTGACTAAGATCATAATATTACTGTAATTGCTACTACTACTATAAGTCTTATCGTTTTATGAAGAGGCGAAATTCGATGCGACGACTAATAATCTTTGATTTAAAATCTATGATTTACATAATTGTTTTAATCTTTTCGGGTCAGCGAATTTTATCCTGCCCATATCACACCTTTGGTAATATTTATGGTGTATTTGTGAAATAATGATGCCAAGTTATTCTACCAAATTTAGTTGCTAGTGCGCTTTTAACTTTGCATGCCACGATTCGTCGTTGGTTTGTTAGCAGTTTTCTTAGATTGGGCAAACACTTTTCAAAAAGGTGAGACAAAAAAAATATTTGCTTTACAGACTACCAAAGTCACTAATCTTTAGTTCTCTTGAATACCTCAAAATATGTCATTTATGCACAATTTGAATGTCACGGCACAGTGAGAGATAAGGATTACAATATAATCAAGCCGAATAAAAAAAAACTCTAGCGCACCTGAACCGCTAGAAAACTAATTTTCGAAGAAATTGACTTTGAGTGAAAAAAAATGTGGAAAGACGTAATACACTTTTTTGTAGAATCATATCAACCATTCCTTGTTCAAAGCAACAGAATTCAGCTATAACAAAAATGATGAAAATGTTCAGTGCTGGCAACATTTTCCCAACGAGGCAGCTATCAGTTAACCTTCACAAGCTCATACTTGAATCAACTTATCCTTTGAATTTCGTTCTCATCGGAGGATTTCGTCGAACGCTTTAGCGGTTAACGTTGTTTGAAGCTGCCATCCAAAAAATGTTCAAAACTCGGAACATTTAAAAATTGGTTTCTTAGTTTTATTGCAAATGTTTTGCATATGAGTATGTAATTTGAAGCATCTGTTGATGCAATAGTTACAAAAATGGCTAAAGCTGGTTACCCTGTGTCAGCAGCAGAGCAAAATATATACCAAATCTGCTTCACGTTAAACTAAAACCAACCAATAAATATCGTTTCCATTGAATCACTGCGCTATAAGTTATACGGGTGAAAAATTTTTTAGGGTTACCACCCTGTTAATTGCTGTTAATTTTCATTGCAGGATCGTTCCCATTTGCAAATCTAATGACATAATCGCGCAGTGAAGAAATTCCAAAAATTACAAAAATGGTCATAGCTGGCAGTCGTTTCACGATTTTTGTACGACATTCCTATGACATTTGGCTCACATCAAAATCTATTTACTGCATAAACTTCATTTTGATATCATAACTGCACCAGAAGTTATAGGGAAAAAGCTTTATTCTGCTGAGCAAATTTGTAATACTTAGGAGACAAAAATCACCATAGCTGGCAACCCTATTCTAATTTTTCAGCCAAATTTTCATCAAATGTTATGTTAAGTAAGGTCCAAATACAGTGTGAATTTTGTTTAAATCTGATGGCTGAATCGGAAGTTATAGGCCAAAAACCTGTTTTTTTTCTCAGTGATTTTTCAAGATGGCACCACTACCACAGGGTTGCCCACATTTCAAAATCACTTCTATCAGACCTGGTCCTAGTTAATACCAACATGTCCTGTGAATTTCGTTATGATCGGATAATCCGGTCGTCAGTTCTCGTGAACAGAACTTTCGAGTGCTGAAAATAGAGATAATTTAGTGATGGGTTGCCGTTCTTGTGCAAACCGGAATTTTAAAAATTTTAAATTGACATGACGCACAAACGTTGAAATTTATCAATGATTTGAATTTTTTGTCAAAAATCAAAAAAATTTCAGGAGGCTCAATGATTTGAAGGATTTTTTTTCAAGAGCCTGCCGCAGCTACAGGGTTACCAGCACTACCTTAGAAATCCATGTGTATTAAACTTTAGTCAACATCAATACGCTCTGCAAATTTCACGATGATCCAATGTTTTCGTCAGAAGTAATGACAAATCAAAATTTGAAAAAAAATCCTTGCCTACTTTTAGGCACGCTGCACCCACACACGGCTCAAAATTTCCAATTCTTTACTATAAACAAGCTTAAAACATAATAAGTTTTCATTTCCAATACCTTTTTTGAACAAAAATTCACGCTGCTAGGAAATTTAGGAGTACCTCAAAATTTACTAAAACGCTCGCCGCCGCCAAAAGGTTTAAGATATCTGAATTTTAGCAAGTTGTGGACCTACCTACTAAATACATCTACGTTCTCCGAAAGTTTCAGCTCAATCGAATCGGCCACTCCAGAGATTATCTCCCTTAATCATTTTGATGATATATATACATATATATATATATATATATATATATATATATATATATATATATATATATATATATATATATATATATATATATATATATATATATATATATATATATATATATATATATATATATATATATAGAAATATGAATTTTCGGCGAAACGAGTTTAATACTACTTTTCTTCGAAAATTAGTAATTAATTTTTTCAAATTGCATGTACGTAGCTTCCTTGTATATGCTGTCCATATGTTTTAATCGTCACATATATACATGCTAATGCACTTACTTGCTACCTTAATGAGGCTGCTAATTCGACCAATGCTTATAAGACTTGACGCAGACGCGTTACGCCTTGTTTTTCTCCTCGATGCTGGTGATATATGTAATCTCTTCCATTTAGTTTTTCCGCACTGGAGTGTACCCATACGAGCTTCTCGTAGGATGGTTTTCCGGAACTTTTCACTTAACACACTTGTATCCCTAAACGCTTTTCGTTATTAACAATACTCTATTTGATGTTGCCGTGTTGCATGCTAGTAGTTGTTTCCCATAATCCACAAATTCCCAATCGTTTTTATTATCTATTCCCGACACATGTTTCTGGATTTTGACTGCAGCCGATGTAGCTCCCAAGAGTATTCGTTCTTTAGTATTTCTTTGTTGCAACGCTATCTAACCAAGACATTTTTGGCCCAAGCACAACCAACCATTTTTAGGTTATGGTAAGCAAGCTACGAGATACTGATTTGTCATTTTACATCTCTTCTCATCTCGCGTCTCACATCACCTCTACCTAACTTGAGTGCCATAAAAAAAATTGATCGTACCTGCCGGGTGTCCAGCGCCAGGACGACCCTTTTTCTCTTTTCGTTTACCTCCTTTTCCTGTTCTTGATCCAGCACGTACAACGTTTTCTGCCTGTTCGCCGACTCCCTTTCAATAGCGCTCGATACACCAGTGAAATTCCCGACTGACGATTTTCGTGGACACTAGCCCGTAACTCTCGCCACGATCCCTTTTTTCTTGCTGATGTCCCCTAGGGTACTGCTAGCTTGCCAGCAAGGTCTCCACGTGGTCTCATCCCGCAGTCCTCCTTGACCCAAAAGGCTGATTGTATTCCGTTTTCCCCTGGCCGCAACCACCTGCTCCGTAACATTGATATAAAAGTATAGAGGATATGCGAATAGCATATACGTATACTGTACGTGTCTGTTGCCAGAACCATTTGTCTGAATATGGGTGAAAACGAAGTGTTCTGACATTCGCAGGTGTTTCACCATCGTTCCAATAACTGGGACTGTCAACGCGACTTTTATAAAATTGAATGTCTTCACGCCGCGCATTTATAAAATGTCTTAAAAATCGTAATCGGTTGGTGCATTAAAAAAAATGATGAATTCGGGCCCTTATGCATATCAGTGGCAGTGCCGAGTGATTGTTTAATTAAGTTAATATTTGTACATAGCTAGACAAATCAGATTTAATGTTGTGCGGTTTGGTTATTGTGAAAACGAATAAAGTTTACGAGTGAACGGTTTAGTATTATTTCAATAAAACTATTGATGACGAATGCGTGAAGTGTTTCATTTACAAATACGCCGGTTTATTTCGTTTGCGTGAAGATTAGCTATGCAATCGCCGCGAGAGTAATAACATCCCTCGGTTTGTTTACATTTTAGCTAATGTCACATTTCGAGCTTTTGAGTAGGTCAAAGCGGGTACTAAATTAAGAACTGATAGGGGCTGTTTTCAGCACATGCCCAGGTATATGAATAAAATTTAAAAAAAATAGCTTTTGAAGCCAAGAACAGTTAAAAGTAGAAACAGCACTGTAAATCTGCCGTAGCCGGTCCCAAGCCCGGTTTAGAAAAGAGGAGGGAGGTGTGAAACTGTGATAATAGTTGCGTCTTAGTGCTTCTATCGAGTATGCATTTATATATCAATAGTAGCATTGGAAAAAACAATAACAAGAGCAGGAGTTTTCGTTCGTTTCAATGTAACTATCCTAACCAACTCTCGATAGAAGCGCGAAATACAGCAATTTATATAAATAACTAAGGGGTCCATAAATATATATTTTTGCATCAAATTTTCTTATAAATGTTTATGGAGTATATTAAATAATGATACACATGTACAAATAAGGTTGTACATACTTTGTATGTATATATATCCATGGATATATTTGAACATATGTCTATTTGTGAATTTAACGATTAATTTTATTAAAATGCATATATATTCGTATGTATATATAGATATATGTATATATATATATATATATATATATATATATATATATATATATATATATATATATATATATATATATATATATATATATATATATATCCATATATATACATATATATGTATATAAATATATATATATATCTATATATATATATATATATATATATATATATATATATATATATATATATATTAACATATGCATATACAAATGAGTTAAACGGTAGTTATTATGGTAATTATACAGCTGAACCCCCTCACCTCCGATTTCCTTGAAATTTTTATATGTTGTAGTGTTCAGTATACTGAACAAGAATATGTATACATGTTGGGTGCGGAAATCAAAAATTAAAATAGTTTTTTAACTTTGAAAAACCGAAAATTTATTTGAATTTAATGGCATGAAAATTCACGAAAATGTTGACAGTGAAAAAATTCTAGTGCAGCTGTTATTGTAAACAATCAGCATACAAAACTTATGTGAACTTCTGATTTCCGCGCTCAACATGTGTACATATTCTTGTTCAGTATACTGAAGTATGCCAGTGGGTATGAATTAACACAAAAACTGTGTTTGTTTACATTTCCCCTTCCCCTTCCCCTTCCCCTTCCCCATTGTCTCAAACAATTTATGAACTTTATCAGTCGCAAAAGTGAAATCAATATGATAACATTGTTTGAAATGATTGAGCTTATTAGCAATCGTGATCGATTGCTTGATTTTTTAATTGCTCACAAAGTGATAAGGGAAGAAATCATTTGTCGAGAATGCGGTTCGGTTATTTCATTAACACGCGAAACATTATCTCTCCGCTGCACTTATAATTATTACACAGTTCCACGTAAACAAAAACGTCGAAGAGTTAGGTGTCCTTTTGAAGCGAGTGCACTAACTGGTACATGGTTCCAGAAAATCCGCATAGATATTGCAATTGCGTGTCGAATCATTGCGTACTTTTTGTACCACAGACCACCACATCAACATAAATTGATGGAAGATTTTCGGATCAACAATAATACCGCTGTTGATTGGATATCGTTCTGTCAGGAGGTTTGTATCATAATATTTCGTCTTCACAAACTAAAGAAAGGTTGACTTTAACTCAATGGTGATATATATAGGTTTGTCAATTCTGGGTGAATCGCACTTCAAAAAAAATTGGCGGTGAAGGTCACACCGTCCAGATTGATGAAGCACTTCTGGGTAGAAGAAAATATCATAAAGGCCGTGTAATTCGTGGAACGTGGGTGTTTGGAGGAATCGATCCCGTAACCAAAATGTGTTTCATCCAGCCTGTACCCAATAGATCTGCAAATGTTCTTCAAGAAGTCATAATGCGAAATATTGCTCCTGGTACGACTGTTATTTCGGATTGCTGGCGGGGCTACAGGAATCTGTCTAAAGAGACGTGGATGCACCTCACAGTCAATCATAGTTACAATTTTGTTGACCCTGAGACTGCCGCGCATACCCAAAACATCGAGCGGCTTTGGCGAGATCTTCGTAATAATATACCTCGATATGGACGAAAAAAAACTCACTACCGACAGTACATTGGGGAATTTCTATTCAAAAGGCGGTACTCATATTCAAATAGAATTGAGGCATTTTTTAATGAATTATCATTAATGTTTCCAATTGAAATTGATGATTTTATTAATGATTAAAGTCAAATAAATTTTCGGTTTTTCAAAGTTAAAAAACTATGTTAATTTTTGATTTCCGCACCCAACATGTATACATATTCTTGTTCAGTATACTGAACAGCTGTATAATTACCGTTATTATTATCATCAATAACATTGGTTTATAACGCGCACTGATTTGTGTTGCATTTTCTCGGCATAAAATTCAGAAATCTATTCAAATCAACGATTTAATTTCTTCTATTGGAATGCATCACAAATGTTAATAAATAAAATTTCCCTGTGCAATTATTCACAAGCTTTGACAGCCAAATGTTTTGTATTTCATCACTTACCTTGCATAGATATTGTGAATGTATTTTACTATTAAATCCTTCCACTTAAATCTAAACACCGTTTTAATATATCTAAAATAAATTGGCCCCTTTCATTATACGAAATCGTGTAATCACTTCACCTTTGGATTTTTAAGCCCCTTGCATGTATTCACTACAACTATCAAACAATCCAAAAAATGGTAACATAAATTTCGCTATGCCCATATCCTCTATACTTTTATATCAATGCTCCGTAACCAGCACTCCCCACAACATCCAACTTGTTCCGTGTCTGAGCCATAGAGATATAAGACGTTAAGAGTGGTGGTAAAGAAGCATTCTGTCTCGAGGTCACCCATATCCACAAATTATTTCAATACAACGAAATATCTTTCGGGGTATAGATCAGTTGCTCGTTTTGGGGGCAGTAACTTGTCGCGCATATTTGAAAAAATAGGAAAATATGAAAATTCAAGGAATAATATGCGTATATTTAAAATTTGAAGGTAATCTGCACTCTACATTGTGGCCGGCCATTGTTCTTCAGTATTGATATTTTTCAATATTTTGTAATCTATGGCTTCTCAAGTAAAAATTATTCATTAAATTAAAATATTTGCTTCTAACAAGTAGAACGAAACGAATCTTATTGTTGAATTGTTGAAGAACTATATATTATTATCTTGCAACATTTTCTTTAATTGCATTAAAGCTATTTAACCACTGTGCGCAGGTTAATGAGAAAATTATTATCATTTCATTACGTTTGCTTACAATGATAAATTTGAACTTTTGTGATGTGCCAAATTTTCTACTACCTCCCTCTTCCTTTTTAACCGGGCTTGGGACCGGCTTCGGCGGAATTAAGGTAAAACGCAATTTTTTTTAGGCTCTTTTTATTTACATGAATTCATTCTTCTAAAATTAACCTGAATTTATGATAGTCGAAGCCATGGCATTTTAATAAGTTTCTTATTTTAGCATATGTTATAATAGTAAACAGCACAAATTTTTCCAAAAATTATAATTTTTTCCTTGTAAATGTACGCTACTAATAATCGTAGATTTTTTTTTCTGTGCGAATTTTATTTAGGTCGACCGACATTTTTTTTAAATTCTTCAAACTAAAATCAGTTGCCCCTGTGAATGAGCTTCTAAGCCTACTTCATTGGCATCTCCGCCATTTTGGAATCCAAGAGAAACTGTCAGGTACCCAGGTGTCAGATACGTGGGCCAGCAGACGAGCACTTGAATCGGCATCACACAATTGCACTAAAATTACTGGTTTTCAGCCACGCCAAGTACTCAAATCTACATAATTTGGACTACAGACTTTACCATAAGGTAAATGGTAAGTACTTACCTGTAGAAAGTTCACCCAGGCAGGTAGGAGCCCGTATTTTCTGAACAACACTTCACTTCACATTTCGTTGCCGGTGTTTTGATAGAAACTGAAGGTGTCACTGCCATTTTTAACCGTATCTTATACTTCTAATAACTTTCTACACTTCTCAGCACTCGCGTCACTAAATTTGGTTTGAAAACACAGCTTGTTCAAGCTAATTTCATCTCAAAATCAATAGCATACTTGAAAATTGTTTGGTTTGTTTGTGTGTGCGATTTGACATTGACTCCTGGGTACTTGACAGCACCCCGTAAAGCTTGAGAGGTGAAGGCGAGGGGGAGAAGAATGCTCGAGACACACACCTACAGGCGTTTACACGGATACCGCCACTCTAAAGTCTTATACCTCTATTGTCTGAGCCGAGAAGGAAAGAGCAGATGCTCAATTTTTGCCTCGCAGCAAGACGTCAGACGCCTGTTGCCAGTTTTCGGTGCGGTGAGTGCGTTCATTGCATGTACGTGATGAGTATGCCGGAGCGGCAAATTCATTAGTATTAGTATAAAATTCATATTTCTTTATATATATATATATATATATATATATATATATATATATATATATATATATATATATATATATATATATATATATGTATATATATATATATATATATATATATATATATATATATATATATATATATATATATATATATATATATATATATATATATATATACAGTCTGTCAAGAATGAGTTTACACATAGGAAAAAAATTCAATTTTTCATCTTTCTAATTGTAAAATACTACTTTTTATTTATGTAAATGAATGTTTTTTTCTTAATTATAGTTATTTACATTATTTCCAACCGATATATACAAAAAAAAGTACAACTTTAATGCAAAACAAGAACGAAAAGACCAACGAAAACAATTATTGCAATTCTTGAAGTGTCAAGAAACTGTTTACACAAATTATTATTGTTTTTAATATTTACATATTTACAGGATATTTAATATTATTTGGTATATTTAACATTTGGTATGGCCACCTTTGGCATCCACCACACATCGCAACCGACTTTTCATTGAATGAACCAACTTTTGCAGGTCATACGTGGTTGGTATTTTTTGCCATTCGTCGAGAATCACAATTTTTAAGGCAGTTCGGTTTTTGGGTTGCCTTTTAGCGACTTGTTGTTTTAAGTAAGCCCATAAATTCTCGATGGGATTTAAGTCCGGACTCTTGGCTGGCGTATCCATCACTTTTCCGCAGTTGTATAAGGGCCACATTCGCACCATGTTCGCCTTATGTTTGGGATCGTTGTCCTGGTAAAGCTTAAAATTTGGTTTGCTGTTATGCATAAACCCGAATTTCTGCACACTGCTTGCCAAATATGTTTTAAGGATATGCAAATATGGTTGGGCGTCCATGGTTGACTCGATGACTGCCAAGTCTCCTACTCCTCTGCTTGAAAAGCACCCCAAATCATAACGGACAACTTACCAAATTTTACAGCCGGAATGATATTTCGATTTTCCAACGATGTTAAAGGCATGCGCCACACTCTAGCCGGTCCATCATTATAGTACAACATCATTTTCGTCTCATCGCAGAATATGACGTTGTCCCAGAAGTCAACGGGTTGAAAAAGATGCATCATAGCGAAAGAAAAACGCTTTTCGATGTTTAGTGCAGAACACAGTGGTTTCTTTCGTGCAGCTCTTGATGAGAACTTATTTCGTAGGATGGCCTGCCGTACTGTTTCATGGGAAACAGCAGCATCACACTCTTCCTTGAGTTCCCTAGCAAGTGTTCTGGTCGAAATCCAGGGGTTTTTATCAAGCTTCCTTATCATAAGGCGCTCTATACGTTTAGATATTTTTGGTTTTGAGCCACCTCCACACTTTGGCTCCAATCTATTCTCATTTTCAGCACGATTTATAACGTTAAAGACTGCCATTCGTGCTACACAAAACATTTCCGACAGTTCCTGTGCACTTTTACCTAATTGGTGATTATAGTATATCATCTGAACTAACTCAAAGGATAATCTTTTGCCTGGCATTTTAAAACACAATATCTCACTTATTTATGCGTATTAGCCAAAAATTAATGACACAATAATGATCAAATTTATAGAACTTTACAATACAGACCAAAAATTATGGTAAATTTACCGTATCGTTGCAGTAATGCAAAAAATAAACTTTTGTGTAAAGAGTTTCTTGACACTTCAAGAATTGTAATAATGGTTTTCGTTGTTCTTTTCGTTCTTTTTTTGCATTGAAGTTGTACTTTTTTTGTATATATCGGTTGGAAATAATGCAAATAACGATAATTAAGAAAAAAAAAAATTATTTACATAAACAAAAAGTAGTATTTTATAATTAGAAAGATGAAAAATTGAATTTTTTCCCTATGTGTAAACTCATTCTTGACAGACTGTATATATATATATATATATATATATATATATATATATATATATATATATATATATATATATATATATATATATATATATATATAGATATATATATATATATATATATATATATATATATATATATATATATATATATATAAAGAAATATGAATTTTCGGCGAAACGAGTTTAATACTAATGTTCTTCGAACATAAGTAAAAAAGATGAATTGCAGAAAAAAACTTAAATTGATGGTGGCGTTCCTGAATGAACCTGAATCCTTATGGGGCATTTCACGTGAAGCGGACAACGAAAAAAATCGAGGTTCTGGATTTCGTTCATATTGTGCATAATGGTACTTCTAGAAGATATGAATGTGGATGCACAAGTTTTTGTTTCTATGAGGTTTAGTTGCCGAGTTATGGGCTTCTGAATAATTGACAAAATTGATAAAAGGTTTTTTTGAAAGCGGATTCTGAGATTCAAAATAAAATCTAAAAAACATTAAACATAATGATTGGTATAGAAAATTAGCTGTTCTTTTTAATTTTGAAATTAGATTTGAAAAATAAATTTTTTTTCCTGTGTGGAACCGGAAATAGACACTTTAACTCGTAATTTGAATAGTTTGGACCAGGTTAATTTTGTTTATTTTTATAACAAAACAAAGCTTAAAGTATACTTATTTTATCATAAAAGTTTTAGAATGGGGTGGCCAGTAGTTTAGGAGGTAGGTGAATTTCAATACATAAAAGTCGCATGGAGCATGGTACCGGGAGCTTGATTATGATAGGTAGTGAGTGTGAAAGCAAAATATTTGTAGTAAAACTATTATATATCACTTGTGTCACTTATATATAGAAGATAAAATATTAAAATTGCTAATGCTGATTTACTTAGTGAAAAAAAGGTACTTGTGTATGGAAAAATGAATTTATTTCACAATTTTTACAATTTTACTCTCGTTTCTTAAACTAGTTCTGTTTTTTAATAACTAGAGGTGTTTCTACGATTAGTTTTTCCTTGCAGATTCGACATAATTTATTTTCTGCTAATATTCTTGGAATTTTTCTTAGGTCATTAGCCTTCCGATGAAACTTCAAATCGAATAGGTTGAAACATCGATAGCCGAACGGAGACATAATACACATAATAAAGACTCTTTAATTTATCAACGAAAGTAAAAGCCATTGCAAACGTTGAACAGTAACTCGAAAAATAACGGAAAATTTGAATTGGCTTGGCGTCAAATATATTATATATGCGTTATATATTTTAATTGGGTTTTTATGGGAAAATAAAACATTTTTCAAATAAGAGATGGCGTTACTAATCACATTTCAAATCAATTTTTGTTTTCGAGCCAACTAGCTGTCCTAAGCAAGCTCTCGGTACCACGTTCCATTCGACTTTTATGTATTGAAATTCACTTACCTCCTAAACTACTGGCCATCCCATTCTAAAACTTTTATGATAAAATAAGTATACTTTAAGCTTTGTTTTGTTATAAAAATAAACAAAATTAACCTGGTCCAAACTATTCAAATTACGAGTTAAAGTGTCTATTTCCGGTTCCACACAGGAAAAAAAATTTATTTTTCAAATCTATTTTCAAAATTAAAAAGAACAGCTAATTTTCTATACCAATCATTATGTTTAATGTTTTTTAGATTTTATTTTGAATCTCAGAATCCGCTTTCAAAAAAACCTTTTATCAATTTTGTCAATTATTCAGAAGCTCACAACTCAGCAACTAAACCTCATAGAAACAAAAACTTGTGCATCCACATTCATATCTTCTAGAAGTACCATTATGCACAATATGAACGAAATCCAGTGCCTTCATTTTTTTTCGTTGTCCGCTTCACGTGAAATGCCCCTTATATGTGTAAAAAGAGTATAATGTACCAGGCGTGTTGGAATTCAATAACGAAGGAAGAAAGAAATAGTACGAGTAAATAGTATCAATGACGGACTGAGGAATGGATAGTGAACTAGAAACAAGTATTGGATAAGCAAGATAAGTACTACATGTTGGTATAATGAATGTCAAAAAATAATGCAATAGTACAAAAATTACAATACGTTAATGGTTATAATTCTCGTTAAATTAAATAGAGAAGAGAAAATAAAAACGGTCACTATAAAATGAGTTATAATTCCGTTTAGTTCTAAAGAATACTAATTCAATTGAATTTAAAAATAATAAGAAAGTAATGACAGCCAATACAAAAGAGAAAAAAAACTAACAGCTATATTATAAACTATAAATTTGATAATTGCTAATGATAAATCTTTGGTGTGAGTGTTGTATGTAATTGATTTTCCTTTTCTTTTTTTGTTGCCATTTATTTGAATTATTATTTCTTTATTTGTTTGAATTATTATTTATATGATTTTCGAATTATTTTACATTATTATTTGGAATGTTAAAATTAGTGTAAGCCGATTTTGGCCGAAATCGGGTGAAATTAAAGCTCACCCAAAGAAATAGATAAAGTTTGTCATATTTCGTTTTTTCTTGAATCAATTTATGCTGGATTTGTTATTTTCTTTCAAGATATACTGTTGATATTACACATTTTGAATGAAAAATATAATTTCGAAAATAGTAAACAAATAGTATTATTATGACCGAGTAGATTGACACTGATAGATAATGATTCTTACATGGAATCTCCACTGTCCCTCCCCTTAGAATGTGTGTAGTTGTGTTGTTTCGTTTGCGTGCCGTAGCATGAGGGAGTCGTAAGCCCCAAATGCCCACGACCAGACTGAGCTAGTCGGCAGGGCAAGGCACGCAGGGTATGTTTCGACACGATTCCTTAATTTAAATTATGCTGCACTGACGACAGCTCGACAGAGTTTGGTCAGTCGCAACAATATATATATATATATATATATATATATATATATATATATATATATATATATATATATATATATATATATATATATATATATATATATAAATATATATATATATATATATATATATATAAATATATATATATATATATATATATATATATATATGTATATATATATATATATATATATATACATATATATATATATACATATATATATATTTACACATATTTATATAGATATATATATATATATATATATATATATATATATATATATATATATATATATCTATATCTATATATATATATATATATATATATATATATATATATATATATATATATATATATATATTCTTTTTAATTTTGAAATTAGATTTGAAAAATAAATTTTTTTTCCTGTGTGGAACCGGAAATAGACACTTTAACTCGTAATTTGAATAGTTTGGACCAGGTTAATTTTGTTTATTTTTATAACAAAACAAAGCTTAAAGTATACTTATTTTATCATAAAAGTTTTAGAATGGGGTGGCCAGTAGTTTAGGAGGTAGGTGAATTTCAATACATAAAAGTCGCATGGAGCATGGTACCGGGAGCTTGATTATGATAGGTAGTGAGTGTGAAAGCAAAATATTTGTAGCAAAACTATTATATATCACTTGTGTCACTTATATAGAGAAGATAAAATATTAAAAATTGCTAATGCTGATTTACTTAGTGAAAAAAAGGTACTTGTGTATGGAAAAATGAGTTTATTTCACAATTTTTACAATTTTACTCTCGTTTCTTAAACTAGTTCTGTTTTTACTAATGTTCGAAGAACATTAGTATTAAAATCGATTCGGCCAAAAATTCATATTTCCATATATATATATATATATATCATCAAAAAATTTCAGTGAGATAATCTCGGGAACGCGCCATCCGATGGAGCTTAAACTTTCAGGATACATTGGTGTATATACAGAATAGGTCCACGTCTCTTTTAATGTTAGTTATTGTTAACCTTTTGGCGCCGGCGGCCATTTAAGTGATATTTTTAATGTACCTATTATTTCGTGCACAAATTATTTTCGCAAAAATAAAGTTAACGAAATAAATTTCTATTGTGTTTTACATATGAATCGGATAATGCTTTGGAATTTTTTAACCCTATGTGTTCGCTGGGTGCCTAAAAAGAGGACGGGAAAATTTGAAAATTTTTAAATTTCGATAACTTTTGACAGAGCTATTCAATCATTACGAAATATTCAGGACATATTGATATTATTTAGTTGTAGATTTGTGTAGCTTTTAGTGAGCGTGCTGGTAACCATGTGGCTAGGGCAGGCACTGAAAGTGAAAACCTCCAAATCATCGTCTCTCTTGAAAAAATGCCGTTTCTTCAAAAAAAAGCCATTCATATGTAAATCTTGTGCTTTGTTTACATAGACAAAAAATAAAATTTGATATGGTATAACGGGCACGCCTGGTAACCCTTGCCCAATTTACCTATGTTTTTAGCATCAAAAACTTCTGTTCACGGAAACTCACGATTCGATGAGCAGAATTATTTGAAATTCACAGAATGTATTGGTCTTAAATAGGACCAGGCCTGATAGAAGTAATTTTGAAATGCGGGCGATTCTGTGCCAGTGGTGCCATCTTGAAAAACAACTAAAAAAGATAACGGTTTTTAGCCCTATAAATTCTGATTGAATCGTTCGATTTTGACGAAACTCACACAATTGCTGGACCTTACTTTAAGCCACGTTTGGTAGAAATTTGGTCGAAAAATTCGGTTGGAGTTGCCAGCTATGATAATTTTGGTGTCTTCATTTTGAAAAAAAAATTTGGAAGTGAAAACATTCAAACCATCGAATATTCAAAAAAATGTCCGTTTCTTACAATAAAACCAATCTGTATATAAATCTTATGTTTTATCTACACGTTCAAAATAAAACTTTGGAAATTTCATGTCGGACAAGAACGGTAACCCTCTCCCAGTTAACCTATATTTTTAGCATCAAAAACTTCTGTTCACGGAAACTCACGAACCAATAATCAGATACAGCTAAAATTAACAGAATGCATTGGACTTAAGTAAGACCAGATTTGATAGAAGCGATTTTGAAGTGTGGGCAAGTCTGTGCCAGTGGTGCCATCTTGAAAAATTACAAAGAAAAAAAACTGCTTTTTGCCCTATGAAATGTGAATAAGTTACCAGATTTTCATGAAATTGACACAGTAGCTAAAACTAACTCTTATCTCTGTTTAGTGGAAATTTGGTTGAAAAATTTGATTGGTGCTGCCAGCTATGGTAATTTTTGTGTCTTTGGTTTTGAAAATTCGCTCAGGAAAATAAAACTTTTTGCACTATAACTTCCAGTGCAGTCATGAAATCAATACGAATTTCATACAATTAATGAAACCTGTCATAAACATTATTCAGGCCAAATTTGGTTGAAAAGCCACAATAGAGTTGCCAGCTATTGTTGGTTTTGTGTTTGTTTGCAATATCTTTATTAAGCGGTTTTATCGTAGAATTTTCAATTGGTAATGATATTGTGGTGACAATAAACAACAAATATTAAGCTTTCGATCATTTGAAAAAACTCGCTGCAGGTAACCCTAAATTTCTTTATACTCCTTAAACTTCGAATGTAATATAACAACGTGAAGCGGATGTAATATATTATTGGCTTTGATACTGGCGAAAGGTTGCCAGCACGAGTCGGTTGTGCTACTTTTGTATCAATAAATGCTTACAGTTAGTATACATACCGGAAACATTTACAATGAAAATAAATAACCGATGTTACAATTCGCAAAGTTCTGCAAATTTTTCGGATTGCAGCCCCAAACACCAACTTCAGTTACAGTGCTGCAGGCACTGAGCATTTTCTTAATTGATGTTATATGAGATGCTGCTTTCAAAATTATGTGAAATAAGCAACTGATAACGAATATAATTAACCCGTGTTTTGCTCTCATAAACGTTGGAATTCATGCCAGTGGTAATATCTGAAACCTTCCACCATATGAGCTATAATGCATTCTTAAGACGAAAGTAAAACGTGGCATTTGAAACAGTTTGGCCGTAATAAGCAGCTCATGTGGTGGAATATGCACTCAAAACCTGCACGATTCTTCTACTGTTCTTCGAACATTAGTGTTTCTAGGGGTTCAGGTGCGCTAGAGTTTTTTAATAACTAGAGGTGTTTCTACGATTAGTTTTTCCTTGCAGATTCGACATAATTTATTTTCTGCTAATATTCTTGGAATTTTTCTTAGGTCATTAGCCTTCCGATGAAACTTCAAATCGAATAGGTTGAAACATCGATAGCCGAACGGAGACATAATACACATAATAAAGACTCTTTAATTTATCAACGAAAGTAAAAGCCATTGCAAACGTTGAACAGTAACTCGAAAAATAACGGAAAATTTGAATTGGCTTGGCGTCAAATATATTATATATGCGTTATATATTTTAATTGGGTTTTTATGGGAAAATAAAACATTTTTCAAACAAGAGATGGCGTTACTAATCACATTTCAAATCAATTTTTGTTTTCGAGCCAACTAGCTGTCCTAAGCAAGCTCTCGGTACCACGTTCCATGCGACTTTTATGTATTGAAATTCACTTACCTCCTAAACTACTGGCCATCCCATTCTAAAACTTTTATGATAAAATAAGTATACTTTAAGCTTTGTTTTGTTATAAAAATAAACAAAATTAACCTGGTCCAAACTATTCAAATTACGAGTTAAAGTGTCTATTTCCGGTTCCACACAGGAAAAAAAATTTATTTTTCAAATCTATTTTCAAAATTAAAAAGAACAGCTAATTTTCTATACCAATCATTATGTTTAATGTTTTTTAGATTTTATTTTGAATCTCAGAATCCGCTTTCAAAAAAACCTTTTATCAATTTTGTCAATTATTCAGAAGCTCATAACTCAGCAACTAAATCTCATAGAAACAAAAACTTGTGCATCCACATTCATATCTTCTAGAAGTACCATTATGCACAATATGAACGAAATCCAGTGCCTTCATTTTTTTTCGTTGTCCGCTTCACGTGAAATGCCCCTTATATGTGTATAAAGAGTATAATGTACCAGGCGTGTTGGAATTCAATAACGAAGGAAGAAAGAAATAGTACGAGTAAATAGTATCAATGACGGACCGAGGAATGGATAGTGAACTAGAAACAAGTATTGGATAAGCAAGATAAGTACTACATGTTGGTATAATGAATGTCAAAAAATAATGCAATAGTACAAAAATTACAATACGTTAATGGTTATAATTCTCGTTAAATTAAATAGAGAAGAGAAAATAAAAACGGTCACTATAAAATGAGTTATAATTCCGTTTAGTTCTAAAGAATACTAATTCAATTGAATTTAAAAATAATAAGAAAGTAATGACAGCCAATACAAAAGAGAAAAAAAACTAACAGCTATATTATAAACTATAAATTTGATAATTGCTAATGATAAATCTTTGGTGTGAGTGTTGTATGTAATTGATTTTCCTTTTCTTTTTTTGTTGCCATTTATTTGAATTATTATTTCTTTATTTGTTTGAATTATTATTTATATGATTTTCGAATTATTTTACATTATTATTTGGAATGTTAAAATTAGTGTAAGCCGATTTTGGCCGAAATCGGGTGAAATTAAAGCTCACCCAAAGAAATAGATAAAGTTTGTCATATTTCGTTTTTTCTTGAATCAATTTATGCTGGATTTGTTATTTTCTTTCAAGATATACTGTTGATATTACACATTTTGAATGAAAAATATAATTTCGAAAATAGTAAACAAATAGTATTATTATGACCGAGTAGATTGACACTGATAGATAATGATTCTTACATGGAATCTCGACTGTCCCTCCCCTTAGAATGTGTGTAGTTGTGTTGTTTCGTTTGCGTGCCGTAGCATGAGGGAGTCGTAAGCCCCAAATGCCCACGACCAGACTGAGCTAGTCGGCAGGGCAAGGCACGCAGGGTATGTTTCGACACGATTCCTTAATTTAAATTATGCTGCACTGACGACAGCTCGACAGAGTTTGGTCAGTCGCAACAATATATATATATATATATATATATATATATATATATATATATATATATATATATATATATATATATATATATATATATATATATATATATATATATATATATATATATATATACATATATATATATATATATATATATATATTTAGACATATTTATATATATATATATATATATATATATATATATATATATATACATATATATATAAAAAATATATATATATATATATATATATATATATATATATATATATATATATATATGTTGTTAACGCGTGAAATAGATTAAACTTAGTTTGCTAATAAAGAAATTTATTTGTTATACTCAATGTAACGAAATATACTCATTGTTAAATTGAATTTTAAATTGAATGTATCGATATCGATATTTTTTGTACCATTCCTCACAAAGATACATAATTTGTAATTTATTGACCCAGTATTGTATTCACCTGGTAACGTACATTTACCGATTCAAGCAAAATTTGTCATGTCAACAAAATACATTCCATTCGAATTTATTGCAATAATTGCAAATCAGCTAGTTCGAATCGAATGTACTTTAGACAATTACTTAATGTGGTGTTAGTAGATTAAGCAATTTTATAATCGTATAAAATAAGTGTATTTGTACACATTCGGTCTCTTTTAATAAAGAACAAGGTAACAGCAGTACATTCGTGCGTTCCTTCTATTTATTTTTGCAGGTGCTACAACTTGAGAGTTATCAGCAGTGCTAATAAGCTCAGTAATTTCTAAAAATTACTTGACGTTTACATTGGTCCTTCGAACCGGATTATCGGTCGAAATCATTTGATTATTGCTAGGTCGCCGTACGGAAATGTACAACAGCAACATGCATGCAGGCGGATTACAGGTCAATCCAGCAACAGGAATCGACACACAGAAGTTCAATCTTGAGGAGGTTCATCGCTTCGTCCGGAACTTTAAGAAGGATTCGAAATCGAGGTACTGCAAGGAGTATTTCGAAGCCAAGGTAGAAGCGCTTCAATCCAAATGAAAAGCACGCAAGCAGGGTCATTTTGATGTCGTCCAAAGCAAGAGCCACAACGCGGGATTGCTGAAAGATTATTTGACGGAGTACGATGAAGTAGAGCAGCTTTTCGAGGAGCATCTAGTGCTCTTCCGTCAACAAATCAGAGGGTATATGGTAGATTGTGCGAAGCCAGTCCCTCAAGGGTCGATCGCCGAGGGAATCATTCCTCTGGAACGCATCAAGGTGCCGAGGTTCAACGGCGACTTTACAAATTGGGCGTCTTTTCACGATTTATACAAGGGTATGGTACATGACAACCAAGGTCTGAGTGCTGTACAAGAATTGCAGTACTTAAAGGCATCGGTAACTGGCGAAGCAGAAAAGATGATTAAACACCTAAGCACGACAGAAGCGAATTATCCAATCGCATGGTCATTGCTTGAGAAGAGGTTCGTTAATGAAACTCTTGTCGAGTATAAAGTCTTCGGGCGCACCAAGTGTGGATGCGATCAAGAACATGTTGAACATAACGAATGAGGTTCTAAGCAGTATGAAGTCGTTGAACGTGGAACCTGTCAACATCATGTTGGTATATTTTCTCCAACAGAAATTAGACTCTGAATCGAACATGGAATGGCAGAAATTCGTCGGGATATCAACAAATGTGCCGACTATAGATCAATTTCTCCAATTTCTATCGCAGCAGCTGACAGTTTTTGAAGCATTGCAGCCGAAAGTGTTTAAGAATAACAGCAAGATTAGTGTGTTAAGGCCGCAAGTGTTGTGTCAGTTTTGTAAGGGTGAACATAAAATATATAAGTGCGAAAAGTTTCAATCTGCAGACATCGTTGAGAAGCGAAATTTTGTGAAACGAGCACGATTGTGTTTCAACTGCTTAAGCGATCAACATAGCGCATCCAATTGTACGTCGTCATCAAGATGCAAGAGCTGCAAAAGCAAACATTATAGTGTACTTCATTCTGATGTGAAATGGGAAGTTTCGAGGGAATCAGACACGGCGAAGACACAGCATTCAACGTCATTAAGTCTGACCTCGCTGGATGGTAAGGGTTTCACGCTGTTAGCAACAGCTAGAGTGTGGATTAAAAACAGCGTAGGCACTTATGTTCCACTGAGAACCTTAATCGATCAGGGTTCGCAGGATTCTTTTATAACAGAATCAGCAGCGCAGTCGCTAGGCATAGCTAGACGACGGGATAAACTGCGAATTTACGGAATCAACAAATCACCTGTAACGACAAAGGATTCAATAACAGTAACGTGCCGTGAAAGGTGGCCGCAAAGAAGTTTAACGTTACATTTACATATTTTACCAAACATAGCATCGAGACTGCCTCAATGTGGCTTTGATGATCTTGTCGTGGGACTAGACAAGGATAGCTTAGTAGACAACAGTTATAACATACCGGACAAGATCGATATGCTACTGGGTGCAGATATATACAGCGTAATCCTTAAGAAGGGTTTAAGGAGATTTCGAAATGGGCAGATGATAGCCCAAAAACCTCATTGGGTTGGATCGTTTCGGGAACAACACATGTTGTTAAGGGAGGTATTCATGGAGTATGCATGATCAATCTTCAAGAGCTCGATGAAACAATCAAACGCTTCTGGGAGCAAGAAGAGGTTGATTCAAGCCAAAACGTATCTGAAGTCGAGGCTGCGTGTGCTCAGCATTATACAATGACAACGAGACGCCAAGAAGAGAGCGGCCGATACATAGTTCGTCTTCCTTTCAAGACTGATGTTAATCCGTCTGTGGAATTGCAATCATCAATGAAGGACGCAATTATTCGACTGCGACAAATGGAGAATCGTTTGGATCGTGATGAGGAATTAAAGGAACAATATAACGAGTTTTTAAAGGAATATTTCAGACTTGGGCACATGGAAGAAGTCCCAAAAGATGAAATCTACTCGAAGGCATCATATT
The DNA here is from genome assembly GCA_963978885.1 of Nemotelus pantherinus. Lineage (NCBI taxonomy): Eukaryota > Metazoa > Arthropoda > Insecta > Diptera > Stratiomyidae > Nemotelus > Nemotelus pantherinus. Next base: position 149,570,414 of record OZ022263.1, read on the forward strand.
ATCTGCCGCACCACGAAGGCTTCCAGGTCTACTACAAAGGTGCGCGTAGTCTTTGACGCTTCACATAAAACATCTTCAGGAAAGTCTTTAAATGACTTATTGATGATCGGCCCTACAATTCAAGACACGATTTTTGAATTATTATTACGTTGGCGTACTCATAAGTTCGTGATCACTGGCGATCGCCAAGATCGCCAAAAGATGTATCGCCAAGTTCTGGTGGACGAGAGAGACAGGGATTACCAACGTATCGTCTGGAGACCAGTTTCTCCAGGGCCTATCAAACATTATCGTCTGAAGACAATTACTTATGGTACAGCTAGTGCCCCGTACCAAGCAATACGAACTTTAACACAATTAGCAAAGGATGAGCAATTTAAATACCCAGCAGCGGCGCAAATTCTACAGAATGATTTTTATGTGGCCGACGTGCTGAGTGGAGCATCAGACATTGTCTCGGCACGCAAATTATTAAATGATTTAAAGGCTATGTTAGAAGCGGGTGGAATGAAAATTCAAAAATGGGCTTCCAATAACGATCAAGTATTGGATAATGTTGCCTCTGCTGGATAATGTTGCCTCTCTTCTCTCTCAACATAGATTTGGAGCAGTCACTGAAAACATTGGGCTTACTTTGGCAACCCAAAGGTGATTTTTTTGTATTCAAGGTAGTTCCGCCAGTTTTTCAACCGCAAGGCACAACTAAGCGCCTTGTCGCTTCAGCTATCACTCGTCTTTATGACCCATTAGGATGGTTACAGCCAGCAGTAATAATTGGGAAAGTAATTCTACAGAAACTTTGGCTAGAAAAAATTGATTGGGATGATTGCTTACCGAATAGTTTACTGAACGAATGGTCTCAGTTCATAAATGACTGCCCAGTTCTAGAGTACATCAAAATACCTTGCCATCTAGGAACAACACCTTCGGATAAAGTTGAGATCCATGGGTTTTGCGATGCGTCTATGGTCGCTTACGCGGCAGTGGTTTATCTGCGTGTGGTTCCAGTAGTCGGAAACGTAAGCGTATTTTTGATAACAGCTAAAGCTAAAGTAGCTCCATTAAAAAGCCAACCCATCCCACGACTTGAGCTTAATGCAGCTGTGCTTTTAAGTAAATTAATAACCAGTATTAAACGTGCCTTAAAGATGGACAAGGATGTACCAATCTATTGCTGGACTGATTCAACAATCGTTCTCGCATGGTAACGAGATATTCCAATAGAGTCAGTGAGATTCATTTGCATACGAATGCATCATGTTGGTGACATGTTGGAACAGATTACAATCCTGCTGACTGCGCTTCACGTGGTATGTTACCATTAGGGAATCCAATCCCGGGATTAGAATCCCGGGATCCCGAACAGTTTTTAGTCCCTAAAATCTCGGGATTGATGTTTTATAATCCTAGGATTGATGATTTATAATCCCGGGACTATAAACCATCAATCCTAATTGAGATCCGGGATTTTAGTGGCTAAAAACTGTTCGGGATCCCGGGATCCCGGGATTGGATTCACTAGTTACCATCGAAATTAATTTAACACTCTTTGTGGTGGAAGGGCCCATCATGGCTTTCTGAAAAAACAGTAGATTACGCTTCGAACGTAACTACAGTATTTGCAGCTATCGCCTATGAGCCAGAAAATATATTGGAGAGATTTTCCAGTTTTACACGATTAACTCGTGTTGTTGCATACTGCTTGCGCATGAAATCTAGAAAACGTCATACCTCTTACTTAACTACAGAAGAGTTGAAACAAGCCATTGCCACATGTGCAAAATTATCTCAACGTGTCACTTACAAAGATGAAATACAGAAACTGGAATCAAACAAGCATATTTCATCGAAATCAAAATTGCTTATTTTAAATCCCTTTTTAGATGCTCAGGGTGTCTTGAGGGTAGGCGGACGCTTACAGAATGCACCATCCAATCATAATAAGCCCCGAGTGCAACTTGGCAAAATTAATTGTGAAAAATTTTCATGAACGAACCTTGCACGGAGGTCAACAGCTCGTGATGGCAACTGTTCGAAGAGAGTTCTGGATTCCACAAGTCCATAAAATGGTGAAATCATGCATACATAAATGTCTGAAATGCTTTAAAACCAATGCGCAACCTCAACAACAGTTAATGGGAAATCTGCCAGAAGCCAGAGTAACACCAGCGAGAGCATTTTCTAATTGTGGCTTAGATTATGCCGGACCAATTACAATAAAATGGTCGTTGGTTAGAGGAGCTAAAACGGCGAAATCATACATTTATCTGTTTAACAACAAAGGCTATACATTTAGAAATTGTCAGCGACTTAACAACATCAGCCTGTATTGCTGCAATAAAACGCTTTGTAGCAAGACGCGGATTGTGTTCCAACATTTATAGTGATTGTGGAACGAATTTCGTTGGTGCGAACAAGGAATTAAAAGATCAATTCAATAAAGCACGACTACAGACTCAAGCATTTTTAGCAAACGAACAGATCAAGTGGCATTTCAATCCACCAAGCAGTCCACACTTTGGCGGTCTTTAGGAGGCCGGCGTAAAATCGGTCAAACTCCTTTTAATCAAAACTATTGGGTCAAATTTACTAAACATTGAGGAGCTATATACGGTATTGACACAAATTGAGGCTGTTTTAAACAGCAGACCATTGCAACCCATGAGAAATGATATCAACGATGAAGAAGTTTTGACGCCGGGACATTTTCTGATCGGCCAGCCCTTAGTTGCAGTTCCTCAAGCAAAACCACCTGAAAACTCGAACCTTTTGCGCAAATGGCATCTAACAATGCAGCTTGTAGAACGGTTTTGGGCCAGATGGAGTACTGAATATCTTTCACGTTTACAAAAAAGGCCAAAATGGATGAAACCGAAGGAAAATCTGGCACCAGGACAATTAGTGCTCGTTAAAAATGAAAATTACCCCCCGACGAAATGGCCGCTTGCAAGAATATTGCAGGTTCATCCAGGAAATGATGGGATTGTTCGAGTCGCAACAATCAAACTCAGAGGACTCATTACAAAACGTCCAGTTGTGAAACTAAGTCCATTGCCTATACCAGCTTGTGAGTCAAACAACGAGCTCTGTTCAGATGTTCCGACTACGGAGCAGACCATTGATGCTTCAAATGCAGACTTGATATATGAAGGAGTCAAAGATAATGGAGTCAAAGATAATGGAGTCAATGATAATGTTACCAACGACAATGTCACTAAAAGTGGGGTGTCACAAGGTGGAAGACGGGGCTCACGCTGGTTTATTAATGTTCATGATAATTGGCTGTATTATCCCGATAACAGAAGCCCTTGTTAAAGAGTCTTCAGCGAACATAGCACACGTGAACAGTGGCCTAATTGTGGAGCATCTTGGCCACGCATATTTGAACAACGGAACACTTCAGCTTAGGGTGAAAATACCATGGGAAGATTTAAGAAAAGATAGTAGAAACATCATTGATGTGATAAAAAACATGACGTTTCTATGTGATTCAGGTTTAAGTATTACCCAAGAAATTCATTGTTTGGACCTACTAAATCATCTAGTTGCGATAGAAAAGGAAATTCAACACAAATTACATACAATACATTTCGTCAAGGACAGACAGAAAAGAGGGATACTAGGAAGCATGTTAACAGCTGTCTTTGGTATAAATGATGAAGTCTAAAGAGATATAGACAATCTTGAATACAACCAGTAGTCCATAAGGCGATCACTTAGTGAGCAGACTAAGTTAATGTTGCGGGCAACCCACATGCTGAATCAGACGAACGACAAAATGGAAAACAGGCTCGTACAATTCAACGAAAGGCTTAATACGGCAACTAACCTCATAACTCAATACACAAAGTGGTATAAGACGACTGACCATAATAAAATTAACTTACAATTTTTCGGCACATACCAGCGAGCACTCAACTTCTTAAACGAGGTTTTGGCTAAATATACAACAATAGTGACACACATATACACAAAGGAAGGTATCCTAGATTTAATTCAACCTGCTGAGCTAATTGACATCATACAAAACAAAACAGAACAGGTATTGCCGCCAACTTTCAAGTTGTCTCATGTGTCTTTTGACAAGCTAACAATACAATACGAAGAGGAAGCATTGTTAATCGATGGATATTTGCCCATTATCGACCAGAGAAGGTACGATCTAATAAAAGCTACCGCTGTTCCACACAGGCTTTACAATCGAACATATACAGTACAAGACCTGTCGGCAGATATAATTGGAGTAAATTTCGAACAACAAGTATATTTTGAACTAAACGAAGAACAATTTCGCGAGCAAATAAAATTACCAGCCAACGATTTCCTGGTACGATTGAATACGTTGTATGATGTGAAGAACAAACCAAATTGCATCATCAGAGAAGTCTTTAATATGTTTCGAGGACAAAACTGCTCACTTGTTACCTTTGAAATTGAGCCATCAACAAACGTAATATGGAAAAGATTATTCTCGAGCGGAAAATGGTTGTTCATTGCTTTAACACAAACCGTAGCACATCAGATATGTGGAGGTAAACGTGAAGAAGTAATATTAACTGACACCGGAATTCTATCTCTTCAATCGGGTTGTGAATTGGTAACTGACGAATACATTTTGTCGAACGAAATGCAAGTCCAGAAGATCGCTCACCAAAATATGATTAAATCCATACCAATTGAAGGATAAGCTGCTCCAACCAATATTCCTCAACTTAACATTACTTCGATTATGAAACCTTCTGATACATTTTCCTCGCTGATCGATGACGCACAAGCTCTTAAGAATTCTTTCGATAACACAATACACAAGCAAGTTAGGACGTATCATATTCATTTGGCATTAATAAGCATTTCATCAGTTATCATCATTTGCACCATCACAGTATTGATTTTCCGATACAACGCGTGTAAATCATCAAGTTCGCCAACCGCACGATGGTACGATCCTGAACCAAACCAAGCAGACTCCTCCGTATAAGAACTATTAGTTCTTGGTGGGCGGAATGTTAACGCGTGAAATAGATTAAACTTAGTTTGCTAATAAAGCAATTTATTTGTTATACTCAATGTAACGAAATATACTCATTGTTAAATTGAAATTTAAAATGAATGTATCGATATCGATATTTTTTGTACCATTCCTCACAAAGATACATAATTTGTAATTTATTGACCCAGTATTGTATTCACCTGGTAACGTACATTTACCGATTCAAGCAAAATTTGTCATGTCAACAAAATACATTCCATTCGAATTTATTGCAAGAATTGCAAATAAGCTAGTTCGAATCGAATGTACTTTAGACAATTACTTAATGTGATTTAAGTAGATTAAGCAATTTTATAATCGTATAAAATAAGTGGATTTGTACACATTCGGTCTCTTTTAATAAAGAACAAGGTAACAGCAGTACATTCGTGCGTTCTTTCTATTTATTTTTACAGGTGCTATAACTTGAGAGTTATCAGCAGTGCTAATAAGCAGCTCAGTAATTTCTAAAAATTACTTGACGTTTACATATATGTATATATATATATATATATATATATATATATATATATATATATATATATATATATATATATATATATATATATTTATATATATATATATATATATATATATATATATATATATATATATATATATATATATATATATATGTATATATATATAAATATATATATATATATATATATATATATATATATATACATATATATATATATATATATGTATATATATATGTATATATATATATATATATATATATATATATATATATATATATATATATATATATATATATATATATATATAGACATTGTTACCCACCCGACCTCTCGGGAGGGTTAGACCGTCGGACAGGTCCACTTGGGTCCCGGTTCCACTCCATCGGAGATTGGGCGTGGGCGCCACTCACTCACCCAGTAAAGGGACCTCGAGCCGTGGAGTGAGGTTCGGCTCTCCGAGGTCAAAGGGGCCTCTGTTAACCCAGTAAGGTTACTCGTCGCGGAGACCAATTCCCAGTTTCCCAAACTACCAATCCACTGCCCCGGTTCGCAATCTGGAATTTGTCCTTGCAGACCACAAATCACTTCCCGGCGGACTTGCAAGGTTCACTAAAGACCCACTAAATTATTTCGCACGGTAGACACGTATGTTCTCACCGCCGCCTGCTAGTTCCCAAGACTCTATTACCTTCAGTTTTGAATAGTAAGTTGCTTCTAATTAGCCGACTAAAACGGTCGATGCAAACACATATGTTAACTTTACGCCGCCTACTAATTTCCTTCACTACTTTAGTTTCAGCGCAAACCACTACTCGACTGCCATCTACCCGTTTAAAACGGCAACCATATCTATATAATCTATATATATATTCTCAACAATGTCTACTCGACACCTCCGCCCTATTAATCTCACCGCGAACCATGAATTTATTACCCGCACTACTAATCGATTGCCATCTATCTTCAATTAAAGCAGAAGCCGAATATATATATATATATATATATATATATATATATATATATATATATATATATATATATATATATATATATATATATATATATATATATATATATGCACAACAACGTCCACTCTTCTACTTCACTCTAGTAATTTCCCCGTGAACCATGACTTTATTACCCGACTACTAATCGATTGCCATCTATTCTCAGTTAAGGCAGAAGCCGAATATATATATATATATATATATATATATATATATATATATATATATATATATATATATATATATATATATATATATATATATATCTATATATATATATATATATATATATATATATATATATATATATATGCACAACAACGTCCACTCTTCTACTTCACTCTAGTAATTTCCCCGTGAACCATGAATTTATTACCCGAACTACTAATCGCTTGCCATCTATTCTCAGTTAAGGCAGAAGCCGAATATATATATATTCTCAACAACGTCCGCTCAATTAGTTTTCAACGCGCACTATTAATGCCTATTCGGAGCGCTTTACCCCGGTCCCTCACTGTCATTGCATTAGTTGAACCAAAACGACAACGGCGCACGCGTGCCCTGGTAGGCTTCTATTGAATCAAAAGCTTCTCATCATTACAATTGAATTCAAACACTTTATTTGCCCGTTCGAGCTGTAGTCTTAAACACACACTATTCATTTATACGCACGACCTTAATTAGCACGACCACTCAAACCTAACACATGACTTTATAAATGAGCTAAACTTAAACACTAAACTTCGATTTATTAATAGTTGAAAGCATGCGGAGGAATAAAACAATCGCTTTCCAATCTTTATCATGAACAACTAACTAGGTAAATTGACTCAAGAACAAAAATTTTCCACTGACCTTCCAAAACGTAGACTCCGCACCACCAGACTCAGATCGCTTAACTTAACTTCAGATTCTTGTCATACACTGCACGCTCCTCATCATTGTCTGGCTCGGGCTTTGAACCCCAGACCCCCTGGCTGGCAGTCCGCTGCGCTAACCTCTGCTCTACGAAGCCGGTAATACACCACGATATGTTTCGGACCGTAGAGCTGCTCCAACTGGCCAAGACACGTGCGTCACTCTCCGCCGGCGCCTCGCCTAGGTTCTCAATGTGTTGTAATGACGAATTCCGGCTCGGACCGTCTGATTGCAATACCGTTCACTGCACGCTCCGCTGTAATTTCGGCTAATCAAATTCCAGCGTCTCGTTCACCGCCGGCGATTCGTCTGTGCTGTCCGTCCGTCGTAATTATGTAATTCGATTCGGACCGACGGATGGCTCCACTGCGATTTTCAAATGTGCACCAAGTCAAGTCAATGCACGCTCCGCTCCCCGATTCGATAAATCTACGAATCGTTCCACCACTCAATGCTGCACGTACCTGTGGTTGTAAAAATGGTCCACAATTCAATTTCCTGCGTTTTACAATTTTTCAAAATTTTCACGTCTGCACGCTCTGCTACCAGAATTTAAAAAGCACAACCAAAAGCGATTGTAAAAAATGGTCCACAATTCAATTTCCTGCGTTTTGCAATTTTTCAAAATTTTCACGTCTGCACGCTCTGCTACCAGATTTTAAAAAGCACAACCAAAAGCCAAGAAAATCGTTATTCCTCGTAAGGTTCTACGCACCTGCGACTGTAAAAAATGGTCCACAATTCAATTTCCTGCGTTTTGCAATTTTTCAAAATTTTCACGTCTGCACGCTCTGCTACCAGATTTTAAAAAGAACTCACTAGCGGAGGTTGCGCCAGCATCAAGCCTCTGGCCACCGGTTTTTCTCCAGCCTCCGTTGCTTGAATCCAAAGAACGCTTTGCGCGTGTAACCAGGTTTCGAACCTTTCCACCACGTATTCTACATGTTAACCGCCGGGATTCTGGTGTAGTGGAGACTTTGTGGGGCGTTGTTGATTGTTCCCCACTTTGACGTTTTGCTCGATGATAGTAGATTGTTTGTTGACATCGTCCTGAGCAATCGTACAGTTTGTGTTGAACTGAGCCAATTTTCAGTTTTTTCGGCATTTTCCGGGTCAGGCCGAGGTAGTCTGGACACTCCATCGTCCAGCGGAGGGGCGCATGGCCCTGAGTCATCCCGCGGGGAAGCGGCTTCGGCTTGGTTGATCTTCCACAGCTTCGGGTCAGGTAGGTGCCCCATCTGATGTTGCTGCGAAGTTCTGGTGCTTGGTGGTCCCTTTTCTTTACTTCCAGGTGTGTGTAGGGCGCTTCTTCGCCGCCGGCGTGGCATGTTCTCTGTGATCGGGGAATCCCTGCTGACTTTCAGGTGAGTGATTGTAGTGTTAGTTGTCGGGCGTCATGGAAATAGCGCGTCGGTGTTTTCGGGAGATCCCTCTTGGCGGGTATAAAATGTTTCTCGGACGGGTACATATATCGGTCGATATCGTGCGGGTTGACGCTGATAACACAGTTCCTGCTTAGACTAGACTTATATCTACGTCGTCAGTGGCCAACCAGTAAATGACAATGGTCGGTCCCTGCGACGGCTATCATCCCTACTTGATGGTGGTGGATACAGTCGAGTATCTGATAGATTGAGTGGTGGTTTTCAAAACTAAGCAAGAGCTATATGGGAGCAGCCTTTTTCACGGGAAAAAGGTTGCTCCTTTTTTATTACTAATTTTCGAAGAAAAGTAGTATTAAACTCGTTTCGGCGAAAATTCATATTTCTTTCTATATATATATATATATATATATATATATATATATATATATATATATATATATATATATATATATATATATATATATATATATATATATATATATATATATATATATATATATATATATATATATATATATATATATATATATATATATATATATATATATATGGCTTTCCTGCTGACACAGGGTAACGAGCTTTAGCCATTTTCGTAACTATTGCATCAACAGATGCTTCAAATTACATACCCATATGCAAAACATTTGCAATAAAATTAAGAAACCAATTTATAAATTTTCCGAGTTTCGAACATTTTTTGGATGGCAGCCTCAAACAACGTTTACCGCTAAAGCTTTCGACGAAATCCTCCGATGAGAACGAAATTCAAAGGATAAGTTGATTTAAGCATGAGCTTGTGAAGGTTAGCTTATTGCTGCTTCGTTGGGAAAATGTTGCCAGCACTGAACATTTTCATCATTTGTGTTATAGTTGAGTTTTGTTGCTTTGAACGAGGAATGATTGATATGATTCTACAAAAAGGTGTATTACGTCTTTCCACATTGTCACTCAGAGACAATTTCTTCGAAAATTAGTTTTCTAGCGGTTCAGGTGCGCTAGAGTTTTTTTTCTTGTCGCGATTCGGGCTATGTTTTGTTTCGCATCTACTCTCGCGTGATCCCTGCCGGGCGTTGTTAGAGGATCGACGCGTAATTCTTTCCCTTATGTTACCCCGTAACAGCTCCCCCCTTACCAGAAAAGGATTTCCCGGAAATCCGTTGACGCATACCGACCCCGCGTTTTATATATATATATATAAATATATATATATATATATATATATATATATATATATATATATATATATATATATATATATATATATATATATATATATATATATATATATATCATCAAAATGATTAAGGGAGATAATCTCTGGAGTGGCCGATCCGATTGAGCTGAAAATTTCGGAGAACGTAGATGTATCTATATACATCTACGTTCTCCGAAATTTTCATGAAGATCCCTCGGACGAGTATCTGATAGATTGAGTGGTGGTTTTCAAAACTAAGCAAGAGCTATATGGGAGCAGCCTTTTTCACGGGAAAAAGGTTGCTCCTTTTTTATTACTAATTTTCGAAGAAAAGTAGTATTAAACTCGTTTCGGCGAAAATTTATATTTCTTTCTATATATATATATATATATATATATATATATATATATATATATATATATATATATATATATATATATATATATATATATATATATATATATATATATAATATATAGGTAGGTAAACGACTTGCTAGAATTTTGATATTTTGGCGGCGGCGAGCGTTTTAGTGAATTTTGAGGTACTCCTATATTTCCAAGCAGCGTGAATTTTTGTTCAAAAAAAGCATTGGGAATGAAAACTTATTATGTTTTAAGCTTGCTTATGGTAAAGAATTGGAAATTTTGAGCCGTGTGTGGGTGCAGGGTACCTAAAAGTAGGCAAGGATTTTTTTTCAAATTTTGATTGGCATTACTTCTGACAAAAAACATTGGATCATCGTGAAATTTGCAGAGCGTATTGATGTTGACTAAGGTTTAATACACATGGATTTCCAAGGTAGTGCGGGTAACCCTGTAGCTGCGGCAGGTTCTTGAAAAAAAATCCTTCAAATCATTGAACCTCCTGAAAAACTTTTGATTTTTGACAAAAAATTCAAACCATTGATAAATTTTAACGTTTGTGCATCATGTCAATTTGAATTTTTCAAAATTCCGATTTGCACAAGAACGGCAACCCATCACTAAATTATCTCTTTTTTCAGCACTCGAAAGTTCTGTTCGACCGGATTATCCGATCATAATGAAATTCACAGAACATGTTGGTATTAACTAGGACCAGGTCTGATAGAAATAATTTTGAAATGCGGGCAATTCTGTGGCAGTGGTGCCATCTTGAAAAATCACTGCGAAAAAAAACAGCTTTTTGGCCTATAGCTTCCGATTCAGCCATTAGATTGAAACCAAATTCACACAATATTTGGATCTTACTTAAGATAACATTTGGTGAAAATTTTGCTGAAAAATGAGAATAAGGTTGCCAGCTATGGTGATTTTTGTCTCCTAGATCTTGCAAATTGGCTCAGCAAAATAAAGCTTTTTCCCTATAACTTCCGGTGCAGTCATGACATCAAAATGATGTTTATGCAGTAAATAAATTTTGATGCGTGCCAAATGTCATAGGAATTTCGTACAAAAATCGTGAAAGGGCTGCTAGCTATGACCAATTTTTTAATTTTTTGGAATTTCTTTACTGCGCGATTATGTCATTAGATTTGCAAATGGGAACGATCCTGCAATGAAAATTAACAACAAATATTAACGCTTTAAAAATTTGAAAAGTTTTGAGGGTAGTAACCCTAAAAATTTTAACACCCGCATAACTTCTAGCGCAGTGATTCAATCGAAACGAAATTTATTGGTTAGATTTAGTTTAACGTGAAGCAGATTTGGTATATATTTGGCTTTCCTGCTGACACAGGGTAACGAGCTTTAGCCATTTTCGTAACTATTGCATCAACAGATGCTTCAAATTACATACTCATATACAAAACATTTGCAATAAAATTAAGAAACCAATTTATAAATTTTCCGAAAGAGTGCCTGGACTTGCTACTGGAAACTCACTTTCCAGAATCAGCCTGCGTGACACCGCGTAGTGACGTACTTCGTGGAACCCACCGGGCGTCTGAGCGGCTGATCAAGGAAGTAGTGGACGAGGTCAAGATTGAATGGGCTATTGGCACATTCCGACCTTACAAAGCTACAGGGATTGATGAGATATCACCTATCATGCTTCAAAAAGCAGATAAGGCCATCATTCCCATTCTGCAGCGTATTTTTACCGCATGCCTCCGCCTCGGGGTAGTACCCGAGCAATGGACAAAAGCTAGAGTGGTCTTCATTCCGAAACCTGGTAGGTTGAATCATCATTACGTGAAGGACTTTAGACCAATCAGCTTAACATCGTTTCTGCTCAAAACACTAGAGAGGCTTGTTGATCTGCACATCAAAAGCTCGATTGATGTCGCGAGAATCTGTGTTGATCAACACGCGTATCTAGCGGGCAGATCAGTAGATACGGCATTACACAAAGTTGTCGGTACAATAGAAAAATCCTTACGGCAGAAGGAATTCACGTTGGCAGCCTTCTTAGACATTGAGGGGGCCTTCAATAATGTCACTGTCGCGAGTATCACTGATGCCTTGGCTCGATATGGAGTGGATAAAACCCTGGCGACCTGGGCATCTGACTTGCTCAAGAGCAGGCGGATTGAGGCTACCTTTTTGGAGGCCAAAGCGGAAAGAACAGTCGGTACCGGAACACCACAAGGAGGGATTATATCTCCCCTTTTCTGGATCCTGACAGTCAACGAAATACTGGAGAAGTTAAGGGCCAGTGGCTTTGAGGTAGTGGCGTATGCCGATGACATTGTGGTACTTGTGAGGGGTGCGTTCACACAAACTTTGTCGGACCTTATGCAATCGGCGCTGGACGATATTCAAATCTGGGCCAGAAAAGTCGGTCTTAGGGCAAACCCGACAAAAACCGAACTTATGCTCTTCACAAAGAAACACAGGGTACCGGCTATTGCCACGCCTAACCTCAACGGAATAACATTGGAGCTTGCTGATAGTGTTAAATATTTGGGCCTTATACTAGACAGGAAACTGAACTGGGGGGCTAACGTGAAGCACAGAATTGGTAAGGCCCGCGCAGCACTTTTCGCTTGCCGGTCCGCCTACTCCAATACCTGGGGTCTTAAACCTAGGGTGGCCTATTACATATTCACATGTAATAGGCCACCCTAGGTGGGCATACAACATATACAGGCCGATTTTGGTGTATGGAGCGGTCGTGTGGTGGAAAGCAGCGGAGAGTAAAACTAATATCAAGGAGCTAACAACACTGCAAAGATTACTTTGCATATGTATTACGGGCGCTTTAAGAACCGCCCCAACGGCTGGGTTGGAAATGATTTTGGGACTCATGCCCCTAGATCGATTCATCTTTAGAAGCGCAAGCTTAGCGGCGATACGCGCTAAAAGTTCTGGCATGTGGAACGACTCAGATCAGTGGGGCCACAGCGGTATTCTTATAGAATGCCGCAAAAGATTTGGACTCGTTGCAGAAGACACGGACCACATGAGCAAAATAATACATCTTGGCAGGAATTTCCAGGTCAAGATACCCACAAGAACAGACTGGAAGAAAAAGGAAGCTACCACCGATAGGGGCGCCTGGATTTACACGGACGGGTCAAAGACGGACACAGGAGTTGGCTCGGGCGTGTTTTCTACGGATTTGAGCCTTAACCTGTGGTGTAGACTTTCGGACCATGCTACCGTCTTTCAGTCCGAATTACATGCTATACGCATGGCAGTTGAGTCCATTAGCGGAATATCAACCAGACCAATAACCATTTGCGTCGACAGTAGGGCAGCCATTCTCGCTCTTGCGTCTTACAGATGTTCTTCAAAAACTGTTAACGCTTGCAGAGTGGCTCTCAATGAAAAGGCAAGGCATATTCCTATCCGGATTATGTGGGTGCCAGGGCATAGTGGGGTCATAGGCAACGAAAAAGCTGATGAATTGGCGAGGAAAGGTTCAGGAGCTAGCAACTGCCCCTGCATCACTGTACCTCGGTCAATCGCGGACGCCACAAACAAACTTGATGCCGCCATATGGGCCAAACTAAAGTCCGAATGGGAAAACAGGCTGGACTGCAGGGTGGCCAGGACATTATGGCCATCACCTGATCCAAGCAAAAGCAGGAAACTGCTCAAGCTCAGCAGGAACTGCTTGAGAACCACGGTCGGCTTGCTCACAGGGCATTGCCTTACCGCATCTCATGCGAAGAAAATGGGACTGACATCCAGCAGTTTATGCAAGAGGTGCGAGATGGAAGAGGACACCATTGAGCATACTCTCTGCGATTGTCCGGCGCTAAATAATAAACGCCTCAAAATTTTTGGTGCATACCACTTTCAAGGGTTAGCGGAGGTGGCTGGTACCGTCACGCTGAGTCAGCTGATCCAGTTTGGCGAAGCGGTCACTTGGCAGCTCTAAAAAGCCAGCGGAGGGTGGCAAATGGGCCCAAACTGGTGGCCTAATGCAAGCCGCGTTTCCCGGCAGCCCTCTTTACTAACCTAACCTACGTTTACTTACTCTCGCTACGATCTTCCGCGTCTTGAGACTGCGCCCCCGTATCACTAGCTATCACGTTTGCACTTGTTTCAATTGGCCTGCGGGAGTAATTGACATCCCAGCCTACAATCTTAATTCCGAGCTAGTCCCAATTCTACTTAGCCCATTGTATGTCTCCGCAGGTTAGTTCTAATCGCCTCCCGAGCTATTCTCAAATCGAGTCCTAATTTCTATTGTGTCCCAGTATACGTGCTTCTCGTCCTAAATCAGATGCAACAATACTCTAACTATAATTCGTGTTTCGTACCAGTAATTCTACACCCAGATTCCAATCTGAACATAATCCAATTCTCGCGCCCCTATTACTCACTTCTAGCTTTAATTCGGATTATTATTAGCCTATTTTGGGTGCCTAACTAATTCTGACTTTAAGTCTATTCCCAATCCTAATACCAATCCTAGTTCTACTACCAATTCCAGTACTAATTTTAATCCCTATTGTAATCCCAATTTCAATACCAATTCGCCTACTAATTCTAATACCCATTCTAATTCTATCTCTAATACCAGTTCTAATACCAATTTTAATCCCGATTCTAATACCAATTATAATACCTATTCTGATCCTAACCCTAATACCAATTCTAATACCAATTTTAATCCCGATTCTAATACCAATTATAATACCTATTCTGATCCTAACCCTAATACCAATTCTAATACCAATTTTAATCCCGATTCTAATTCCAGCTATAATACCTATTCTGATGCTAACCCTAATACCAATTCTAATACCAATTTTAATCCCGATTCTAATACCAATTTTAGTACCTATTCTGATCCTAACCCTAATGCCAATTCTAATACCAATTTTAATCCCGATTCTAATACCAATTATAATACCTATTCTGACCCTAACCCTAATAACAATTCTAATACCAATTTTAATCCCGATTCTAATACCGACTATAATACCTATTCTAATCCTAACTTTAATGCCGATGCTAATCCCAATTCTAATACCAATTATAATACCTATTATAATCCTAGACATCTCCGGACCTTCTATCTCCTCCTAGCATTCCCTTTTTCCATCGCTACCCTTGACCACATGCTGAGACTAATGGAATTCCTCCAAGTTATAGTTTAGCTTCACTATCGAAATCGTCCGAGGAGGGAGGGCGGCAGAATAATATTCGCCCATTAGACCAGTCGAGTAGTCCTAAGCCCCATAATGCCCTACTAGCGTCCCGGAGGGGGTAGGCAGCGCCAACCAGAAAAGAAAAGTAAGAAGAACATCCGGAATTCCCAACCGAGACAAGAGAAGCTGCCGGAACTGACAAACGGGTTTGTTTGGAGTGACATAATGATACACTAAGGAATATTGACGAGTGAGGTATAAGAATGCAGTACGTTTCTGCACGCCATATGAGAAGCTTAACTTCTAGACTTAGGATTATTACGATAGATTGTTTTCCGTAAAACTGATGTTAGCCTAAAATATATATTTATCTATGTATACAGATTCGTTTTCATGATTTTCTCTCGTACCGGATCACCCGTTGATGGCTTATTCTATGTAAGGTTTTAAATCTTTCGCGTGCCATACGCCTGCTTCCTGCCTTTCTCGGTTTAGCAAGCGATAGGTCCATCCAGACAGCCGTTTGTCGACCCAGAAGGGTCCGAGATATTCTGGGGCCAGTTTTGCGGATTAGTATTTCACCGCATCCGAAATTGCGTAATTTCTTCGCCATACGGGGTCGCCTATCTCATACGTTGTGTCCCGTTTCCGAAGGTTATAATGATTTGTACTCCTCCGTGCCGCTTGCTGCATTCTCTCCCAGACTTCTTGCCGTATCCTTGTGAGTTCTGCGGCTCGGACTCTAAGTTCTAATTCCTCCTGGTTCCCCTCAGGACGCTCCTTGTCCTCATGGAACATTACCATCTCCCGACCAAAGTTGAAGAAATAAGGGGTAATTCGGGTCACTTCGTGCTTGTAGGTCCACAATGCGCAAGAGATCTTGGCCAGACTCTTATCCCAATCCCGGTGGTTGTCGACCACGTATGATCGCAGCATCCTCTTTATGTCTTGATTTCTTCTCTCCGCCGGGTTCGCCTGCGGATGATACAGAGCGGTATATTTGATTTCAGTCCCGTATTCCCCTGCCAATCGCTGGAGGAGGCTTCCCTTGAACTGAACTCCGTTGTCACATACAATCCACCTTGGGGCTCCAAACAGCAGGAACACTTGCTCCTCGAGTATACGACACACAGCCGCTGCTGTCGCTTGCCGCAAAGGAAAGAGTAGCGTGAATTTGCTGACATAATCCAAGACAGTGAGAATAGTTGTGTACCCTTGATTAGATCTCGGTAGAGGCCCTACCAGATCGATGCATATCATTTCCCAAGGCTGACGCGGCTCTTTGCTCCGAGAGACCATACACCCCGCTGGAGCTTTTCTTTCCACTTTGTTCGCTTGGCATATTTTGCACCTTCTTCATATTTTGCACCACGTCCGCGGACATCTTAGGCCAGTAGTATTTGGTTGCGACCCGGTCAAGGGTCCGACTTACTCCCATGTGCCCTGCTGCTGGATGATCGTGGCACCGATGCAGCAATATTTTCCGCTCCTCCTTCGGAATTACCCTTTTCCAAGCTTCATTTCCCTCCAACTCCGGATAGCGTCCGGGCAGATGCTTCCACAGGGTGCCATCCGTTACACGCCAATCTGCGTAGCGCTCGGGTGCCTTCAGCACCTTCTGCTTCATGGTCTCGTACCACCTGTCCCCTTCGGAAGTTATAGCTGCAACCTCACCTGCTGGCAGCATTCAAGACAGAGCGTCTGTTTGAATGGAGAAGGGCAGATTATAGTCCGGACAGGTGAGGATCGGAGCCGTGGATAGTTTTACTTTGGCCTGGGTGAAGGCTGCTTGACATTCCTGGGTCCACTGGAATCTCTGGTGTTTTTTTAAGAGGTTCGTCAGAGGGGCCATCATCGTGGCAAAATTGGGTATGAACCTCCTGTACCAGGAGACCATCCCCAGGAACTGTCGCACTCCCTTCACGTTCGTAGGTGGTGGAATTTCCATCATGCTCTTCACCTTGTCCGGATCTACTTTCAGACCCTTCTCATTCACGACGTACCCCAGATATTTCAGTTGTGGACGGCAAAATTCGCACTTCTCCCTTGACGCTCTTAAACCCGCCTGTCTCAATCGCTGGAAAACTTCCCGCAGGACTTCCAGATGTTTACCGAAGTCTTGTGTCACCACTATGACGTCGTCCAGGTAGGTGAAGACGTACGGTTCCATGTCCGGACCCAAAACCTGGTCGATAAGCCTTTGCCACGTCGCGGGGGCATTTCGCAGGCCGAATGGCATACGACGGAACTGGAACAGACCCCTATGTGGCACGGTGAACGCAGTGTATTTCTCGGACACCTCCGTCATGGGCACTTGCCAATAGGCAGATTTAACGTCCAACGAAGACAGGTATTTTGCTTCTCTCAATTTATCCAGAGTTGCTGACACGTAAGGGATGGGATACGCATCGTGTTCCGTGACGCTGTTCAGTTTGCAATAGTCCACGCAGAAGCGATAAGTCCCGTCTTTCTTCTTAACCAGAAGTATTGGCGAAGCCCAAGGGCTTGCCGACGGTTCCACTATCCCCTGCGAGAGCATGTCATTTAACTCAACATCCACGTGTTTTTGTACTGCCGGGGACACCGGATAGTAGCGTTGTTTTATGGGAGCTGCGTTGGTCCGGATAACATGCTCGACGCGGTTGGTGCAGCCAATTCCTTCCCCCATAAGCCGAAACTCCTCTTCCAGTAGCTGACTCTACGCTTCTTCCTCTTCGCGGGTTAGCCGATTCCGTGACTGAAGCTGTTCACCCGTTTCCCCCTGCAGAGCACTCACGAACTCCCATTTTTCCTCGCTCAACCGCATTACAACCCCAAATTGCCGAACAAAGTCTACCCCGAGAATCAACGTCTGCGGCAGCAACGGGACCACCAATACCCTCAACCATTCCAACTTCCCCTTTAACCTAAACGGAACGACTGCCGTACCCCGAATTTGACATCCCTCATCATTCGCCAAGCGGATAACCCTCTGATTGGTCTCCAGGAGCTCCACTACTAACTTCTCCAGCTCTATCCACCCTTCTCCACCTACTACGGTATTCGAGGCCCCAGAGTCCAGAAGGCCCAAGAACTTTCGACCTAAAATATCCACTTCGAGGTGTGGTCGATTGTCCTCCTGTCTTCTGTCCACTAGGTAATTGAGTTGTGCGGCCCTTCCTTGTTCCGATTTAGTGTCCAGGCGGCCATCTACTGAACACAGCGCTCGTTTCCCGACGACTGCGTGAGTCGCCCGTCACCTTCGGTGGTCGCGTTAGAAGGCCTCTCGCGATGATGCCCAGTATTGGGGTTTCTCGCAGGTCGTTGCCGATTCTGCGAATTCCGGCAATTCGGACACGTCATATTCCTGGCCCCTATTCGCCCACAGCCAAAACATCTCTGGGGTTCTCTACATTCCCTGGAGGTATGCCCTGCCCCTTTACAATTCCAGCACTGTATCGGGTTTCTTGCGATTGATGCTATTGGCCCTCCTTCAGAGCACCCGACATAGGCCAGATCCGGCTCTAAGAGGCGTTGCTGTTTCCGGGTTGGAGGGGTAAATATGCCTCCACTGACACCCTGGTTGCCTCCAATGAACGGCCTACCCGTATCAGCTCTGCGATGCTTTGAACAGGAGTCAGAGCCAACTGCGTCTGGTAAAAGGGGGCTATGTTCTTTCGCAAAATGCGTAATTTTTCCTCCTCAGTACACGGGACGGCAGGCCTCCTGAACAAACCCTCGATGGCCGAAACGTAAACACCCATGGACTCCTCCGGCCCCTGAGTGCGCCTCCCAATTTCTGCGAGCAAACGGTCGTCGTAATCGGGCGGTAAGAATTCGGCCCGCATCTCCGCCACCAGTTCTTGCCACGAGTGGACTCGGGAGCGGTTGGCACGATACCAGACTAATGCTTTGCCGTCGAAAATCTCGACCGCCGACCAAAACAGCTGCCCAGTTGAGACGCCCCTCGCCTCCCGAAGCTCTTCAACTCGCTCGAGGAACGCACTCAGCGATCCAGAGTCCCCGTTGAAACGCAAACCCCATTTCGATACCTCCTGCCCCTTGTTGACCACTGGGGTCATCCGCGGAGTTGAGAAGAAAGGGTTAGGTGGGTCGCCAACCTCTTGTTCCGGTGCAATGGTCCGATTCTCCCTTGGTGCTTCCCCGCCGTCCCCATCTGGATCGGTATCAGCCTCTCTATCCTCGGCTTCGTCCTCCGCCTTCACAAGCAGTTCCCCCATGGCCATTATTAGACGAGTCCTCAATTTTTGGGCAACTTCACTCGTCACATCTCCGTCTCGCTGAGCGTTGCATAGTCGCCGCATCCCGAAATCTACTTTCGGCTTTATCTTCAAGAATTCTGACGATTGCGGGGTTCCCTGGAATGTCACTATCAAGGCCTGGATCTCCCCTAGTTTTTCCTGTACCGATTCCAGATCCTGTTCCATGGTATACGGATAGTATTTTATGGAAATTAACGACGTGTCCATAGAAGCTTTCGCCCTCATGGCTATGCGGAGCGTCTTCCGCATCGCCTCAACGGTGCCGGTTGGCTGTCCCCGAATTTCCAACTCATAGACTAGCTCCTCCTTGCTCAGTCTATCAATCAGGATTCCTGTCTTCGGTGCCATCTTGCTTCTGTTGTATCCTATAACACTCGAGTTATTATAACTTAAAACTAAAATGAAACACACTAATTCTAGTTGGTTTTGTTTGTGTTTGTAGGTTCTTACACTTTCGAAATACAAATACAGAATATATAAATTTCATTCACTTCCGCTACTTGAAGGTCTCACCTGCCGTGCTTTGCTTCTGGTGGTCTCCAATGGTACCTGAAACTAAAAGACGCAATCTACTGCGTTACGGCTCCGTAGCTCCCAGGGTCCTTCAGAATCCGGATTTTGGTTCTGCGCTAAAAAAAAAAATTTTCAATTTCACACTGACACTACGCGCGGGTTCGACTTGCTTTTATCTTCGCGACTTATACTTTAAGGCCCCACGTTGGGCGCCAATTGGTTACCCACCCGACCTCTCGGGAGGGTCAGACCGTCGGACAGGTCCACTTGGGTCCCGGTTACACTCAATCGGAGATTGGGCGTGGGCGCCACTCACTCACCCAGTAAAGGGACCTCGAGCCGTGGAGTGAGGTTCGGCTCTCCGAGGTCAAAGGGGCCTCTGTTAACCCAGTAAGGTTACTCGTCGCGGAGACCAATTCCCAGTTTCCCAAACTACCAATCCACTGCCCCGGTTCACAATTTGGAATTTGTCCTTGCAGACCACAAATCGCTCTCCGGCGGACTTGCAAGGTCCACTAAAGACCCACTAAATTATTTTGCACGGTAGACACGTATGTTCTCACCGCCGCCTGCTAGTTCCCAAGACTCTATTACCTTCAGTTTTGAATAGTAAGTTGCTTCTAATTAGCCGACTAAAACGGTTGATGCATACATATATGTTAACTTTACGCCGCCTACTAATTTCCTTCACTACTTTAGTTTCAGCGCAAACCACTACTCGACTGCCATCTACCCGTTTAAAACGGCAGCCATATCTAGATATATCTATATATATTCTCAACAATGTCTACTCGACACCTCCGCCCTATTAATCTCACCGCGAACCATGAATTTATTACCCGCACTACTAATCGATTGCCATCTACCTTCAATTAAAGCAGAAGCCGAATATATATATACATGCACAACAACGTCCACTCTTCTACTTCACTCGAGTAATTTCCCCGTGAACCATGAATTTATTACCCGCACTGCTAATCGATTGCCATCTATCCTCAGTTAAAGCAGACGCCGAATATATATATATATATATATATATATATATATATATATATATATATATATATATATATATATATATATATATATATATATATATATATATATATATATATATATATATATATATATATATATATTCTCAACAACGTCCACTCAATCAGTTTTCAACCCGCACTATTAATGCCTATTCGAAGCGCTTTACCCCGATCCCTCACTGTCATTGCATTAGTTGAACCAAAACGACAACGGCGCACGCGTGCCCTGGCAGGCTTCTATTGAATCAAAAGCTTCTCATCATTACAATTGAATTCAAACACTTTATTTGCCCGTTCGAGCTGTAGTCTTAAACACACACTATTCATTTACGCACGGCCTTAATCAGCACCACCACTCAATCCTATCAATTGACTTTATAAATGAGCTAAACTGAAACATTAAACTTCGATATATTGATAGTTGAAAGCATGCAGAGGAATAAAACAATCGCTTTCCAATCTTCATCATGAACAACTAACTAGGTAAATTGACTCAAGAACAAAAAATTTTCCACTGGCCAATTTGTTACCCACCCGACCTCTCGGGAGGGTCAGACCGTCGGACAGGTCCACTTGGGTCCCGGTTACACTCAATCGGAGATTGGGCGTGGGTGCCACTCACTCACCCAGTAAAGGGACCTCGAGCCGTGGAGTGAGGTTCGGCTCTCCGAGGTCAAAGGGGCCTCTGTTAACCCAGGAAGGTTACTCGTCGCGGAGACCAATTCCCAGTTTCCCAAACTACCAATCCACTGCCCCGGTTCGCAATTTGGAATTTGTCCTTACAGACCACAAATCGCTTCCCGGCGGACTTGCAAGGTCCACTAAAGACCCGCTAAATTATTTCGCACGGTAGACAAGTATGTTCTCACCGCCGCCTGCTAGTTCCCAAGACTCTATTACCTTCAGTTTTGAATAGTAAGTTGCTTCGAATTAGCCGACTAAAACAGTCGATGCATACATATATGTTAACTTTACGCCGCCTACTAATTTCCTTCACTACTTTAGCTTCAGCGCAAACCACTACTCGACTGCCATCTTCCCGTTTAAAACGGCAACCATATCTAGATATATCTATATATATATTATCAACAATGTCTACTCGACACCTCCGCCCTATTTATCTCACCGCGAACCATGAATTTATTACCCGCACTACTAATCGATTGCCATCAATCTTCAATTAAAGCGGAAGCCGAATATATATATATATATATATATATATATATATATATATATATATATATATATATATATATATATATATATATATATATATATATATATATATATATATATATATATATATATATATATATATATACGAGTATATATGCTCAACAACGTCCACTCTTCTACTTCACTCTATTAATTTCCCCGTGAACCATGAATTTATTACCCGCACTACTAATCGATTGCCATCTATCTTCAATTAAAGCAGAAGCCGAATATATATATATATATATATATATATATATATATATATATATATATATATATATATATATATATATATATACATATATATATATATATATATATATATATATATATATATATATATATATATATATTCTCAACAACGTCCGCTCAATTAGTTTTCAACGCGCACTATTAATGCCCATTCGGAGCGCTTTACCCCGGTCCCTCACTGTCATTGCATTAGTTGAACCAAAACGACAACGGCACACGCGTGCCCTGGTAGGCTTCTATTGAATCAAAAGCTTCTCATCATTACAATTGAATTCAAACACTTTATTTGCCCGTTCGAGCTGTAGTCTTAAACACACACTATTCATTTACGCACGGCCTTAATTAGCACCACCACTCAATCCTAACACATGACTTTATAAATGAGCTAAACTTAAACACTAAACTTCGATATATTAATAGTTGAAAGCATGCAGAGGAATAAAACAATCGCTTTCCAATCTTTATCATGAACAACTAACTAGGTAAATTGACTCAAGAACAAAAATTTTCCACTGACCTTCCAAAACGTAGACTCCGCACCACCAGACTCAGATCGCTTAACTTTGCTTCAGAATTTTGTCATACACTGCACGCTCCTCATCATTGTCCGGCTCGGGCTTCGAACCCCAGACCCCCTGGTAATACACCACGATAATACACCACGCCGATAATACACCACGATATGTTTCGGACCGTAGAGCTGCTCCAACTGGCCAAGACACGTGCGTCACTCTCCGCCGGCGCCTCGCCTAGGTTCTCAATGTGTTGTAATGACGAATTCCGGCTCGGACCGTCTGATTGCAATACCGTTCACTGCACGCTCCGCTGTAATTTCGGCTAATCAAATTCCAGCGTCTCGTTCACCGCCGGCGATTCGTCTGTGCTGTCCGTCCGTCGTAATTATGTAATTCGATTCGGACCGACGGATGGCTCCACTGCGATTTTCAAATGTGCACCAAATCAAGTCAATGAACTCTCCGCTCCCTGATTCGAGAAATCTACGAATCATTCCACCACTCAATGCTGCACGTACCTGTGATTGTAAAAATGGTCCACAATTCAATTTCCTGCGTTTTACAATTTTTAAAAATTTTCACGTCTGCACGCTCTGCTACCAGATTTTAAAAAGCACAACTAAAAGCCAAGAAAATCGTTATTCCTCGTAAGGTTCTACGCACCTGCGATTGTAAAAAATGGTCCACAATTCAATTTCCTGCGTTTTGCAATTTTTCAAAATTTTCACGTCTGCACGCTCTGCTACCAGATTTTAAAAAGCACAACCAAAAGCCAAGAAAATCGTTATTCCTCGTAAGGTTCTACGCACCTGCGATTGTAAAAAATGGTCCACAATTCAATTTCCTGCGTTTTGCAATTTTTCAAAATTTTCACGTCTGCACGCTCTGCTACCAGATTTTAAAAAGAACTCACTAGCGGAGGTTGCGCCAGCATCAAGCCTCTGGCCACCGGTTTTTCTCCAGCCTCCGTTGCTTGAATCCAAAGAACGCTTTGCGCGTGTAACCAGGTTTCGAACCTTTCCACCACGTATTCTACATGTTAACCGCCGGGATTCTGGTGTAGTGGAGACTTTGTGGGGCGTTGTTGATTGTTCCCCACTTTGACGTTTTGCTCGATGATAGTAGATTGTTTGTTGACATCGTCCTGAGCAATCGTACAGTTTGTGTTGAACTGAGCCAATTTTCAGTTTTTTCGGCATTTTCCGGGTCAGGCCGAGGTAGTCTGGACACTCCATCGTCCAGCGGAGGGGCGCATGGCCCTGAGTCATCCCGCGGGGAAGCGGCTTCGGCTTGGTTGATCTTCCACAGCTTCGGGTCAGGTAGGTGCCCCATCTGATGTTGCTGCGAAGTTCTGGTGCTTGGTGGTCCCTTTTCTTTACTTCCAGGTGTGTGTAGGAAGCTTCTTCGCCGCCGGCGTGGCATGTTCTCTGTGATCGGGGAATCCCTGCTGACTTTCAGGTGAGTGATTGTAGTGTTAGTTGTCGGGCGTCATGGAAATAGCGCGTCGGTGTTTTCGGGAGATCCCTCTTGGCGGGTATAAAGTGTTTCTCGGACGGGTACATATATCGGTCGATATCGTGCGGGTTGACGCTGATAACACAGTTCCTGCTTAGACTAGGTTTATATCTAAGTCGTCAGTGGCCAACCAGTAAATGACAATGGTCGGTCCCTGTGACGGCTATCATCCCTACTTGATGGTGGTGGATACAGTCGAGTATCTGATAGATTGAGTGGTGATTTTCAAAACTAAGCAAGAGCTATATGGGAGCAGCCTTTTTCACGGGAAAAAGGTTGCTCCTTTTTACTAATGTTCGAAGAACAATAGTATTAAACTCGTTTCGCCGAAAATTCATATTTCTTTCTATATATATATATATATATATATATATATATATATATATATATATATATATATATATATATATATATATATATATATATATATATATATATATATATATATATATATATATCAGCAAAATGATTAAGGGAGATAATCTCTGGAGTGGCCAATCCGATTGAGTTGAAATTTTCGGAGAACGTATATGTATATAGTAGGTAGGTCCATGACTTTCTCAAATTCAGATATCCTAAACCTTTTGGCGGCGGCGAGCGTTTTAGTGAATTTTGAGGAACTCCCTTATTTCAGAGCAGTGTAAATTTTTGTTAAAGAAAAGTATTGGGAATGAAAACTTATTATGTTCTTAGCTTGTCTATGATAAAGAATTGGAAATTTTGAGCCGTGTGTGGGTACAGGGTGCCTAAAAGTAGGCAAGGAATTTTTTTCAAATTTTGACTTGTCATTACTTGTAAGAAAAACAATGGATTATCGTGAAAATTACAGAGCGTATTGATGTTGACTAAAATATGGCACACATAGATTTTCAGCATAAAGCAAGTAACCCTGTAGCTGTGGCAGGCTGCTGAAAAAATCCTTCAAATCATTGACCTTCTTGAAAAATTTTTGATTTTTGACAAAAATTTCAAATTTTTTATAAATTTTATCCTTTGTCCTTCATCTCAAGACAAAATTTTCAAAATTCCGATTTGCATAAGAACGGCAACCCATCACCAAATTACCTCTATTTTCAGCACTCGAAAGTTCTGTTCACGAGAACTGACGACCGGATAACTCGATCGTAATGAAATTTACAGAATATGTTGGCATTAGCTAGAACCAGGTCTGATAGAAGTTATTTTGAAATGCGGGCAACCCTGTGGCAGGGGTACCATCTTGAAAAACTACTGAGAAAAAAACATCTTTTTGGCTTATAACTTCCGATTCAGCCATCAGATTTTAACAAAATTTACACAATATTTGGATGTTATTTTATGTAACATTTGGTGAAAATTTGGTTGAAAAATTAGTATAGGGCTGGCAGCTGTGGTGTTTTTTGTCTCATAAATCTTGCAAATTTGCTCAGCAAAATAAAGCTTTTTTCCCTATAACTTCCGGTCCAGTATAGAAATCAAAACGAAGTTTATGCAGTAAATGGACCTTAATATGAAGTAAATGTCGTAGGAATTTTGTACAAAAATCATGAAAGGGCTGCCAGCTATGACCATTTTTCTAATTTTGTGGAATTTCTTTACTGAGCGATTATGTCATTAGATTTCCAATTGAGAATGATCCTGCAATGAAAGTTAACAACAAATATTAACGTTTTAAAAGTTTGAAAAGTTTTGAGGGTGGTAACCCTAAAATTCTGTTCACCCGTATACCTTCCAGCGCAGTGATTCAATCGAAACGAAATTTACTGGTTGGGTTTAACTTAACGTGAAGCAGATTTGGTATGTATTTTGCTTTGCTGCTGACACAGGCTAACTAGCAATGTGCCATTTCCGTTAATATTGCACCAACAGATGCTTCACATTACGTTCTCATATGCAAAGCATTTGCAATAAAATTAAGGAATCAATTTTTAAATTTTCCGAGTTTTGAACATTTTTCAGATGGCAGCCTCAAACAACGTTTAAACGCTGAAACTTTCGATGAAATCCTGCGATGAGAACGAAATTCAAAGGATAAGTTGATTTAAGTATGAGCTTGTTATGGTCAATTTATTGCTGCTTCGTTCGGAAAGTGTTACCAGCACTGAACATTTTCATCATTTGTGTTATAGTTGAGTTTTGTTGCTTTGGATAAGGAATGGTTGATATGATTCTGCAAAACAGTGTGTTACGTCTTTCTACACTTTTTTGTCAATCAAAGACAATTTCTTCGAAAATTAGTTTTCTAGCGGTTCAGGTGCGCTAGAGTTTTTTTTCTTGCCGCGATTCGGGCTATGTTTTGTTTCGCATCTACTCTCGCGTGATCCCTGCCGGGCGTTGTTAGAGGATCGACGCGTAACTCTTTCCCTTATGTTACCCCGTAACAATATATATATATATATATATATATATATATATATATATATATATATATATATATAGATATTATCACCTTAAACTGTCCGTATTTGTCCGGTCGAAAATCCTTGATCCCCCAACTGAGATGCAAGGGCGGCAGTTTCCGGCGGCTCTAGCTCACGAGACGGGTCGTGAGTGGGCGCCACTCGCTTCGACTTCGGAACTGTCTACGACTCGCCGCTTCAAAGCGAGAAGACGACGGCGAGTACTGACAAGACCCGCGCTTGAACATTTCTAAATCTGGCGTCTCGAAATGTAACACCAGTTTCACACTTATCCAAAGCTATATTTTTCGAGCTTACTTAACAAATTTGTGCCGACGGCGCCACGTTACACGAATTGAAATTGAGAATTGAAAACTAATTCACAATGGTGCTTATTACTTACTATGAATTAATCACCTGATCTGATGACAAGGTTCTCCTTCGTCGTTCTATGAATCTCCGGGAATTCCCCGCGTAACCACTTATCGCTTTTCCAACAATGAGTCGCTGCTAATTGCCAACTACGCCGTTCGGTGATATATCTTCGATGTTTGCCGTCTGAGACGTGTACGCCATCGACGCCGTTCGATTATCTGATCTTCGATCGTTGCCGTCCGGAACGAGTGCACGGATTCCTCAAAACTCCAACTGAACTTCTCGGTTTCGATCAGCCTCCTCAAAACTGATTGATTTCCTCTCCTCCGCCAGTACCACGATCCTCGTTCAATCCAGTCAGTTTTCCCGGCAAGGAAAAAAGAAAATCTGTCAACACAAAAGGAGCTTGCACCAATCCGTCCGAATCTTACCCTGGCTGCCAGTAAAGAGAGCTCTCCAGGCCTCGGCCATTTACCACGAAGTTTCTGTTAGAGGTCTTATCAACCGCTTCTGCGGTATTTCGGATGCCGTTGTCACCATCCCAATTGCATTATGCAGCCGGGTGCATTGGCCCATGCACTTGCTGCACGCGCATTCACAAGTGCATTTTCTCGCAGTTATCGTTGTCGGAGCGCACCCTTTCCATTTGCCGCTTGGTGGCGGTTCGATCGCCCTTTGATATTTCTTGATTTCCAATCGGATTTGTTTGTATTCTTTTTCATTGTGTCACATATCAGTTTTGTCATCAGTTTTGATATCGTGTTTTTTTAATCAGTTTGGATAGCGTGTTGGGGTAAGGACCGGAGGACATCTGTAACGCGCATTTAAGTAGTGAACCAGAAGATGTTATAGGCTACGCGCCGTACGACCCTTGGCTGGACGACAGGATGGAATCCATCAGACGAGACTTGAGCGTAGTACCTTCACGATGGCGATCATTTAGCAGCAAAACTGAAATGCTATCATCACCATGGGGAAACTTATCATATTCAATCGGTGCAACGCACGGCCGAGTTTCCACCAGTCAATTATATTACAATGATCGTGAAGCTGTGGGCATGCGAATTCACGATGATTATGTGTCGAATGGCTATTTCGCATTGCAACAAGCAATCGATCAAAAATATATTGCACGAAAGACTGGCAAACGATCATATCCGATTGAAACAGCTCCATTCCCGAGAATTGAATTATCGGATATCGACAGTTTTCGAACGATTTTCTTCGGATTACTTTTCATGCTATTCTTCTATAGTGTCATGTTAACAACATTTATTGTACCCCTAGTGGAAGAAAAACAGGATGGAATGCAGGTATGTCTATCATTTGCGACAAGCTGCGGCTTTTTGAATCGCGTTACATTTTACATGATTCTTCTCTTAATTTACGTAATATTTGCGATATCAAGCATCTCCAGTGGATATTTCTATAATGGCCTAGGTAATGTTTGCTAATCTTATATCATAGCCTTTTATATGTGTTTTTCGATGACCTGACGTGTGTAGTCGGCCGGTGCTATGCAGAACGCGTACAAAGCGTTTCAATTAGGTTTTTGACGGTCCGTAGTTACCCTTTCCGATTTCGAATATCGGATCGTTTATCGGCAAATTAACATTCGTATGAAGTTCACATTTGGACGGTCTCGTAAAGCGATTGGTGCATTAATTTTAATTGCTCGGATTCTGTTTGTGATGCAGGCGCTATATCGCCGGCGTCCGGCCGGAATTCCGCGTCCATTTTCGAAGAGAAATTGTTTTGTTTTCCCGTCTGTTCCGCCTGCGATTACGTACAGACGTAATTGGTCGTTCAGTGACATCCGATTGAGGAGGGTGGTCGACGGCCGCGTCGATCCTTTGCCTCCTTAGCAGCGCTATGGGTTGCTCGCTTCCGGGTCAGGTACTCGCCGATCGTCTCATATACATCGACGGCGAAGGCTTGGCTTGACTGGGAGTGCTCGATTCCATCGGTAGGGAGACCAAGTTCGTCGCGACAAAATTACCATTACAATTTTTATTATGATTCTTAGTTAACATGACAATTTGTACTAATGTTCGAAGAACATTAGTATTAAAATCGATTCGGCCAAAAATTCATATTTCCATATATATATATATATATATATATATATATATATATATATATATATATATATATATATATATATATATATATATATATATATATATATATATATATATATATATACGAGTATATATATATATAGCATCGAAAAATTTCAGTGAGATAATCTCGGGAACCCGCCATCCGATTGAGCTGAAACTTTCAGGATACATTGGTGTATATGCAGAATAGGTCTACGTCTATGCAGAATAGGTCCACGTCACTAAATGTTAATTATTGTTAACCCTTTGGCGCCGGCGGCCATTTTAGTGATATTTTTAATATACCTATTATTCCGTACACAAATAATTTTCGCATAATTAAAGTTAACGAAATAAATTTCGAATGTGTTTTACACGTGAATCGGATAATGCTTTGGAATTTTTTAACCCTATGTGTGCGCTGGGTGCCTAAAATGAGAACGGGAAAATTTGAAAATTTTTAAATTGCGATAACTTTTGACAAAGCTATTCAATCATTACGAAATTTTCGGAACATATTGTTATTATTTAGTTGTAGATTTCTGTAGCTCTAAATGAGCGTGCTGGCAACCCTGCAGCAAGGGCAGGCACTGAAAGTGAAAACTTCCAAATCATCGTCTCTCTTGAAAAAATGCCGTTTCTTCAAAAAAAAGCCATTCATATGTAAATCTTGTGCTTTCTTTACATAACCAAAAAAAAAACAAGATATGTTATAACGGGCACGCCTGGTAACTCTTGCCCAATTTACCTATATTTTTAGCATCAAAAACTTCTGTTCACGGAAACTCACGATCCGATGAGCAGAATTAATTGAAATTTACAGAATGTATTGGTCTTAAACAGAACCAGGTCTGATAGAAGTGATTTTGAAATGCGAGCGATTCTGTGCCAGTAGTGCCATCTTGAAAAATCACTAAAAAAGATAACTGCTTTTAGCCCTATAAATTCTGACTCAATCGTTCGATTTTAACAAAATTCACATTATAGCTGGATCTTACTTTAAACCACGTTTGGTAGAAATTTGGGTGAAAAATTCGGTTGAAGTTGCCAGCTAAGATAGTTTTGGTGTCTTAAATTTGAAAAAATGAAAATTTGGAAGTGAAAACATTCAAACCAGCGAATATCCTAAAAAATGTCCGTTTCTTACAATAAAACCAATCTGTATACAAATCTTATGCTTAATCTACACTTTTAAAGTAAAACTTTGGAAATTTCATGTCGGACAAGAACGGTAACCCTTTCCCAGTTAACTTATGTTTTTAGCATCAAAAACTGCTGTTCACGGGAATTCACGAACCAATAATCAGATACAACTGAAATTTGCAGAATGCATTGGACTTAAGTAGTACCAGGTCTGATAGAAGTGATTTTCAATTGTGGGCAACTCTGTGCCAGTGGTGCCATCTTGAAAAATTACAAAGAAAAAAACTGCTTTTTGCCCTATGAAATGTGAATAAGTTACCAGTTTTCATGAAATTGACACAGTAGCTGAATCTTACTTTAAACTCTGTTTGATAGAAATTTGGTTGAAAAATTCGATTGGTGCTGCCAGCTATGGTAATTTTTGTGTCTTTGGTTTTGAAAATTCGCTCAGAAAAATAAAACTTTTTGCCCTATAACTTCCAGTGCAGTCGTGAAATCAATACGAATTTCATATTATTAATGGAACCTATTATAGACATTATTCAGGCCAAATTTGGTTGAAAAGCCACAATAGGGTTGCCAGCTATTGTTGGTTTTGTGTTTAATTGCAATATCTTTACTAAGCGGTTTTATCGTCGAATTTTCAACTGGTAATGATATTGTAGTGACAATAAAAAGGAAATATTAAGTTTTCGATTGTTTGAAAAAACTTGCTGCAGGTAACCCTAAAATTCTTTATACTTCTATAACTTCGAATGTAATATAACAACGTGAAGCTGATGTAATATATTATTGGTTTTGATACTGGCAAAAGGTTGCCAGCACGAGTCGGTTGTGCTACTTTTGTATCAATAAATGCTTACAGTTAGTATAGTATTCATACCGAAAACATTTACAATGAAAATAAATAACCAATGTTTCAATTCCCAAAGTTCTGCAATTTTTTCAGATCGCAGCCCCAAACACCAACTTCAGTTACAGTGCTGCAGGCACTGAGCATTTTCTTCATTGATGTTTTATGAGATGCTGCTTTGAAAATTTTTGTGAAATAAGTAACTGAGAGCGAATATAATTGACAAGTGTTGCTCTCATAAACTTTGAAATTCATGCCACTGGTAATATCTGAAACCTATCCACCATATGAGTTATAAGACCAAAGTAAAACCTGGCGTTTGAATTAGTTTGGCTGTAATAAGCAGCTAGTGTGGTAGAATATGCACAGAAAAGCAGGCTCTTGACAGCGCGTCTGGGACGACGTTGAGACTACCCTTCCGATGCTCAATCTGAAAATTATACCCCTGCAGCTTCAAGCTCCAGCGAGCCAATCGTCCAAACAGATCCTGTTGTTGCATCAGCCATTTTAAGCTGGCATGATCTGTGATGATAGTGAAGGGCAGCCCCTCGACGTACGCTCTGAACCTCTTAACACTTTGCACCGCAGCTAAGCATTCCAATTCGGTAACACTGTAGTTGCGTTAGGTTAGGTTAGGTTAACGTGGCTGCCGGTCTTCAGAGGCCTGACGCCCAGCACACATAGGCACAAGAGAGCCCCGTTGTGATACCACAATATTTTAGTGACTCTCTTCTACTCACTAAAGTCAGGAAACCATTTGCTTCCTTTGAGAAACCGGACTATCCCTTTTAGCTCTACCAGGGATAGTTCCGTCAGGTTTGAGAGAAAGGGTGCACCAAGTGCCGCCAGTCTTCTCCTTGCCAAAGCCGGACACTGGCACATGAGGTGAAGGACGGTTTCCTCCTCATCCTCAGAGCCACAGCTC
The DNA here is from genome assembly GCA_963978885.1 of Nemotelus pantherinus. Classification (NCBI taxonomy): domain Eukaryota; kingdom Metazoa; phylum Arthropoda; class Insecta; order Diptera; family Stratiomyidae; genus Nemotelus; species Nemotelus pantherinus. The sequence goes on from OZ022263.1 coordinate 149,603,052, forward strand.
TGACAGAAGTCATTAAACTCTACGCCCAAACGTTGTGCATGCCGTCCTATAAGGCAGTGGCCCGTTAGAACGCCCACTGTGCAACGAAGGGCGCTTCGAGTTAAGCCTAAAAGCTGCCTGGTGCGATGCGCATCCATGGATACCCAGGACTGCCTTGTTATCACACAGGAAGATTCATCTGCCCAGGACTTCTTAGCGTCCTCAAGATATTTTTGCCTTATGGCCAGTTTGACCGATGTCATCGGTATACCTATTGAAAAGGAGCAAGAGACCTCAGGTAGCAAAGTTCCAAGCCTTGCTAGCTCATCGGCCTCACAGTTGCCCTGAAAACCCCTATGTCCAGGTACCCAAATCAATTGAACAACCGAATGTCTCGATATCTCCCTAAGAGATGCACGGCATTCAGCAACAATCTTGGACATTGTACAAGGACCAGCAAGGGACTTAATAGCCGCTTGGCTATCTGTGAAAATACCAATATTGACCCCGAATATTCGATTACACAGAAGCCAGTTGACTGCCTGATAAATAGCCACCACCTCCGCCTGAAAGACACTACAGTGGTCTGGTAGACGGAGGGACAGCTTGAGATTCAGCTCATCTGAGTATACACCACTCCCAACTCTATTGTTTAGCTTTGAGCCGTCAGTGTACACATGGATAAGCCCATTATCAAGGGTGATACCATCACACCATTCCTCCCTGCATGAAATGCGAGTTGTTAACTCCAAATCCAGTATGCATTGAGGGGCGTTGTAGTCAACAACCGCTGGTGCGGGTACTCCCTCGGCCAAGATCGTCGCATGACCGAACTCTGTCCTATTCCATGCTGAGATACAATTTAGTCTCACAGCAGCAAGATTAGCTTGCTGTGAGATCAGTAGGTTGGTTGGCAGCCAATGTAGCAGCACAAACAGTGTCTTAGTAGGAGTGGAGAGGAGCGCTCCAGTTACCTGTAGTGCAGCCATTCTTCGCACTTTTTCAAGCTGCCCTTTGCAGGTAGCCTTAAGAGCAGCCTGCCACCAGAACGCCACCCCAAACAACAGAATTGGTTCCACCACAGCAGTGTAAAGCCAAGCAACAGTACGAGGCTGCAATCCCCAACTCGCCCCTATGGCCCTTTTGCAACAGTAAAGTGCGTTGAAAGCCTTCCGAGCTCTTTCTGCCACATTGTACGTCCATAGTAACTTCGAGTCAAGGATCAGCCCTAAGTGTTTGACCTTCTGGCTCAAGTTAATGGAGACCCCATTCAATATGGGTAACTCAAAATCAGGAACTTTGTACCTCCTTGTAAACAGCACTAGCTCCGTTTTATTAGGATTCACATTCAAGCCGCACTCACGACTCCAACGCGAAATTATGTCAAGAGAGTGATTTAACCTCTCCGATAGCGTAGATAAATACTTTCCCGACACTGAAACAGCTTTGTCGTCTGCGTAAGCAATCACTTTGCAGCCGGCACGGTCCAGCTTCCTTAGAAGAGAGAGAACCCCACCCTGAGGTGTGCCCGTGCTGACTCCTCGTCTTACGCTGGCATTACCCAGCGTAGAGATTACAACTCTACTTTTGAGAAGCTGCACAATAAAAGCAATCAACCGTTCATCCACATGCATCACCGAGAGAGCCTTAACAATTGCGTTAGAATTAACGTTGTTGAAGGCCCCCTCGATGTCCAGGAAGACAGCAAGCGTATATTCCTTTAGAGCAAGAGATTTCTCTACTTGCTCAATAAGGACGTGAAGAGCGGTCTCAACAGACTTACCTTTGGTATAAGCATGCTGCGACTGCGAGATCAGCATAGGATCGATTGATCTTTTAATATGGTAATCAATTATCCTTTCCAAAATCTTTAGCAGGACGGAGTTAAGACTTATTGGACGATAGTCCTTCGGCTTAACATGCGAAACTTTTCCTGCTTTAGGAATAAACACCACTCTGGATTCCCGCCAGCTGGTGGGAACATACGAGAAGCGTAGACAAGCGTTATAAATCTCCCTGAGCCAAGGTAGCGATACTTCTATGGACTGCTGAATGTCAGCCGCAAGGACGCCATCAGGGCCCGGGGACTTAAACGGCTCAAATGAGTTAATAGCCCACCTCAGTTGAGAATTTGATATTCTGAACGGCGGGATTGAACTGTAATTTTGCTCCGTCTGACACGCCACTTCTAGAGGGCAATGATTGCCCGGAAAGTGTGCGTCTATCAGTACTTTGAGAGTATCTGCGCTCGAACTAGTCCAAATGCCCTCAGGATTCATGATGCACCCCATAGCTTTTGGTGTAGCGCTTAAGACCTTACGAAGGCGATTTGCCTCGCTGAGACTCTCCACGTTACCACAGAAAGATCTCCATGAGGACCTCTTTGCCTTACGGCATACTTAAAAGCCTTAAGCTTCGTTTTATACATCGACCAGTCATTAGATCTTTTTGAGCAATTGAACTCCCTCCTACATTCTCCTCCTACATCTCCTTATTCCACCAGAGGGGCTTGGGATTTCCCCTGCCCGTGGGTGGCTTACAAGCTTCCCTAGACGCGAAGTTGAGAGAACTAGTAAGGGTGTCAACTGCCTTATCCAGTTCATGATAGCAGTCAATGCTCTTAGGAACAATTTCCAGTGAGGATCGAATTAGAGAATTAAATAGCTTCCAGTCCGTCCTCTTTCTGTTAATAAAGGCTACCTGCTCGGCAGAGCTACGGCCAGCCACGTTGTACGATATGTACCTGTGATCAGAGTAAGAACACTCCTGTAGAACCCTCCAGTCACGGAGAAGTTGCGAGTGCCGCCCACTAATCAAGGTAACGTCAAGCACCTCCCTTCGGTTTGAGGTAAGGAAGGTCGGTTCGCTGCCAGTGTTGGCGATGAAGAGGTCGTGGGCAAGGATGAAATCAAGAAGTTCCTCGCCTGTAGTTGCGTTGCGCCGCGTTAAGTTTCAGGGACATATACGCGATGGGATGCTCTCCACCATCATCATCCTTCTGGAACAAGACACTTCCAATACCCAATGTACTAGCGTCACATTGAATATAAAAATGCCTTGTGAAATCTGGATTGGCTAACACCGGAGCGGAAACCAACAGTTTCTTGACTTCATTGAAGGCATTGTTAGCAGCCAAAGACCAGTTGAAAGAACGCTGGCCCTTTAGCAGATCCGTGAGTGGAGCAGTGACGGAAGCAAAATTTGGGATAAAACGTCTGTACCATCCCGCCATTCCCATGAACCGTCTCACGTCTTTTACCGTTCGGGGCTCTGGATATGTCAGAATACCTGACACCTTCTCCGGGTCGGTTCGTAAGATCCCATCACTAACCACGAAGCCAAGGTACTTGATCTCTTTTTGGACAAACTTGCTTTTTTCAACATTGATGGTCAAGTTGGCATCTCTGAGCCGTCTCGCAACAGTGCTCAAGAGCTCCAAATGCTCATCAAATGTTGAGCTTGTGACGAGCAAGTCGTCCAAGTATACAAATACCTTGTCCTGCAGTTTGTGTGGTATCACTTTGTGCATTAACCGACACATAGTCTGCGGAGCGTTGCACAGACCGAACGGCATAACCGTGAAACGATACAAAGGTCTACCAGGGACGGTAAAGGCAGTTTTATCACGTGATGCTTCGTCTAATGGAATCTGCCAGAAAGCGTCTTTCAAATCCAAACTAGTGATGAACCGGGTGTCTTGTAGGCGTGCCAACAGTCCCTCAATGAGAGGTAACGGGTATGCATCTATTAAGGTGACCTCGTTCAGACGTCGAGCATCAAGACACAGACGAACCTTGCCAGGCTTCCTCACCAAGGTGACGGGGGAACTCCACGCGCTATGGCTTTCCTCTATCACACCCAGTGACAACATACGATCAAGTTCGTCATACATCAGTTTCTGTATAACCGGTGACATGGCATAGTATCGTTGTTTAATGGGCTGAGCGGAACCCGTGTCGATCTTATGGGACACGAGGTTGGTTTTGCCCAGGCCCTCCTTGTTATATGAAGGAAACTGATGTATGACAAGGTCGAGTCGTTGCTGCTCCTGAGTGGTCAATAGGTGAAAACCAGGGCACGCAGGCTCTGTAAGGGCCTCGACCGAGTGACATTGCGTTGGAGCGATTTTGAAAAGGTCCCAAAAGTCCATACCCAGATAGACAGGGTGGGTTAGAGCTGGGACGACCAAAAACCGCATCCATTTACTCTGGTCGTTAAATCGCACCAGGGTGCCAACATATCCCACCACTGGACTCTTTTGACCCGAAGCTGTCTGGACGTGGGTCCGCATAGTATGCATATACAGCCCCAAGTCTGTGAGCAGATCCAAAGAACCAGCGCCGAGTATGCTGACACTAGCCCCACTGTCTAGTAACCCCGTTAACTTTCGTCCCTTGATGAAGATCTCAGCGAAAGGGTGGTTATCACCATTAATGGTGACAATCGATTCAACGGTGGCGCGTTTTAAAAATTTCCTTGCCGCAAAGTACCTCCAAGATCGATCGAAGCGCTTGGACGAGGACAACCCCAAACAAACAGGTCGAAATGATTTGGGACATGTAGGCTCATCATACGAGTCGTTGACTGAAAGGTCTTGCGTGTCATAAGAATTAACTTGGGTGCTGGAGGTATGCGTGTGTGGTGATGTATAGATAAATTGCGAAGAAATATGACCGAGACGTGAAGTATCCTGTCAGGATAGACGTTGCAACTCCGGATCTACATTTGTTGCTGCATCCACCTTCCCATGACAATTACCATATCTAGGGATGACAGTCTGATTCCTTCCCCCCCCACGCAGTATCTCTTCCTACGACATAGGGTCGACATCTAGAACACTGCGGTTTCAGCACTCCTTCGGTGCCACACCCAAAGCAAAAGGTCTTTTTGATGGGGACCGAGCAGTCGAGAAAAGAGTGTCCCAGGTCTTTGCAATTCCAGCAAATGCGGAATTGTCCCCGGTGATTATCAGATTGCCGATCCAGACCAAATCGTTTCGGCATGACTTCATGCACCTGGTTTGAAGTTTCGGTTTGATCGAAATCAGGCTCATTCGTTTCCCCATAATTAACGGCATTACGGGCCCGTTCTTCAAAGTGTACTGGTGACAGTCGACGTCGGGGTTCTGAACGCCCCACGATCTCGTCATCTAAGTATACTTCGTTAACACCATATGGACGACGTGTCGCTCGACGTTCAGTTTCCAATTCACGCCACACAGACTCAATGCGATTGCATCTCCTGACAAGCTCACGAGTCGTCGCGAAATCAAAACCTGCTAGATGCTCCTGAAGGCGAGTATTCATGTTTCTAAATAGAATACACTGGAGGTCCACGTCCAGTAAAGGCACCTGCAACTGTAAAGCCAAAGATTCAATTGATTCATAAAATTCTATGAATTTCTCATTCGGCCTTTGCTTGCGAGCATCTACTGCTCGTCGTATGTCGACATCCGTGCGATGCGGAGCAAAACGCTCCAAAAATTCAGTTTTTAGTTGCTGCCACGTGAGGCCGCCGTAGAGATCTCGGACTTGCCAATACCAATTGACAGCCATACCTTTTAAAAGCAGATGTAGATCTCTGACCAATTCCTGCCCCGACACTCCGTAATCGCTAGCCATAGTGGATACGCGAAACAAAAACTGCCGTGCATCCATGTCCTTAGAAACTCCATCGAACATTAATCCCCATTTAGTGATAGGAACCAATGCTCGCGAGTGTTCCATGCTTCGAACGCCATCTCGAAAAGTAACCCGTGGTTCAGCAGCATTCGGGCCCATGGTAAGTGTGGACGAAAGATGTTCATTATTAATGCGAATAGGCTCCGGAGCAGTACTGGGTGGCACAACTGTATGTCCGGGACCAACTTTTGGTGGAGTACTGGAAGTTGAAAGACTGAGGCGCCCTAGTTCTCGATCGATGCGACAATAACTGGGATCCCAACTCGCCGTTCTCCGCCGCATTTCGACACAATTATTTCGAATAATAAAATTTCAATATCAAAGTCAAAACCTAGGCACTAACAAATAACCAGAAAATTTCCAATTCACAAATTCACCCAAAACCCGATCACCTACAGTTTCCTCTCAAAGCTAAAATAAACCCGAAAAATCAAACAAGCAGCGAGAAAGAAATGTAACTTCTCCCTTCCTCTAAAGCAAACTCGTGATGAACCAGATTAAAATTTGTGACGCGATAAAATATTTTCAGTTCAGGTAAGTGCAATGCAAATGATGAACTATTACCAAAAGTACTCCGTAGCCTCTCAAAAATTAAACAAAAGAAGAAAAGTTTTTCTTTTCCAAAAAAAACTAAAATGAAAATAGATGCAAATCATACAAAAAAATTAATGATTCCTACATTTCTCTTCCCGTAAGGATGTTTGTGAAGGAAAGGAAAAGGTAATAAAATTTGAACACATAATGAGAAAATGGGAATTAAGGAAATGGTAAACAAATGTCAACAAGTTGAACTTCCCAGCTGAGTCAAGAAAATTCGATGACCCTATTTCGTGAACTGCTCAACAGGTTACAATCAAGTAGACCTACACCGTCAAATCGGTGGACTCAGTCACGATCTAGTATCATCGAACTTCCCTGCAAGAAACAAAAGGCTCGAGGCGCTGAAAAAAATCAAAACTGCTTGCCTCTGGGCCAAGCGACTTCACAACCGAAGGATATTTCAGCGACTTTCAACTCGAGTGGTTCCTTTTGTTTCGCCTCAAGCTGAGAGTCAGTACACAAGTGAAAAGAGGCGTCCCTCTGTCATACACTGGACAACTCACAATAGCACGAGAACGGGCACCAATGCTGCACTGACGACCGCTCGACCGGAATGAAATAAAGGAAAAAAAAACATTTAAAATAGAAAAAGAGAAAAAAGTATTAGTTTAAATGAAATCCAACATGAATAATCTGATTAAATTGCCAACTATGGCCAAAGAGAAAAAAAAATAAGGCTAAGGCAATCAAGTGCTCCCTGGAACAAATATCACCCCAGCCCATCAGATTAATCATGCGGAGCAAGAAATGAAATCAAAAACCAAACTTAATAAAAAAAAACATACAAAATTGACTAAAAAAAATTCTGAAGAAAACCAAAATTAAATTACCAAATCAAAACCTATGTACATATGCCTAAATTGCTTGGGCGCCATTTGTTGCGAAACTATGACAGCCGAGCTGTCGTCAGTGCAACATATTATTTGAGGTCGGATTCGGGTCTGTCCCGCGTGCCTAACCTGCCAGCTAGCTCAGTCCGGCGTGGGTTTTTGGGACGAACCCGACCTTCGTGCTATGGCACGCAGACAACACAACGTTTAGCACATGAAGGAATTAAAAGGGAAAGGAAGGGAAAGGAAGAAAACATGTAGGAATCACTAAAAGAGCAAGTTAGTTAATTTTCATCATATATATATTTTCTCAGAAAAACAAAAATTACATGCAAAAGAAAGGAAAATAGTAAAAAAAACTCTAGCGCACCTGAACCGCTAGAAACACTAATGTTCGAAGAACAGTAGAAGAATCGTGCAGGTTTTGAGTGCATATTCCACCACATGCGCTGCTTATTACGGCCAAATTGTTTCAAATGCCATGTTTTACTTTTGTCTCAAGAATGCATTATAACTCATATGGTAGAAGGTTTCAGATATTACCACTGGCATGAATTTCAACGTTTATGAGAGCAAAACACGGGTTAATTATATTCGTTATCAGTTGCTTATTTCACAAAATTTTGAAAGCAGCATCTCATATAATATCAATGAAGAAAATGCTCAGCGCCTGCAGCACTGTAACTGAAGTTGGAGTTTGGGGCTGCGATCCGAAAAATTTGCAGAGCTTTGGGAATTGAAACATCGGTTATTTATTTTCATTGTAAATGTTTCCGGTATGAATACTAACTGTAAGCATTTATTGATACAAAAGTAGCACAACCGACTCGTGCTGGCAACCTTTCGCCAGTATCAAAGCCAAGAATATATCACATCTGCTTCGCGTTGTTATATTACATTTGAAGTTATAGGAGTATAAAGAAATTTAGGGTTACCTGCAGTGAGTTTTTTCAAATAATCGAAAGCTTAATATTTGCTGTTTATTGTCACTACAATATCATTACCAATTGAAAATTCTACGATAAAACCGCTTAATAAAGATATTGCGAGCAAACACAAAACCAACAATAGCTGGCAACCCTATAATGGCTTTTCAAGCAAATTAGGCTTGAATAATGTTTATAATAAGTTCCAGTAATTGTATGAAATTCGTATTGATTTCATGACTGCACTGGAAGTTATAGGGCAAAAAGTTTTATTTTCCTGAGCGAATTTTCAAAACCAAAGACACAAAAATTACCATAGCTGGCAGCACCAATCGAATTTTTCAACCAAATTTCAAACAGAGTTTATCAAACAGAGTTTAAAGTAAGGTTCAGCTACTGTGTCAATTTCATGAAAATCTGGTAACTTATTCACATTTCATAGGGCAAAAAGCAGTTTTTTTTCTTTGTAATTTTTCAAGATGGCACCACTGGAACAGAGTTACCTACAATTCAAAATCGCTTCTATCAGACCTGGCCCTACTTAAGTCCAATGCATTCTGTAAATTTCAATTCTATCTGATTATTGATTCGTTAGTTCCCGTGAACAGAAGTTTTTGAAGCTAAAAATATAGGTTAACTGAGAAAGGGTTACCGTTCTTGTCCGACATGAAATTTCCAAAGTTTTACTTTGACTGTGTAGATTGAGCATAAGATTTGTATACAGATTGGTTTTATTGTAGAAACGGACATTTTTTAGGATATTCGATGGTTTGAATGTTTTCACTTCCAAATTTTTAATTTTTCAAATTTAAGACACCAAAATTATCATAGCTGGCAGCTCCAACCGAATTTTTAAACCAAATTTCTACCAAATATGGTTTGAAGTAAGGTGCAGCTACTGTGTGAATTTCGTCAAAATCAAACGATTCAATCAGAATTTATAGGGCTAAAAGCAGTTATCTTTTTTAGTGATTTTTCAAGATGGCACCACTGGCACAGAATCACCAGGATTTCGAAATCACTTCTATCAGACCTTAAGACCAATACATTCTGCAAATTTCAATAAATTCTGCTCATTGGATCGTGAGTTTCCGTGAACAGAAGTTTTTGATGCTAAAAACATAGGTAATTTGGGCAAGGGTTACCAGTCGTGCCCGTAATACCATATCAATTTTTTTTTTGTTTATGTAAACAAAGCACAAAATTTACATATGAGTGGCTTTTTTTTTAAGAAACGACATTTTTTCAAGAGAAACGATGATTTGGAGGTTTTCACTTTCAGTGCCTGCCCTAGCTACAGGGTTGCCAGCACAATCATTAAAACGTACACTAATCTACAACTAAATAAAACAAACACGTCCTGAAAATTTCGTAATCATGGAATAGCTCTGTCAAAAGTTATCGCAATTTAAAAATTTTCAAATTTTCCCGTTCTCTTTTTAGGCACCCAGCGCACACATAGGGATAAAAAATTCCAAAACATTATCCGATTCACATGTAAAACAGGTTCGAAATTTATGTCGTCAACTTTATTTTTGCCAAAATTATTTGTGTACGGAATAATAGGTATATTAAAAAAATCACTAAAATGGCCGCCGGCGCCAAATGGTTAAAGATTATTAACTTTTTGTTAGACCTGGCACTATTCTGCATATACACTAATGTGTCCTGAAAATTTCAGCTCAATCGGATGGCGCGTTCCTGAGATTTTTTCACTGAAATTTTTTGATGATATATATATATATATATATATATATATATATATATATATATATATATATATATATATATATATATATATATATATATATATATATATATATATATATATATATATATATATATATATATATATATATATATATATATATATATATATATATATATATATATATAGAAATATGAATTTTTGGCCAAAGTGATTTTAATACTAATGTTCTTCTTCGAACATTAGTAAAAAAAATGAAATGATGATGCAGAGTAATGAAATTATAACTACAACCTTGTACTGCAAGCAAGAATAACAAGAGCACTAGATTACATAATACCAAATAAAAATAATCATAACCATGCATTAATTTTGTATGGGGCTATGTATATACGCAACCCCGGCCGGAATTCGTTCACATGGATCATACATTATTCATTCCAAATAGATAATACACAAAATTATATATAAGCAAAGAAAAAAAAATTCAAATTTGAAATAGAGAAAATCTGATTATACAAAATACCCCCACACCATTCGGAATAAAATATCTCTAATAATTGGACTTATCTTGCCCTTCTTGGATTCAGAAAACAATTGAACTCAAAGTACGAAATTGAACTTAAATTTTTCTAATAATAAGCTTTCACGTATTTACCTTTCTTTTCTGCTATATGTTAAACTTTAACTTACCAGGTAACCATGAAATCTTATATTTTATCGTAACGTATGAGTTTTTTTTTCTTATCACTGTATCCGTTGGTACTGCTCACTCGACAAGAAAAACTTCACAGAAAGAAAGAATTCACCATTGCTTCTCTGGTTCTTATCACTGCATCCGCTGGTACTGCTCAATCGACAAACTTCACAGAAAGAAAGACTTCAACATTGCCTTTCACTAAATGATCTCCCGCAAGACAAGGCCTCAAACAGTAACTGCAAATTTCACTGTTGGGGTACATCTACTTTTCCATTGATTCTAGGAAACTCCTCTTCTTCTATCCCGAATTCACCAATTCAACGTTTATTTCATTCGAAAAGTTAACAGTTTTGCACACCAGTGGTTACAAAGGAAATGTTTTTTCTTCAATTTTTCACACCACTAATCTCAAATGTTCGATTTTTCACTTTTTTTCCAAAAATCGCTTATTTCAGTCCTCTGCTCAACCTTATTTTCATAGTTATTTCGCCAAATGTCTTATTTCGTCGTAGAAGTTTATTTCTCAGATATCTGTATTTTACGCCTTTTCAGTTTCACTTATCATCGCACTCAATCCTCAACCGCTACCCCAAAATTTAGTGATTTTCGAACCCGACAATTTTTCTCTGATCCTCACTACTAATCCACTCCTGACTTGTTCGGATCACACTTTCTTTTTTCTCGTCCCAAAAAATCATCCTCCTCCACCCAGTACTGAAAACCGAATCCCATCTCCCACTGCCCCAGCAGACAAGCTCCCGTTGCCGCCACGTCCCGTTTTTTTCTCTTGCTCAGTTGTGCGGCAAGTCTTCTGCACGCACAACACCAAACATGTCCCGTTTTCACTGGCCTGATAACGCAGCTGATGCAAATATCGTTGCAAATCAGCTGCGCTAAGGTCAGCGAACCCGATGAAATGCACTGGCACATGCGACAATCAAATACATTAGCAAAGCCTGTTTTTCAATGCAATGCATTCGGCCGTCACATGCAACATTGCACTCCCAATGCTTGTGTGTGTGTGTGGGTGCTGGTTTAGCGAGGCTTTTTCGCAACAGTGTCTTTCGGCCCCCCATATGACCCGCAGTCGGTTCGTCATGGCACTGTTTTAACACCCTTCCGAAACCACCCTCTTCCACGCCCTCTCTTCCTGGAGCCCTGGATAACGCGTTCCCGCATGTTTCCACACATGGCCATCGCTAATCCGCTAATTCGGGAACCGGTCTGGATCCTTTTCTAGTTTTTTCCTCATTCGCTCGACCCACCCGTTTTCACTGACTTCCCCTCCATCTAGCTCCGCTATTTCTGTAGAACGAGATAACGCATCAGGTACTAAGTGCTCCTTGCCTTTGCGATGTACCACTTCGAAATCGTACTGTTGGAGTTTTACCGCCCACCATGCCAACCGTCCGCTGGGGTCCTTTAAGTTATTTAACCAAACCAGGGAGTGATGGTCAGTTATCACCCTGAACTTGGTTCCCTCCACATATGGTCTTAATTTTTCAATGGCCAGGCATTTCCGCTCTGTTGTCGAATATTTCATCTCGGCGCTAGTTAGGGCTCGACTCAGATAGCTAATCACTTTCTCGCCTTCGAGATGCTCTTGCGTCAACACCGCTCCCACCCCCGTATTTGAAGCGTCGGTCTGTACAATAAACGGCAGACTGTAATCCGGACACGTCAGAATGGGAGCAGATGCCAGTTTGGTCTTAGCCTGGGCGAATGCTATCTCGCATTCCTCACTCCAAAGAAATTTCCTATGTTTCTTGAGGAGATTCGTTAGTGGCGACATTAGCGTCGCAAACTCCGGAATAAATCTCCGATACCACGAAACCATCCCCAAGAATTGTCTGACTTCCTTCACTCTTCTTGGACGAGGAATATCCATGACTGCTTTGGCCTTGTCCGGGTCCACACTCAACCCATCTCCACCACCACGTAGCCCAAATATCGAAGGCGAGAACGGCAGAACTCACATTTCTCTCTAGATACCCTCAATCCCGCCTAGCGCAACCGTCTAAAAACGTCCTTCAAAATCTCCCGATGTTTGGGGAAATCCTGGGTGACTACCACTATATCATCCAGATATGTGAAGACGAATGGCTCTAAATCTGGTCCCAAGACCCTGTCAATGAGTCGTTGCCAAATTGCCGGTGCATTTTGTAACCCAAAAGGCATCCTACGGAATTGGAACAGTCCTCTGTGGGGAACAGTGAAGGCGGTGAGCTCCTTTGAATTTTCCGCCATCGGCACCTGCCAATACGCGGATTCAATGTCCAGAGAAGATAAATATTTCGCGTCTCTTAATTTATCCAAAGTTGCAGTGACGAAGGGCAGAGGATAGGCATCTCTTTCCGACACCTTGTTGAGCTTCCGATAGTCCACACAAAACCGGAACGACCCATCCTTCTTCTTAATTAAAACAATCGGCGAAGCCCACGGGCTGCACGACGGTTCCACTATCCCCGCCTCCAGCATCTCATTGAGTTCTGCATCGATATGTTTCTGTACCGCCGGTGAGACGGGATAGTACCGCTGTTTGACTGGTGGAGAATTTGTCTTGATTATGTGCTCTACTCTGTTAGTACAGCCAATCCCCTCACCCATCAAACCAAACTCCTCTTCGAGTAACGCTTCTAGCTGTCCTTCTTCTTCCTTCGTTAAATGCGTCCTGCTTACTAGCTGCTTCGGTTTAAGACCCTCTACCGCTGCAACCATTTCCCACTGTTCTCTTGCTACATTCAGTACAATCCCAAATAACCTCAGGAAGTCTACTCCCAAAATAAGGTGAGGAATCGAAGGTGCCACCAATATCTCCATCCATTTTTGCCTACTCTGCACCCTGAAGTTGATCTAGCAAATAAATAATCTGGTTATCTTTCGCGACTTCCGACATAAACAATGGGCCTAGTTCGTCGCTAACTATGCCCGACTGCCGTTTCCCTGGCAACGATCTCCCAAAGGCCCATTCTGGCTGCTATTCTGAATACCCATTGGGGCATTACTCCTTCGTCCTCCGCCTCGACAGTTCGGACAATCTGCTCTCCTAGCTCCTACCTTACCACACCCGAAACATCTTCTAGCCTGGTCGCACTCCCTAGAAGTATGGCCCAACTTACGGCAATTCCAGCATGTAATGCTCTGGTTAGTTCCAGACACCACTGCAGCAGCTACGCCTACGTCCACTGACTCCAAGTATGCCAAATCTGGTTCCAATAAGCGGGAAGTCCTGCGTGGTACAGGTGGTGCAAAAGACTCTACACTGACTCGAGTAGCCTCCAATGACCTACCGAGCTTCACCAATTCCGCAATCGACTCAATCTTTACCAATGCGAGTTGAGTCTGGTAAAAGGGAGCGATGTTTTCCCTTAGCAACTTTAATTTCTCCCCTTCGCTGCGCCTCTCACTGAGTCGACGGAACAATCCCTCCATTACGGCAACAAACACCCCAATAGACTCTGAGCTACCCTGAGTTTGCCGCTTAATTTCTTCTAACAGGCGATCGTCGTAATCAGCGGGGAGAAACTCGACCCTCAACTCTTTCACCAGCTCTTCCCAGCTTCGACAGATCGAGCGATTTGTGCGAAACCATATTAGGGCTTTACCCTCGAATAGGTCCACCGCTGACTTAAAAAGTTGGGCCTTCGATAATCCCTTGGCCTCTCGTAATTCTTCTACTCGCTCTAAAAAAGCGCTCACTGAGCCAGGAGGCTCCCCATTGAACTTCACCCCCCACTTATGCAGGTCTAACGGCTTTGGCTGGAACACAGGCGTACTCGGGGCTGGTGAGCTTGGAGTATTCAAGGACCAATCCTCGTCCGATTCCTCTGCCAATTCTCCACCAGCTTTATACAACAGATCCCCCATGGCGATCAGAAGTTGACCCTTTGTCTACCTCAGAAAATCTATTTCCTCGGCCGTTACCCCCTTCATGTAGCCTAGCCGTCGTAGCCCAAAACATATTTTCCCCTTTATCTTAAGAAAATCTCCCGAGTTGAAATCTCCCGCAAAGGAACCTACTAACGATCCGACCTCTTCCAATTTCACACCAAGTGCCTCCCGATCTTCGACAAAAGTGAAAGGGTACGTGATCGGCGCAAAAGACTCCCCCAACATCGTCTCACTTCTTAATGCCCCCGCAGCACCTTCCGCATCGAATCGACCGTGTTCGCCTCTAGGCCTCGAATCGCGAGCTCATAAGAGAGCTCGTCTTTACTGAGACGGTCCACGGTGATTTTCTTCACCGCACTCACGGTCGACATTTCTTAACTTATCCCCTTTAACTCTTAAAACAAAGCACGCTAGAAATTCTCTTTTCACACCCCGCTAAATCCCCCGATTCCCCGCGCTCGCTCTGTACTCCGTTACTTGACTATTATATTGAATCTACAAGAATCACGATTCGGACACAATCTACCACCTAGCTCAACCCGAATAACGATTTCCGACGAGAAACAGATTGAGTTTAGCCAAATACAGATGGGCTGATGGAATGCTTCAGTTAATTGAAAACGAAATGAACAGAGAATATTAGGTTTGTTTTTATGATGCGTTCCGCATTGAAGTGCAATAACGAAGGATTCTTAAAGAATGATGTGAGCTTAAATTTATAATTTTTTCCCCAAAATTTAATAAGCTGTCTTCAAAATATACAAATACCATATATAAAACTCAATGAAGTTTCAAAGTTTGTCTGTTATCTTCTTTTGCAAGATTTTTGACTGGATTATTAAGTATCCAGAGCTATGGTATTTTGTAGTTTTTCATTTCCCGAACTTCGCGCATACGTTATATACACCGCACTGAACAGGCGGCCGTGAATTCTTCTAACCTTGACGTTAACGATATGGAAGTATTGACGCAATTTCCTTAGCCTCTACCGCTAAAGACCCTCCCCAATACGAAATTCAAAAACCAACACTCGAAAATACCAACTGCCTAATGTTAGTTACACTACGTCTACCGCAGTACTAGGTCTTCCGAACTAGTCAACTAAATCCACACACACTAAAAACCACACCGCAAGATGTCTTTTTCCACCAATGTCACACTTGATATTATATTTCCTACCCTGCAGATCATGCAAATCTTACACTCTCATAATATCATCATTACACATCGATGGTAGAACCAAAAACAAACTTTGGGAACAAATATTATACTGCTATTATAAGCTAGTTCTGCATATTCGATCTTTAACCGTCTCAAAATGCTCAAGATTTTACTCGCTTAGTGACGCGTTTAATTAAAATTCGCGTTTCCAAATTACGTATTTCGTTAACATTCGCGCTTTCTAAATTATTTACTCTTAAAATCTCGGTCAATCGTTAATCGTTAATTATCACCCCTTAGAACGTTGGGCGCCAATTTATCACCCGAAACTTTCCGTATTTCGGTCGAAAACCCTTCATGCCCCAACTGGGATGCAAGGGCGGCAGTTTCCGGCGGCTCTAGCTCACGAGACGGGTCATGAGTGGGCGCCACTCGCTTCGACTTCGGAACTGCCTACGACTCGCCGCTTCGAAGCGAGAAGACGACGGCGAGTACAGACAGGACCCGCGCTTGAAAACTTCTAAATCTCGCGTCTCGAAATGTAACACCAGTTTCACACTTATCCAAAGCTATATTTTTCGAACTTACTTAACAAATTTCTGCCGACGGCGCCGCGTTACACGAATTGAAATTGAGAATTGAAAACTAATTCACAATGGTGCTTATTACTAACTATGAACTAAACACCTGATCTGATGACAAGGTTCATCTTCGTCGTTCTATGAATCTCCGGGAATTCCCCGCGTAACCACTTATCGCTTTTCCAACAATGAGTCGCTGCTAATTGCCAACTACGCCGTTCGGTGATATATCTTCGATGTTTGCCGTCCGAGACGTGTACGCCATTGACGCCGTTCGATTATCTGATCTTCGATCGTTGCCGTCCGGAACGAGTGCACGGATTCCTCAAAACTCCAACTGAACTTCTCGGTTTCGATCAGCCTCCTCAAAACTGATTGATTTCTTCTCCTCCGCCAGTACCACGATCCTCGTTCAATCCAGTCAGTTTTCCCGGCAAGGAAAAAAGAAAATCTGTCAACACAAAAGGAGCTTGCACCAATCCGTCCGAATCTTACCCTGGCTGCCAGAAAAGAGAGCTCTCCAGGCCTCGGCCATTTACCACGAAGTTTCTGTTAGAGGTCTTATCAACCGCTTCTGCGGTATTTCAGATGCCGTTGTCACCATCCCAATTGCAACATGCAGCCGGGTGCATTGGCCCATGCACTTGCTGCACGCGCATTCACAAGTGCATTTTCTCGCAGTTATCGTTGTCGGAGCGCACCCTTTCCATTTGCCGCTTGGTGGCGGTTCGATCGCCCTTTGATATTTCTTGATTTCCAATCGGATTTGTTTGTATTCTTTTTCATTGTGTCACATATCAGTTTTGTCATCAGTTTTGATATCGTGTTTATTCATCAGTTTGGATAGCGTGTTGGGGTAAGGACCGGAGGACATCTGTAACGCGCATTTAAGTAGTGAACCAGAAGATGTTATAGGCTACGCGCCGTACGACCCTTGGCTGGACGACAGGATGGAATCCATCAGACGAGACTTGAGCGTAGTACCTTCACGATGGCGATCATTTAGCAGCAAAACTGAAATGCTATCATCACCGTGGGGAAACTTATCATATTCAATCGGTGCAACGCACGGCCGAGTTTCCACCAGTCAATTATATTACAATGATCGTGAAGCTGTGGGCATGCGAATTCACGATGATTATGTGTCGAATGGCTATTTCGCATTGCAACAAGCAATCGATCAAAAATATATTGCACGAAAGACTGGCAAACGATCATATCCGATTGAAACAGCTCCATTCCCGAGAATTGAATTATCGGATATCGACAGTTTTCGAACGATTTTCTTCGGATTACTTTTCATGTTATTCTTCTATAGTGTCATGTTAACAACATTTATTGTACCCCTAGTGGAAGAAAAACAGGATGGAATGCAGGTATGTCTATCATTTGCGACAAGCTGCGGCTTTTTGAATCGCGTTACATTTTACATGATTCTTCTCTTAATTTACGTAATATTTGCGATATCAAGCATCTCCAGTGGATATTTCTATAATGGCCTAGGCAATGTTTGCTTATTTTATATCATAGCCTTTTATATGTGTTTTTCGATGACCTGACGTTTGTAGTCGGCCGGTCCTTTGCAGAACGCGTACAAAGCGTTTCAATTAGGTTTTTGACGGTCCGTAGTTAACCTTTCCGATTTCGAATATCGGATCGTTTATCGGCAAATTAACATTCGTATGAAGTTCACATTTGGACGGTCTCGTGAAGCGATTGGTGCATTAATTTTAATTGCTCGAGAAGAAAGTAGAGTTAGCGTTGTAGATATTGGGGGACGGTGTTACTGCTACCGATGATTCGGATTCTGTTTGTGATGCAGGCGCTATATCGCCGGCATCCGGCCGGAATTCCGCGTCCATTTTCGAAGAGAAATTGTTTTGTTTTCCCGACTGTTCCGCCTGCGATTACGTACAGACGTAATTGGTCGTTCAGTGACACCCGATTGAGGAGGGTGGTCGACGGCCGCGTCGATCCTTTTCGCTTGCCGCCTTGGCAGCGCTATGGGTTGCTCGCTTCCGGGTCAGGTACTCGCCGATCGTCTCATATACATCGACGGCGAAGGCTTGGCTTGACTGGGAGTGCTCGATTCCATCGGTAGGGAGACCAAGTTCGTCGCGACAAAATTACCATTACAATTTTTATTATAATTCTTAGTTAACATTACAATTTGTACTAATGTTCGAAGAACATTAGTATTAAAATCGATTCGGCCAAAAATGCATATTTCCATATATATATATATATATATATGTATATATATATATATATATATATATATATATATATATATATATATATATATATATATATATATATATATATATATATATATATTTATATATATATATATATATAATATATATATATATATATATATATATATATATATATATATATATATATATATATATATATATATATATATATAAATATATATATATATATATATATATATATATATATATATATAGATATATATATATATATATATATATATATATATATATATATATATATATATATATATATATATATATATATATAAAATATCTATATATATATATATATATATATATATATATATATATATACATATATATATATATATATATATTAGTGGCGAAGCGTCCATAAAACCCGATTCCTTCCGGGTTCCCTTTCGAAAATATCGACCCACATAAAATTTATCACAGCATTTATCATCTTTCTGAAATTTCACGATATATATAGTCCGCGAAACCGTCAGAATATACATATATATATATATATATATATATATATATATATATATATATATATATATATATATATATATATATATATATATATATATATAGATATATATATATATAGATATATATATATATATATATATATATATATATATATATATATATATATATATATATATATATATATATATATATATATATAGATATATATATATATATATATATATTTATATATATATATATATATATATATATATATATATATATATATATATATATATATATATATATATATATATGTATATATATATATATATATATATATATATATATATATATATGTATATATATATATATATATATATATATATATATATATATATATAAATATATATATATATATATATATATATATATATATATATATATATATATATATATATATATATATATATATATATATCAGTGGCGAAGCGTCCATAAAACCCGATTCCTTCCGGATTCCCTTTCGAAAATATCGACGCACATAGAATTTATCAAAGCATATGCAAATATGCATCTTACTATGCAGGTAACACTTTAATGGACAAAAAACCATGCCCCTGCATGGCTACAATAACGTAAATATTCCCCTTCATAAGCCGAAATTTTACGGCTTGCAAGTTCTTATTTGCAAGTTACTATAGCCTTTCACCAAACGTTTGTTGACTGCGCTCTGTCTCTTTTCATTCCTCGCTGAATTGTTAGCAGCGTCTCGCTTTAATATGTGAAAAATAAGCCGTGATGGATCGGCTTACGAATGGATCGAGAATCGAAGATGTTCCGATCGGTTCATTCAGTATTGCTGTTGTGCTATTTTCATGTTGCTTATTTTCAATAGCCTAACATAGCATAAACATCTGTATTTTAGTAATTGTTGAGTTTATTGAAGATTTGTGTTTTTCTTAATGCTACGGATATGAAAATTTAAACACGGAAACAAATACGTTGATTTGAGGTTACCTCTAAAGTAAAAATTTTCACGTTCAAAGTACAAAATGTAATGAAATAATAAAAGCTTTCTCTTGACGGCATGCAGATATGTCGTTTATGCTAAGTTTTTGTTGTTTGGTTTTTTCCCCTAGTGTAGAAAAATCTGCTTACCAGATTCCCGGGTGACGTATGACCACGGGGTATGTGAGGTTTGACTCACTAAAAAAAGGACCATCTACAAGCCCACGAAGTTCCGAGTCGGGACCCGCCTAAGCACTCCTTCGACCCGGTTGTGCTGACTCACCCATCGGTAACCACGGACTTCAGAAACTATCACAGTTCATGGGTCGGTAAGGCAATCCTCCTCCCGCTTTATGCGCAGGACTTTCTTAACATATGTTGAGACTACGCGCCAGTTCTCCTCGTTTCGCAGCGTTGCTTCCACGATCGTCTCAGGCGTTGCCAAGCCAATCGTGCATATAAAGAATGTGTGCTGAGCATCATCGAGCTCAGTCAGACAGTACCGGCAGTACGGTGTGACCACCTTACCCATTCTGTTAAGGTATTTCCTGAAGTAACCGAGCCCTGTTAAGAATTGACAAAGGTAAAAGTTTACCTCTCCGTGGCTCCGGCTAAGCAAGGCTCAATGAGACCAATTAGCTTAGCCGTCCAGCGTTCTTTAGTTCTTACACTCCAACGTTGTTGCCGAAGTGGAAGGGTAAACGTACGCGCTTGCGTCAGAGCCTCAGTTCTACCCAGCTCTGAGCGAAAGAGGTACCCTTCTTTGCGTTCTCGCGCTAGTAGGTCGATCGGGATTACTCCCGACACAACCATCACAGCCTCTTCTGAGACCGTGCGGTAGCTACAGGCGCCACGCAGGGCACCCCTGCGCTGGACACCGGCAATGCGCTTCCGGAACTTCACAGTTCGGAGCGCGGTCGTTACCATCAGTAGCCTCCGTCGCGTCTCACTGGGTCAACCGACGTTGGCCATTAGCCTACTTAGCAAAGTGACGACTACAAGAGCCCTGTCACATGCCCTGCGGATATGATCCCAATACGTCAGCTTGGTCTTCAGGGTCACTCCCAGATACCTGACCAACTTGCTGGTCTGGACCTCAGCGGAGGTATGACAGTTGGTATCCTCCGCTTCGTCAGCATGACAATCTCTGTTTTAGAGACTGCCAGCTGAAGGCCGTGTTCGGTCATCCACAGATTCACCCACCTCATGACTTGGTTGTCTGAGTTGAGCGAATTCCGCAGATCTGGAAGTGATTACTGTCACGACGTCATCAGCGTAACCTACCAAAAACACATCCGCAGGCATTTCCAGGCGCAGCAGATCATCGTACATGATGTTCCAGAGGTCAGGTCCTAAGATCGACCCCTGTGCCGCACCTGAGGTAACAGGTCTCCTTTTGACTCCTTCGTCTGTGTCGTAAAGCAACCAGCGGTCCCTGAGGTAGTCCCGCATCATGGCTAGTCTGGGATACGGAAAGTCTGCTCAAGGGCCCGGAGGATGTCCGTCCACCTCGCCGAGTTGAAAGCGTTTTGTACGTCCAGTGTTACCACCAGGACGAACGGTCTGGCTTGATGGCATGCCTCTTCCGCTCTTGCTACCACCCCAACAACATCTGAGATGGCATCGATTGTTGAATGCCCTTTTCGGAAGCCGTACTGTCTGCAAGAAAGATCACCAGCAGATCTCACTGCTGACAGCAGTCGTGGCTTGAGCAACCCTTCGAGAAGCTTCCCCGCAGTGTCCAGCATGCACAGTGCGCAGTATGCTGATTGATTGCCCAGGTTACCCTTCCCCTTGTCAACAAGTACCAGTTGAGCTACTTTCCACCGCGACGGGAAGACCCCCGCGACTAAACATGAATTATACAAATCCAATAATAGACGCGGTTGAACCTCCGCCATGACTTTAAGCGCCTCGACCGGCACCCCATCAGGCCGCGGAGCCTTCCGGTTCTTCATCCTGGACACTGCACTATTCAGCTCCTTTTTCGTGAAGGGAGGTACATCCGCCTGGTTCACGATGATGAGATCATCAGTCCTTGGCGGATGCACTGGGAACAGCGAACCAACGATACGCTCCATGGATATCGCATCCATGAGAGTGTCAGGGCACATGCAGCCAAGTCTGCGAGTGACCGATTTGTAGCCATCTCCCCACGGGTCTGAGTTGACCTCTTTACAAAGAGCCAGCCATTTGGCACGTTTGCTCCTTGTGATGGCCTTAGTCAGCTCCCTCTTTGCCGCAATGCGGGCAGCAGATAGCTCAGCCACACCCGGCCTATTCCTGGCTCGCTGTGCTCTGCGCCTGCACGCCAAAGCGATGCGTCGCAGTTCGGCGATTTCATCGTTCCACCAGTACGAATGTTGCCTCCCACGAAAGGGTTTCCGTTTGGGCATTGAAGCCTCACACGCCCTGCGAATCCACCCCATGGTTCTGTCAGCAGCCGCCTCTACTCCTGCACGACTCACTGGGGACCCAGATGTTAGAGACTCCCCTTCCCAGCTCGAAACGAGCGATGCGGTAATCGCGTCCCTGCAAAGTTTAGCGGCATTCCAGCATAGCTACTTGCAGGGAGAGCGGTGCTGTCTTTGTCTGCTCTCAGCGATTTGGAAAGGGATGTAATTATGGTCACTCGCAATGTAATCTTCCATCACCCTCCAATCGCTGACATGTGCCGCAAGTCTCTCCGATGCCATGGTGACATCGGAAATAGATTCGCCGAATCCGGACCTTCGGAATGTTGGTGTTGAACCCGTATTCAACACCAACAAACTCAACCTCGATGCCTTCTCGGCTGCACCGCCCGCGAGTATTTTCGGTAGGCATGCCCCACTCCAACGCCCTTGCGTTGAAGTCATCCCTAACGATGACATTGCTGGTGATGCCACGGAGAGAGTCTTCGAGTGAGCTAAGCTTGTCTCCGAATTCCTGCATTGAGTCATTCGGCGACAAGTAGCAGCTCACAAAGGTGATCTCTTCATATGTCACCCACACGTAACCATTGCCTGAGCCACGACCGCCGATGCGGGCCCTCTGCCCGTCAGCAATCTAAATCGCCGCGTACCCCATAGAATCTGTCAGCCAAACGGAAAAGTTTTTCCCCCTAACGTCTGCAGCTTTGCAGCCCCACAGGCTGCCTTGAAGGACTCTCATATCCTTCCCTGTTTTTTCTTGGCATCAAGTACGTCCTTGAACACCCGACAAGCACTCGATTTCATTATATGCTTGGCGCCATTCGCGCCATGTTTCTCAGTGCATAATATACGCTGAGCCTGCGCAGAACAGTCTGCTGCCCGGTGGCTAACCTGTCCACATTTCCAGCAGCTGGCGCTCCGGTCCGGCCCCTTACCGCTACATCCCTTGTGGTCGTAGCCTAAGCACCGGTAGCAGCGTGTCACCTCAGTACTCGGGCGCTAATCATTCCCACGCAGACTCGACCAGACTTGAACATTTTAGATGCTGGTGCCTCATCCAGCTCCACCACAGCTCTCCTTTGTTCCCTTGTGTTAGGGGGGAACAGCGTGGTTTTCACCTCGCCGGCTCCTTCCTCTCCAGCCTCACGTTTGATGGCGGACATCACCTCCTCACTGACTGTGATGCAATCGAGTTCGAGAAGCTCAATCTTGACTTTGGGAGTTACAAGCTTCATGTTCCCCTGGCCATCTACGGCGGCCCGGATCGAGCTCTGCAATTTTCTGCGGTCATCGCAGTGCGCGATTTCCAAAAAGACCCCTCCTTCTGCTGTCTTTCTTATACGCCTTACTAGTGTATCAGTTTCAACCTGGGAAACACTTTGATGGTTGGCCCCCAGAACCTCCGCGTAAGTCTTTCCCAGAGCCGGTTTTACGATGACAGCTTCTATTTTTTTCCTCGCTGTCTTCGTCTACTCTTATTTTTATTTTTTTTTCTTCACTTCTTTCTTTTCGCCCTTATCCTCCTTCTAAGCCTTTTCTGGCCCAGCGGGTGCCGCAGGTGTTTTGACGACACTTCCCTTCCTCTTTTTGTGGGTAATCGTCACCCACTTCCTGAGGTCAGAAACTGGCACCTCCTTCCTCACCCGGACTTCCTGAGTATCCTCAGGGCTCGATTCAGCCACGCGCTTATTCTGCCGTGGCTTATCTACTCCCGGGACCCCTGCAGGAGTGGCCGGTTCAGCGGTCTGTTCTTTCAAGCCCCGCTGGTAGTCCATCTCTGCCTTCTGCCAGTTGGTCCGGCAGGTGAGTATAACCTCAAAGGCCTCCTCCAGCTCCAGCATTCCGTCCTTGACGTGCTACGAAATATTTCGCAGAGCGTTGGCTGCTTGAAGCATTTTACGAAGGATATGTTGGCACTTCTTCAACATATCCTCCTCGGCCACTCGTTCGCGCTTGATGTATTCTTTGCTAGGGGAAACACGTGCTGGCGTTGTATATTGGTCTGATGTTCTCATGCCCGTGTTCTCCTGTTGATGAGTCTTCGGAGTCTCTAGAGCACTACTACTGTCGGATTCAGCAGTTTTTGCTCCTTGTGCATCCACTGCGCCTCTGGAACCGATTGCTCCCTCAACTCGCGTTTCATTGTTTGATGGTGGAGGTGTCCTCTGGACCAGTGGCGGCACGTGGGAATTAATGTAAGTGGGTCTAATCTGTAAGGACCAGTACTTACTTATATTGGAAATTCGGAACAGTTTTATATTTAAAAATGGGGTTAAAATAAATAAATACTATGCATAAATAAGTCAATTCAGTAATAAATCCCTCCGGGAAAATTCTACTAGATATTCGCATCAGCTTATTGCTGCCTATTTTTCCTTGCGCCTATATTCTGTTGAATAAATCTATCACCTGCTCATTAAAATGTTCAGCTTCTTTACTAATAGATAATACTGCAAATAAATTGAAACGTTTTTTATATTTATTATAAGGTTTAAAAGTTTCAGTATTCTTTATGTTGCTAAATCATCTTTCAGAATCTGCTGGATCTAATTAGAGTGATAAAACTTATTTAAATTAAATTATTTATTTGTTAAACAGAAGAAATCATATTATTATCTTTAAAAGAAGCTTTACAATTCATTAGCAGATGACATATTTAGAACACTTCATTATTGTATATTAATTTTGACTGCATTAAACTGGATTATTATCATATCCCAAACTTATCAATCCTATAACATGAGGATCATATAGTTTTTTTTCACCATTCGTTCCTTATGATTAGACTTCCTTGATTTCAAACTATTTCTAATTGATTTGAATTAATAAACTAGATCCTAGGTTAGGTTAATGTAAAACATTATGAAAAATATTCGAAAATTTTATTAAAAAGTCACTAGAAAAAATTAAAATGATCATTATTCATATAACTTAACAATTCGATTACTTCTATTATCGTAACAACGTCCAAAGCATCCCATTTAATTAAATCAAAGCAATAAATTCGATACCCCAGGCTTTCAAAAACAGATTGTTTTATTCGGGGACTAAAAATTCCAGCAAATAACCATCGATCTTGGGGTACTTCTTTAACTTTGGTAGATTTTAACTAATAAATATTTATGCTTTGAATAGCACGAAGAGTAAAATTTGTCACTTCCCGCATTTGACGTAAGAAAATTTTTGAAAAGTGTCTGTTAAATAAATTAATGTACAATAGCAATCCTATTCATAATAATTACAAAACATGCATAAATGTTCAATAGCAATGCTATTATTCGAATGTTTTCATTTCTATGTAAGCTATCATAATTGTTCTAGTGGGTCATTAGCGCGTATTTTGCTTGCTTGCAATTCAGCAAATTCATTGTTGATGTTGATTCATTCAATGGGTCAGTTTATGACCCAGTAAACTTTTTAGTGTGCATGCTTGCAAGTCAGCAATCTTGCAAGTATCGATATGAATTAATATTCGACCTACTTAAACAGTTATGCTAGCTATTTAAATTATGTATAAAAGTAGTATGGTAATAAAACTTATTGTCAGTTACAAAGTACTTGTCTTTGCTACTTCAACCACGGAAATAGACTCACAAGGAGTTTATCTCGTATACATTTAACCATAAGTAAACTCACAGGGAGTTTTATCTGAGTTCACAGGGAACTCAACAAACATTGGTGACCCCGACTTTTTCTTGGTGAACCAAGCCTTTATTTCTCGGCGTGAGGCTGCGTCGAGCACCAAGACGGCCAACATTGAATATAGACAGTTTTTTGTTAAATCGTAAATCTTTATATCTTTGCAGAAAAATAGACGTTGGCAAACATAAATTGACAAATCAATCATGGAATCATTACTGATCCGACAATTGGAATTAGGAGAAGAAATTGAACGCATAGTTCGGAACTACCGTAAGGACCCGACACAGCACAAAGACCAGAAATATTTGGAGTCTCGCCGTGATGCACTTTCTTCATCTTGGAAGGAGTTCAAGGAAAATGACAACGCATTGTCGAAATGGGCAGAAGAGGCTAGCGATATCATCTACTTCAAGAATGATTATTGTGGACAAATAAGGTCTACGGTAACTAAAACCATGGACGATATCTACAAATAAGGTCTACGGTAACTAAAACCATGGACAAATAAGGTCTACGGTAACTAAAACCATGGACGATATTAACAATAAATTGGGCAATCTACAGGGAAGTTCAGCAGGGCTTTCCAACGAGCAGGCAGAACTCTCTTCGACCAGGTGTGAAGAAATTATGATAGTGACTCTTCGCAAGCTTTTGCAAAGAACCGAAACCCGACTCAAAACAGAACAACCTATAGAATTCAAAGAGTCGCAGCTACAAGCCATTAAAATCCAGTGGGAAGCAATAAGAAAAAAGCACATTGAACACTTGTTAGGCTCAGAAGTCCCTACGGAGCACAATATAAGTAATTATGAACAAACAGAATCATGGGTAGAAGATTTACAGATGCAGCTCATGCAAGCAGTCTCTACTTCCAATGGCGTAGCTCAAACCAATATCAAGCTACCACGCATACAACTGCCGAAATTTGATGGAAACTATTTATCATGGCAAGAATTCCATTATCTTTTTTCACAGCTCATTGATAAAAATACATTGAGTCCTGCACAAAAACTTTGGTTTCTAAAGACTAATTTGGCAGGAGAAGCAGAAGCACTTGTTAAGCACTTACCAGTCTGTGACAATAATTACGAGCCCGCTTGGAATCTAATAAAAGAGCGTTACCAAAACAAAAGACTATTGGTTAATGCGATTTTAAATAAACTTATGTCACAACCTGGAATCTGTGGAGACGGAGCTCATGGGATCAAGGCCTTGCACGATGTTACTCAGGAATGCGTGCGGGGACTCCAATCATTAAAGATTGAAGTGGATCAATGGGACCCAATTCTTTTATTTATGCTCGTCAAGAAATTGGATAAAGAGAATCATATTTTATTTGAACAATCTCTTGAGTCTCCACGAGAAATCCCAAGTATGAAGGTGTTTTTACGTTTCCTGGAATTAAGATTCCAATCTTTAGAAGCGCTGGGTAACAAAATCGCCCGGCCATCAAAGGGAGTGCCAAACAGAACCTCACTTACTACCGGAAAATCAACCGAAAGTTGTTGTCAGCTTTGTAAAAGCAATCATCCGATTAACCATTGCGAAAAATTCCTTAACATGGAATTTTCAGCACGGAGAAAATGTATATCCAAATGGCAGCTTTGCTTTAATTGCCTTAAATCAGGTCATTCTGTTAAAACATGTACTTCAAGAAGTTGCTTAAAATGCGGTAAAAGACATAACACGTTGCTTCATCAAAATAAGGGACCAGACGAATCACAAACAAAGTCAAGTCAAGTATTGATAATGCAGCGGCCTGATTTCCAAGTATCTTACGTCTTTTTGGGAACAGCATTAATAAACATACAAGATACAAACGGAGAAGTTGTTACCGCCAGAGCACTCTTAGATTCTGGTTCACAAATCAGTTTTATTACTGAAAGGCTACATAAAAGACTTGGATTTAAAGGGATTCCACAAAAACAAGCTATATTAGGAATCGGAAATTGTTCACAACGCACGACCAAACGGGTATGCTTAAATTTGATCTCTAAAACAAGTAACTTCGAAACTCCATTCGAAGCATTCATTTTAAAAGAAATTACAAGCCAGCATCCAGAAAGACTCGTGGACGTTTCAAAATGGTCCATTCCCAAAAACATTTCACTCGCCGATCCAACATTTAATGTACCACAAGCGATAGATGTGCTGTTAGGAGCCGAACTATTTTGTTCCTTAATGGTCTCAGGAAAAATTTCACTTGGAGCTCACTTACCAAGTCTACAGAACACTACTCTGGGCTGGATGATGTTGGGAAAGGCAAAAGACCCATCACACGAAGCGAAATTCTGCGGAGCAGTTAGAGATTTAGATGAGCAACTGGAAAAATTCTGGGAAATTGAAGAAAAGGGTATTGATTTACCAATAACTCTATCTGAAGAAGATAAAGAATGTGAGAACTTCTTCACCTCAACTGTAGCAAGAAATGCTGACGGAAGATATATAGTACGTCTTCCATTTTTAGAATCACCCAATCGTTTGGGTCAATCCAGACAAATTGCAGTACAAAGATTGAACAGTTTACAAAGAAGATTCATTCGCAACCCAGACCTGCACACAGCATATAAAAATTTCATAGATGAATATTTGAAACTAGATCATTTGGAACTAGTAACATCCGTAGACGAAACAAAACCACATTATTATCTACCACACCATTGTGTTTTACGGCCAGAGAGCTTAACCACTAAATTACGGGTCGTATTCGATGGATCGTCAAAAACCTCAACCAATTTGTCGTTAAACGATATCCTGCAAACAGGACCTACACTACAAGAAAATCTGTTTAATATTTTACTCAGATTTCGATACCATAAATATGTGATTACGGCTGATATTGAAAAAATGTATCGGCAGGTGTTAATCCAAGAGGACGACAGAAATTTTCAACTTATTCTTTGGCAAGACCAAATTGAAGGCAAAATAAAGACCTATCGTCTTAAAACTGTCACTTACGGTACGAGGAGTGGTCCATATTTAGCAATTAGGTGCTTGAAAAGGTTAGCAGAAGGCGAAGGCTCGACATTTCCTGCAGCAGCTCAAGTAATGATTCGAGATTTCTATGTAGACGATTTGTTAACCGGTGTTGATGACATAGATGAAGCAGTCATACTTCAAAATCAACTGAGAATGTTACTTAAAAAAGGAGGATTCCATCTACATAAATGGTGTTCTAATAATACGAAACTTTTGGAATCCGTGCCACCAAAGGACAGAGCAGCAGAATGTAACATTACAACATTAGAAAATGATAATATTATCAAAACATTGGGTTTAAGCTGGAATCCTACAACAGACGAATTCAGGATAAAAATATTGAATCACACCAGCAACCGGCAAATAACTAAACGAACAGTTTTATCTGAAATGTCAGAGCTATTTGATCCTTTGGGCCTAGTTAATCCAGTAATCGTTTTAGCGAAAATGTTTATGCAGCAACTCTGGCAGATCAAAATTGACTGGGACACTTTACTTCCAGAAGACCTTCAACAGAAATGGATAACTTATAGAGCTCAGTTACCCATTTTAAGTTCTTTGAAAATCCCAAGAAGAATTAGAACATTTGGGAAGTCAACTAGTATCCAACTACATGGATTTGCAGATGCAAGTGAGCGAGCATATGGCGCCTGTATTTATTTACGGTCTCAAAGCGCTGGAGGCAGCACTACCGTATTTCTAGTATGTTCAAAAAGTCGTGTAGCGCCTGTGAAAAACCGAACTATTGCTCGATTAGAGCTGTGTGCTTCTCAATTATTGGTTCAATTAATGAAGCAAGTTAAAGATGCTCTTCAAGTCACGATAGAAAAAACCTTTTTTTGGACTGATTCAATGATTGTACTGCAGTGGATTGCGTCACCTCCATCTAAATTCACAACTTTCGTTGCAAACAGAGTAGCAGCAATACAAAGGGCAACAGGAGACGGATTATGGCAGCATGTCGAGTCTAAAGAAAACCCCGCAGATATAATCTCACGAGGTATGCTTCCGTCGCAGCTGCTATCAACAAAAATATGGTTTGAAGGCCCTACTTTTTTAAGACATCCTATACGAGTTCAAACAAAAGTCAGTGAAATTATAGTTCCTGAAATACGAGAGACCAAATTTGTTTTAGCAACGTTCAACATCAGCTCCGATATTATTCAAACTATACGTCATAACAATAATTTTCAACGACTTCAAGAATTACTAGCTCTAATCATTCGCTTTGCACATAACTGCCGTGTGTCAAAAGAAGAACGACTTTACGGCAAACCAACACCAATTGAAATGGATAAAGCTTTGAAGTTAATAATTCGCAAAATGCAGGAAGACGATTTTCAAGAAGATTTGAAACAACTTAGTAAGCACGGCGTAGTGGCGGATAATAGCAAACTTCGAGCTTTAGGGCCTTTTATTGATGACGAAGGTATCTTAAGAGTAGGACGACGGATTACTCATAGTAAGTTACCATTCAAAGCAAAGCACCCCATGGTGATATCACCTTCAAATTTATTCACCAAATTGCTATTTCAACAATTGCATCAAAGATATTTGCATGCAGGAGGACAAACACTACTGTATATTACTCGGCAAACGTTTTGGTGCCTTAATGGGAAAAGTCTTGCTAATGCAACTGTTAGGAAATGTATTCGGTGTGCCAGAACAAGACCTCAGCTGCTCAAGCAAATTATGGGAAATCTTCCTGCTGAAAGAATTCAACGATCGAGACCATTTTTGAACGTTGGAGTGGATTTTTGTGGACCCGTACATATACACTTCAAAATACGCGGTAAAAAACCAACAAAAGCATACATTGCTGTGTTTATTTGTTTTTCAACTAAGGCAATACATCTGGAGCTGGTAACAGACCTAACGTCAGCAGCATTTTTAGGAAGCCTTAAGAGATTTATTGCTAGAAGAGGACGTCCATCGAAAATATTTTGCGATAATGCAACTAATTTCATTGGAGCACACTCAGAGCTTCAAGAGCTAACTGCTGTTTTTCAAAGTCATGAAGGTAAAGAATCTGTTAAATCATTCTGCAGCTATGAAGGAGTTGAATGGCGTCATATTCCACCAAGATCACCTCACTTTGGCGGACTGTGGGAAGCTGCAGTTAAATCAGCCAAGTATCACTTGAAGAGAGTACTCGGTTGTGCATCACTGACTTATGAAGAGCTTAATACCGTGATTTGTCAAATCGAGGCAGTTTTAAATTCTCGCCCGATAACGCCAACATCAATAGATGCGAACGATTTACAAGCTCTCACACCTGGACATTTTCTAATCGGACAGCCGCTTTCAGCATTACCCGACCCAAATATGGAACCAAAATCATTATCATTAGCAACGAGATGGAAACTAGTTCGATCACTGCATATAGAATTCTGGAAACGATGGTCGAAGGAATATCTACAAGAATTGCAGAATCGTTATAAATGGCAAAAACCACAACTGAACATTAATCAGGGTACTCTAGTGCTGTTAAAAGAAGACAATTTACCCCCGTTGAAGTGGCGTCTGGGCCGCGTAATAGATACAATTAAAGGGAAAGATGGTTTTATTAGAGTTGTAATCATCAAAACATCATCAGGAGAATTACGACGTGCCATCCATACAATATGTCCACTTCCATGTGACATAAACACACCAGAACTTCCTTCTAATGACTCAATAGAATCTATGAAGAGTGAAAACTCAACTGTGAAAAATAAAGTGAGAATCGCTAAGGTTTCTACTAATTATCCAAATCTAGTGAAAACAAAGCCTTTGAAACGGAAAACTGAGGAGAATGAGCCCGGGAAAGTCAAAGTAGGGAGAAATTCTCTTTTGCAGACACTTCTGTGCATCTGTTTCGTCTTACCACTATTTAAACAAGCTGAAGCTGCAACAGCGACTAATCCAATTGAGACCATACCTTTCAAAGATAATCCTGGAATTTTCTTTGAAGAGATCGGCAAGGTCAAATTCACGCATAACACATGGAAAATCATAACATATTATGATTTGACTACTTACTGGACTGAATACGAAGGGCTTGCTAAATACATTAGAGAAATGATTGGAGTCTGTGCAGCAGAAGACAAACTATTAAACATCAAGCAGTACTGCAATGTTGTCGTTTCACAATTCCAACATTTACATGCGGAGGTGCAACAACGAAACGAATTGCTATATCAGCATCAAACTATACCAAAAAGGAAAAGAAGATCACCTTTCAACTTCATTGGATCCACAGCACGTTTTCTATTTGGTGTATTGGATGAAGAGTTCGCTAAACGATATGAAGAAGATATCGATAAGGTAAAGCGGAACGAAAAATATCTTCTTAAATTGCTGAAAAATCAAACCAGCATTGTAGAAGGCACCGTGAACATTTTTACAAAAAGCATTACTGGGATTCATCAACAATTTAAGTCTATTGAATCCCAGATTGAACAGCTTACGGCCAAAAATCGCAAAATCGAGGAAATTTCCAATATATTTGGATCAATTGCTCTTCAGACATCGCTTTTGTTAATCCATTTACAAAACACCCAAGGTATGTTACTGCAAGTTATAGCCAATACTTATCACGGCAAACTCAATCCGTTACTACTAAATGTCGCCCAGTTACGTGC